>CAJFCW020000002.1:7334741-8557198 GCA_904066225.2 Bursaphelenchus okinawaensis | reverse complement strand
AATAAAACAGCTATAAACTATTTTTTGAAATTTTTGAAATTGAATTTTAAATTTTTAATGACAATTTTTTAAATTTTAAAATTTCGAATTTTGGTTTTTTGAAAAATAATTTTTTCATATTAATATTTTAATTATAAATTATTTCTAGTTGCTTGTACTCATCATTTCTCTTGTGTACCTGTTACTTCAAAAACGTTCTAAAGAAGCGGTACAAAGGGAGTGTGTTAGTGGTAGTGTTTTTACTATACATTATTATATATTACTATATGTGTGGTACTAAGTGAATGTGTTAGTAATACTGTTTTTATCATAAATTATTCTATGTTACTATACAAGCAGTACTAGGTGAACGTGTTAGTGATACTCTTTTTACTATAAATTGTTCTATGTTACTCTGTGTGGTTACAAAGCCTACCTTCAAAGCATAGCCCGTTTGTATGATAGTTTGGCCTGTCACGTCTTCAACTAGGTCATTGAAGGTATTACGAACACATTCGTCGTATTCAATAGATGTAACTGTACTTCTGACTTTGACTTGTATCGGGAAATTCGCTTTTATGTCCAACAAATCTGTAGGCAAAATAAAAGTTGAAATAGTAGATTGTGTTAAATTTACTAACTGTTTGTATGAAATATATTATCAACAACAACCGTATGCAATATGAAAAAAAATCCAAAATAACAAGCCAAAACTTACCAGATCGCTGCAAACTCCCACAATAGGGCGCATCTCAAAGGTAACTTTGTTAGCTAAATGCTGTCTTTGAAAGCAAAGGCTAACAAATGTTGGTCGTCGTAAAACTAGACGCGTAGTAATACAAGGTCCTATCGGGCCATGGCGTCTTTCCAACGAGTTATGAAAATCACGTGAAAAATGTTTCAAATAACGTAAGAAAACGTAGAGTAGATAGGGATAAAATAGGATGGGGTAGACTATGGTAAAGCACAAAAATAAAGGGTAGGAAACAAGTAATGTGGTTGTGTTTAAAATATTATACTGACAAAGAAAGTGTTTGAAGTGCCCTGCTCTGATTGATTTCAGACACTTTGTATAAGAAGATCATGTAATGTAAGACCTTTAGCAAAGTACTAAATGACGCTTTTCAGGAAATCTCGGGAAAATCGAGATAAAAAATAAGTCTTGAACTTCTCGCCAAAACTGGCATTGTGTTTCAAGCTTATGAGTTTGCCATTTTTGGACTTTTAATCATTTTTCATTGATGTAATAGTAGAAGACCGCTAAATGAACTTGCAGTTTTAAAGTCATAAGCATAGCTTGTCTAAAGTGCTTGAAACAAAATGCAAAATATGCCAAATTTACGAAGAAATCAAATATTTCATATTTGAAACTCAAAAACGCAAGTTGAAATTTTTTATGGGTACTATTGATGGTACAAAGAATTCAACTAAAAATTCCGAGATAATTCTGAACAGGGCAGGTTATGTACTTTAGCTTTGAGTTGATATAATGCTTAAAATATTTATACTGGCTGGACATATAATAAAAAATAGCTCTTTTTTGAGTTTCTTATAACAAACATTGAAAAATGTATGGGCTTGATTAAAAAAAACTTATTTTTAAAGCTAGGGTTAGGGAAAAAAGCTGACATCGAAAATACCCTACCCTTGCTCAGAAATCAGCTCAAATTTTTACTTGAATTCTTTGCACCACAAATAAATAGTACCCATAAAAAATTTTAGCTTGCGCTTTTGAGTTTTAAATTTTTAATATTTGAATTTCTCGCCATTTTCGCAAAGTTGGCATTGTGTTTCAAGCTATTTTATCGGCTTTTCAGACAAAATACGTTTACAAGTTTAAAAATGTAGGTTCATTTAAAAGTTTTCTACTAGTATATCAAAGGAAAATGATTAAAAGTCATAAAATGACAAAGTTATAAGCTTAAAACACAATGCCAATTTGGCGGAAAATTCAAAGCGTCATTTTTTAATCTCGGTTTTCTTGGGATCTCCTGGAAGGCGTGATTTAGTACTTTGCTGAAGATCTTATATTTACATGATCTTTTTATATAAAAAGTTTGGAGTCATTCAAAGCGAGGCAGGTCAAGCACTTTTCTTGTAATTATTGGTGTACCTATTCTTTATTGGGAATTTATAGGCTTATCTTGCTCTGTAAGCCAATTTATTTTACACGATTAAATTGTGTCATAAATAGTAGGTTAAATTGAGTTTTTATTGTTAGTTTAAACCTTTTGTTACCTAATTAACACGCTTATTTTAACATTTTTTGTTTCATTTCACTTTTTTTCGTAATCAAAACTAGTTTTCTCGTCTCTTGATGTCGCAGAAATTAAGGAAAAAAAAGAAACAGCGTTAAAATATAAGCCTAAAGTTAAGACAGGCTTAATAATACAAGCCTAAATTTACAAAAATTCAAAAAATAAGCCTAAACTTGAAACCGCATCAAAATTTATTCAATTTCAAACACGGATAGTATACAGAAGCCAAGAAGGGCAACAAGAGATCGCCCATCACTCGGTTCCACCTTAACGTCTGGTTCCATCTTCGAAGAAGACTCCGCCGTCGATGGCGCAGTACTTGGGGCAGATACCCTTCTCTCCGGCTGAGCCTGGTGGTCCGGCTTGTCCTGGCTGACCTGGTTGACCGTCGTTTCCTGGTGGTCCTGGTGGGCCAGGTGGTCCCTTTGGTCCGGCTGGTCCTGGTCCGGCGTTGGCTCCTGGCTGTCCTGGTGGGCCTGGTGGTCCTGGTGGTCCTTGGTCACCGGCTGGTCCTGGTGGTCCGGGGACGATTGGCTCGCTGACGGCTGGAGCTCCTGGCTCTCCTGGAGCACCTGGTTGTCCTGGCTGTCCTGGTGGGCCTGGTGGTCCCTTTGGTCCGGGTTGGCCTGGAGCGGCGTCTTGTCCTGGGTTTCCTGGCTGTCCTGGAGCACCGGCGTCTCCTGGTGGTCCTGGTGGGCCTGGTGGGCCGGGTGGTCCTTGTGGGCATGGCTTGCATGGTGGTGGAGTGACTGGCTCACATGGTTGAACTGGTGGCTTTCCTGGGTTTCCTGGAAGACCTGGAGCTCCGGGCTTTCCTGGGCGTCCTGGCTTTCCTGGAGTACCGGCGGCACCTGGTGGACCGGGCAAGCAGCAGCTGTCACAAGATCCTCCAGTTGAGGCACCACCTCCGACGGCGGCTCCTCCGCCGACTCCGCTGTCGTAGCCGGCCTGACGGGCGGTACGGTTGGCGACTGGGCCGCGGATTTGGTTTACTTCGGACCAGATGTCCTTGGCGGAGCCCTGAAGAGGTTTTGGTTAAAATTGGATTTTGAAATTTGAAAATTTTGAAAAAAAAATTTTAAAGTTTAAAATTTAAAAAAATTTAAAAACCTTACTTTGCAATAGGCGATTTCGCTGTGCATTGAGCGTCTAACGTGGTGCACATAGTTGTAGACCATGGGCAGGGTGACGCATACCGAGAGGACGGCGACAACCGAGAATGTGACGGCCGAGTAGGCGACGAAGCGGTACGCTTTGATGCGATTTTCAAGATCCATGGTCTCTTTCTGTGAATGGAAGACACCACTGACACTTGGTCGCCGGGCCCGCCATCTTTTATAGCGACAAAGAGTTTAAAGGACAGTTCCGAACAGGCCCCACCCTTTCGGGTCGCTGAAGTCGGTTTTTTCGTCGATGAATAAACAATGGAAACTTAAAATACGGAAACGGGAGATTACACAGTTAAGGAGGTGAGTTTTTAAAAACAAAATTGCAACTTGTTTTTAGAGCTTGAGGTAAAAGAAGCCTGAGGTTTTTAAATTTAAAAAAAATGAAAAACGCTTTGAAATATTAGACTGTTGACTTAATTCTGCGCTTTCTTGACACAATACATTTAAAATTTTGCAAAATTAGAGTTTTGAATGAAAATCAAATTTAAATAATAATAATGACAGTAAAATTAACATTTTTTGTAAAATACGCTAAATGGTCTGTTTTCAAATTAAAATAAAATTTTGAGTCCTCATAATCAATTAAAAGTTAGAAATTTATGTAAAAGACATTTTCAAAAATTATCTTTTTAACATATAATTATAAAGCCTACTCTAACAAATAACTATTCATGCTCTACGAAAGCTAGTAACATACCTTAAACTAGCCATGTCTTGTTCTATTAAGGGCCAACATAAAGAACCCGCCACACTTTTTCTGCATTTTCTTGTAAAAAATGGCGGGTTCTTTATGTCGCCAACAAATACTTAATCTAGCCATTGCCTTGTTTGAAATGCAAGGTCTATAATATCATATTCAAGCTTGTTTTGTTTTATAAAGTTGTTACTATAGCTTCAAAGGTATCATAGTTCTATTTATTTTAAGCGTATTCTATCAGACTACAACAGACCTTTTCTTTGCCTTACCCTTGCCTAATTTTGGTCTTTCCTTTTTTAAAATTGGCTATACGCTTGCCTAACCGTACTCTTTGCTTTTTCAAATTTAGCCATACTCAAGTCCAACCTTACTCTTTGTTACCATAAGTTTAGCCATACATTTTTCTAACTTTAATTTTTCTTTTTACACTTTATATTTAACCATAACATCGCTTAACTTTACATTTTCTTTCTTTAAAGTTAGCTTCACTTTTGTCTAACTGAACCATTTCTTTTCTTAATCTTAGCTGTATTCTGGCCTAACCGTAGTCTTTTTTACCTTAAAGCAAGCCATACCTTACTATCTACTTAAATTTGTAATATACTTTACTATAGTCTAATTTTTTTTTCTTGTTTACTTTATCTTGCGTATTATAAGTTTCAATTAAACTTGGCTTTCCTAGCCTTTAACGTAGTTTAAGTGATATGATTAGATAACATACGTTTAAGCTGGCAGTACTCTAACCATAGCGTTGTACCCTGTGTGTTGATCTGTATCAATCTTTTGAGTTGTATTTTTGTGCTGTTCTTCAATTTCGGTCCGTTATTTGACAGTAACTCTGATGCGACAAACCCATTAATGTGTCTTTACTATGTTATTATTTACTATTCGTAATCAGTGGAAAGTAAAAATGGTTTTGTTTTGCGACGTTTTGCACTTTTTGGAAAGTTTAAGGAAAACGTTTAAGCGTCTTCTCATTACCTTTTTTATAAACTTATTTTTACAAAAACTGGTTTCTACCGCATTCCAGTAAATTGTAACAGTTTTGGGCTGATGACACGGGTGGTGTGGGCTATGTTATGGTAAAATACGATTGAGAAAGAAAACAATACATTAGGTCTTGCTATTGCTAGTCTTGTAAAGAAAGTTCTTGACAATTTAAGACTTGTAAAGAAAGTTCTTGCATTTTAACTTTTGTAAAAAAAGTTCTTGCCATTTTTTGCCTTCTAAAGAAAGTCCTCGCGATTTTTTGCTTTGTAAGAAAAGTTTTTGCCATTTCTTGCTATGTAAAGAAATTTCTTGCTATTTCTTATTTTGTAAAGAAATTTCTTGCCATTTTTGAGGTTGTAAAGAAAGTTCTTGGCCCTTTTTTTGGTTTGTAAACAAAGTTCTTGCCATTTTTGAGGTTGTAAAGAAAGTTCTTGCCATTTCTTGCCTTCTAAAGAAATTTCTTGCCATTTTTTGCTTTGTAAACAAAGTTCTTGCCATTTTAAATTTTTTAAAGAAAGTTTTTGCTATTTCAAGTTTTGTAAAGAAAGTTCTTGTCATTTTTCATATGTAAACAAAGTTTCTGCAATTTAAAACCCAAAAATAAATTTTGTCGCAAACTCCGAATGTAAGCAATGTTTCTTCCGTTATCAAGTTTATTGATCAGGTTCAAGATGTCCATCGCCTTTTTCTTCGAACTCAAGGCCGAACCGGTTTGATGGCCGATGTTACAATAAACATAAAAACGTAAAAAGTAGCAAACCGTTTTGGGAAAGCTAACAAAACCTAATGAGTTTAAACTAACTTTAGGTTGGTTACGATGCGACAAAGGTTGAAATTGATACATATACACATGATATATGGAGCGCTAAGCTGAGTAATAATAAGTAATATTGGTCTGGTAAGAGTTGGGCAAGGTAATTTTGGTCTGGTGAGAAAGCCAAAGCAGGCAATTTTAGTCTGGCAAGAAAGCCAGTCAAAACAGTTTAGGCCTGATAAGAAAGCCAAAGCCGGGCAAGATAATTGCGTTTTGGAAAGATTTTTCTGGCTGTCCTTACAATTGTTAGTGGTCCTGGTTGCCCGCCTGGCCCTGGTCCAACGTTGACTTCTGGGTATCTTGGTAGACCCGGTGGTCAGGATGGTTCTTGATCACCGGCTATGTCTTGATGGTTCTGAGACAATTGGCTCGGTGTCGGCTGCAGCCTCTGGAAATCATCAAGGATTGGTGAGAGAACCGGGCAGGGTAAAAATGAAATTTAAATAAATAAATTTTTTTCAAAAGAAGCAGGGTAAAAATAAAATTTAAAACAGAAAAAAAAATTTAAAGGGACGCGGTAAAAATAAAATTTAAATAAATTTTTTTTTAAATTTTTTTAAAATTATTTGTTTTTCTGGCATACAAAAATTGCTATCTTTCGCCATTGTCTATACATATAAATTAAAAAAAAAAAAACGTAAAATTAGCCCAACAACAACACACCATAACAATGAATTTTAATAAAACGGTAAAATCAGAGTGTTTTCCGAGATTGGTGGCCGAATATGCAAATCCGCGAATGCTTTGATAATGCCGAAACAATAAAGGTAACGGAAACGAAATAATTCAAAAAATAAACAAAGAAAAAAATAAATAAAATATGCACAATATACCACACAGAAGCAAAAGTTACGGTAAAATACGTTGCAAAGTTTTTTTTATTTTAAATTTATAATTAAATTAGGTGTGGCAGGGGCAAAAACAAGGCTAAAACAGAGCATGTTTTAGGCTACAATGAAGCAAAGGTTAGGCAAGGGTGCCGCAAAGGTAGAGGAAGGATAGGACAAATATAGGGCTTGTTTAAAGCAAAGGTAAAGAAAAGATAAGGTAAACTTAAGACAAGACAAGCCGCTACAGCAAGGGTAAAACATGAGTAGAGCAAAAATAGGGGTTATAGCCAGGAAAAGCGAAAGTAGGACAAAGAGCCATAGTACAAGGAGGAGTAGATCATAAGTGGGGCAAAGCTAGAGCAAAAGAAAGGCTTACTTAAGTCAAATGTAACACAATGGTGGAGCAAATAGAAGACGACGTTAGGGCTTATTTAAGAAACTGGTAGAGCTAAAGTAAGTTTTATTTAAGACAAAGTACAAATGTATATGTCAAAGGTAAGGCAAGGGTAAAGAAAGGATAGGGCTTATTTAAGCAAAGGTAGAACAAAAATAAAGCAATGATAAGAAATAGACAAAAAAAGAGCAGGGTAAGAGTAAGGAAAGAATATTATCAGCGAAAAATTAAAATAAGAATATAGATAGGATAGAGCAAAGGCAGAGCTTATTTTCAGCCAGGGTAAAGCCCGGGTAGGACAAAAGTAAGGCATGTAATAAACAATAATAAAAAAAGAAAATCAAATTTAAAACAAAAGTAGAAAAGTACGTTTACAGTAGCCATAACCATAAAGTCAAAGTAAAACAATAACTTGAAATAACTTTGAATAGGTTTGAATAGAACTGTTCCTTCTTTTTTGATTAATTTGCGGTAATTTCTTTTGTGAATCTTCTGAAGATTCTCTTTGTGAAATTAAAACAATAATAAATTTGAATACGACGCTACTGTTCTTTACAAATAGAAAGGTATTTATAAGTAATGTCTACGTCAAAAGTTGGTTTTTTTGAATTTAAATTTTTATTTGTACAGAAATTACAGTAATTTAATTACTGTGTTAGTTTAGGAAAAGAGTATTTTCAGGATCTTTCAGGAAGGTAGAGTAAACTTAGGTAGAAACAAGAGTAGAAGGGTAAGGCAAGGGTAGGGTAATGGTTGGGTAACAGTAGGGCAGTAGAAGGAAAGGTTAAGGCAAAGCCAGGGCAAGAATTAGACAAAGATATAATAGAACAAGGGTAATGAAATCGTAGGGCATTGGTAGGGCAAGAATGGGCAAGGGTAAGAAAACAGTAAGGCAGCGGTAAGGCAGGGGTAGGACAATAGTCGGCAAGGGTAAAACAAAGGTAGGGCAAGAGTAGAGCAAGGATAAGGCCATATTAGAGCAAGTGTAGGGCAAAGGTAGGGCAAGAGCAAAACAAAGATAGAGCAAGGGTAGGGCAAGGATAAGGCAAAGGCAGGGCAAGGGTAAGGCAAGGGTATAACAAAGGTAGGGCAAGGGTAAGAAAGTGGTAGTTAAAGAGTAGGACAAGAGTAAGGCAAGAATAGGACATGGGTAAGGCAAGAGTAAAGTAAAGCAAGGGTAGAGCAACTGTAAAGCTTATTTATGGCAGAAGTAAAGCCTTTCCGTATTGCTGCTTCAAAAACTTTTCAAATTCAGTATTTTAAAATTTTGTTTTAAAATTTCGAACTTTTCTATTGTATTCGAAGGTGGAAGTAATTCGAAAAATGGGACCTCACAAAAGTCGTTAAACGAAGAGCGATGCGGTTTTATTTATTTTGAGAGAAATTATTCTGGGAAAGCGCTGTATTTATATTATTTATTCGGCGACCTCGTTTCGGCTCAATTACGGCATTCCTGGATGTCACGGCCAAAACAAATGAGTGACAACATTCGATTCGGTTGCAATCAGGGTGAGGTACTCAACTTAACACAACCTTAGGATTGTTCTAGCCCTGTACCACCATTACCTTACTCGCTACAGCTCTTCCTCTACTTGACCATAGTTTAAACTTTTGCTTTGATTTAGCTTCATATTAATCTTAGTCTTACTTGACTCTTTTGCTCTACTTTTCACTCTAGTTCTTACTGTAGCTCTTCCTCGGTCTTACATTAGTCATGATTTTATGTAAGCTCTACATTAGGCTTGCTCTGGCCTAGCATAAACTTTTTTTTACTCTAGCTTAACTTTTGCATTGGCCTAGCGTCATTCTAGCTCTTACTATAGCTTTTCCTCGGTTTTACGTTAACCATGCCCTCTCAGAGCTAAGTTAAGGCTTGGCTAGCATAAACTATGTCTTGCGCTGGCTTAACTTTTGGCTCTGCCCTAGCTTTATCCCTGCTCTAATTTAGCTCTGCTTCGGCCTTACTTTAGTCGTATCTTCTTAGCCCTGCCCTTGCTTTGCTTATTCTCCGCCATAGCCTTACTTTGGCTTTGTGATAACCCTATTTTGTCTCTTGTTTAGCCTTACCCGTTACTCTTACTAGCCTTAGTTTACTCTACCGATAACATTATGTTTGTTTCACTTCTTATTTTAGTTTTGTTCTATCTTTGTCATTACCTTAAACTATTATAAAAAAGACTTTTACTATAGACTTTTGAACATAGCAGTTACAGTACCCAAACGACCTTTTACTGAAGATCCCTGACTGTGTATATTTGCTCTTAATTATTGGTTTTCCAGCCTTTCTCAACTCCCAATACCATATTTTATTTTATTCGCCGTTTTCTAGCGCACTGTTTTTTAAATACAGCTTACAAAATGAGAACCGGCTTTAAAGTGCAAGTAAAACGTTTTTTAAAGTTAACTTTAAGTAGATTTTTTTAAATAGGGTTGGGCTATTGGCTAGCGTTAGAGCTCGACATGAGGATTAAGCCGGGCCTACTTTTTCATGCCCAGCGCACGGCCATGCTTGAATTTTAGGCTTGGCCCGTTTTTGAGTTTGCTGATCAGGTTTGGCCTGCTCAAAAAATTCTGATGCCCGCTACAGCTAGACATGGAGAACGGACCGTGCTGTCCCTGGCATTTCGGGCCGGGTTAGGCTTTCCCGGGATTTCCAGGCCCGGCTCGACGAGAATTATGCTCAGGACCGGCCCGTTTTAAAATTTTTTTTGGTTCTGGGCTAAGGCTTTGGTTTAGGGTTCTGGGTTAGGGCTTTGGACTAGGGCTCTGGACAAGACCTCTGAGCTAGGGCTCTGGGCTTTGGGCTCGGGGCTCGGGGCTCGGGGCTCGGGGCTCTGGGCTCTGGGCTACGGGTTGGGGCTTTGGGCTAGAAATCTGGGCTAGGACTCTGGGCTTATTTCCCTTTCTACACTTATATTCTTTTTAAACCATTCTTTTGTCGCATATTGTCACACCTGAATTGATTAGTTACCGCTCTCTTTAATCCCTTTCAATTCGGATGACACAAATATTCTTCCGGCGGTGCGCCTTTTAAGCACATTCCCTCATCTCAAATGCATGCAATAAAAATAAGTGTGTTGACATGATTTTATTGTTAGTAACAACCCCCCTCTCTTCCATCTCTTACTCATCTTTATTTTGATTGTGAGAACAAGGTTAAGCAAGCCTCATCCCCTCTCATTGATAATGTAATATTGTTGTGTGATTTGGAAATTAAGCGATGGGAATAGTGGAGAGTTGAGTTAGTTTTTTACTACTAAATTTTGGGGTAAAATTTAGAGTAGGGGGAGGAATGGGGGTGAAACGAGTTAAAGTATAAGAAGCGTTAAAAGATTTTACGTTCTTAGCTATGTGTCGGCAGCTAAAATTTTTTTGCAAAGATAAGGTGAAAAACTTGTTTTTGCAGGAGTAGGCTAGAAAGAGTAGCCTATCTAGACTACTTTTGTAATTGAGTACATGAAGATTCTTTTTGTAAAAGTAAAAAACCAATTTAGAATAAATAGAGTAAAAATATATTATTTTGGGAAGGGTAATATATTTTAGAAAGCGTGTGAAAAATGATTAAACTCCACCAGATTTTACAAAAAAAATTTTTAATTTTTTAAAAATAAAAATCCACTTTAAAAAAGAGATACGAAATTTTAAACATTTTATAAACTCTGCTTGCCAAGATTAGATGTGTAAAAGAACCGGCATATTAAGGATCCTTTTAGGTTTAGCTAACGCTACTGAACATGTTTTCACACAGAGGCACGTACAGGACAAACCTGTAGAGTTTATAAAAATTATCTGTTCAAGACAGGGAAGAATTTATCTACCTCTATTTTCTCTTCCCTTCTCCATTTTTAACCCGCACCCCCTCTTTTACCAGTGCCGATTTTTTGCGAAAAATTTTTTAAAAAAATCAGGGGTTTCCCTCCCCCCTTCTCTGTACTCCCTCCCTCCCTCCCCCCCCACCCCTCAGTGCCCGGCCCTGTACACACACATTACCGTACCCTTAATGAACTCCCTTCCTCGCAGTTCATTCGTATTATTTTCTCTTATTCGCTGCCGTCAGAGCTTACTCCACTCCCATCTCTTCACTCCACCGTCTGCCTGCCCCTACTCCACTCCCGTTGTATCAAATTATAACAGCCTACTCTGTGTTTATTGCTCTACAATGAGTGACTTTCATCGTATTATGAAAGTCACTTTGTTTTTTCATAATAATGATAATATTTGCTTTTACGAGCTTAGAATACTGTGGTTATATTACTCTGTTTTTTATAGTATATATGTACTGTACATTACTATGTTTCTTCTTACCATCTTATTATACCTTACTTTGCTGAATATTACTTTGCTTTATAGTACATAGTGGCTTAGCATGTCTTGTATTTTACCATATTCGTACACCCTACACCACCATACCTTACCATACTCTACGCTTCTTTATTCTCATTATCTAAAGTTTATCTTACACTACATAACTCTCTTTATTATGTAACACATTACTATAGTTATTCTTTACATTATCATGAAGATGTTGAGTCACTGTGCTCCGTTACTTTTTTAGTCTTTTGACTTTGTTTTGGAATTGCCATACAAATACAAAACAACTCTCGCTCTGTGTTGATTATCCTCGTTTTGGAAACAGTCGTTTTGTCAGTTTGTACAATCATTTTCTTCTTTTTTTTTGAATATTTATTAATATTCAACATAAAGTTTGTTATTGAGAAGTTGAAAGGAGGGAGGGAGGTTAGGTGATTTGATAAAAGAAAAAGAAGGGTAAGAAGATTAGGGGAAGGGGAGGGGAGAGAAATAGCGGCTGGGCAAAGCAGGGTAAACCGAAGCAAAGAAAGGTAGGATAGGGTAGAACAAAGTATTAGGTTGTTCACTTAGTTCTGCGCCCCTTCTCAAAGCAAATTTGTAAAGTACGAGGCGCAGAATTATGTGAACAACCTAATAGGACGCCAAGCAAGAAAAAAGCAAGTAGGGTAGGGTAAAGTAAGATAGGGTAGGGTAGGGTAGGGTAAGGTAGAGATAAAACTTTACTGTCATTTTCAATTTTAACCCACCCCACAGTCACAGTCCTTACTTTTCCACACACACTTAATGTCGCATCATCCCAACCTTTGGAATGAATCGATTCACTTTGCTTTTCACTAACCAATCAAACCTCAATGACTGACCTTTCGCCAAAAACCATAAAATTAAACATGGTTACATATACAAAAGTTTGTCAGAGAGAGAGGGGAAACGACCTCAGAAGAGCATCAGGAAATCATGTCAAGTTTGTTTTACTCCGAATCCCAAGTCGTTTTCGAAACGGGCTAAATCAAGGAGCTTTAAGGGGTTTAAAGGGGGGGGGGGGGAGGGGAGGAAGTAATGATGACTTTAAGAGAGTTTAAAGATTGGTGGGGAGTGGAGGGGGAGGGATAAAAGAAATTTTTAAGGCTTCAAGGTGTTTAGAGGGAAGGAGTGATAATGTCTGTAAGAAAGTTTAAAGAATGTTTAAGGGGGGGGGGAGGGTTTGAATAGGGTAATGGTAAAAGCCTTAAGGGGTTTAAAGGTAAGGACGGTAATTGATAACTGTTTAGAAGGTTAAAGAAGACCAGGGAAGGGAGCAAAAGACAATAAGGAAGCTTATAAAACCCTACACTACCCTGCCTTATTCTACTCTACCCTCTTATATTCTACCGTCTTCTACCTTACTCTATTCTGTCTTATTCTAACCTATCATATTGTCTGTTTGCCTTGCTTTTGTAAAAGCCTTACCCCACCTTGTCATTACCCTACTCTACGTTACCTTACCTTGCTTACCCTACCTTGCTTCACCGTACTCTTCCTTATTTTTCTTTTTTTCTACTTTTGGTAAAGCCTAAAAAGCCTCGCCGTACTTTATCATTATGCTACCCTGCCTAACCCTGTTTTAGGTTTTTTAATCTTTTCTTAATTTAGGCTTATTTTTTAATTTAGGCTTAAATTTTTTAAATTTAGTCAATTTATCCGCTTCTGCCACACCATTTTCAAAGCCGTTCCAAATCAGTGGTGAACAAAGTATTTTCTGTAAGCATCACCCATTTAGTCATTCAATTCATCGTTCCCCTTTTTGACACATTTAAATGTGTTTCAAACACAAAAGAAATAAAGAAAAAGTTTGGAGAAAAGTTCGCTCATTCAGGTTTTGTAGGAGTATTGTTAACATAACATTTGTTTAGTAAATGTTACTAGTTTTGGGTTGAAAAAGGGTCGAATAGGGTGGGTATGCTTGGGTTGAGAAGTTTGAAACTTGACTTGATTTTGTGCACTGCGCTGTCCTGCCCTGCTCTGTCTTTAGCCTGTATTTGTAGACATGAAGAACGGGCCGGGTCGGGCCTGAATGTTAGGCCCGGCCTGATCAAAATTTTGTTCAGGCCCGGCCCGTTTCTTATGTTTATGCCTTGCCTTGCCTTGCCTTGCCCTGCCTTGCCTTGCCTTGCCTTGCCTTGCCTTGCCTTGCCTTGCCTTGCCTTGCCTTGCCTTGCCTTGCCTTGCCCCTGCCTTGCCTTGCCTTGCCTTGCCTTGCCTTGCCTTGCCTTGCCTTGCCTTGCCTTGCCTTGCCTTGCCTTGCCTTGCCTTGCCTTGCCTTGCCTTGCCTTGCCCTGCCTTGCCTTGCCTTGCCTTGCCTTGCCTTGCCTTGCCTTGCCTTGCCTTGCCTTGCCTTGCCTTGCCTTGCCTTGCTTTGCCTTGCCTTGCCTTGCCTTGCCTTGCCTTGCCTTGCCTTGCTTTGTCTTGCCTTGCCTTGCCTTGCCTTGCTTTGCTTTGCCTTGCCTTGCCTTGCCTTGCCTTGCCTTGCCTTGCCTTGCCTTGCCTTGCCTTGCCTTGCCTTGCCTTGCCTTGCCTTGCCTTGCCTTGCCTTGCCTTGCCTTGCCTTGCCTTGCCTTGCCTTGCCTTGCCTTGCCTTGCCTTGCCTTGCCTTGCCTTGCCTTGCTTTGCCTTGCCTTGCCTTTGGTCTTGCCTTCGGTTTTCCTGTGGCATTTCTTGCCTTGCCTTTGGTCTTTTTTTCTTGCCTTGTCCCCCTTTGTTCTACTTTACCCTACTCTACCTTACCTTACACTATCTTACCTGGTTTTGCCTTACCGTTGCAAAAGTCTTGCCCTTCTGTTGCCTTACCCATGACCTACATTTGCCTTCTAGTTATCTCTACTCTGAACTACTCTTTCTTCACTTTTATACAAAACAAAATTAAAACTAAAAAATTTTTAAATTTTAAAATTTAAAAAAATCTTGAAAAATTCAGTAGGCCAATTTTTCAGTGAGAGCAGTCAAGTTTGGACGGTGAATCATGGCCAATCAGGCGGAGATGAAGACTTGTTTGAGGAAGAGTCGGGAATGATTCAGTCCGAGTGTGCACAACTTTTTGAATATTCAATTAGTCCGACGTTGTTTTAAGACTATTCCACTATTGATTGAAGCGCTTACGATCGTTTTGTTCGTTTTTCACAATTTATATGGCTCTAAATTCAATGTTTTTAAAAATAATGTAGTATAAGTTGACTTTAAGTAAGTAGAAAAAGACAGGATGAGGCAGGGTAAGGCAGAAAAAAGGGTAGGGTAATGTAGAGCAGAGTAGGGTAAGGAGGATAAGTAAGAATAGAAAAGGGAAAGATAAGATGGTGAAGGGTAGAGTAGGGTATAGTAGAGTAGCGTGGTCTAGAGTAGAGTAGGGTAAGGGAGGATAAGTAAGGGCGATAGGCAAAGATAGGATGGTGAATGGTAGAGTAGGGTAGGGTAGAGCCAGGGCCACTAGATTTTTGAGGAGGGAAGGGGGTTGGGTAAAAACTTATAATATTGATTTTTTAACATTTTTTATTGCATTAAACGCCAAAAAAAAGTTTTGTCGTTTAATGCAAAAAAATGTTTTGTCGTTTTTGACCGTCCAAACGTGTTTAAAAAATGACAAAACTTTATTCTTCTCAACAAAACGAAAAAATGCGTCATAACTTTTAAATTTTATAAAAATTTTTAAAATCTGATTTTAAATTTGGAATTAGCGTGTAATTTTCAGCCAAAAAGATATAATTTAAAGTCAATTTAAAAATAGCTGTTGTTGTTATGAAGAGATTTATTCGTTTCGCTAACGTGAAAAACCACGCAGGTTCGATTCCGGTCAGCATGGCAAATAAGCGAATAGATAAATAGCTAACAGGAGACACAATAGGGGGGTTACTCAGTATAAAATTAGAAATATAGAGTTACATAGACCTTCACTTCAGTTTATAATATATTTTTACTACTTCCCCCCCCCCTCTCCTCTTTTTTTCCTCCCTTCTTCTTACATCCCACCATTGCTTAAATACAGTTTTTTTTATGTTGAGCTGTTCAAATAATCCTGTGCCTTTTCTTAAACAAATTTTTTGAGTTCAGGGGCGGCACAGAATTAATTGAAAAATCTTGTAACTACAGTAAGACTTTTTAGTGACCAACCGATTTTTAAAAAATAAAATAGACTAACCCCCCCCCCTCTCCTCCTTACTTACTTACCGATTACTTAACCTTGTTGTAATTTGTAATCTTTTTCCTTTCGTCAGACGTCGCTTGAGTGTAGCGTATCATAAATTTGGAGGCACGACCTCGACGCCAAAAGAAAAACGTTTTGACAAATTTGAATCCAAGGTTTTCGGCGGGTTATTTATGGCCCGTAGGGCAAGAAGGCATGTTGCAATTCTTACGTTTTACTCCGCTAAAGATGGTATACTAAATGTTTTAGACTAGGGCAAGGGCTGGAGTGGACTACAATAGACTGGTTAAGGCTGGACTAGGATGACTGGGTAGGTTTGGGTTAGTTTGGGCTGAGTTGCAATCGATTGACTGGACTGGAGTAAATTGAAGTGGAGCGGACTAGACTGGGCTCTACTGTATTGAAGTGGTTGGGCTGGGCTGGGTTAAGCTGGACTGGGCTGGGCTGGGCTGGGCTATGCTAAGCTGGCCTGGCCTGGCCTGGCCTGGGCTGGGCTGGGCTGGGCTGGGCTGGGCTGGGCTGGGCTGGGCTGGGCTTGGCTGGGCTTGGCTGGGCTGGGCTGGGCTGGGCTGGGCTGGGCTATGCTGGGCTGGCCTGGGTTAGGCTGGACTAGACAAAACTTTACTAGAATAGACTGGACCGTTCTGGGATAGGGTTCTAGACTAGGGCTTTAGGCTAAAGCTCTGGGCTAGAGCTCTGGGCTAGTGTTAGAGAAGTTACTATAGTCTTCTTCTTACTATAGTAAATAAAAAGTTCAATTCAAAGTAGAAACCTTGTTGATTACTGTTATCAATTGCAAATTCATTTCGGAATGGCGGTCACATCAAAGCGAGAACGTTGATGTCGCGCACTCTCAAATTGACAGCTGAATTTGTTGCGTTTTTTGGAGGCCATTCCGAAGTCAAAAACAATGTTAAACTCGACTTAACTAACCGCTACTGCTACTTTTTTAAATTTTTTTCGAAATTTTAAATTTCAAAATTTCAGAATTTTTAAATTTTTTAAAGTTTTAAAATTTGATTTTCTGACTTTTTGTTACCTAAAAATCTCTTTTTCACTTATATCAAAAATGTCGCGACAGACGAGTTTTTTTGTTTCTTAATTTCCATTTAAAGGCAGCTGCTCGTCTCTAGACTTCTTTTGGCTTGGCAACTATTTTTTGTTTGTCGCTTCGTTTCTGTTTCTGGAATTTCGATTAGGTTTTTTTTTATAATAAAAGAGATGCTTGAGCTGCAAAGCTGACTTCAGATTTGTTTTACTAACTCTGTATGTAGTAAGATCATGTAAATGCAGGGGTGTTGTTAAAGGGAAGAAGAGAAGGGGGGAGGGGGAGGGAGAAAGGAGAGCGATGGAGTACCCGTACTTGAAAATATTACTTTCTAACCCAGAGCTTTAGCCTTAGTCCAGAGCTTCGAACTCTAGCCCAAAGCCCTAGTTCATGTTCTAGTCCTAACCACCAATCCTAGCCAGTAGTCCAGCCTAGAGCCCAGAGCTCAAAGCCCTAGCTCAGAGCCCTAGCCCAGAGCTCTAGCCCAGAGCACTAGCCCTATTTTTGTCTCAAGTCTTAACTAGTAGATCTAGTTCATGATCTAGTTTTGGCCGTAGCCTTAGTTTTAGCCCTAGTTCATTAAAGATTTTACTTTTTTTAAACTTTTTGCTACTTGGCATTGTGTTTCAATGTGATATATTTGCTTTTTTATATAGATCTGAAAGGCCCGGGTCTAGCCAAAAATTTAGGCCGCGACACAGCCTCTTTACTGGTCTACTTGACTACAATTTTATACCTATTTGTCCAAAAATATGACTAATATTCACTATTCTTCAACCATAACTACCTCAAACCTCTCTGAAATACCTAAAAACTACCCAAACTTTGTCGCGAATCTCCTCGAAAAGCATTGAAATTCTGTCGCGCAATCATCTATCGCCAAATTGCCCTCTTCCTCAAACATTGCCGAGTTCAGTGGCACGTGAAATTGAGGCGCTTCTCCGTGCCGCACCGTGCGAAAGCGACGGTTTGTTTGTTCTTTTTTGGAAGCGACAAATTGGATTCAGAAGACGGTTTTCTCGTGTCGTCTGGGGTCTCTTTGGGTTCGATTGTCTATGGTCTGAGGTCTTTTGTTTTAGAATTGTCTTTTTTACAATAGGCTTAGTTTGGCGGTTCATTGAATATAAATTTGGGGTTTGCACGATGCAGACTTTACTTTTGCACAGTGCAAGCCTTAAACGTGACTGCACAGTGCAGACTTAAATATGACGGTACTGTGGAAAATTCATTGCACGACCCAAATTTTTTCGGCAAGTTTAGATCAAAATGAAATTTTAAAACTAAGTTTCAAATAAAAAAAATTGTCGCTCTAAAAAATTCACCTTTTAAAGCCATAAATCTTCCAAAAACCTCAAAATTTTAGCCAAAAATGATGATTTTTTCATATTTTTCGTCAAAAAAATCCATGTCGCGCCTATGACATGTGGTCGTTTTTGTCGCCAAACTATTAGAAATTCATTTTAATCAGATTTAACTTGACTACTTTTTTCATCGCCAAATTATACATTACTCAGTAATGATAGTGTACTATGTGCCCAGTTCTAAAGCTCTGGGCTTTGGATAGAGCTAGGGATAGGGTTAGGTCTGGAGCTCTGGGTTAAAGCCAGGGCTAATTTTTAGTCTAAACAAGCTTTTCTTAGCTTTAAGCTTGATCTTTTTATCATTTTTTCCTTAAAATATCAGATTTTTAAGCTTAGGCTATGAAAACATTTTCTAAAGTTGTCGCTGTTTCAAAAAATATTTTCTTTAGAATCTTTAGGATCTCCTCCATCATTTTTATTTTACAGATCTTTTAACTTCCTACTTTTTGTTACCTAAATTTAACTTTTTTCTCGGACTTTCCCTTGAAAAATCGGTTTTTTTTGCATTTTCCTTAATAAATAAAAATGCCATTTTAAACGTTGTCGCTTATCCCAAAAATATTTTTTTTAAATCTTTAGACTCTTCTACATCATTTGTATTTTACAGATTTTTTAATTTCCTACTATTTGTTACCTAAAAATCGACTTTCTCTCCCCGTTTCCCCTCAAAAAACGGCTTTTTTCTCTAAAAAATCGCTCTTCTGAAGCCATACGTAGTCTAAAACACTCTTCAGAATCCCCTCTACCTTCTTCACCATCTTCCCCTTAACTATCCCCTTACCCCATCCCTTAACTGTCGCTTTTCCCCACTCAGCAGCTTCACCAGTCCCTCATTTCTCATCCCAAACCCTCACAAAACAAACTGCACGGTGCGAAAGGGGGCGTGACCTTCTGCACAGTGCTTGTCCCGCTCGCTGATTGGCTGTGGTGTGGCTGTCCGAAGTGCACTGGATGAGGAACTCCACAAAAGGGGGCGGAGCTTCTGGTGGAAGTGCGGCAAACTCTCTTTCTTCTTGTCGCACTGTCTTCATTGTCGAGAAGACTCTTCTTCATTTTGTCGCAACTGCCGATTGGCTCCCCAAATGAGGTCCATGAAGTGTCGTGGCGACAGGGCTTGGGTTGGGGTGCTTAGCAGCGATAAGGCTTGGGTTGGAGGTGGTGGGGAGCGACAAAAAGTCGCGACAACTGCCTTTTTTCTGCGACAAATGTCTTTTTGAAGGCTTGTGACAAGCTTTCTTGCGACAATCGCGAGTTTTTCCTCAAAGTTTTTGCGACAAAATCATTGCGACATTGCTCTGCGACAATTTCTTTTTTTTCCGCGACAAACTCTCAAATTTCATTCAGCGACAAAATTCTTTAACGTCTGGAATGTTGCCACTGAATCATCTCAAATGTCGCAAATCAACCCTTCACATTGTCGCCAACGTTTTTTGCACTTTTTTGTCGCTCATTTGTTTGTCGCTGTGGTGAGTGAGCAAATTTGTCGCTTTTGGGTTCATTTTTCAATTTGTCGCGACACGAAAGTGTTGCATTGTGCAGAAGAGGGTTTTGGGGTTTGCACAGTGCAGTTCTTAAAGGAATGCACAGTGCAAAGAAATTGGGGGAAGGAACTGCACAGTGCAGTGGGGTTTAAAGGGGTTTGCACTGTGCAAGCCCTTAAAAGCATCCTTGCACGGTGCAAAGAAAATTGAGAAAAGGACTGCACTGTGCAGTGGGATTTTTAAACCAAAAAAGGATTTGCACTGTGCAAAGGATTAAAAAAGATCTTTTGCACGGTGCAAAGTCAATTTTTAGCTAAAAGGTGATTTAAAACGGCACAAGACCAAGATTTTAAAAATTTTTAAAAAACAAATATTCATTTTGTCATTTCCAACCCTACAAACACCTCTCTTGTCACCCCCAACCCTGATTACCATATGTTTTTGTCGCGGACCGTATAATGAACTTTTTGGCCCAAAAACTGTCATTTTCGGTCCAAAAGAAGCCGCGATTATTGTTTTTGGCGTGAACTTTGCCAGTGCGGGTTCAGGTTCTTTCATTGTTCTTGTTGCAACAATCGCGATGACTCGACCAACGATCGTGTCGCGTGAGTCAAAAAAAAAGTGCGTGTCGCGCGGGCCAAACGAAGGAGTTATGGCCACAAAAGTTGGGGTTTTTGCGGTTTATTGAAGGAAAAAATTTTGTCGTGAAAAAAAAATTTTTTGTCGCAAAAAAAAATTTTTTTTTAATTTTTAAATTTCGAAATTCTACAAATTTTTAAAATTTCAAAATTTAAAAACCCCCACCTTCAGATGGCCACAGCGAACACAACCCAACCATTGTCGCCATTCCTGAACGCGGCCTTTGCCAGAACAACGACATCGCAGAACTCGCCTTCCACCCCAAATCCAGTGCCAACTTCAAACTTTCAAAACTTCAACTTGAACTCACTGTTCTCGCCAGCGACAAGCTCCAGTCCTTATGCGATGTCGCCGTTAATGCAACAGTTTATGAAGTCAGTGCAATATGGAGCGTCGCCTAGTGGTGTTCATGGTGAGTTTTTGGGGGTTTTGAAGGGTTTTAGAGGTAGTTTTAGGGGTTTGGAGTTATTTTTGAAGAATTTTTAGGTCGGGCATGGCTTTTTTTGGTGGAATTTTAATTTGTGTATGTTTTTTTTTGTTAGAATTTTAGGTTGGGCAGGGTATTTTTGGACAAAATTGAGTAAAATACGTTTTAACATGATAAATTTTAAAAATTTTTGATGTTTTCGACAAATTTTATGATTTTTTTGACCATTTTTCTTAATTTTTGGTCGTTTTTTATATTTTTTAGTCAATTTTTAAGATTTCTGAAATAAGGATTAGCATTTTTGGGTAACATTTCGGAATAAAAGTTTAACATTTTGAAGTTTTAATTTAATTTTAACCTTTTTTTGAATTTTTTTCCCCTTTTTTTGAGAGGTTTTTTGGTCGATTTTTACGATTCTTGGTCAATTTATAAAATTTTTTATGTAAAGCATACCATTTTAAACTGAAATTTTGTAAAATACGGAGTTGATAACATGAAGTTGACACAAAAAAAAGTTAAAATTTTTATTTTTTTGACCAATTTTATGCTTTTTTTTGGAGTTTTTCTCTAATGTTTGGTAGTTTTTAATGGTTTTTGGTCAATTTTAAAGATTTTTTGAAGTAAAGCATAGCATCTTGAAATAACACTTTGTAAAATACGGACGTATTATAGAAAAATTTTTAAAGTTCTGCAGAAAAAAAACTAAATTTCTGAATTTTTTAGGCATTTTTACTCATTTTTTAAAGTTTTTCTTTAATTTTTAGGATTTTAAAGGTTTTTTAGCGAAATATAGGTAAAATACGGAGCCCAATACAATCCATTTTATTATTTTTAAAAATATTTTGATATTTTGCGATTTTTTAAACCTTTTTTCGAATTTCAGAGTCAGAAAGTCGAGCATCTTCAACATCAATGTCCATGAACCCAGCTAGCCCTGGAGCTGCAGCTAAAAGTCAGTTTTTACATTTTTAAAAGATTATTTATTATCTAAAAGTTTGATTTTGAAGAGATTTAAAAATTTAAAAAATTTTTTTTTTAATTTAAAATTTTGAAAAATTAAAATTTTCTCATCGCCCAAAGCCCTGAGGCCTTATTCTTCTCTTTCCCAGTAATGTAATGAAAATCCTTGACTCTTGTCGCATTGTTAGTGCGACAAGAGCCCCCTCTATGAGTTTTATGGCCTTTGGCTGCAAATTGGATCTGTGGCCCCTAAAAACTGTCGCTTATTTGTTTTGGGTTTATGGGAAACGATTCATTACATCACTTCCATCTGCTACGATGGCTTTACCGTGACAATCGGAACTATAACAGCCGTTAGATGCAGTTTGAGTTCAATAAAATGACAGATTTTCGCGCGCACTGTGCGTTAATGCACTGTGGACTGGGGTTTGGTTACCGTAATCGGGGTTGTAAATAGGGTTGGGTAAATGATTTTTATAGGAGAGGTTAAAGATGACATGAGAAGAGAAATGTTAAGAAATTATTAAAGTTTTTAACGCGGTTTAAAAGTTATGGCAGATTTTTGGCTCTGCAGAGTGCAGTCTTGCACGGTGCAGAAAAAAAGTGATTTTTGTCGCTTTTCGAAATTTTTTTCAAAAATTGGATAAATGGCAAGGTATACAATGCCATTCAAGCCACAAATAATTTTTACTGCGCAGTAAAATTACAATATACCATCTTTACATCATTTTTTCGTAATTTTCTAGTTTTAAAGTAAATAACCGCCTTTTGCCAACCTTAATATCACAACCCACTGAAAGTTGTAAAATTCCAGTAGCAACTGAAGCTCATGAACATAAATCAACCGGTTTTTTGTTAATTACGCAGCTTATGATCATAAATTAACACTTCAAAGCAGCGACAGATTAATCGCGGCAAAAACTTTTGATTCCCAATTTTTGCGACAAATTCGTCGCAGTTGGGGTTTGCGGTAAATTTGTGAATAGTCAAGACTTGGTGAATCTAAAAAAGTAAAAAAAGTTTAAAATTTGCATAAATACTGCACGGTGCAATCACTTTTAATTAGATTGCACCGTGCAAAACTTAGGTTTTCAGTACTATGTTCAATAAAACAGCTCCAAAAAGTACCAAAATGACTATTTTTTAATTTGAATATGAAAATACAGAGTCTATAGAGTATTTAGTGTAAATTAGCGACGAAAAATTTTTAAAGTTTATATAAAGACACGAAGATAATAAGATTATATCTCATTGAGTTTATTGACCTATCTCAATATAAAGTGCGATAAAGATGCAAATAAATAATTAGATGGGGTGAATTAGATGTAATATGATAGTAAATAAGCTGTTTTATTATAGTGACAAAGATTAAGTATATTGAGCTACATTAAAGGGCAGTAAAAAACAGTTTTTTCTAAAATTTATAAATTTTGGTATGGGTAATATATTGATGTTTGATGGCATTTTATGTCATTATATTCCATTCTCAATGCAAATTTTTGGCACCACAGAGTTTTTAAGTCTGTTCTGAGCATTGTTACAAATTTTCAAATCTACAGGATTACTGTAACCATATGAAAAATGAAGTCAAATTCGAATGGGTCAAGATACGAAAGCATACAGTAATGTCAGGAATCGCATAATATAAAAGAAACTGAGCAGTCAGTGACCTGTAAACTGCGGCGAAATCTTTAGTAGCATATGGAGAGGGGTTTAGGAAGATGGATTACTGTAGGTTTATTTGGAATTTCTGGATTTTGAAGAGTTTTGAGTGCTAATAGTGTTTTTGGAGGTAGTGGAAGGTTAGAAAATGATTTTATTAGAAGATCGCGGGTGTGATCGAGCTTGGAATAGGTTTTTACGTATAGCTAAGATACTAGTGAAGCTAGATTATTGTATTGTTATGTTAGACTTGCTCTTTTTTAGGCTTAAAATTCGCTTTTTTTCAAAATTTTAGCTCTTTTCGCCTTAATTTTTGCAATTTTTACTCAAATCTCTACCGTCTCAACTAACCCATTGTCTCTTTTTCATTCGCACTTTACAAAACAATTCATGTCTGTTTAACTATGAAACAGTTAACTGAGGCACGGCACGGGCGCTCTGATTCAGCGTTTGTTTTAGGATCGGTCGAGAGTCGGGGTGGAGATGAGTCGAAGCATGACTAAAGCCGGCGGTCGATTTTTTTGAAACATTCGTTTTGGGGGAGTGCATTTGAGAGTTACAGTAGGGGAAAGGGGACAAATATACAGTAGGAGGAGGTGGATTTGAAAGTTAGAAAAGGCAGGTATCAGAAATGAAAGGTACTGTGAGCAAGCCTTTAGTATATCGTGCTGATGCTACTTTCATCAAGTATCACGAAGATACTGTCCCCAAGCCTCTTTAAAGACAGTCCCTTTGTGCTGACAAGACTTCTACTGTCCCCAACCCTCCTTGAAGACAGTATTTTCCCCGCTGACAATGATAGATCTTGAGACTTGGCCGGATGTAATCGAGAGTTGAAGTGTGAATTGAGAGGTCTTCAAAGGCGCCGCCAAACAAGGGCCGCTCGTCCTTTCGCTGGCAGCCGAGAATGTTGCGCAATTCGAGAGTGAAATGAAGAATGGCAGAGCATGAGATTAATTGGGTCGGTTTTATTGTTACCCAATTTGGGAAATGGATCCGTAAAGAGGGGATGGGTTACGGTGGGTAAGTGGATAAAGGGAGGCTATGTTTTTAGGGGGGGGTTGGCACGGGAGATAAAAGAAGGCAGGGTTGGGTAGAATAAAGTAAAGTAAGATAAAAAAGAAGCACTACGCTTGCTAGGGAGAACGAGAAGGGAGGGTGGGTGCATGATTGGAAGGATAGGGCAGGGTAAGTTGAAAACCTTTGCACTAATTGTACCACTTTGTCCCATTTTCTGACTTTGCTTTGCCATCCCTCCTCACAGTCCCTACCCCTCCCTCCCTCCCTCCCCCCCCCCTTTAATCAAATTTCGCTACAACTTGAATAACTTTATAGCAGATCCGTTAATGCGTCCCGAAAGACTTGTCTGCACAAACAAACCCATAAAAAATGCTTTTTCAACTTCCAACTCAATATAAATCCTCAATTTTCATATTCGGCTCGACTTCAAAAGAAAATCCAGCCCGGCGGGGATGTAGACCATAAATAACTTTACTGTAGAATAAATCTTACAATTTGGCCAAATTCATTACCCCGTCGTTTCGAGGAGATGAATTTGTTGTTTTGCGGGTAATAAATTTACTGGGCTACCGTAGGCTAGCCAAAATTTAATTGAGAATTCTTGAGATTGAATAGTGTGGGGGGTTTGAAGGGAAAATGGGACAAAGTAGTACTGGTACCAAATGATAAACATGAATATAATCATCAAATGAAAGGACAAGACTCTCACACATAATATAAAACAAGAAAAACATCTAAAAAGCTTTGGCACAACAAAAAAATGGCTTAAAATATTAAATTCTTACAGAATTTTGTGAAAAATGTAGTGGGTTGATGAGCTAAAATGAGGCATAATAGTAATAGTGGTATTCAAAAAATGAAAATTAATACCAGTAAATAGACAAGATTCTAACGTGCATTATAACACAAGAAAATCTTTGCAAAAAAGTTTTGGTCTACTTACAAATGGCAGTAAAAATCATGAAATCTTTTCGGAAAACTGTGTGAAAGCGAAGGGGTTAAAAAGGTAAAATGAGGCAAAATGGTACTAGTAATACTTGAACAAGTTTGACTATTACTATACAATGGCAGCCAAGATACCAAAGCACTGTGTAACTTAAGAAAATCATGAAAAAAAGGAGCAACATTAGATAGAAAATGGCATAGAAATTGATTTTAATATTAAAGTTTTGCAAAATTCAGGGAGTTTCAATAGGGAAATGGAGCACAATAGTACTACTAGTGCTTGACAAACTTTGGCAATACCTATGAGAGAGCAAGCAAGGCTTTAACATACAATACAAAACAAGAAAAACTTGACAAAATGTTAGCACGACTATCAAATGGCATCAAAATTTGAATTTTTCAAAATTTTTTTGAAATTTTAGAAGTTGGTAAGAAAAAATAGTGTTGAATAGTACTCGTGTAGTCCTTGACAAACCTTGTCAATTATTGTTAAATGATAAGACAGGCTTTGACACATGACATACAAAAAGGAAATCATGACTAGGGCTAAGGCTACTGTTTAGAATTAGGGTTATTGACTAGGGCTACTGGTTAGTGACTACTGCCTAGGCCTATCGCTAGAGATTTTGATGATAGATTTAAGCACCTTTACCAAATGGTATAAAATCATAGTTTTGTTAATGTTAACCTAATCTTTTTACTTACAATTGCTCAATACATTTGTTACACTGTCATTCACCAGAATGTCTTAATATAAACATCACCTCCCTAAACAAACTTAACCCTCCTCTTTCGTATTACACTTTTATTGTCTTTGTTTTAATTTTATTGCGCAATATCTGATCCCAGCTGTCTCGAAATGGCAGTCTTTGTTTTCCCAATCTTAATCCTTATAACTTTTATTGTTATGGTAGGCACAGTCTCGGGAAGACAATAAGGTTTAATGGGCAAAACGGTAAATTTAATGGCATATTATGTTGCCAAATACGGTGAATTGGCATGACAATAGGTATTGGGCAGGTGCTTTTGGAAGAGAACGGGGTTGGTGGGGCAGGGTGAAAAATGTAAAGATGAGTAGGGTAGGACAGGGTAGGGTGAAAAAAAGTGGGAGGGCTAGGGTAGGGCAGGGTAAGGTAAAAAACGTAGGGTGAGGTAGGGTAGGGTAGGGTAGAGTCGGGTATCTCTTTTTTTTCCCTCTACCTTCTTCCCCCCCCCTCTTCAAACTTTTAATGTCGTCATGCCCTTTTCTTCTTACCGTAGTAAATCATGGTTTACCGTCGTCGCAGTCGACTGCTTTTCTTCTTTTATGTTAGAAGCTTCAAATTTGCATACGCATTGAATGCGTAAATATGGAAAACAAAGATGTCCAAATAAAGACTCTGGAATTTGGTCCGCGTCTTTGGGTAATTTATTCATTACAATTTGTGGGTATCAGTCATTGTTGCGAGAGAGAGACAAAGTGATTCGAATTGAAGACGATTGAAGAGCAGTGAGGTAGAGGTTCTTCAAGGAGGGGGGGGTGGAATGAACAGTCGATGAAGATGGTAAAGAAGAGTACATGGACAAATAAGTAGAATGATAACATAAAGACAAACCCAGTTATAAATTAACCACAACAAAGACACAAAGAAACTACCCTAAAGCTACTGGCTAGGGTTACAATCAAGGCCTGCCGGCTAAAGACTTCGGCTGGGGCTCTCAAATAGAGCTACTGACTAGGGCTATTGACTAGGGCTTAGACGTGGCAAACGGGCCGGGCCGAGGCCCGCGTCGGCCCGTTTTTTGAATTTTTTTTTCCGCGCTTTTTTTCTACTTATCAAGTCAATCTGAAACTTTTTCTACCCCTATGTTTTATTGGGTGCTACCCCATCCAAATGATCTTAAAATTTTGATAGCTCTTACAGTTTTTGAGATATGGACTTGGCGGGAAAAAAAATTCAAAAAACGGGCCGACGCGGGCCTCGGCCCGGCCCGTTTGCCATGTCTACTAGGGCTACAGATTAGAGTTCTGGGCTAGAGCTTTGGGCTTGGGTTCTGGGCTAAGGCTCTGAGCTAGGGCACTGGGCTAGGACTCTGAGCTAGGGATCTGGGCTGTAATTGTTCTCGAAGCTCTTGTCTTATCAATGGTAATATATTAAATTATAAAACAAGTAGCTTCTCCAGAAGTCATAAGAATGTAAATGACTTTCAAGACGTATACATTAATATCTACTTATAAAAAAGGCTGTAGTCGTGGAATTTAATACAATCATTTTTTAGCTAATGTAGTGTCACTACTAGTACAATTTATTGTTGTAGTAATGTTTAAAAATGACTTTAGCAATTTAGGTATGTTTTAAAATTTAAAATTTTGCTTGTTAGGACTAGTGCTAGACTAGGGTACTGAGGTCAAAAGGGCTCTTCTTGGATGGCGCAGACAAAGTGATAATTGATTTTAAATTTGATTTTCCGCCGTTGAACCCTAACCTTTGACCTAGATCTGTGAAGATGCCAGGCCGGGCCCAACCATTCATCCTGGCTTGGCTCTTTATATCAAAGCCCAGCTCGGCCCGGTGCTGGGGCGGGCCTAGTGGACCCCTTTAAGGTCTAATTAGTCCAGGTTTTTGAAAATATTATACTCGTGAACCTAATAACAGCCTATGGACTAGCCTTTTTAAATCTAAACTTTCTGCAATTTCTAACCCCATAAACTCTACTGTACTCCATCTTCACCTCAACTCGTTTCTGAATCTCCAACTAACTTCAAACCGTTAACGCGCGTTTAATTACCATGCCAAAAAAAATTTAAAAATCTAGCGACAACTCGAATAATTGACCGTGAAATTGAAACGGAAACAAATCCATCACGGTGCGCCGCCAAAGAACGGTGAAATGAAAAAAAACGACTGACAAAGAGACAAATCGCTCCGTTTTCGCGCGATTTAAGTTTTAATCTGGCTACAGTATTGTCGCGGATCAGTTGGTTTTAATTAGGTAGTAGAGGGGGGGGGGAGGTTCTAAAATAGGTATAGAAGTAGGGTGGGGTGATGAAGGAGGGGAGAGTGGAAGAAAGTGGAGGGGAGAGTAAGAGAAAGAGGGAGATAGGTGAGGAGATAAAGGAACGAGGGTAGGGTAGCGTGGGGAGTGGGGTGGTGAAAAGGGGAGAGGAGTGGGATGGTGAATGTGGGAGTAGGGGTGAATGAAAAAAAACATTCTTTTGAGGGGTAGGGTTTAAAATTTTTTGTATTTTTTGGTCTGAACGGACATAGAATAGTCATTTTTAGGTCAATAAGTCCATGGAAAAATTGTTTTTTAAATTTTAAAAGACCTTTTTAGGTGAAAAACTAGGTATGGCAGCCTTTTTTAGCCAATATTTATGCAAAATACGTTTTTTTAGGTCTGAAAGTCTGTAGAAAAACGTTTTTGAGCTTCTGAAATACCCCTCCTTAGGTCAAAAACTAAGTAAGACTGTGTTTTATCAGGTCAATGTTTATTTAAGTTTAAAACGCCCTCTTTTAGGCCTAAACCTAAGCAGAACTACTTTTTTTCGCCAGAATGTGTTTAAAATGCCCCATTTTAGGTCTAAAAGTCTCTAAAATAAAAAAAATTTTTTAACTATAAATCACCCTAATTTCTCCACAAATCCCCATAGTAACCTAATATATCCTATTCGGCAACAAACGAGCGATTAATTAAGCGGTGGTATCTTTTATGTCCTAATAAACATACGACCTCTTCTTGTTTACTGCGTTCTCTGGATCGCTTTATTTTACGACACTCAAGATGTATTAATTTGCATAAAACGGCGCAAAAGAAAAATATTTATTGCCGTAAATCACCCTTGTGGGTTGACTGAATAGGGGGGTTTATTACTGCGGTATATATGGTTGGGTGGTAAGGAATACAGTAGAATGTGGGGCTAGGGCTCTGGAGTAGGGCTCTGGGCGAGGGCTCTGGACTAGGGCTCCGGACTAGAGCTCTGGGCTAGGGCTTTGGGCTAGGGCTTTGGGCTAGGGCTCTGGGCTACGGCTCTGGGCTATGGCTGTGGGCTAGGGCTCTGGACTAGCGATCTGGCTAGGCTATGCTTAGGGTACCCTGACGTCAAAAAGTTTCTTCCCGACACGGTTCCCACAAAAATCAAAATTTAAAAAATGTACAGTAAATTACATTGAAATCAAAGTAAAATTTACAAAAACACACTGACAAAACCGTATTTTACAAAAAATTACACATTTCAGAGCTGATATGCGACAATGAAGGAAACATAACATGCCCTATATGTGAAGAAAAGGTTGGTCCAAACAATTATGTAGAACATTTGGAATTCGAACGAAATTCCTTGATTCAGGCAGTTCAGAAGTAAGTCTACTATAATATGTGGTCAAAACTTATCCTATCTCCCACGCTCCAATCAAAACTGATCTTCTTCTTGCCTTATGTAACTTATTGGCTAACAAAATTGATTTCTTACACAACCCCAACATAAAAATTGCTTTTTTCTACACCACCCCTTCCCAAGCTTGATCTATTTAGCCTCCAAGTACGTAATAATCTTAAATCTATCAAAGATATGTCAGAAATTTCAAAAATTCTATCCAAAATTGAATGTTTCAGCCTAAAAAACAATGTCAACTCCCGCCTCCACAGTGATTCTCCCCAAACCGCTTCTCACGCCGTGTTCGACGCCGAATCCTTGGCCAAAGCCGCGAATCAGAGAGAAAAACGAAATTTCGAACTTCAACGAATTCGCCAAAACCAACAGAAACGACTTCAAATGAAGGCGCATCTTCTGGCAGCAACACCGTTGAGGGCAATCGAACGAAACCACAGCTTCGGAGATGAACATTCTCAACGATCTGGCTCTACATTGTCGACGGATGAGAAAAACTATTGTAAATCGTGTGAACGTACTCAAGAGTTCCTGGTGGTAAGTGCTGGATTGGACGAGCCAAGATGTATAGACTGTTTTTACAAATACAGAAGACAGGTTGGAGCGTTGCCTTTGACGGTAAGGATAATATTAGGTTGTTCACATAAATCACATGGTTAATATTGTTTTAATGATTAATTTAGAAGTCTTCGTAGGTTGTCTAATTAAAAAATGTTTTTCGGGGCTGTAAGATGTCATAATGTAACATTCATTTGGCGTTCTGTTTCAAATTCAGCGATATTTTGGGAAAAAAAGTTTTGAAAAATATTTTTTCATGTATAACATTGGCGAATCGTTGCTAAATTCTGCGTTTTTCTATTTTAAATATAGTTTTTCTTTTACAATTCAATTATACCTAGCTTTTATCTAAAGGTTATTATAAAACCTGACAGTCTTAGAACAAAACGGTTTCGTTTCCAATAACCTTTGGCCCACCAGCAAGATTCAACCTAAAACAAAATCCAGAGCCGATTGGTATGTAGTTTATATTGTTTTGTTTTTGTTGTTTTAGGTATAGACTTTTTATTTCAAGGAATTGGAAACTTTTTCTTCATCTTTCGAGTGTTTTATTTCAACAGCTTGAAGTTGCTTTAGCACTATGTTTAGGTAACTATTGAAAGTTATGTCTGGTTTTGGAGCGAAAAACATGGAGAATCAGTTGATAAAATGTTGTAGAATGTTTTTAAAACCTTTATGTAGAAGTTCATTGTGCAAAACAAGCTAAATTCTTTGTTTTCTTCGGCCAAAGCGTTGGATATTGTTTTAGATGAAATTCCAAAACAATTTTAGCTTGTTTTCGACTGAAATTATACCTAAAGCTACTTAAAACATGCTACAGCAATTAAATTCACTTTGTTTTAAACTTGAAACCAAGATTTTACTCTTGACTGTTATCTAAATTTTGCGCCAAAACAATATCAAGATGTTACCTAAAAAATGACGCTCGGTAAATAATGAAAAGTCTTTAATTTGTCGAAATATTAAGAATTTTACCTATAACAACAAAAATAAAGCAAGATAAAGTACTTACCAGTCGATTTTTGACATTATTTTAGCTTGAATCACTCAAACGTCGCGAATTGTTACCTAAATATATATTGTTTTATCTGTTATAAGCAAAACTAATTTAAGTTCTTTTTAGATAACCCAATCTCCGCCAGAAGACCACCAAAGTGGTCCTAGTTCAACCAACTCCACCAAAAGTCCCACCCAATTCCCTGATGATATTAAGGTAGAGGTGGAGGATGCTCCAACTCCAAAACGATCCCGTATAGAAATGTAATCTTGATTTAAGTAATTTAGCTGTATAATTCTCATTTTGAATCTATTTTTTATTTTCAACTTTATTTTAAGTATATTTTAGCCTTTTTAAACTTTTTACACTACTGTTACCTAAAACAATATATTGTATAGTAGTTAAAGTTAAAATACGTCGATTAATTTAATTTTTTAACAGTTAAGTATATGTATAAGCTCTAAAATACTATAAAATTCGTTTGCATAATATGTCTCTTCGTATGTAGATTTTAATTTTTAATATTTTACTGTGAAATGTACTGTAACATTCGTTTTTTCGTGAGAATGTCTGGTCTGATTTTTAAAATTTAAAATATTTTTTTCTAAATTTACATTATAATCAAGTGAAATCACAATAAATATACTACTGACTTAGGGTAAGATATGATAGGGTAAAGTAAAGTAGAATTTGGTGGGGAACGATAGTGCAGAACAGGGTAAAGTAGGCAGGGTATTCACAGGTCAGGCTTACCATCGGACTGGTCTTGAAAATCAAGGCCTGGCCCGTAAAGCCGGCTCGTTTGCACGTAAACAAAATTCTGGCCGGGCTGACCCTAAGCAAAATTTAGATTGAGCCGGGCCTGAAAAATGGGCCCGGCCCGTTTCCCATGTCTAATGGGAAGTGATTCAAATTCAAGGTTTCAGAAAAAAATTTGCATAAATTAAAAAAAGTCATTTTTGAATTTGTACTTTTTTCGAAATGAGAATCCAAAGAAAAATTTCATTTCAAAAAATTTTTCATTATACTAAATTGGTGTCGACCACGATCGGCAGTGGTTCATTTCCCGTATCGCGTTCGCTTTGGTGCGGTCGTGAAGCCGAGCATCCGTTGTTAGAGTTGAGAAGCCGCTCGAGCGACGTCTTTATCGTAAGCCATGAATGTGAGTTTATTTTTTACTGTATTTTACAGTACCCTTTCTGTACTTTTGAGATTTGATGCTGTTGATACTAAAAATTGTACTTTAATGGTACTTTTGGTACTTGGACCGGCTAAAGGTTGGCAATGTAAAACTTTTTGAAGCTTTTTTAAAATTCTTAAAATGCTTTTTTAATTTTTTTTGTTTTTTCAGGATCTCCTCATTCTTGTCTACGCAGAGTTTTTTTTGACATGCCTTGCAACGCTGGGCCATCTCACATCAGGCTGTGGCAAGAAAAAACCTCCTCCAGCACCGGCTTCACAACAAGGCGCTCCACCACCTGCCGCGGCTGGGGCTGCTGCAAAGTCGGCTAGCAAAGCTCCTGGTAAGATAGTTTGTTTTTTGGTTAAAGTAAGGTAAAAGGGTTGGTAGTTTTGTCACTACCTTACCCTTGCCTACCTTACTCTTTCTAGACATGAGGAATGGGCCGATCAAAATTTTGCTCAGGCCCGGCTCGGTACAAATTTTTTTTTGTGAAAACGGGCCGGGCCTTGATTTTCAGTCTTGCTCCTTATTTCTAATTCTTTCCTATTTTAAATGCCGTACTTTTGAGTCTAATATTATTAGTTATTTTGACGATTTTTTGGGAGTTTTGTCCAAAATTTTGGATTTTTTCGGAGAGAACAGGCACTTTTTTTCTATTTTTAAAATTTTTGCTTACTTTTTTAAGAATCTGTGCAATACGTTTTGTTAAGCATGTAGTACTGTGTATAAGCTGAAAATTACATATATGTATTTCGCTTTTTTACTGAGTTATGATCAGTCTAAACTTGAGCGTAACGTAATTTTTTGGAAGAGAACAAACACTTTTTTCGATTTTTAAAATTTTTTGCCTATTTTTTTTTAAATTCGTTTAAAAGTACCTTTTGTTAAGCATAAAGTTCTGTATATAAACTGAAAGTTTTTTATTCATATGTTTATTATTCAAAAAGTTATGTGTAGTTTAAGATTGTGTAAGCTTGAAAAAGATGGATTCCGTTTTGAAATAATCACAAATTTTTAAATTTTCTTTAAAATACATTTAGTTTGAGCTAAAATAATGTAACAACCGACTGTTGTGTTAGCAAGTACTTTAATCATATACTTTTATGTTTGAAAAAGATTAAAATACGCTTATTTTCAGATGCACCAAAGAGCACAGCAGGCGACAAACCCAAGAAGGAGGAGAAGAAGGATGGTTCCAAAAAGGATAAAAAGAAGGAAGATAAGAGCGGCGACGAGGAAGATGGCGAACAACAATATGAAGACGTGAATGTCGGCGACTTCAACCCACCACCACCACCGGCCTAAACTCATACTGACTTTTACTGACTTGGCCAATAAAAACGACTACTTAATTTTTGTGTGAATGATTTTTCGTGTCTTAACTTAAGTCTATAGCTTGCCTGTTCAGCCTTTTGTTCCAGTACACTTGGCTGAAAAAAAGGTGAATACTAGGCTTGACTATTAATTTGCTAGGCTTGAACTTTAAAGTTTACAACTTCTCACAATGTTCTAGGTTTTTAAATTTACATTCTTGTCCAAAAGTCAAGTCGTCACTAGGTCCGAGCGGCTTCTCATCTTCAAACAACGTGTCCACGAGATTCTCGACCGCACCAAAGCCGACGTGAAAGTGTAACTGAAAAGCCGGTCGATTCCACAACACCACAGCTTAACGAAGATCGACTACAACAATTCTGACCAATCTTTGATATGGCATTCTAAAAAAATTGAAACTCAAATTTTTACGAAAAAATTGAAATTTAGTATGAACTATAGGTGCACTTTGACAGGGCATAACATAGGTTTTAAAGTACAATTTGGCATACGTAAAGTCTACATATGTTATCATATCTCTGTTGTTATCAAAAGTAACAAATTCAAATTTGGCACATTGTAAGCTTGTTTTAAGGCAAATAAGCACAAATGAAGATATGTGTTAAAAATTTAAATTAAAGTTGTTGTGAGTGTTTTACTTACTGTTTCTCGTCTCAATGTTGGCTAGGGCTCGTCTGACTTGACTAGCCTTCCATTATTTTTCTTTATCAACCAAATTTTAAAAAATCAAGATATATTAAGATAAGTAACCTAATTTGTCGTAAAAACGGATGTAAACATAAAAAATTAGCTTTCAATGATATCTCTGATATCTTACCCTTCTTTCTTTTCAAAATTGTTTCAAATGCCCTCATGTCTTTATGGCGCGTTAAATTGTTTCCTCGTATACGAACTTTTTGATTGCGCATCAATATCTTTTGTTAGCCAACGGCCAAAGTACACTTCCGACATTGACACCGGAAATTATGTACTGATTTTCGCGTCCTTTTCGAGAAACCTAACCAAAAATATGAATTCATTTGTCACTTCTCAGTGATTGAAATACTGTTGTGTTTGTTTTTATTGTGATTAATAAATTAAATTTATTAAAAATGTCTTCCTCCTTGAGCGCTGCTAACTTCGAGCACATCAAGTACCTCGGCGAAGGTGGATTCGGATTGGTAAGTACTTTGTGAATTATATTGGGATTCTTGAAAGTTTTGGTAATTTTTGTAGTCTTTAAGCTATGAAAATTTTCAAAACTGTAAAATAAGCTTTTATCGACTTTGAAATGGCTTTAACTTTGATTCTGTCTTTCCGTGAAGGATTTGGCTGTGAATCTTGTAAATTACCTTTTGAATAGTATTTATAATAGATTCTTGAATGTTTTGACGATTTCTGTAGTACTTAAGTTATCAGTAATATTCAAACATGGGTTTTGTCGCTTCGGCACAAAACCCATGTCTGAATATTACTGTTGCAACATTGTAAAGCCATTTCAAAGTTTCATAAAGCCATTTTTTGCAAATGTGTCAAAAAATGAAATAACTAATAGTCATCAACGTTCTATTACATTTTTTTGACATATTAGTACTGTAATTAATGATAACTAGTAAAAAACAAAAATTTGGTCAAAAAGTCCATAGATATGGTTTCTGTTAAATATTTAAAGGTTTTAAATGCGATCAAAAAAATTTATATAATGAATCAAAAAAATTTATATAATGCATGTTTCAATGGCAGATTGACTATTATTTATGTTATTTACCTATTATGATTAACCAAGTAAAACCAAAAATTTTAAAACACACATTTATAACCTGTTATTCTAGGTTTCCGTTGTAAAGAAAATTGGCGGAGTCGACGCGGGCGTCAACTACGCCATGAAATGCCTGAAGAAGGCAAATGCGTACAGAAGTGAGGCCGCCAAGGGCCAAGTGAAGACGGAAATTGAAGTGTTGAAGAAGCTAGACGACACGTTCTTTGTAAAGTTGTACTACAGCTTCGAGTCCAAGCATCTGATTCATCTGGTGATGGACATGGTAGACGGATGTGACTTATTCGCCTACCTTCAATGGGTGAAAAGAATGGGCCAAAAGCTACCACTTACGCTTACGCGCTTCTTCGCGGCCCAGCTAGTGTTGGCCATCGATTATCTACACTGTGGGGGTATGGCGTACCGTGACCTGAAGCCCGAGAACATCATGATGGACCGGGATGGATACATCAAGTTGATCGACTTCGGCTACACCAAGAGCAACGTGAAGAAGGAGACGCTGATGTTCACGTTTGCGGGTACAACGACGCACCTGCCTCCAGAAGGCTACTACCCACAAAAAGGGTACACATGGATGGTAGACTGGTGGTCACTTGGCATTGTGATCCACGAGATGCACTTTGGAAAGATTCCGTTCGACTCGCGGGACATTCAGGAGCTGTGGAGACAGGTAAGAATACTACAACAATAAAATAACACAATAATATGTAGTAGTACTGTATTTTATACAACACTACTTACCAGTAAATCAACATTACTGTAGCTTTACAATATTACATAATACTACTGGGCCATGAAACAACTTGTACTTTAAACAAAATACTATTTAACTTACTTTATTGTTTGTAGATTGAAGAAGACAAGCTGGATTTGCCCAAATCCACAGACGCTGGATTGAAGAAACTGCTTCAGAAGCTTCTAGAGAAGGATCCAACAAAACGGGCTGGTTCAGAAGGCTTAGCCGAATTTAAAAAGTTCGACTTCTTCAAAAGAATGAATTTTGAAGCATTGGCTTTAAAGAAGCTGGTGATTCCATTGAAAGTACTAGTGCCTACCAAAGAAGAACTTTACATTGACGAAATCGACACAAGCTGGTTCGAAAAGAACGACTTTGAAGGATTCGGTGACGTTTACATAGCCGAACACTTGAAGCCAACGTTGGAAGCAAATAATGAAGATGAAAACGACGAAAATGCGGCGCCAAAAATCAATTCTGAAGCCAAGAACCAAGCCAAAGAACAAATTGAGAAAGAAGCCAAGGAACCAGAAAAGCAGCCACAGAAAGAAGCTAAAAGGCCACGTGGACGTCCTAGAAAAGAAGCCAAGAAGGAAGACAAGCCAGCCAAAGAAGCCGAAAAGCCCAAAGAAGAAGAGAAGAAGGCCACAAAACGGAAGGCCAAAGAAGAGCCAATTGAAGCCGCTAAGCGGCCAAGAAGAGCTAATGTCCGATATCTTAATTAATATGTTATAATATTGTGAATAGTTGTTGAATTTTAAAAATCGGTTTTATATGTATATAACGGTCATTTATCGTATTATTGTATATAATTGTTAATTTTGAAAAAATGTAAAAGTAAAAAAAAATAAAATTTGTAAAACATACATTTAGAAACATCATTTTTTAAAGCTATATTGAAATATAGTATACGGGATTGTAATATTATAAACCTTTGCAATTTCATACTGGTCATTGTAGTAAAAGGGTAAAAACGAGGAAGAACTTATAAAAATTTGAATAATTCAGCAAAACTCCAGAAAAAGCCGTAATCAGTCACAACTTTTCTTTAAAACTCTGAAAAATCTGTCATGAAAAGCCTTTAAAAAAAGCTATAATCTGACTTTTTATAAAACATAGGTTTGATAAATAATATTCATACTTTATTCTGATCAAATAATAGAGAATAGATAGATAAATAATGAAACTATAGCGCACAAAAAATACTAAATAGTGTTATCGTTGCCTTTAGAAATTAATCTTTCTAAGCTGGGGCTACGAAAGTAGTACCAACAACAGTGGCTCCAGTGCCAGGTGGTGCAGTAGAAGCTGTCTCAGCTGGAGCAACAAAAGTAGTACCAGCAACAGTGGCACCAGTACCAGGTGGAATTTTGGTACCGACTTTGACCGGAACTTTTGGAGCTGTAGGCTTATGAGCTGGCACTTTTTGAATTGGCTTTTTACCGGCTCCTGAATTCGAAATAAACTTTTGATTAAGTTGGATTGTTAGGGTTATGTTTGAGTTATCTCCCTCCTTCCTACTTTATCATAAGAATCCCATGCTACCCCGATCTGTTCGGATCGGACCCGCTAGACCTATTCCCTGTACGCCTAATACCTTACATTATACAGTCCAAATGATAAATATATTATTAAAGTTTATTGATAAGAATTATTGAAAAGAGTTACTGTATATCATAAAATATATAAGCGCAAGACACACCCGACCGCTCCCTAAGGTCCGAATTTCTCTCTCTCTCTTTTGAAAGAGCCATATCGCGACCTTTAGGCATCGGCGTTGCGTTAGAGACTGCTTTTCGCGTGTCATCTCTTTGATTTACAATATTAACGATAATTTGACCGTAACACTTTGATATTACAGCTTAACTTACCAAAGGCAGTAACAGCCAAAAGGGCCAAAAGGAGGATGATGAAGGATCGCATGTTGGAATGGACAAACAAGTTAATGAATGATAGGTATACTCTTGATCTGTTGGCTTTTATACGAAAAATTATAATAGGATTTGCATAACATGTGTTATATTGAACAGATTTGAAGGTAGACTGATTATTTTTACTGTAGTTCTTGAATACAACAAAAAACAATTACAACAACAAACATAAAAAAGGATCCTGTATAAGCAAATCCGTACTTTTAACTAAAAAAAGCTAAACAGATCAGTCGAAACTTAAAATTTCATTTTATACAAAAAACGTCCAAAAGCTGCATGTGGCAGTACGTACTTCAATACTTGATCGCTATTCATAAAACACAAATTATGTATTTTAAAATTTATTTTTAATCAAATTCAAAGTCAAGTGGAACTTTTTATTGGCCATGTTAGTAAAAACCGGTTCAAGTTTAGGCTGGTGGTGGAGGTGGAGCGCCATCGCCGACGTTCACGTCTTCATATTGTTGTTCACCATCTTCCTCGTCCGTCTTCTTTTCATCTTTCTTTTTATCCTTCTTGGAAGCATCCTTTTTCTTCTCCTCCTTGGGTTTGGCAGCTCCTACACTCTTTGGTGCTCCTGAAGGTATCATAATTAGAACATGTTGTAGTAGATTCAAGTTATTTTTTATAAGAAAAACATTTTTATATGGCCTAAAGTTCAAGATAGAGTAATATATTAAGTTACTGAATGAAAAAGTAGGGTGTGTTGTAATAAAGAATTAGAAATTTTCAAATGTTTCCAAGAGGAAGCGAACTTTTTTGGATTTTCGCATGTTTAAAATGAGTACAACTATGTCAATACAAAAGATATAGCTATGAAATTTTCAATTTGTACACAATATTACATGCTTAACAAAACGTACTTCACAAATTTGCAACATTTTTTTTTAATTGAAAAACGCTTTAAAAAATTTTTATTTTGGCAAAAAATCCCTAAATATTCCTAAAAAACAAAAAAAAATCAAAGTTATGATTACAATACGTATTTGCCTTGACTGTAATGTCAAAACTAATAGCTTTTTCAATATAATTTTGTAAAAAAAGTAAAAAATCTTACCAGGTGCAGCGCCCGCTTCCGATTTCGCGGGAGCAGCAGCAGCAGCTGGAGCCGCAGCGACTTGTTGTGAAGGCGTTGGCGGAGGAGGTTTTTTCTTGCCACAGCCCGTACTGAGATGAACCAGCATGGCCAGACTTGTGAAAAAGAACTGTGCGTACACGGGTATTAAAAGTTCCTAAAAAATATTTTTGAAAAAATCAATTTTTTGAAGCCACAGGGGGGGGACCAAGTTAAAATTTATGCACAAAAAAAATTTTTTTTTGAAAAATTTTTTTTAAGAGCCCTTATCACACTCTTTTTATCGTCCAAGTCTCAGTACACAACCCAAATTTCAAAAAAATATAAAAGTAGATATACTCCAAACCCAACTCACATTCATGTCCAAAAGACAAGTCGTTGCTGTGCTCGAGCGGCTTCTCAACTTCTAACAACGTGTCTACGAGATTCTCGACCGCACCAAAGCTAACGCCAAAATCGAAATAAAAGAAAACCGGCGATAAAACCGCTCGATGAGAATTGACTAAATCTGTTTTTGACTAAATTTTAAATGAAGTTTGATAAAATTGAAAATTGTTTTATGAAAAACGTAGAGTTTTTTTATAATAATAGTGATATTAATGTAGGTTGTTTATTGTGAACACAAAATTTTTAAAGTCTAAATTACGGACGTTATAAAGGTTTTTTACAGTGACATGGCTCAAAAACATCAAAAACGTACGTTATCGTATGATCACAGTTTATAAAAGAAACAAGATAACGTTTGGCACAGTATCTTAAAGTAGTCTATGATTTTAAAAAAAACTAGGACATTATGGTTACAATCATGGATGATATCTTTACCTTTTGTTTACGACATTAAAAATCGTTTTCTTATAAAAAGTAACAAGAACCTACTACAACATGTTATGAAAATGCTACCATCAGGTTCACCAGAAAGTGTAAGAGCCGCCAAACCCAAGACGGGGGAGAAGAAGGATGCTTCCAAGAAAGACAAAAAGAAAGATGAAAAGAAGACGGACGAGGAAGATGATGAGCAACAATATGAAGATGTGAACGTCGGTGATGGCGCCCCTTCTCCACCACCAGCCTAAACTTGAACTGGTTTTTACTAACTTGGCCAATTCTACTTGAATTCTATAAAAAATAAATTTAAAAATATATTATTTGTGTTTTATGAATTGAACAATCAAGTACTAAAATACGTACTGTAAATAATGCAGCTTTTGGATATTTTTAGTATAAAATGAAGTTTGAATTTACCTGCCCTGTTTAGCCTTTTTTAGTTATAAAGGATTTGCATACAGAGACAATGATCTTTTTCTGTTTGTTTTTGTAATCGTTTTTTGTGCTATTCAAGAACTACAGTAAAAATAATCAGTCTACCTTCAAATCTGTTCAATATAACACATGTTATGCAAATCCTATTATAATTTTTCGTATAAAAGCCAACAGATCAAGAGTATACCTATCATTCATTAACTTGTTTGTCCATTCCAACATACGATCCTTCATCATCCTTCTTTTGGCCCTTTTGGCTGTTACTGCCTTTGGTAAGTTGAACTGTAATATCAAAGTTTATTTCAAATTCAGGAGCCGGTAAAAAGCCAATTCAAAAAGTGCCAGCTCGTAAGCCTACAGCTGCAAAAGCTCCTGTCAAAGCTGGTACCAAAATTCCACCTGGCACTGGAGCCACCATAATCGGTACTACTTTTGTTGCCCCAGCTGAGACAGCTTCTACTGCTCCACCTGGCACTGGTGCCACTGTGGTTGGTACTACTTTTGTTGCCCCAGCTGAGACAGCTTCTACTGCTCCACCTGGCACTGGTGCCACTGTGGTTGGTACTACTTTTGTTAACCCAGAATAGAAAGATTTATTTCTTCAGGCAACTACTTAGTATCTTTTCTGTGCTATAGTTTCATTATTTAGCTTTTTATTTTCTACTATTAGGTTAGAATAAAGTATGCATGTTATTTATCTACACTATGTTTTATAAAAAGTGTGATATAGCTATTTTTAGATGACGGGTTTTCTAGAGCTTTGTTGAAATATTCAAATTTTTATGTTTCTCCTTGTTTTTTGCCCTTTTACTACAAAATAATGACCAGTATTGAATCGCCGAGCTCTGTGGCAGTACAATGCCGTATACTATATTTCTATTTGGTTAAGATAGATTAAAAAATGATGTTTCCAAATATATATTTTATAAAAATTTATTTATTTTTTATTTTCACATTTTTCAAAATTAACAATTATATACAATAAAACAATAAATAACCGTTATATACATATAAAATCAATGTTTAAAATTCAACAACTATTTACAATATTATAAAATATTAATTATTATATCGAGCATTAGCTCTTCTTGGCCGCTTAACAGCGACAGGTGGCTCTTCTGCCTTCCGTTTTGTCGCCTTCTTCTCTTTCTCTTTGGGCTTTTCGGCTTCTTTGGCTGGCTTGTCTTCCTTCTTGGCTTCTTTTCTTGGCCGCCCACGTGGCCTTTTAGCTTCCTTCTCTGGCTGTTTTTGTGGTTGTTCGGCTTCTTTCTGCAGTTCTTCTTTGGCTTGCGTCTTGGTTTCTCTGACTGGCTTCTTGCTCTTCTTCTTGACTTCAGAATCCATATTTGGTGTCACGTTTTCGTCGTTCTCAACATAGGTTTCTACATTCGCTTCAAACTTTGGCTTCAGGTGTTCAGCAACATAAACGTCACCGAACCCATCAAATTCGCTCTTTTCGAACCAACTTCTGTCGATATCTTGGATGTCGAGCTCTTCATTAGTTGGTATCGGCTCTTTCAATGGCATGAGAAGCTTCTTTGAAGCCAATGCTTCAAAATCCACGTTTTTGAAGAAGTCGAACTTCTTCAACTCTGCTAATCCGTCTGAGCCAGCCCGCTTGATCGGATCTTTTTCTAGAAGCTTCTGGAGCAACTTCTTCAAGCCCGCGTCTGCCGATTTTGGCAACACTAGCTTGTCTTCCTCAATCTACAAAAATAAAAGTAAGTTAAACAGTATTTTAAGTTTATTAAATAGTTCAAAAATAGTTTTATAGCTTGCATTAAGTAATATTGTAAAGCTACAACACTTTTAACAGTTGTTAAACTAAGTTGCGTAATTAATATTGCAAGGAACAAAGTACTAAATTCTTTTGTTTTCTGATTGTAAACAGTACCTTATAGAATACGTTACTACTAACTAGTTTGTAAAGTTTACAGTACTGTTCATTCGTTTTGTTATATGAAAAGTGATTTTTAGTAGTGTTTTATAAGTTATATAGTAATATTTACTATTTTAATGTTACAGTATTCTGACCTGTCTCCACAGCTCTTGTACGTCGCGCGAATCGAACGGGATTCTTCCGAAATACATTTCGTGAACCACGATGCCAAGCGACCACCAGTCGACCATCCACGTGTACCCTTTCTGTGGGTAGTAACCTTCTGGAGGCAGATGCGTCGTTGTACCTGCGAACGTGTACATCAACATATCATTCTTCACGTTGCTTTTGGTGTAGCCGAAGTCAATCAGCTTGATGTATCCGTCGCGGTCGACCATAATGTTCTCAGGCTTCAAGTCGCGATAAGCCATTCCCTCGCAGTGCAGGTAGTCGATGGCCAACACTAGCTGAGCCGCGAAGAAGCGCGTCAGCTTTAGGCCTAGCTTTTGCCTCATTTTTTTCACCCGGTGAAGGTAGGCAAACAGGTCACACCCGTCTACCATGTCCATCACCAGGTGAATCAGATGTTTTGACTCAAAGCTGTAGCACAGCTTCACAAAGAACGTGCCGTCCAGCTTCTTCAATACTTCAATTTCGGTTTTCACTTGGCCTTTAGCGGCCTCACTTCTGTACGCCTTTGACTTCTTAAGGCACTTCATGGCGTAATTGACCTCGGCATCGACGCCACCAATCTTCTTCACTACAGACACCTAGAAAAACAACAACGTAAAAAAAATACATAAATAACAAAAATAAGATAATATGGCATTTAATCAGGAAATCTTTTATTTTTTTTTGATTTGGCATTGAAAACTTTCAATTAGTTTACGGAAGTTAATTCTATGAAACTTTTGACCGATATATCTAATTTTAAGTGTTTGCAGCAATAATTTGCCAAAAAATGTTAACAGAACATTGCTAAGTATCAGTTACTTCATGTTTTGGTGTATTCACAAAAAATGGCATTATGAGACTTTTAAATGAGTTTACAATCTCATTACAGTAATATTAAGACGTGGCTTGTGTGCCGAAGCGAAATTTTTTTAGAAACAATTTTTAAAAAAGATCAAAAATATAAGCCAAGCATTGGATGAGTGTTTAATTTACACGTATTTTACAAGATTCACAGCCGTATCTTTCAAAAAATGCATTAATCAAATCTAAAGTCAATACAGTCATGAAAACCTCATTTTACGCTGTTTTGATGAGTTTAGTGGCTTCAAAACTAAAAAGATCATCAAAACGTTCAAGAATCTTAATATAATCCACAAGATAGTTAACAAGTTTCAAGTCTTTCAATATAAAGCAACATTAAAACTGAAAATCATTTCAAAGTCAAGAAACCCCCATTTTATACTGTTTTGGTGACTTTTATAGCTTAAAATCTACAAAACTCATCAAGACATCCAATAATCCAAATAATATTCACAAGGTGATTTACAAGACAGCCAAAACTTTCAAGGAAAAGAAAAATCAAAGCCTATGCCATTCCAAACTGGAGTAAACCTTATTTTACTTTGTTTTGATAATTTTTGTACCTTTAAAAGTACAATTACCAAAACATCTAATAATGCCAATATTATTCACAAGAAACTTACCAATCCAAATCCACCTTCGCCAAGGTATTTGACGTGCTCGAAGCTGGCAGAGCTCACGGAGAAAGACATTTTTTTGATAAATTTAATTTATTAATCACAAGAACACAAACACAACTATAGTTCAATCACTAAGAAGTGACAAATGAATTTATATTTTTGGAAAGGTGTTGCCAAAAGGACGCGGAAATCGGTACATAATTTTAGGTATCAATGAAAAAAATGTACTTTGGCCCTTGGCATCTTAAGAAGATATCGATGCGCAATCAAAAACTTTGTATACGAGAGGACAATTGAGGTTATCGCGCCAAAAAAGACAGGAGGGCTTTTGAAACAATTTTCAAAAACAAGAAGGATAAGATAGCAGAGATATCAATGAAAGTAAATTTTTATGTTTAGATGCTTTTTTATGACAAATTATCTGGTATGTCATAGTAAATGTTGATTTTTTAAAATTTAGTTGTTATATAAAGATAATAGAAGGCTAGGCAAGCCAGACAAGCCCTAGCCAACATTGAGACGAGGAACAGTAAGTAAAATACTCATAACATCTTTAATTAAAATTTTTAAAACATAACGTTTTTGGTGCTTATTTACCATAAAACAAGATTACACTGTGCCAAATTAAACTTTGCTACTTTTGATAACAACAGAGATATGATAAAGTATGTTTTAGGCATGCTTTCTAGACTTGTTCTGTAAAAAGCAGTCATAACATTCTAAATTTTAATTTTTACATTACCGGCTTTCCATATGACAATTTACCTTGAACTAAGCTTTACTTATGCCAAATTGTACCCTAAAACCTGTAATACCAACAAAGTTATGCCCAGTCAAAGTGCATCTACAGTTCATACTAAATTTCAATTTTTTCATAAAAATTAAATTTTCAAATTTTAAAAAATGCCATTTCAAATATTGGTCAGAATTGTTTTAGTCGATCCTCATTGAGCGGTGGTGTTGTGTGAATTGACCGGTTTTTCATTTCCACTTTCGCGTCGGATTTGGTGCGGTCGAGAATCTCGTGGACACGTTGTTTGAAGTTGAGAAGCCGCTCGCACTCAGCGACGACTTGACTTTTGGACATGAATGTGAGTTTAAAAGCCGAGAACATGTTCGTTAAAGCTATGTTTGTAGTTAACGCTATGTACTTTGGTTTAGAGTATCATACTGTAACTTCGTGCTAGAACTCATAATATGATAGTGAACTTCATGTGTCCTATTGTGCCAAATGTTATCATATTTTAGTTTTTAAAAACTCAAAAAAGTCATTTTAATAAATTCTACTGTAACTAAAACTACACGTTTCAGGAGCTCCTCATACCTGTGTACGCACAGCTCTTCCTGATATGTCTGGCAACGCTGACCCAGCTGGCTTCGGGATGTGGTGGGAAGAAAAACACACAACCCAAGCCCGCTCCACCAACGCCCGGTGTCAAACCTGCAGCGGCTCCGCCTCCGCCCGCTGCTGGTGAGTTTTTTAATTTTTAAAAACAAAACATGAAAATGCATATATTTTTTGAAAAGCCAGTCGATTTTAGTATTTTATGAAGGAGGTCGATAACATTTTTAATATTTTAAGACCTAAGGCTATGTTTTGCCTCTATATAGTCCTCAATTTCAAACTTAAGCCTAAAAACTGCGTTTAAAGCCTAAAAATTGATGTTAAAGCATACAAATTATATGCACAAGCCTAAAAACTCGATGTTCAAGTTCTAAAACTTAATGCTCAAGCCTAAAAAATTCATTACCAAGTCTAATATCCACCTTATTTTCAGCCAAGAGCACTGGAGACAAATCGAAAAAGGACGAGAAGAAAAACGGTTCCAAGAAGGAGAAGAAGGACGACAAGAAGGACGATGATGATGAAGACGGCTACGACAAATACGAGGATGTCACGGTCGACGATATCAATCCACCGCAATGAACGCATCGTTACCCTTACTGGCTTGGCCTATAAACCTTACTACTCAGTAATCGTCATTGGTTTTTCATGTTTGAATCTGTATTACTGTACTTTCATTCCTCCATGCTAAGCACGCTTCTCGTGGTATCAAGCTATAATATTAATATTGAGTTCAAAGGCTACCTAAAAGATTTCAAGACGATAATGGGGGGGTGGTTCGGGGTGACTCCCCCCCCCTAGAGAAAAACCGTAGCGACGTCCCTGACTATAGTAAACCCTCGATGTCATTTACCATTGAAAACATGATCATATTTTTTAACACTTTTCAATAGTTAAAATCTCCAAAATAATAACAAAATCTTATTCTGCAAGTTTAACAAAGTGAAAAACATAAGGCCGATGTTACAGTAGTATCTTTTACAAAAGTTCATTCGTGGCGACTTGTGTACCACCCATAAATAATCACGATATAACACAGTAAAAAACAAAACCAATTATTGAGAGATAGGCGGTTTATAACTACAGTAAGATCTCCGGGTTACCCATCCACAGGTTGACTGTAGCACTCAACTACTGTAATTTACATCGGCGGTAGGGCGTTGCGTAACAATTCCTTCGCGGCCGGGCTAAGACTGTCGGGGAAGCGGACATCAAACTCTACAATCAGATTGCCTCGTTTTGATGGTTCTTTGGGTAGAGGTAGTCCTTGGCCGGGAATTGTGCGGGTCATCGAAGGTTTTACGACCGTTTCCAATTTTAGTGGTAGAGTGGTGCCATCCAGAGTTGGTACTTGAAGTTGGTGGCCGCAGAGCGCGTCTCTGAGCGAGATCTTATGTCTATATCGGATGTCGGCGCCGTCACGCTTGAACTTTGGATGCGGTTTGTCTTTGATGACAAAGGCAATGTCGGCTGGTACTCGGCTTGGATATTGGTCGCCTTCTTTTGGGAATGTGACTTTGGTCCCGGCCTTCCATCCTGGCTTTATCGTCAAGGTTAGGACCTTGTCTTCAGTTCGTACTGATCCATCGCCGCCAACGATTTTTCTGAAAGGAAAAAGTGTTATTATTATAGTAAGATTAAAAAATTATACAATATTTTATACCTAAAATCCCGCATAATGATATTTTTGATAGTAGTAAGGAAAAAACCTTATTTTAGGTATCACCTAAAGTTAAAAACCCCGCTTAATAAACAAAAACATTTCTACTGACATTTCTTTAATAAAAATATGCTAAACAACCTAATTGTGCCATCAAAAACAACGTACTTGGTGATTTTCATCTTTTTTGTGCATCCTTTATAAATATCCTCTAGACTGACTGGCAGATCGTGTTGTACAGTCTGATCTTGTCGTTTGCGTCCTCCGCCGCCTCCATGCATACCACCCATGCCACCGAATCCAAATATATCGTCACCGAACATCATCTATAAAAAACATAATTATTTTCAGAAAAATCATGTTATGTAAACGCCTATTAGGCAAACAATCTTTCTTTTCACAAACAAGTCTTATCTTACTTATTTTAACGATGTTGTTACCTAAAATTCAAAACAAAAACCAAAAATCCTTACCTCTGGGCCACCGCCGCCATGTCCACCTCCCATACCAGAGAAGTCGCTAAACAAGTTTCCTCCGCCGAATGCTTGAGCGAACATTCTCATCGGGTCTCCTTGGAAGGTGTAGTGGAAGCCTCCAGGCATACCACCAGCTCCACTAGCGCCAGGACCAGGCATTCCGTCGTTCTTAAGTCCATCTTCTCCGTATTTGTCGTAGATCTCCTTCTTTTTGGCATCTGACAACACATCGTACGCTTCTGCCACTTCTTTGAACTTGTTCTCTGCTCCTGGGTCCTTGTTCTTGTCGGGATGGAACTTTAGAGCCATTTTCCGGTACGCTTTTTTAATTTCATCATCGGTGGCTCCTTTGGCAATGCCGAGGATTTTGTAGTAATCCTTACCCATTCTTCAGGTAGATAAATTAAGATGTGATAAATTTCTATACTTCTGAAAAGAGAATTCGTAAATCAAGTTTTATGGTTAAAATTGCAATATTAACAATCAAAACTTCGCGATTTTAAAAAATTTATCAAAAGAAAAAAAATATTTTAGCCCTGTATAGCATAACACAAAAACATCATTCAATTACTTTTTTACAATCATAAACGAAATTGAATTTAAAAAAAAAAGTAAAATATTATGCAACTAGACTAATCTTTATAAATCTATAGACAAAAGAGATTAAAAACAACAAAAATCCCCGTTCCAAAAAGTGCAATATTCTAAAACTACTAAAAAACAAGTAACAGACATAAACTTTACTACAAACAACTTTTTCTTCAAAAAACAACAAAAAATTATATTATTTTAGACGAAACGTCAATCTTTTAGACCTTACAATCAAGAAAGATCATTGTTACTTTACTATTTTTTACTAAATGGCCAGCTAGATCGATGTGTCGCTTGTGGTTTCAACAAAAAAACAATGATCAGATGACCTAGCACTCGATTCCTTCAAATTGTCTTACATTTCGAACGTAAATTAGCAGAATGAGTAATGTGAATTAATTACTCAATGACCTGATTTCAAAGGTCAATTTAAGTTTAGGAACGGAAGCTTCTAAACGTAAATTTACTGCTAAATTTCATTTTGATTTACCCATTTTACTATCGTAGCAATTTTTAGTATACTATATCAAAACACCGTTATTAATACTTTTTTGTGTAAAACAGATCAAAAGATGTAAAAAGCGATAAAAAAACATCTGACAAATCAGTACATGTTCCATCACAAACCGTTTTAGGTAAATAAATTCAAAAAGCCCTCAAACCAAACAAAATTCACAAAAAAGATACCTAAAACAATATCCATCAAAGTACACAGCCACGATAGATTTCCACTCGCCAAAAAAGATAAAACCGTCGGAACGAAGGTTGTGTTCTGAACTAAATTACCGTCCGGTAAAATTCAAGGTAAAACGAAATTAATCAAATCGCAATGTTTTTGCGACAATAACTTTAATCAAAGTTGCTTTCTAGCAAGTTTTTTTACTTTAAAAGGCTTGTATAACGTTAATTTAAAGCGAAAAGCTTTACGAAACCTACAATGAGTCAAGACAAGAACAACTTGTTTTACAGCTGAAATTATATTAACATTGCCATTTGAACACCCCTGTTTGTAGACGTTTTTAAAGACTAAAAAAGCCTTAAAAAGATTCTAGAAAGCTTCAGAATTTAACTTCAAAACCCGTAAACAAAAATAAACAATCCAGGCAATCTCGTTTATCAATCAAAAACTTAATATTTCTGTCCTAACGATTTGTTATCCAAAAATATCTCTATATTCCTCCCTTTAACATAATAATAAGCACGCTATTCTTCTAATTAATTTAAAAAGCTGTCAGTAAAAAGTCAAAAGCTTCTAGCAAAATACCCAGAATCCCACATAAAATTACAGCCCATTCAGCCAGCTTCCAGCCGTCTTCCTCCATAATCTTGACCTCAACCATATCCTAAACATCGAAAAAATTATTGTAAAATGTAAACTACCTGTTAGACGAAACAAAACATGCGATAGACAATTCCTTCTCCAAATTTCTATTCTATTTCTTCACTTTTCCTTGCTCTGTCGTCCGTTTTTCGCTGGCTTTGGCGCGAAAGTTCTCGAATATTCGAATCGGTTCGAATTGTTTTTCATCCCACCACGAAGTATTTCCGGCGAAATTCGCACTGTTTAAGCAGGGGAAGTTAATCAAATCATGATAAAGTAATTGTAAATGCATTTTTTAATTTTAATGATAATTTTAAAACATTTAATAACTTATATTGTTCACAAAGGATTGAAACTTTGTCATTTGGTTACATTACCTGTAATAAGAGTAATATAAAATTAATTTAATTTAAAAAAACTAGTGAATAATAAAAAGTTAGATAATTTCTAAGTTTACAATTTTACACAGTTTTAACAACGTACAATGCGGTAAAGAACAAGATGTTAAGCAGAATGCTTATCCAATACAGAAGGAACGAAACGCTACAAAATGTGGCAATTCGTCATTCTAGTAAAATAATTGTAAATTTAACATTTTTACAAATTATGCACTTTCAATGCCAAAAAAAGTATGTTTATTACCTACGCTTTTTTTAAATTTTATCTATTTTTGACATAATTATGTTGTTTGGGTATATTAAGTTACTAGCAAGATTAACTTGTGGCATTTTGAAAATTGCGTAAATATCTATAACAAGGTTATGAAAACATTCTTTCGACTTTCATAATTTATGCCAAATTATTCAATTTCAGATAAATTTAACAAATGATAGAGAATCCAACCGAAGAACTTGGAAGGCGAGCATTTCAGCGGAGCATAGCATTGGTGCTGGATAATATGGGCTTTAAAGCGGCGACAAAGCCAGTAATAGAGCTATTGGGACTTTTGGCCAAGAGGTACTTTGAAGATTTGTGCAAAAGAATGGCTTTACATCGAGATTTTGGTATGTTTTTGCTGTTTGTTTATTGTTTTAGGTGATATTGCTCCTGATTTTTGTGGAATTACCGCCGTTTTTGAAGGAAAACAAATGTTTTTTGATTGTCAAAAGATGTAAAAGACGTATAATTATTTGATGAAACTGATGAAACAACGTTTGCTTGCAGCAATTTAGATTTAGAACTGTAAAAATCTTCTGAACAAGGCCTTTACCTGAAATAAGGTCGTTGAACTGCTGGGTTGTAAGAGATCTCAATTTTTAATTTCAAATCACAGTTTTTAAGTAAAAATACAATTATATATCTGATCTTACAGCTGGTCATGAATTCCTTCGGTTAAAAGACATGGAAGCAGCTCTGGATGATCAAGGTATTGATGTGGAAGAACTTTACACGTATGTTTTACAAGTTGGATCTTTTTATCGTGGACCGGTGGTAAGTCAGTATCAATTTTCATTTTCAATGTGGTAGATATTAAAGGTGTTTTTCACAGTAAATAACGTTTTATATTAACCTAAGTTTGTATTATTATAGGTTAAGGTTTTAACAAAAATTGTTGTTTTAGGTAACAAATCAAGGTTTTTTTGGGTTTTTATGGATATTAATTAAAATTTATGATAAATTTGAACTTACTGTCTTGTAACTTTTATTTTTAATGTTCAAGGCGCATGATTTTTGTTTAAAATATTATTTTAGGTAACAATTATAAAAATTCAAGTTTTGAAAAATCAAAAAAGCAATGTCTTAAAAATGCTTTTTAGATACCAAAATATCCAGTGAATCTTCAAGCAGTTATAGAAGCAGAAGTTTATTACTCAAAGAAGGAGAATCCAATAGAAAGGAGGAAAGTTAAAGAAGATGGGCATGTTCAACTGTAAGTCAATGTTTCTTTGAAAAATAGTGTCGTTTTGGGAAGTTTTAGAAAAAATGCTTGTGGTTATGGATTTTTAGGTAATATAAAAATCTAGTAATTGTAAAAACTAACAATTTAGGCCATTCTTTCAAAAATAAAAAATTCTTTAGTATCAGCTTATAGGTATCATGGCCCATGTAAACACAATATTCCGGATTTTTCAAAGTTAACAGCAGTACAAATGGGTTACGCTAATAGTCTGAAGATGCTGCCGACCATTCCTATCAGCTCAGAAAGTGAGACAACTCCAGTAAAAGTGGTTAAAAAGGCCAAACATATTGAAGTAGGTATCTGCTACTGTTTCATTGACTTTTTTGGTGAATTATTAAAGAATTGGGTCCAAAAAGTTTATGGATTATATTATCAGCTTTGTGGATAATATTAAAAACTGTAGGTTCAACCCAAATGTGAATTATGAGATATGGCTCATTACTTTTTATACAACTTAATATATAATTTTAGCAAAGAAAGACAGTCAAACGAAGATTCGAACTGTCACATAGGAAAGGCAAGAAGTCCAAACTTTCAAAACCCAAAAAGACAGTGTCAGACCCAACATATACGCTGAGGAAGGCCAAGTCGTCAGTTCCAAGGGCAGCTAAATCAGAAGTTTTCAAACCCAGAAAGGATTATTATGAGAATGAAAAACCAAGCACTGATAGGGTAAGTTATTACTGTGTTTTATACATGTTTCGGTTTCTATCTTTGTCAGTAGGGCCGAGCTTAAACTAGGGCTCGTGACGAGACCGGCCCTGGTCCCAGTTATTGTATAGGGACTTTATGTAAGGGGCCGGGCCGAAGAAAATTTTCTTCTGTCGAGGACCTTAGCGCCGGAGCTCAAACCAAGGCGTGGCCCGTAAGATGGACCGAAAAATTGAGCTCGGTTCGGTCACTTTACAGCTCTAGATGGTACGGCTTTTTATAGGGGATGATTGCCTGAGGAAGCATTTTTTTGGTAGGAGTGCGGCTTGGTTTAATCTTTTTTTGGATATGGGCAGGAGCGTCGCTGAAGGGTGGGGTGGAGAGGGGTGGATCCACTCCCCCCCCCCCCCCCCGGAGCCGATTCGAAAAAAATTCTGCAGGTAGGTACCTGTACGCGAAAAATCGAAAAAAAAATTTTGGGTCTTTCCTCAGAAAAAATCCGTAGCGACGCCCCTGGGTATGGGTGCTGTTTGGTGCAGCTTGTTTTAATTTCTTGGGTAGGAGGCTTGGTTCCATTGTTTAGTTAAATTTTTTAAAAAATATTGGATTTTTTGCTAATTTTTGGTTGATTTCTGGAAAAAACAATGTTTAACCTCTTTCAAGCCAAAACTGCCTGTTGAGGCGATATGCCTTATTGTTTGATTGAAATTTTAAGTTTCACTTATTATTTTGCTTTAGTTTTATCGAATTGGTTGTAGATGGACTTCTATGAGGTAAACTCAACTTTTCAAAGTTTCTTTTTGTTAAAATTTTGTTTTTTAGCATTTCAGATAAGAAAAATTTTAGTTTGACAGGTAGTTGTTTTCCAATTGATATTGTAGTACTGCTTTTATAATTTTGAATGTTTTTAAAATTTTTTGCTAGAAACTGATTTTTTTGCAAAATAGAGGTTTTTATTAGGTTCATTTTGATTTATTTTCTATTATTTCTGCTTTTTATTACGGTTTTATCTTGTTCTTCATTTTTTATAAAGTAAAATTTCAACATTTTCAGCCCCCCTTGATCGTGAGCTTCAAAAACCTTCGATCTCGTGAAGTTCTGGACATTACGACAGCTGCACGAGAAGAGAGAATCCGAAAAGAAGCGAAACAAAAGAAGAAAGAAAAGAAAAAGAAGAAGAATAGCAGCTACAACTTATCGGACCAAGGCGACAGAAGCTCATCAATGTCCGAAGCCATAGAGACTTTTACCGAAATCTTCGGAAATGGCACGATAAATGAACAGAATAATAAGGCGGGCAAGGAGAATGATAAGTGAGTTGATGTAGAGATTGGGTTTTGAATTTTTAAATTGTTGTTGTTATTTGAAACACTAAGGTTGTATGTTATAGTAACGTATTACTGTGGCTTAAGCAGTATTTATAGAGTATAAATCCAAAATTTGACTCCAATACTATCGACCAGTCGAAAGTAATGACCAACTCTTTTCAGTGTATTCAAAAAACCGTTACTGCCCACCAAAAAGAAGCCAAAAGTAATGTTGCCATCCGTGTTCGACAACTACAGAGTAGTGGAATCCAAACTCGAGGGTCTCCGAATGAAGTTCAAACTTGTCAAAAACGCAGTTTCTTCAAGCGAAAACGGCAAGCAATGAATAATATTTATTTTTTAAAACTATATGAAGGTATATATCTAACTTGATCTCAATAAAGCTTTGTTATGTGGTTTATACCTTTGACTTGATGATCATGTTGTTTAGAACGACAGCTGTATTTTTGTTTGGTATGGTACAGTAACGCGAGGGTGAGGGTAAGGAATGAGATTGACCAAGAGGCGGTAAATACGAGTCTTTTGGACGGTCCAAAACTTTTGTCTTTGTCTTGTAAAGTTGCTGTAGTTTGTTTATTATTCGTACTTTTGGCTTAGGGGAGTACTCTAGAATTGTCTTCTTAGCAGGGATGTCTTTTGGCTTGTTAAGTCATCTTTGGCACGTTATAATCACTTTATCTTGACGTGTTAAAACTTCGTCTCTATACTCTCACTACGCTGACGTCGCGACAACTTCTTCTTCGAAACTTTTGAAACGTACGAGTAAGGTAAGGAAAGTTAAGGTAACCTAAGGCAAGAGAAGTGTTCAATACCACCTCCTTTTCGACAAAGGGGTAATATTGAATTGTTGGTGAAACGGGCCAAGGTGGACTTGAATTGGTTTAATCTTGGTTTGTGGCGACTCAATGACAGACCTGCTAATGCTCGAAGCTTGTTTAAAGAAGAATTAAATTTGTGTCTTTACTATATGGGTAACGACTGATTGTAGTATACAGAATTCAGTAAGTTTAGCGTTTGGTTTAGTTTGGGGATGGTAGGGTAAAGTTAGGTAGTATAAAGTATGATATGGAAGACTAGGGTAGCTTAGGTACGGCTGGGGAAAGTAACACCAGGTAGGGTAAGGTAAGATATGGTAATGTAATATAAGGCAAAGTAAGGAAAGGCAGGGTAGATTAGTGTATAGTAGAGTAGAATCCTTATGATGACATTTAAATTCAAATTTACCTAAATGTTGCTCAAGGATTATAATCAGGTGAATGTGATAAAGATGTTCTTCCAGTTTATCACATTCTTGTCAGTATGATAACAATACAGATCTCTTTTTGTTAGTATGTTAACATTGCAGATCCCGAAACCCAAAAATCTCATTTTGTTTTCTTTTGTCATCACTTCAGGATTTTCGACGTCATAACGACGTCGCGACACCAATTCCAGGACATTCGAATGCATATCAACGGCAAACTCGCGAATTTTTACGTAATTTGCGGAGCGACGGTCTCGATTTGAAGGTCTTCGTATCAGTGATGATTATTTTGACGGATCACCCCCCATCGCTGTCGCTTATTTTGTCATTCGTGGGACCCGGCGGGTGCGTTTTCCGGTGGGACAAAAACGTGACCGGTCGGTGTATTTTTAGGAAAAAAATTTTTTTTATCAATTGAAACAGTTTTTCGATTCGAAGGTAATGTGATTTGTTTGGTTTCGCGAGGAAGATAGGGGCATGGCTTTTTCGTGGCGGCTGTTGTCTGGGATTAAAATACGGAAAAGGGGGGGGATGGGTTTTTATGTTAGGGGGGGGTTATTGTATAGTAGGGGGGTGTTGTTACTGTAGAGGTTAGGGGGGTTTGTTATTGTAAGGGAGAGGGGAGGGTGATATTATGTTTTATGTTTAGGTTAGCTATACCAAAGGTAGGTATAAGTTAAAATAAGGTTATGGTATGATTATGGGCTAGGTTTAAGTTAAGATAGGGCTGTATTAGAGGGAAGAGTAGAATATAAGGTAAGGTAGGACGGGGCAAGGCAGGACACAGCACGAGGGAGCACAACAGGACAAGATAGGGTAGGATAAGCTGGGTAGGTTAGGACAGGACGGGACTAGACAGGGCAGGAAAAAACATGCAGGTCAGGACATGGCGGGGTAGGATATGGTAGGGGAGGGAACGGTGGGGTAGAGTAAAGTAGTTTAAGGTAGGGTAGGGTAGGACAGGGCAGGGTAGGGTAGGATAGGGTAGGGTATCTAACAGTTATCTATACTACTATACAGGTACAAAAAACTATTTACAAATCGTATGTTTACCTTCGCTTTGTGGATACCTCGGGGGTGAACGAGATTATTTATTATCAGTTAAAAAGTTTTCTTATCATTCGTTTTTTCGGTAAACCGAAAATATGGTAAATATCATTGAAAACGCATTATATTTTCCGAAGAGTTTTATGAAATTTTGTTTGAAAACTGATAAATCGTCACCAAACTTTGAACTATCAACTGGCGGGTGATTTAATTAGTGCAATTTAAGGATGATTTTGATGTTTTTAGTCTGAAAGTTTGAAAAATATTTGTGAAGCGGTATACACGACAAACTTATCATACTGAAACACATTGCCAAGATTCTGGGCTGGGGCTCTGGTCAAGGACCCTTGGCTAAGGCTCTGGGCTAGGGCTCTGGGATAGAGCTAGAACTAGGGCTTTGAACTAGGGTTCTGAGCTCTGGGTGGGACTCTTGGCTGGACTGGGCTATGGCTATAGGCTAGTGCTCCCGGCTAGGGCTTAGGCTAGGGCTTAGGCTAGAGCTTAGGCTAGGGCTTAGGCTAGGGCTTAGGCTAGGGCTGAAGCTGGGAGAAGAACTAGGGATGCAACTAAGACTAAAACTATAGTTAAGACTAAGGCTAAGGCCGACGCTAAGGTTAGGACAAAGAATTTGAAGACTAAGAGCAAGGCTAGCGTTCAGGATTCTTTTGATCTTCGTCCCTTCTTGTGACTGTAGTCACCAACCCGGCTCTGTTTGTAAGTGAAAAGCTCTTTTTAATGTTGCTTGTGTCCTCCCCTCCTCTCATGTTAAAACTGCTTAGAAGCCTTAGGCAACGACTATTATATGTAGTTCATATCACTTATAGGAATTATATCTAATCTACTTCCTATCACTTATTAAGTCTACTTCCTATCACCTACCGCATTAAAAACTATAGTTCAAAAACTACCAGCCCCATTCTAAGCATCAAAAAACTTGTCCTTGACTGAAATTGCTGATTGCAGTCTTATTTATGTTGTTGTTTTATCGAGCAAAATATTATTGCAATCATTTGTCACAGAATTTGCACGTGAAACAGTCTTGCCCTCAGGGTGGAAACGAAAGAACGGATTCGGAAAAAGCGAAATTAAAGATATATAAAATCTTGTTGTGGGTATTAGCAGCTGATACTCAAACTCTTTTTTGCTTTTAGAGTTTTATACATGAAAGCCAATCATTCGGGTTTTGATTGGAGGTTTTATATTGTTGTAGGTGAGATATTATACATGGTTTGTTTTGGCGTGGCTTGGCTTACAAAGGGATAAAAATTATGTTTTACCGTTGGCAGGGGAAAAATTGAATGTCTTTTGCTTTTTTAGATTCTCAGAAAAAATAAAAATTGTTTAAAAATTTTTTAAAAAATTAATAGAAGATGTAAAACAACAATGCAAAGCCAAATTCTCTATCATTCTTTAAGTTTTAAAATGTTTAATACTTCAAAACAGGCTGGTTTACAATTTTTAAGAGGGCAAGATAACGGGCCGGATTTGTAAAAAAATGTTGGGTCACATGCAGGGCCGGGCGGGGACTTTTGGTCTGGGGGCAGGGGTCAAAATTTTTTGCAAAATTTTTTTTCCGAAGATCCACAGGGGACCACGTTTAACTTTTTTTTAAAATTTTTTTTCTGGGGGGGGTACCCCCCCCCCTCCCCCATCCCTCCCCCCCCCCTCGCGCCCGGCCCTGGTCACATGCTTGGATCGGGCCTCCAAAGTAGTCCGGCCTGTTTCTGACCTTTTAAAGGAGGGGGAAGGGTTTGGATATCTTTTTAAAGCAAAAGAGCTAGATACTGAGTGAGCACCAAAGGTTGAGTACTATTTGAGGAGTAAAATTTAAAAAAAATTAAAGCATTTTCAGCTTGATGCGCTTTGTTTTTATTTTCTTACGTACTCAATGTATTAATTAAAGTAAAGAATCCTTTCTTTTTAACCTTTTTTGCATTTGGTATTGTTTGCTATTGAACATAATGATTTTTATATTTTTTTCTTTTAGTGTTCAATCCTTTTTCAAGCGGTTTTTATGCTCACATTATTTTTTATATTTTTTTTAAAATTGTATTTCAAGTTTAATAGTATAAACCTTGGTTTTTTAATTAGAGTTAAACTTTTGTACAACGAATTGCTAGGAAACTTAATAATTGTTTGTCATACGAAGGTTTTGTTATGAAAAAAGTTTGTTATACATGGGTTTTTGTTGTGTTCAAATAAGCCGGATCGGCGCACGTGAGTGAGCCCGAGAGCCAGAGCTTAAGTTAAGGGCCGGCTGGTCGCTTTACCGGTCTAGACATGAGGTCATTAAAAACCTTTTTATTTTTATTGCACTCATAAACATTGTACAATATTTTTAAAAACTATTTTACCGTGAATTGTATAAACCATATTGTCTGGCATTTAACATACTATAACATTTCCTTAATTTCAGCCCCCGACAATGGTGGTGGCAGACAAAGGGCAGTTGTGTTCGTTCAAAGACCGAGTGCAATCAGCTCCAACGATCAACGTCACCGATGCTGGTAGGTTGTTATTGTGATTTCTGTCGCGAACCTTCTCACGAAACTCGATAAAACCGGGGGGAGAAACCCGCGATTCGTACCATTAGGTAAACAACACTGTTTTGTTGCCATTCTCTTTTTGAGGAGAGGCTACCGTCTTGATTAACTTGATTATTGATTGTGTAATATTAGTACTGTTGAGTTGAGAAACAGTATTGTACTATACCTATACGTTTGACTTAAAAGTTAGCACTGCACTCATATTAGAAGGTACTATTAGTCGCTATATACAAAAGTTAGTGCTATTCTAAGGCCGAATTAAATAATTTGGGTACTATTATTGGGGTTTTGGTACTAAAAGTGATTGTAGTACTATAGTTAAAAGGCAATACAAATTTTAAAGCCAAATTTAAATTTTTTGTGAAAAAGACCTATAAAAATGGAATTACTAAACACTGAAGCCTACATACCTCCTAGAAGGGCATCAATGGGCAGTAGCCACATGATGTATATGAAAGGTAAGGTATTTTTAAGGATTGTTATCCTTTGTCTTTTATTTTAAAAAAGTTTTGAAGATTTTGAAGATAGCAATTGCCATAGCCCTAGCCCTCAAGGTGTTCTAAATTTTTATGTTTCACTTATACAGTACTCAGTCTATATAAACAACCTGAAGGGACCGACATTTTGTGTTTACTATAAGGGATGTTGTATTTACAGAGAGACTTTTTAGTGAAAGTTGACTTGGCGGGGCCAAATTTCTTGTTTACTATACGGAGAGTTGCTTATACAGATGGTTCACTACATAGAGAGACCACTGTATATGGTATTATACATTGAATCTCTTTTATAACGAACTGTTCTATAACGCAAATCCTCTAAACAATTGTTATACAGTGGTACCTCTGTATAACGTATCACTCTATAACGATGGTTTAGAGGATCGCTCGGGATTTTTAAATGTTTGTGATAAAACATTTTTGTTATACAGGAGTTTCGAATGTACGACGTGGCGGCAGACGGGTAATATTAGCGTAGTTTTACTGTAGTGGAAATTTTTTATAATTATCATAATTTTATTTATTTTTTTAATTTAGAGTCAAAAATCTTTTTTTTTAATATTTGAAACGTTTCTAATCTGCTTATCAAAAGGATTATATTAAAATTTCAAAATTTTGATAGCAAGATTATATTATTATTGTTACAATAACTCATTATTTTTAATTGTCTTTTAGTGTAAAATACGACTGATAGATGAATGATGATTAGATAGTACACAGTAGAACTCCTGTATAACGACTCGCTCGGGGACTTGAAAATAGTTTGTTATAAAGGAGTTTTTTTATAGAGGAGTTCGTTATACAGGAGTTCCAAATTAGTTGTAATTTTAAAAAAGATTTAATTTTATATTTTAAAATTATTTTCAATTTTTTATGTAAAATACGTCCATTATATGATTGACTTTACTAAAGTTCAAACTTTAATGGCACTTCTTTATTTATTCGCTTCAGGGTAGAATAAGGTAGGGTAGGGTAGGACAGCGATGATTTTTAAATTTTAAATGCTCATGGGAAGATGGTTTCATTTATTTTCAAAGGAAGAAAGAAATGATAAAGCAATAATAATATTGATCTATGAGCATCATTTAATGAGTTTATTTTGTTGCCTTTTGTCAACATCAAGATTCCTGTTTTTATCTCAAGAATAACATGTTTTTATGATAATAATCATGAACCCAGAAGGTACTCAAGGTCGGTCAAGGATGACAACATATATTGGGAGTTCAAATTGTCAATGTTTTGTTGGACCCTTAGGCATTTTAGGTATACAAACTTGGTATATAAATCCAACTATACAACATCTTTTTTAACGATAAACAGCTAAAACTAGAAAATAAGAACTTGCTGTTTTATGGTGTTTCTACCTACTTTTTGACCTCTGTATCACGTACTTTTAAGCCTCTTAACTTTTCTTTCTATCAAAACTTCTTTCCGGACATCCGCCAAATTTTAGCTATTAAAACAATATTATAATCGACAAAAGAAGCAAACAAGCATTCCTATAAAAATATACATATAACTCAAGGTAAAATCACCAGTGCCAATAATTAGCGCGGTAAGAAAAGAAAAAGCTTTGTGAATTTTGTTACGGTATAACCAATCTTTCTTACATAACCTCAATTAATGGCATTAAGTGTTTTTCTTCACAGTAAGGAAGGCCATGGTTGCGTATTCCAATTGGAATGCCCATGTTGTTTAACTTTAGCTGGGTTGGATGTTATAACCTTGTATGTCATGCTGGTTTTTAGGGAAAGTAAGGGGGATGTTATATATATTATAGAAGGTAGAGGATTAGGAAAATGATTTTTATGTTAGGGGTGATGTCAGTGCTTTTCATAGTATTTTTGTCCGAATCAAGCTTACCATGGTATTTAAAAGGTAGAATGTGTAATTTTCATAGTATTTTGAAGCTAAGGTAGTAGTTTTCCTAGTATCTTGAGGCTAGGATCAGTAATCTTCATAGTATTTTGGGGTAGAGTTGAACTGGCAATCAAAAAACAGTCCTGTACAATGGGCAGGGTATTGACAATTTTCTTGTGTGCTGTTCTCGTGCTCTTCGATTCCCCGCTCGCTAGTATAAGGAATTTTAATTCTGTGCCCTGCCCTGTAACCAACCCTGCCCGTAAACCACATTTTTAACAAAGAAGTTGCTGATTTCATTACACATATTATAGGCTGTTCAAATAATTTAGTGCCCCTAGCTCTTTTAAATTTGTTTTTAAAGAGAGCACAGAACCATTTGAACAACTTTTTATGCAAATTTAAAAAATTTTTAACTTTAAACTAGCCAAATAGGCGCCAAAATTTTAAATTTCAAAAATTTTTAACCCCCGACTAATAAGATTCATTTAACCGCTGAAACTTATCAGTTTAAAGCGTCATTTTGTAATGTTTTGATTCGAGTTTAAAGTCCTCGTCAATATTTGCACCCAATTTGTTTTTCAATAAGCGGAGAAAACAGCACGGGAACGGCGAATGCAAGAACAAGAACATTGAACTTTAAAGTTTATTGAAACGTGAATTCGGAAATGGCATAGGTTTTGTTTGGAGTGATATAAGAAATGGCACAAGCTATGTTTGTTTGAAATGTTGAAAAAGTCTTGTCGTTTTGAACGTGTAAATATACATAGAATAACGACAAAACTTTTTACCATCCTAATATTAGGCTGTTCAAATAATTCTGCGCCCCATATCTCCTAAGATTTGCTTTGATAGGGGGCTCAGAATTAGTTGAACAACCTAATAAATGTTCATTGCTCAAAGATAATGATTTTTTTGCCACTTCTCAATTTTTTTGTCATTAAAACAACCGCAACAGTGATAAAGGTCAAAACTCATAAAACCCAACGTTGACTTCACATTGCAGTCAAGTGGCAGATATTACACTTAATATATCAAAAGCAAACGTTAGTTTCCTATTACATCTTCTTTTTGATTTCAAGAACGATTGTAATGATGTTTTTTTGGGTTTCTAGGCTTTCTCATGGTTAATATAACTCAAAAAACGTTATGCCAAAAAGTTGCCAAATGCGCGGGAATTTAAAATTTTAAAAATTATTGGCATCTAATTTCTAAGTAACTTACAAACCCACTCTTATACCATACTAATACGCATATTTTACTTGCTTTTTACTCAGGGTTCCAAAAACTTTCGAAAACCAGACTTATTGTTACCAATTTATGTTATCCATGCCTTATCATCTCTCCAGAACGCTTTTTCGAAAGTTATATCAAAGGAACTTGCTAAATTTAGTGTTGTAAACACATTTGGCCTGCTTTTATGTTGTTATTGCTTTTTTCTCCATCTCTTTTGGCCACTCTTTCGGCCAAAACAAAGTGTTCTCTTTTCGAAATTTCTTTTTTTGAATAAAATTTCGGATTTTCCGACAAATTTTCGTTTTTTCTTATCAAAATACCCTTTATTTTATTGAAAACTAGTACTCTTTGAATAGTACTGCCTTTTAAAATTGTTGAAATCGTATTTTAGGCCCGTTTGAGAGACGAATCTTTGACCTTTTGGCTGTTTTCCTCTCCGAAGCCACCGGTTTTAGCCGGTTTTTGGTGTTTGGAAATTGTTTTTCGCTTTGTTTTGCGAATATTTTGGACAGAACATTTGCTCTAGGGCTTGTACATGTTATGCTTTATATTTTGTTAAGAAATCCGCAACATTTCCTTTAGTTCGGCCAAGTTATGGGCTTATATTTTATAAAACGTCTTTTTTGTTACCTAAAATAATATTTTTTGGTCAAAAACATTGTTTATAGTTGATATTTTGGGCCAATTCTTTGCATCAGCTTTCTTAAGAATGTAATAAAGCTTGTAGATTAGCTAGAATGTTGTGGTAAACTTCAAATTTTGAGATCTCAACTTTTCCCTTTGAGCACTTACTATAATATCCCGTTTTCTCGCTATACGTCCGGATATTTCTAGAAAACCCGGCCCGATGTTTTGATCGCAAATAGACGAACTTTTGACTGGCTTTTTGAATAAACAAATTAGTCTTATCAGTGATCATTCTCAAAACAGTTTCCTTTATTACTCTAGGGCTGACTTTGATGTGATTAAAACTGAGTAAGGCTTCGAATAATTGAAGGAATTCTTCGTCCAGTTTCAATTGGTAGTGGAGTATCTATTTTCTTCGTATTTTACAAAAGTTAAAACATTTTTAATACCTAAATTTTCGAATTTCAGATTCAGTACCAGTCGAACAGGCAGCCGCGTGCAACTTGTTGAAACCCTTTCAACGTCGCGACCCACAGCGAACCATGCCCGGCGCTACTAACTTTTCGCACGAGTCTATCACAGCTGTAAGTTGGTGTATTTTTGAAGATTTTGGTTTGGCATAACAAAAGTTATGGCAATTTTAATGAATTATAGACAGAAAGTTGAGGTTGTTGCGGGAAAATTTAAAAATTGAGCGGGTTAAAGTGCTGCAAAGAAAGTTTTTGCGGTGGTAAATAATGAATAAGATCTTGGAATTTATTTTTCTATAATTTTAGGTATTAGTTTGTTTAGTTTTTGAGAGAGTTGACATTAACTTTGCCTAAGACAACATGATTTTTTGAGTATAATATGGATTTTCTTGTAGTTTCTTAGTAATTATTCCTTTTAAATAGTTGTAAAACTACTTTTTATCATTTCAAAAATGTAAACAATATATTTTTCACCAATCCACGTCATTTCAGAGACTTGAGAAGACGTTAAAGAGCCTGGATGTTGAGTTAGATCCAAAAACCGAGGATTTTAATGAAAAGTCGTTGGAACAAATAATCAGCCGCTGGCGAAAACGTGATTCTAAATCCGAAATCGCACTACAAGGCATTCTATCTGTCTTGGAATATTGTCTACAGCACAGTTTTGATAGTAATGAGTTCTTTGAGAAGTTTGTCAATGCTCTCGGCTATCACACCGTGCAGTTCTGGAGAGCGGCCGTTCCCTACATCTACGACTCGGACATGTCACACGGAACCAAGTACAGAGACGCATTGTTGTTTAGTTTAACTTTGTATGATGTGAACACGGGCAAGAGCCGGCTCAAGGAGCTGTATGCTGCTGTGCCTGGGGTCCGGAAGAGCTTGTTGGGTAAGGATAAGGTCGTTTGGATTAAGTTTGTCGATGTATATTGAAAGAAAGCGTGTTTCACAGAAAAAGTATTGAAAAAAAGATTGAAATGATCCACAAAACGTGTCATACAGAGTTATCTAGTTGTAGAACACCTTTTTTCACTAAAATAACCTTGTTTTAGGCGTCCACGCGAAGCGTTTTGGAGAACAATATCATCATTTACAGCGAAGACGCTCCTTGTCTCGTTCATCATTGCAAAACTCGACAGACTCACTAAATGGTAGTAGAAGTAATCTACAAGTGGAGAATTTGAACTTAGGAAAATCACCTCAAAACAGCGACGAAGAAGATACTAACAGTAAGAAAATTGAATTTTTTGGGATTTTGATAAGAAAAAAGTTGAAATTTAAGTTTAAAAATTGAAAAAGGGTGAATTTTTGATACTTTTAATACCTAAAAGCTTGAAAATTCATCTGAAAAAGGCTTAGAAATGTTTAAATGAAGAAATATAATGATAAAGGTACCTACTACCAGTGTTTTGCCGGACCGGTCCGGTCCGGATTTTCAAAAATTGCAAAATTGAAAACAACTTTTTAGCTTATGGTTTGAAGTTTTAAAAAATAAACAACTTTTGTGAAGGTCCGTCTTTGGCTATCAAGTTATTACCGAAATGGACCGCCCGGACCGGCAAGACCGATTCGGTCCGGCCGGTCCAAATGTTTAGCGAGGAACTTGTATGAGACGGACCTTCACAAAAGTTATTTATTTTTTAAAACTTCAAACCATAAGCTAAAAAGTTATTTTCAATCTTGCAATTTTGAAAATCCGGACCGGACCCGGTCCGGCAAAACACTGCCTACTACAATCTAATTTTATTAATATTAGGTTGTTCAAATAATTTTGTGCCTTCTAACCTTAAAAATTTGATTTGAAAAGGGGCACAGAATTACGTGAACAACTTAATAATAATAAAAGTGCTTACTACAATATAGTTCATTAATGATAGTAAAGATACCTACTACAATATAATTTTATTTATTATAATAATAATGCCTACTACAATATAATTTAAATAAAAACAAACATTGAACCAATACTCGCCTAATATTTTAGGTGATATTGGAAAAAGACGCACAAAACGCACATTCTCCATCGACTCAACTGACAGTTCTCTACTTCCACATCATGATAACGAAGCCGAATCCTTCACATCCGGTGGCCTGGCCAACACTCACTTCCAGCAACGTGTCATCAACGTCTCCAATGCTCCGCCAGTGTCGTTGAAACGAGAAAAGTCCGGCGAATGGGAGATTAAGCAGGGCTCGGGAGGGCTGGTATCGTGTGTTGATCCGGTGATGTCGGTCAATCATGAGAACATGTGGTTGGCCAATTTGGGAATGAATTTGGGCAAGGACAAGTTGAAGTAGGTTTGGGGGGGAAGGGTTGGGGTTTTGAGGTAAATACTTGGGTAGGATACGCTGTTCAGATAATTCTGTGCCCTCTCTTAAAGCAACTTTTGGGGGAAGGGGCACAGAATTAGTTTAATATAATAATATATATGTAGGGTTGGGTATGGTAGAATAGAGTAGTATAGGGTATAGTACGTTATATTAGGTTTGGGTGGTTAATATACGATGTTAGTCAAGATAGAATCAAAAAAAATTTTTTTCAGATCAAACGAATTCCTGGCGTCGAACTCGGAAGACACCCCTCAACTCGCCCCAACCACCAACACTCTCGGTCTGCCGTTGATGCGCCAAGCGCTTGCCGACGTCCTCTTCCACGTGCTGGCCGACGACGACATCAAGGAGGAGAAGGAGAGCGACGAACAGAAAACCGTCAGGTCGGGAAACCCCAAGCATGCCGGCCAATCGCTTTGGTTCAGTTTTTTCATTTTGCTTCTCCATTTTCGTTCTTTCTAATCGAGCTAAAATACGCATTACGAGAGTGAGAGTAGGGTAGAGCTGTAGGGTAGGGTGGGGTTACTGTGACATGGTTTTGTTGGGGGGGGTAGGGTTATCCGTGAGGAACGGGCCGGGGGGCCGTCTTTGACTTAAATTTAGGTTGGGATTGAAAATCAAGGCGCTTCTCATGTGATTTCTCATGTGTAGGTAGGGTAATATAGTTGATAGGGGGGGGTTGTAGGGTAAGGTAAGAATAGATGTGTAGGATTTGAAAGATAGGGTAGGTGAGGGCGTGGGTGGCTCAAGTTGGGAGATTGTGAAAGAAAATCAAAAAATGTTTTTAAGGGAAATTGAGAAAAAACTTATGTTACAGTAACCTCAAATATGATAAATTACAAAAAATTGAAACCCAGAAGTTTTTGATGTTAAAAAATGCTTGATAATCTATAAGATTATCACTTTTTTAATAAAAAAATGGTAAAATTACTACTTTTTTTACTAAAAAACAGTAAAATACGGCATATTTTTTATACAACAACTTATTGTCGTAACTATGTTGTAGTAGTGGTATGTTGTGGTGAGAAACGACTTGACCTTTAGTTTTGGTAAGAAACAGCATGACTTTTATTAATGTTATAAGGGCTGTGTTAGGCTTGAACACAAGACGGGGACGTTTGCTTTGTGCTCTGGCCCTGCCTTGAGTCTAACAGTAAGCCTGGCGGTGTTTAAACTTTAGTTTTTGGTAGTTTCTCACCTATAGTTATATACAGTGGAACTGATGTATAACGAATCGCTCGGGTATTTGAAGTGTGTTTGTTATAAAGAAGTTTTATTATAGAGGGGTTTTTAATGCACTGTGTAGTAGTAGCCAGGGATTTTAAAAGTTGTTAGTTATACAGAAATTTCGTTATAGGGGAGTTTTTTATACATGAGTTCCATTGTAAGTATGTGTTTGTGCGGTAGTGAATTTTGTTTGGTTTGTTCGTAGTAACAGTAGATATTGCTTGGTTGAGTATGGATTTAGATTTTAATGTTGAAATTGTATGAACAATAGAAAACAACTCACATTTTTTTTGACATTTTCATAGTGTGAGAATGTACTAACAGCAGTGGTTTGAGGTACAATAAGTGAACAAACTTGTTGTGTTGGAAAGTCTTGGCTAAAATATTGTTTTTTATACCTAGTTTTTGAATTTTTAAAGGGTTTTCTTTGAAATTTGGTGAATATATGGATGAAAAATGACTTTTTTAAGGAAGTAATAGTATTTTGTAAAGTTTTACTTGTTTCATGTTGTACTAACACCTTATTTGTGCTATTTGACAGTGTTATACATGAGATTGTTTTATATATATTTTTTTAAATATGTTGAAAAATAGACTGTTTTATTTCATGCCTAAAATGTCATGTATAACACTGAAAAACCTTGTTGTTTTGTCTAAAATTGTCTGTTTTGTCCGAAGAAAACTGTCCAAAATGCAAGCCTTAATGCCGTTTTTTAAATCTAAAATGATTTTTTTTAATTGAAAATAGCTTTTTTAATACCTAAAATAATATTTTTAAATTTAAAAATATTTTTTCAACTAATTTTATAACTATTCGGTTGTTCAAATAATTCTGAGCTTCTTCTCATTTTGTTCAGAAAAGCCTGCGCTACTATCAAACCAAATTTTCAGGGTTAGATGGCTCAGAATTATTTGAACAACCTAATTCAATAACTTAGTTTAACTTACAGTAACTTTGATAACCTTAATTATAACAATTTACTGAGTTTTTAAAATTTCCAGGGAAGAAATGTCATTGTTAGGTGTACTGAACAACTACAACAAGGGCAACTACAAGCTGAACCCAGTCATAGTCCAAGAACAAGATTACAACGTATACTACGGTGGTATTAGTAACGGATTACTGTGGCCCGCATTACATAATTTGCCAGAGTATATAGCAGCCGACTACGACGACCCAGCTGTGCTGAGAGAGCACTGGTGCTCGTATGTCAGAGTCAACTATCAATTTGCTATCGATGCGGTTCGAAACAGCAGACCTCAGGTGGGTAGACGTGATTTTTTGGGTAGGGTAGATAGAGTAAAGGTGTGGATTTTTTGGGAGGGTAGAGTAAAGATTTTTTAAGCTGGGGTAGAGTAAAACAGTATTTTTTAGGAAGGGCTGGTTTTTAAAAATTGTTTTTTGAGGCAGGGGTATATTAAAAAAGTAATTTTTAGGCGGGGTATGTTTGAGAAAAAATATTTTTTGGGCCGGAGTAGGTTAAAAAAACCAATTTTTTAGGCAGGGACAAACCATAAAGCCGATTTTTAGACCGGGTTTGATTTAAAAAGTAATTTTTTAGACAAGGGTGGACTAAAAAAAGAATTTTTTAAGTAGGGTAAGTTGAAAAAAAGTAATTCTTAGGCAAGGGTGGGTTTAAGAAATGTATTTTTTAGGCATGGGTAAGCGAAAAAAGTAATTTTTTAGGCAGTGGCATATTAGAAAAGACATTTATAAGGCATGGGTATGAGAAAAGTATTTTTTAGGCAGGCTTAGAAATGGATTTTTAGGCAGGATAGATACAAAAATGTATTAATTTTTAGATAGGGGTGGATTAACACACCATAAATGTAAGTAAAGAATGTTTTAGGCAGGAATAGGTATAAAAACGTAATTTTGTGGCGGGGTAGATTTAAAAATGAGTTTTTTAGTTGAAGTTACGCTGAGAAACGACTTTTTTATGTAGGGGCAGGTTAAAAAAGCTAGTCTTTAGGCAGGAGTGGGTTAAAAACAGTAAGTTTTTAGGAAAGGACAGTTTTTAAAAATTCATTTTTCAGGTAAGGGTAGACTAAAAAATAATTTTTTTAGGCAGGGGTAGAGTAATAAAGTAGAGTTTTAGGGAGGGTAGATAAAAAATGGTTTTTTTGGCAAGAGTAGATTTAAAAAAGAGTAACTTGTTAGGCAGTTCAAGCAAAAAACCAAGTCTTTGGAAAGGATTAGATTTAAAAAAGTTTTTTTTGGCAGGGGTAGATCAAAAAAGTAATTTTCAGGCAGAGGCAGCGTTTGAAAATTGATTCTAAGGCTAAAAATTACTTTTATAACTAAAATTTAATTTAAAAAAAATATTTTATGTCCCTACATTTCAGGACTTTATCTGGATCCACGACTACCATTTAATGTTGACCGGTATGATCATGCAAAGTTTGGATCAGAACCTTGAAGTGGGCTTCTTCCTACACATCCCATTCCTGCCTCCAGAGAACTTCTTCACCAAACACAGAATCTGCGCCTTTCCTATTCTGAGAGGTCTTTTGAGATTCACTAAGGTAAGGTTGTGTGGTATCTACTATAATATGGACGTATAAGCAAGGGGAGGGCTGGTTTTAAGATTAGTAGCTACTATTAGGTTGTTCAAAAAAGTGTGAGCTCTGTTTTTTTTTTGATATTGGGATGTTCACATAATTCTGAGCTTCGTTGTTTTTTGATACTTGGTTGTTCAAATAATTCTGGCCTCCCATGTTTTTTAATATTAGATTGTTCAAAAAATTCTGAGCTTCTTTGCTTTTTGATATTTGGTTGTTCAAATAATTCTGAGCTTCTTTGCTTTTTGATATTTGGTTGTTCAAATAATTCTGAGCTCTCTTGTATTTTGATATTAAGTAGTTCAATTAATTCTGAGCTCCTATGTTTTTTGGTATTAGGTTGTTTAATTAATTCTGAGCCTCTTGGTTTTGATATTAATTTGTTCAACTAATTTTGAGCCTTTTGTTTTTTGATATTATATAGGTTGCTCAAGTAATTCTGAGCTCCTTGGTTTTTCGATATTAGGTTGTTCAAATAATTCTGAGCCACTTTGTTTTTTTGATATCAGGTTGTTCAAGAAATTCTGAGCTTCTTTCAAAGCAAATTTTTCGGGTTATGGGGCTCAGAAGTTTTTAAACAATTCAGAAGCACTGCGACGACCTGGATGTATATATTATAGTAGATGTAGCTTAAAACGAAAAATACGATGTTTGTTTGTGATTTTTGTAAAATACGACTTTGTTTCTGTCTATATTATTTAAAAATTCAAATTTTCAGGTCGGATTCCAAACTCATCGTGATCGTGCCAAGTTCCTGGAGCTGATTCAGAAGCATCTTCAAACTGTCAAAATCAACTTTGATGCCAACCTCGATATTCATGTGGTGACATACCAAGGCTGGAGCTGCTCGTTGGGAGTGTTCCCGGTCAGTATTAAGAACGAGGACTTTTTGAAAGTGGCCAAGGATCCGGAGACCGTGAAGAGGGCCAACGACATCAGGAAGGGGGTAAGAACGGGGGTTGGTCTTGATTTGAGTAGGGGCTTTGGGGCAGATTGGTGTGAAAAGCGGGTCTGGCTCACTTTTGAGGTTTGGTTTAGGCTTGGGGTCTAACGTTTAGGCATGGCTTGATTTTATGTTTTCTCAGGCCGGTACAGCTAAAGAAAATTTTGAAAATTTAAAAAATTTTTAAAAATGTGGCTTTGGGCCTAACTTTCAAGCCCAGTTCGTTTCAACTTTACCTCAAGGCCGAGTTGACCCGATTATAGAACCGGGCTTACACGGTCTGTTTCTCATTTCTAGGAGTAGTTCTGGAGCTGAGGCAAGAATTTTTAGAAAGGCAAAGCCAAAAAATGTCGAACTTTAGTACTTTTTTGATTCATGGGCTCTAACTGCTAGCCTGGAGCCGAATCAGATCCTAAATTGAAAAGAAGTTGCAGCGGATGCCGTATATTTTAAATTTGGGAACTTTGATTTGGAGGTGTTTTAGCTATTTTTTGATGATAATTACCGTATTTTTGGCTATTTTTGAATTTTTTGTTTTTCAGTATTTTTGAGGCATTTTTTGCTGTTTTAAACTTGATTTTGGCTAGTTTTTTAAAATTTTTTACCTAAAAATTTAAAAAATTGAATTTATCTCATTATCAACAACTTTTTTTGAATTCACACTTAAAATTGTGAAAAAAAAGTTTTATTAGCCTTTTTACATCAATATAAACACAATTTGTTTCAGATATTTGGTGAGAACCCATCAGAAGACTCGAGACTATTCTTTTCGGTCGAAAGATTCGACTACACCAAGGGTATTCGTGAGAAACTGAAGGCCTACAAGAGGTATTTCGAAAAGTATCCAGACAGAATCGGCAAGGATTGCCTGTATCAGGTGGGTAGTGGTTTGGAATGGCATTTTTTTGGAGTTTTGAAAAATTTTGAAATTTCGAGAAAAAAATTTTTTTTTTAATTTTTAATTTTTTTCGAAATGTTGAAAATTTTTTTTTATTTTATGATAGAAAGTTGAAATATAGAACAAAATTTTCAAAATGGATTTTAAAATTAAAAATTTGTTTCTTTTTAGGTAGCAGTAACAAACCGCCGTTCCGTCGACACCTACCGTGTATATCAAGATGAATGCATCGAGTTGGCCGAGGAAATTATCAAGAACTTCAAATCAGACGACTACCCAGATTGGAAGCCTTTGATATTCCGAACTGACGGTCTTCAACGTGTCGATCTGGTCAGTCATTACCTCGCTATGGACATTGGAGTAGTTACACCACGCAAAGATGGCATGAACCTCGTGGCTAAGGAAATGATGGTCTGTAACCCGGCCGGCGGCTTGGTTCTATCAACCGGAGCCGGCTCCGAAATCCAATTCACAATGGCAGGGCTAATGGAAGACGGAGATCAAGCCTATCATCGTGTAGATGACCTGAATGATGCCGAACGCTACGCTGACATACTATACGCAGCGGCGACTGAGACCACCGAGACCAGAGCCACACACGGTAAACGACTACACGAATTCATCATGAATAACGACATTGAACGATGGTCAGCGGCCTTCTTGGACCCAGGATGGAGTCATCTTGTGATAAGACAAAGCGAGGTTCAGACTCTCGATGACTTCTACACATTGATGATGAGGTCGAGGGATGTGAGAAGACAGATCGTGGAGAGAGTGTTGAAGGGAATTCCCATCCGAAGTCATTTTGGCATCAGTTTGAATAATGCAAAGGTAAGGGGAGAGTATTGATGTTGTTTTAGGTATAGATTGTTGCTTTAGGTATAATTTGTTGTTGTTGTATGTATACCACATGATTTTTTTTGTGATTTTAGGTATTGAAATGGATTTGTTTTAGATTTTTAGTATTTTAAGTGTGAAAAATGAGTTTAAAAAGATGAAATATTGTACTTCAAGGCATTTTTAAGGATAAAAAATGACTTTTTTGCGGTTTTAGATATCAAAATGCATATGTTTTGCTATTTTAGGTATTAAAACTTGCTTTTTTTGCTATTTTAGGTATTAAAATACGTTTTTTTTTGCTGTTTAGGTACAAAAATTTAATTTTTTAAACTTTTTTGCTATTTTAGGTATAAAAAACAATTTTTTTGAGATTTTAGGTACCAAAATGTTTTTTTTTGGTGATTTAGGTATAAAAACCAGCTTTTTCTAAGCTTTAAGTGTCAAAGAATACTTTTTTCTGAGATTTCAGGTATTAAAACGGGCTTTGCTTGCTATTTTAGGCATAAAAAACGGTTTTTAAAAAACATTTTAGGTATTAAAATTCTATGTTTTTTTAGGTGTCAAAACTAAATTAATAAAAAATTTTTATAGGAATCCTTACTCCAAGCATGTGAACACAACACAAAGACGATTCTCCTAAAGCCGAGCAGTGATCTGGCAGTGGAAGACAACTCACAAATGGCACGATTCGACATTAAAACAGAGTTGGACGAGTTCGAAAAGGACTTGAACTTTTTGAAATTTGTCCAAAGTGACGATGTTTACAATGTGGAACAGTTCATCAACGTGAGTTTTGGTTTAAAATGGCTGAACATTGATTTTTTTTTATTTTTAATTTTGAAAAAATTGCCTGTTTAAGGGATTAAAAACGTCTTGTCGTTTTTTAACGTTGAAAGTAATGTAAATTTACGACAAGACTTTTTTCTTTCTTTTGTATCTAATTTTATGATACAGTTATATTAATCTTAGTTTGTTCAAATAATTCAGAGCCCCTTTTCAAAGCAAATTCTCTCATTTTAGTCTCTGCAAGAGTACCATCCAGTATCGACGGACAAATTCCGCGACGAAGTGATGGCAGTAGTCGATCTCTTCACCGACGCCGACCATTTCAACTTTTTCTTCACTGACAGAGATGGTACCCTCAAGTCCTACTCCTGCTCCTATCCAGCCTCAGTCCAGCCCGCCTACTCCGGCGTAATCCAAGCCCAGTTCGCGAGAAGATGTGCCCAAACCTGTGCCATCGTCACGACAGCACCAATGATGCGAATTGGCGTACTGGACGTGAGCACCATCCCTGAAGGCTACTACTACTTTGGTGCGTCGGCCGGTCGAGAATGGTTCATCGACCCGGCGACAAAGTTCAAGGATCAGTCGATTCCCGAAGTCGATCTGGAGCTTCTGGACAGTGTTTTCAATGCCATCGCTGACTTTTTGGAGGAACCGGATTATAAACACTTTACGTGGGTCGGAAGTGGCCTTCAGAAACACTATGGGCATCTGACTGTCGCTCATCAAGATGCGTTTGGCAGTGTTAAGGACGAGAAGGTCAAGCAATTGTAAGTTTTTTTTAAATGGGATAGTACCGGATTTAACTAGGGGGTAGATATGAGGAACGGGCCGGCCTCGACCCAAATTTAGGTCTGGCCGGGCTTTAAAAAAGGCCTCGTGTCTGATGTCTACTGGAGGGGGGGGAGATTGTGGTACGTGAAGTACTACTGCCACTAGCAATGTCAAGCTCAAACCTTACAGTACCACCTTTTTAGAGACAAAAAGATTCGTGAAATCGTCGCCAAAATTGACCCTCAATCTAACTCCTTGTCGATGATCGAAACCGAGACTGACCTGAAGATCTTCCTGAAGTCGGAAACCGGCGAGATCTTCGACAAAGGAGATGGTATTGAACTGCTGGTGAAACAGGCCAAACTAGACCTGACTAATGGCTCAATCTTGGTTTGTGGCGACTCGATGACAGACCTGCCAATGCTTGAAGCTTGTTTGAAAAAGAATCCGACTGGCGTCTTTACTGTATGGGTAACTACTGATGGTAGTCTACAGAATACGGTAAGTTTTTTTGGAGGGTGGGGGGGGTTGACTTTGGTTTAGTATGGGGCTGGTAGGGTATGGAGGAATAGGGTAGCTACGGTAGAATAGGGGGGGGCAGGCATTAGGTAGGGTATGGTGAGGTAGGGTAAGTTAAGATAAGGTAAGGTATGGCATGGTAATGTAAAGAAGGGTAAGGTAGAGCAGTGTCTGTATGGGTCTCTTGAGGTATAGTAAAGTAGAATACGATAGCTATGATTGCATTAGGTAGGGTAAGGTAGGATAGGATAGACTAGGGTAATGTAAGGTAAAGTAAGGTAGGGTAGGGTAGAGTAGGGCAGAGTTGGGTAGGTTTGTTTATTGTAGAGTATGGTAATGTATGGCAGAGTAGGATGGTGTAGTCTATAACAACTCCATACCTAAGCTAATATAAACTATTTTAGGTCCGCTCGTTGTGCGAAAAGTTTGAAAACCAGAACTTTGTCTTCGTATCTTGCCCGGAGGTCTTACTAGGAGGTATGGCTCAAGCCACGATCCGCGAAATCAGCATCTGTAGGCCAAGAGTTGGCCTCGATTCGGAGTAACTCAACATACGACCAGTAACATTGGTGTTATAGTCGTGTTTTGCACATTATTTATGCTTGTCATCTAATTGTAGTCGCTTATTTTGTACTGTAAAAGCCTTATTTTGTCCAAAATATACTGTATTTTGTTCTAAGTTTACTGTATCTTACTGTATTTTGTTTAAAAACCTTTTTTAGTTTCCTACTGTATCTTACTGTATTTTTATTTAAAATTATTCTTATCGTATTTTCTTACTGTATTCTCGTCTAAAAGACATATTTACTTTACCTTCTTTCAAGGTTACTGTATTTTCTTCTAAAGTCACTTTATGTTCTTCTACGATTACTGTAGTTTGATGTAGCCTGATTACTGTAGTGAACACGTTTCTAGCTTGAAGCTACAGTATTTAGCCATATTTTACTGCAAACTCATTTGTAGCTTACTGTAGCTTAACTTCGCGTATTACTGTAGTTTTTGGTGTCATTTTTGGTCTTACTGTAAAATTATTACAGTAATTCCGAGATTACTGTAAAGACTACGGTAGTTTTGAAATTACTGTTAAGATTACGGTAGTTCCGAAATTACTGTAAGGACTACGGTAGCTTTAAAATTACAGTAAGATTTACGGTAATTTTGAAATTACAGTACCAATCACTACAGTAATACGAACAGTAGTACGAGTAACGTATTTGTGCCATTTCCCACCATATAGAGATATACCTACTATAACATGCGTCACGTGCCTTCCACCACTCAGATACTGTCTCGACCGGTATTCGAATACTCTTTTTTTTATTTTTTTGGTTTTACATTGTCTATATTGTCAATCATGTTCGTAGTAGTGTTGTATTTAGCCGTAATAATATTCAATTTCGCCGCTCAAATTGTAATATTTATACTGACATCTCAATAAAATTGAAATTTAAACCGTACTGGAGGGTTTGGCGGTACTATTATTTCTTCAGCATTGTTATTATTGGCAAGAATATTTTAAAAAAAGTCATTGGGGGGAGGGGAGGAGGATGGAGGGCTTATAATAAAAAAAGAGGTAAGAATCTTTTGAGACCCAACGTTTAGTCCCAGGCCGTTTTCATTTTTTCTCAGACCGGCCCGGTAAAGAGATTTCAGGCCCGGCCTAGCCCGGTCCGTTTTTTAAAAATTTCAAAATTAAACTCGTCTTGTTTCAATAGACATGAGGAACAGGACGGACCTAATTTTCAAACCAGACTGTATCAAAATTTTGCTCAGGCCCCACTTGAATTTGGGTTAGGCCCGGCCCGTTCTTCATGTATACTTTTCAACTTTATCTTAAGGCCGGCCTGTCTCTCATTCTTAAAAAGTTTGAAAAATGATTAAAGCAGGAGTGCCTCCATGTATCTAGATTTACATTAATATGAACAAAGACAAATAAAGCAAATATCATTTGTTGGCATGGTTACGAACAGAGTATCTTTATTTTATATACAAACAAACAGTTTACGTAATCAAAATATATGAGTGAAGTCAAATAAATATATCCAAATAAAATTAAGCCAAAGACAACTATAAAATTAACAATTTACATTAACAACAGCAAAAGTACCATCATCGCTACAAAAGTGTTTAACTGTGCATTAAAAGCAAAGTTAATATCATTATCGTCTTGCAGAGATTTGAATACCGTTCCACGGCTGGTTAACTAAAATAACAATATTACACCCTTTTTCACCCTACCCTTTTCTGGCTACACTATTTTACTCATTCTTTACCCTAGCGCTTCTGTAACCCAACCTTGTCCTATAAAATCAAAATTTTTTGTTGTTTTTACAGCTAAAACTTTTATCGCTGATAATACCTGATAAGAACATTCAAAACTCACATGAAAAAAGTAGCCACCGATTGGAGCTCCCAGCCGGCTGCCAAAGTGTTCATGACTTAAAAGTCTACTCAAATCTCCATTTGTGGTCTCCAAGACTTTATCAAGCTGGGTCTCAGCATCTCGAGATGCTCCCAGAGGCTGCTCAGTACGAAATGATAGTACTACAAACATGTCGCGGTCTAAAAAAAATGGTTTGATCGTATTTTACCATTCCTTTTACCACATTATTTTCTGCCGTTCTTATCATATCATATCCTTACCCTACCGTACCGTACCCTACCCTACCCTATCTTACCCTACCCTACCCTACCCTACCCTATCTTACCCTACCCTACCCTACCCTACCCTACCCTACCCTACCCTACCCTACCCTACCCTACCCTACCCTACCCTACCCTACCCTACCCTGCCCTACCCTACCCTACCCTACCCTACCTTACCCTACCCTACATTACCCTACCCTACTCTACCCTACCCAATTCTCTGTCCTACCATACCCTACTGTAAGACTTACAAAAAGCTTGTTTAGGTACAGTTTCATTAGTGGTATACTCAATAAAACCCCGTCGCAGCCTTTGATCAAGCTCGGTTATGTTACTCCATTCCTGACCAAAATTTGGGTAATCATAATACATCTGAATCTGGGTTGGTCTCGTTACTACGCCTAAAATATTAACCATGATAACCGGAAATTTAAAAAAAATTTTAAATTTCGAAATTTTAATTTTCAAAAAAAATATTTAAAAAAGTACTGAACACAAAAAATATCGTATTTTACATCAAAACCATGTATCATATCCCCCAAAAAAACCAAAATAAAAATCATTCACGTATTTTACCTCTAGCCAACAAAAAATGCAAGAATCGACCAGCATTCGGGTCGATTTCCCTCTCAAATTGCACAAAATCCAGTCGATCATAGCTGGCAGTGTCATTTGGGACACGATCGACTCCAGAAACCTCACCATCAAACTCTTCAACAATCACTCTTTGGCCGCTCTTCTGATCTAGTAGAACTATCGACCGGAGCAGAGTAAATGGGATTTGCGGTACGTATTCTGGAGACAATTGGGCTTCTAGAAAGTCTAAAATTTGGGAGGTAAAATACGAAGAATATATTATTAATTTAATTAATTTACATATTTTTTAAACGTAAATTTAAATTTTTAAAAGATAAAGCTAAAACTAGCAATGAACGTCTTTTGAGTCGAGACACAGCTTGTTCTACGCACTTTTTGACCAACTTAACGGCAATCAAAATGAAAAATATTTTAGGTATAGATAGAGCAAATTTTGTTCTATAAATGTTCCAGTTTTTAGCCTAATACAGCTACAACAACATCTGATTTCAAGGTGTTTTATATTATATTCACTACCAAAAAAAAACAAAATTTTAAAAAAATTCATTTTTACCACAAAATCTCAAATTTCATAGCTGAAAATTCAATTTAAGACTAGTAAAATACGTTTTCTATAATACCATCCCTAACACCAAAAAACAATCAACAACCTACAATCAGCCACTTGCATATCACTAGAGTCACAACAGATAAAGTACAAATCCGTGGCCGAGAACTCCTCCCTGGCCGGCCGACATCTGTAGCCACTAGGACATCGTGCCTGACTCAAACTCGGATTCGGAATGCACTGAACGGTGGAGAAATAAGGCACATTCCGCGGACAGTGCAACGCACAACCTAAACTTTTGCTTATTGCCTCCGGAACGCTTACTTATTGTTACAAAGAGTGACAAGTGGAGAACGTTCATCGCGAGCCATTCGACGTTAAACGAGCAAAAAAACCGCTTTTTGGTTCAACGTCGCTTAAAAGTTCCGAAAGTGGCCGGCTAGTCAAATAATGCAACTCATTTGCGGAGTTAGTCATTATACTGAACAGACAATAACAAAAAGTAACGAAACTTGGATACGATAATATCAGATTACCTCGGATGGATAAGATAATTTTGAATCACTTCAGATGGATAAGATAATGTGAAATTTTGAACAATTTTTCGAAAAAAATAAAGCAAAAAATCATTTTTATTGATCAAAAGTTAAATAGGCAATACAAGCATCATAGTCACCTCAAGCAAGGAAACCCTACGCACTACGAACAAGTTGCACTGACATGACTCCTTCTTATGGTCGTAACTTTTTTTAAACAACAGTAAACATTACCAGTTTTTGACCGTTTGTAGCTTATTTAATTTGGCAACTAATAAATTAAACCGCGTTTTTAAATTCATGGTAGTTACAAAGTTACAGTACTTTTACTGTACCTTATCTCCAATTTCTGAACTTTAGAAGTTACTTAGTGTTTCTTAAAAACAAAAGGCTTAAAGTTTTAAAACTAAATACAAATCAACTTAAATTACTAAAAAGAGTGTTTATATTCCCTGAAAGACCCATAAATTTTAGTTGACAGCTTTTTGTTCGCCGTATAACCAGTGTTTCGCAGTCCGCACTCTCAAAAATTTCCGTTGCGCGCCCAAATTAACCAAAAGAAAATTATTTTTCTCTCGTTTTTGATAAGTTTTCCTTCCAAAACCGTATCCACAACTGGTAACAATGTACGCGTTCCGCCCATCGCTTTAATTGTATGTTTTGAATGTGCTTTTAACAAGTTGTAGTAGATTGTTTCCTCAGTCTTGTGTTGATCTTCTCGTTGAAAAATGGTCTCAAAAGTTACGGTCCGAGTTCCGATCAACATTGCGTTGATCAAGTACTGGGGCAAGAAGAATGAGGTGTGTTTTGAGTTGTTTTAGGGCTTAACTTAAGTTTTTTAAGATATAAAAAATATTTTTTTTTGGATTTGGGGAGCTATAACATAATATATTTATGTTTTTGCAAAATATGAGGCCAGATGCCATTATTTTATAACACGCGGAGTAAGATTATTGTTTTCAGAAGCTGATTATACCATGTAACGACTCAGTTTCTTTGGCAATTGACGATTTGTACGCCGAAACGACAGTCTACTTCACAACAGATGGACAAGATTCCGTTTCGATCAATGGCAAATCTACAGATTTAACTGCGAAGCCTCGGTTTCACAACGTTTTTAACGTAAGTAATTTTTGTTTCATTTTTTTATAATTTTTAGGAGTATCGAAGGACAGTAAATCAGCCAAACATCAAGATTCACGTGGAAAGTCGTACCAACTTCACTGTGGCTGCTGGTTTGGCTTCTTCTGCTGCTGGCTTTGCTGCCATTGCCTTTGCTTTAGGACAATTGGGTAATCTGAGCCAGGACCAGACTGTAAGGTTGGCTAGACTTGGCTCTGGATCGGCTTGTCGCAGTGTTTTGAAGGGATTCGTTCATTGGCACGCTGGTACTAAGGTTGACACAGATGAAGAGAGCACCTGTGATGTAAGTGAAAGATTTTTGCTTGAAAATTTGGTTTGAAAGTTGGAGAATATTATGATCTTCCATTTACTGTTCCTTGCTTATAATACTATACGTTTGGCACAACGCGCTCTAACGCTCTAACTATATTATGATACCCATCAGATGGAAATTTCTTTAAATTTTAAAATTTGTAAAGATATGGGCTAAAACAAAAAATTTTAATTAAAAATTCAAAAAGTTAAAACTTTTAAATATAAAAAATTGGTTAATTCTTGTTGTTTCAGGTAATTCCATCGCCAGAATTCTGGAAAACAGTAAGGGCTGTAGTTTTTGAGCAAAAGAACAGTGAAAAAGACGTTCCCAGCACTGATGGAATGCAGAAAACGATTGAAACATCGAGTTTGTTTGGTCACAGAGTTGACAAAGTTGTTCCTCAACATGTTGAAGAGTAAGTTTTTACTCTCCGAGTTAAAGTAAAACGGTTTTACTTGCGTTTTTAGGTATATTTATTATTATTTTGGCTGTTTTTGGTGGGTTTTCTTGGAAAAAACAGCTTTTTTGACTGTTTCTAACTTAAAAATTGCGATTTTTTACTGGTAAAATTTTAAACGTTTTTGCTTTTCAGCTTGAAAAAAGCTGTAGCAGCGTCTGACTTTGAAGCTCTGGGCAGGGTAATCATTCAAGAAAGCAATCAACTTCATGCCGTGTGCTTGGACACATTCCCACCAATCTTGGTAAGCTTAATATGTTTATTATTGTCAGTATCAAACTCTTCAGTATCACTAGCTCTAAGTATCAGGGTCAGTTTATAATGTAAAATACGGTGTTTGGCGATGATGTTGGCCAAAAGTTATTATCAGAAATCTTTTTTTAAGTGTCATTATTATTATATCATGATAGAAATGCCATTTTACTGTTTAGTATCCACAATTTTTACTTTTCAGTACTTAAACGACCGATCTCGAGCCCTGATCAACTTTATTTGTGGCTATAACAATAAGATTGGACGTCTGGCAGCCGCCTATACTTTTGATGCAGGACCAAACTGTTGTGTCTTCATCCAGGAGAAAGATGTAAAGCCATTTCTTCAGGCATTTGCTGATAAATTCGAATTTGATCATGCCTTGCTTCCTCAATGTAAGTTTTTTTGGGGAAGAAGGTAGTCAAAGGTATCGAAATGGAACATTTTAGGCTTAGATATATCTCTTTTAGGTTTAATTAATGAAAAATAAGAGCTAAATTAAAATGTTTTGTTAGAAAAATTGTATTTTACATTGTTTTGATACCTAATCTTCAAAAAATTAGCTACAATTTTTGAAAAAATGCCGAAAAATTTGAAATTTTTTAAAATTTTGATTGTCTAGCGGCTTCTGTCACAATATAAATGCCATTATTTATCAAATGAAAGCATAAAAAACAAATATTCTTTCAGCTATTGGTAAGCTGACAACTTCAAACACTGAAAAACAAGATCTTCCATTGAAGAACATCTTCTACAGCCAAGTAGGAGGAGGTCCAATAGTTGTGAGCAAACAATAAATGTCAATTAGATTTTTATTTTTTTAAAATTTTGTTAAAAATAAACTTGAAAATTTGTATTTTACATCAAGGTGAAGATTTTTTGAGTTTATTTTAGCAGAATGTCGTATTTTAAAAATATGATCACAGGGTAGAGTCGAGTAGGCTAAAGTAAGTAGGATAGGGTCGGGTAGAATAGGATAGAGTAGAGTAGGATAAAGAAACATAACATGAGTAACATGTATCCAGCTTCTATTAGGTTGAATATATTAAATAATTTTGTGCTCCTAACTCCGAAAATTTGCTTTGACAGGGGCACAGTATTATTTGAACAACTTGATATTTACTACAAAATGGCATATTAGGGGGGAAAAAGTCTTGACGCTGGATTGTAATGTTTTATAGGTTAAAAAACGACAAGACTTTTGTTGACAGTTTGAAAGAAGTACAGTTATCTACTTTAACATAATATAAAATTTTGAATATCATAAGATAGCATAATAATTATGTGCTTCCCAATTCTAAAAGTTGGGCACAGAATTTTTTGAACAACATAATAATTTTAAAATTCCAAAAAAATTTTATATTTCAAAAAATTGAAAAAAATCATTATTTTTTGTACACAAACCAAAAGAGGGTTGAAGATGGATAAAATGGAAAAGTTTTCGGATTCAGAACTGGACAAATTGATGTGTCATCTACTATGTTCAGGGACGCCGTTAACAGGTCTGACTAAGATTGTCACCGAAGAAAATTTGACCAAAATTGCTTTAGTGGTCTCGGAGGTAATGATGAATATTATATTGTTATACCTAAGTTGTTCAAATAATTTTGTGCCCCTAACTTTAAAAATTTGCTTGCTTTGGCCTAGCCTGGGGCTGGTTCTAGTAGGCTGCTTTTTGGGTGTAGTCAAGTCTTTCGTTGCAGGACCTAAGCTGGGGACACATGGTTTAGTACCCGGCCCACATGTTCGAATGTTAAAAAACGTAATTTTTTTAGATGTTTAATCAAAATATTTTTAGATATTCAATGAACAAGGCAGTCTGGTCGAGCTGAATGGACCGGTCAATATTTGCGGCGATTTGCATGGACAATATGGCGACTTACTGCGGTTGTTTAATAAATGTGGCTTTCCTCCTGAAACGAATTATCTGTTTTTAGGTAAGTTTAGCATTTTAAACATTTTTGCTACGTGCAGAGTTAAAAAGTTCGGATAGGATTCGGTAGAAATTTCTAACAATTTTTGATAAAAAATGCGACATTTTGTGATTTTTTCCAATATTTTTTGTGGCACTTTGTCAAAACTTATTTTTTTAATTCTAAACTAATACAGAGACTATACTTTACACTTTAATAGCAAAATTTTTAGAAAAAAATGTAAAAACATACCTAAAACTTATATTAATCACACCATTTCCAGGCGATTACGTAGACCGAGGTCCGAGCAGTATCGAAACGGTCAGTCTTCTGTTTTGCTACAAAATCAAATACCCAGAGTCGGTGTTTTTACTGCGCGGTAATCACGAAACTCGACCAGTAAACCAAGTCTATGGGTTCTACGAGGAATGCCTGAGGCGATATTCAGAAGAATTGTATAATGTTTATTCGGACACTTTTATGTTCATGCCCTTCTGTGGTCTGGTGGGCGACAAGATCTTGTGTATGCACGGTGGGATCTCTCCTATGTTGAAGAATTTGGATCAGGTAGGGTAGGGGTGGGTAGGCTAGGGTAGGGTAACGTAGGGTAGGGTGGGCTATAAGCTAAAAACTTGTTCTCAACATTAAAATTTTAGCTGCGAAACCTAAAACGACCATTAGAACCAGTAGGTCCAATAATGGAAATGGATGTTCTGTGGGCGGATCCTTTGGCTGGGATCAATGGATTTGTCCCGAACCGTCGTGGGGCTAGCTATTATTTTGGAGAAGATGCTTTGAATGAAATGTTGCAAATTCTTGACTTGGATATGGTGGTTAGGGCTCACCAGGTGGTGCAGGATGGGTGGGTTAATATTTTTTTTCAAAAAAAAAATTTTTTTTTTTAAATTTTTTAATTTTAAAATAAAAATTTACAGTAAGAAACAATTTGAAATTTGAAAAAAAAATGTTTTTAAACTAAAATGAAAAAAATTTTCAGATTTGAATTCTTCGCCAATCGAAAACTAGTGACAATCTTCTCCGCCCCTCATTACTGTGGCCAATTCAATAACGCAGCAGCCGTCCTCAAGGTCACCGAAGACCTGTCGTGCTCATTTGTCCAGCTAAAACCGTATGTAATGGAAGGAGATCGCGACAACAAGACCATACCCACATTCGCACCCGAAAGGGAACGCAAGGCCTACACACCACAGCTGGAAAGCACCAGAATGCCCGTAGCACCGCCCGAAAAGGCCAAACCCTCGCCAGAGAAGATGAAGGCGGCCTTTGAGAAGCCAAAGTTTTCGACCGAAAAAACTAAATTCTCATCCGACATGTCCAAAGGGTCCAATGAGTTCTCGTCCGACTCGAATGACAGTAAGAAGGAAAAGAGTCAGGGCGCAAGGTCGAGAAGCCGAGAGAAGTCAGGCAAGTCAGGGAAGACGTTCAAGGATGGCATCAAGAAAGAGTTGTCCAGAGCCCACACAAGTGATAGTACGCAGACCAGCGAGAAGACAGAGAAAACATACAAAAAGATCAGGGATCGACGGAAACCTACCAAAAAATGAATTATGTTGAACTTGATAAGGCTGTGTTATTTGATTGTAAATTGTTTACTGAAACTAGATTACTGTGTGATTCAAATAAGGCTTTATTGAAATAAACTAATTCTAAGATTTTTATTTAAATGTCGGTTCGGCGGTTTCGGTTTCGTCGTTGTCCAAAAGAAAGCAGCGCGACGGTGGAGAACGCGGTGTAGGTGGCTCGGACGTGAGCAGCACAGCTGTCTGGTCTTCAGGTAAGAAATCTTGTGTTGCTCAGTTAACCAGGTGAGCGCGGTATTGATAAACACCCAGTAGTGCCAATTGGTAAAGTACACTCATGTCAACATTTTGGGCCGAAAATATGCAGTCTAGTCGGTGTAATACACAAATTCCGCCCCGCATAAGACCCCTAAGCGGATGCACGGATGTTAAAGGAGTAAGAGAGAGCGGAATTTATTGTCGATCAATTTAGATTGTATATCTGATATGTAACTTATAGCTTGTTTATTCAACTTGGTATTCTTTTATACAATGGTAACAATGTAATTTAAACTCGTAGTGATATCGCAGTGTGCGATCGATGAATACTCGCAGTATTCGGTAAGGGGGGGGGAGCGATTAGACTAAGTTTCTGCGGCCCTTATATAGTTTCTTTGCCCGTGGTTTGTTGTGATTTGTAATACGCGATTCCTGTCGCGTGACGATGACTCCTTATTTGTGAAACGGTGAGTTCCGTCACGTGGCGATGTCTCGCCGTTCACATTCCGATGACATTAACCTTTCCGTTCGGGTTACGTCATCAATTTTGTGTGTGTTTTTGTTCATCGTTGGCCAAGTCTATTGTGAAGAATTATTGGAGCCAGCCATGGTACCTTCGATGTGGGTATTGGATGGAAGTGTGACGGATAGCTGTGGGGAGTTGCCAATGTGTCCCCGTGGAAGCAGATGTTACCGTCCAGTTGGGTAAGGTGTAAACGGTAATTTTTGTATTAATTTAGGTATACGAAACCAAAAGTGTGCGTGCACTATAGTTGGACACGGTTCCCGATGGAGGTGATGGAGGCCCGACTATCTGCTGGAGCGCCACTCACGGCTCATTTTCCGCCAAAAAATACGTCGTTTGGTCGGAATCTGAGGCGCGGGCGGCTCCAGCTCCGTCATCCGAATGTGTACGACGGAGGCGTCTTCAGCTGACAGGGCCGGAGAGCAGAATTTTTGACGCTGGTCTGGCTCAATTGGACTGATGGTGAAAATGCCTTGTGGTGGAGGTAGGATGGTGTGTGGCGAAAGAAGCAGTGGCAGCGGGCTGGCTTAAGTCGCCGCCACTACGATGGTCGCTTTGTTTGTCGATTTGATGCGATCGTGTACGCTGAGCCAATAAGACGGATAGGATATGTACAATATTTGTGCATACGAGGGCACGTAGCTCTTTAGCTTCGTGGCCGGTGTAGCATCGTTAACAATAAGCACGCTACAACGTGCAATATCCGGTAGTAGTATCGGTAATAAAATTTTAGCGAATTTTCCACAACTAAAAGCAGACATGTTAAAGTTGAATGAAAGGAATGTGCCCTAACTCTATTTAAATAATGATACATGATACCGATATGTTTAGCTAGAGTTTTTACAGGTGGGTAATAGTGAGTTTACAGTAAAACTGGGCAGTGTGCTGTGCGTGGCAAAAGAAACAGTAGATAATTAATCATAAAAGTTGCGAATCAGATGTGTTTGTTTTTCATTGTTGCGGCGAAGTAACATAGTAATTAATGATCGTAATAAGAGAGTTATTAACTGTTAATCAAGTGGTTTTTCTGTAGTTACACTAAACGGAATTTTCGGATTGAAACTAAAAGGGCGTAAGAGCTACTGTACGAAAGAAAAAAATATAAATAATATAGCTGTACTAATGTAGACTAAAATATTAAGTTACTATTTCTAAATAAGTTAAATATTACTACATAAAATAAAGCAAAATTTACTTTAATTACGCTTTTATTGTGTCTACTATTAGTCAACAAGGTATAGTAATCGTTTATTATAATACTGAATACAAAAACCGAACCACTGAGGGGAAATCGTACTGTCCTTATATATGATTTCTTTTATTGTTCTTTGTCCTTTCGTCTTAGGCGTGGCACATCCAGATTCCATTATTTGCACTTTTCCCCTCAGGGGTTCGATTTTTGTATTCAGTATTATAATAAACGATTACTATATCTTGTTGACTAATAGTGGACACAATAGATTGATGTAATGGCGGGTTGCAGAAGATTCGCGTCTTTATATAGGTCCTCATTTGGATTTTCTTTCCTCGTTCCATTAATCTTATTCTGACTTGTGTATATCTTTACCAATTTATTTAATTAAATTTTTATAGTGAACAATATCGAATAAGCCGTACACTTTCGATGAATAGAGTAGACTGACTGTATTTACAATTTATTATTTTTAAAGGTATTGTGGTAATAGATGATTATTGTTGGTAATTGCCGGTTGGTTAGGGTTCTGAATACGTACGAAGTCGTGCAGCTCCAACTTAACTTTCCATCGAATCCCAGGCTGAGTCGGTGTCCTTGTCAGAGTCCGAATCCGATGCGAAAGGATCTTCCAGTCGCGGTGGTGCGAAACACTGTGTTAACCATTTCCTTTGTACCTGCGAGAGATACGGCTCAGAGAGCCAATGTCTCGAGGACGCCGGGTTTAGCCTACACATGTTGCCCGAACCATCTGCACCAATAAATTGTTGCAGGCTAATTGTAGGTTCATCGAGAGTGTGTCATATACCCCCGATGAGTAAAGGATTAGATTCGATGGTTTGAGGACCAAACGAACGTAGTAGAATATTTCTTGAATCTGGCAGATATTCTGTGTTGATGGCCATGTTGTGGTGCCCAAATCTCTCTTGGAGGAAGAGCACGGGGATGGCGGATGGGTCCACCTTGAACATGCGCATTGGTGACGCGGGGGCTTCTGGACGGCCCAAATATGTAGCTACTGTTTGTATAATGTGCATGGTACTGCTGGATAAAGCCGTACCTAGGAAGTCACGGCGATGTTGGGCGGTTAATGCGCAAGTCGCCGTGGTCTTGAGTGGTGCGGGAAGGCATTTCTGCCCTTCAAGCAAGGCCAGAAATGTTGGATCCGCGTCGCGAGTAGCGAAAACCACTATGGGTATGGAGGCGGCCTTGAGGTGTATAACCACGTCAAGTTATTCCAATGGCTCGTAGGCCGCGCATAGGATTAAATAACAATTAGTGCACAATATTAAGTTAGAATAGAATTGATGAGAGCTCGGCTTAATGCTAGGTATCCGTGCCGCACAAGTTGAGACAGGATGTCCGCGGCACTGCGTTGCGTGCTGACATCCGAGGCTGCGGCGAGACGTACAGCCGTCCATTTTTTGTTGTCATATGTGACAATTTGTATTTTGGTCGAGAAGTGGGTTGTTGGGGAAAAGTCGATGTCTATTTATAGTGTACTATGTAACCAGTTTTAGTCACGTGAGGAAACAAGTTCAACCTGACCCCCCAAGACGGTATAAAAGGACTGCGTTATCACCAGTCAGCAGCAGTGTAAACTTCATATTCTACGATTCGAGTGTTACTATTATTATCTTTGTTCTAATAAACTTGTTACTATACTTTTTGAATTCACTTATATTCTGTCCAAATGGCCTATAACAGTAATAGGTGAACATGTTAGTGGCACTGTTTTTACAATAAATTAATATATGTTGCTTTATGTGTGGTACTAAGTGGATGTTTTAGTGGTACTATGTAAAAAATAAATTACGTCATTCAGGTCGACAAGAAACGAATCAACGCAAGCTAACGACCGTCGCATCACACACATTTAAAATTTTGTAAATTGTTGATTTGGATCTCAACATGTCTTCACGCTTAGTTTCTTTTAGGTAATCGTACATGTCAACGATGCGGGAACTACGATGAAGTCGCAAGGTGTTAGGTGTGTCAACGGCTGCCCCGTTGGATAACTTGGCATATTTAATGCCATACGACTTAAGAATCGTGAAGGAACGTAAATGTACTTGCTCAATCCAGGAATAAGTTTAGTAACGGCAGTATGTGGAAGTATTGGTGTAATTAAACTTAGTATCTGCAGTCTTTCTTGCCTATTGTCGGCTCTGTAGTACGATTCAACAATACCATTAAGAATTTTTTCATATACTAAATTTTTGTTTGAGTCGCTCCAGTTGTCGTCTGTTTTCTTTACGCCTTCATTCTTTTTGAGGTCAATCACAACATTGTTGCCATCTTTAAACCGGAAGACATGTTTGTACTTTTGCACGTCCCAATTTGTACTCAACTCTTTTCTGTGGTTTTCACACACAAAGCGTTTTGATAATATAAAATATAGTATTTCTTTTTTATCTTTTGTCTAATCGATATTGCATTGTGCGGCACCTCTACGGTGTATTATCGGCGCTTCATTTTCCAAATCTGTTGTCTTACTTCGGGCGGGATTTTTACGCAAATTTGATAGGCTAAACGTTACGTTAGTTCAATTACTCTAATTTATTATACCTGACAAGGCCACCATCGCACTTCTCTTTTCATAATGATTGATGGGTTTTTTACATGTATTTCAAATAAGACAAACGATTTAACTACGATAGTTGTTTTTCCAACTCCAGGTGTAGTTAATATAGATTAATTGTAATTTACATCTAATTCGTTTTTGTATTCCAACAGAAGAAAATTTTTTAATTTTACGACCAATTGGTTATCCCCTTGTCTAAAATTGAAAGTTTTAAAATTATGATAATGATTGATGGGCTTTCTACATATCTTTCAAATAAGACAAACAATTTAACTACGATAGTTGTTTTTCCAACTCCAGGTGGAGTTAATATTGATAAATCGTAATTTACATCAAAATGTATCCAACATAAAAAATTTTTCACTTTAACGAATACTTGTTTGTCACCTTGGCTGAATAAGACAAACAGTTTAACTACGATCGTAGTTTTTCCAACTCCAGGTAATATTGATAAATTGTAATTTACATCTAATTGTTTTTGTACTCTACGCCACATTTTTCTTTTATAGCAGATTAAACATACGTGGGTAGTACGTTTCTAATTCGTTCAACTTTGAAATAGCATTCATCTTCGCTATTTAAAATACAAAAAAACGTGTAACTTACTTACAACGTTAACTTAATGTTTCGAAAAACAAAAATCCAAACACTTTTTTCTTTTATACTGTCAAAAGAGAGAAATATACCAGTTTTTTGTACGCTGAGTTTTGGCAAAAGTCACATTTTAAATTACGTGCCTCTTGTCGAATTTACTTATGTCTACTCTAATGACCTATAATGTCCTTGGTCAAAAACTATAATAGAGCGGTTTACTTCAATTGCTAATTGTTTTTGTAATCCAACACAAGAACATTTTGTAACTTTACGATTAGTTGGTTATCGCCTTGGCCGTGCTAGAAAGTTTTAAATTGCAATTTGTCGCAGTTAATAAGTTTTGACAACCCTGATAGTTGTTGGTCTCAACTTCTACGGTTAATGTTTTATATAAAACATTTTCTAAGCTTTATGTACCACAAGATGGCTATTGAACCGAATCATATGAATAAGTGTACACAAATAGAAAATTATTCGGAAAGAAAACAAAATTTTTAGAATTTTAATTTTTTACGTTCTATGCTGATAGTACAACAATATAAAATAATACAAATTAATACAAATTGTATTGTAGAATTTAGCTTAGTACAGTACAAATATAATAGTAGTAGAACAATGAAAAAATAAAAAAACTAGGGAACTTGAAACGCCGTAAAGTACGGATATTTATAGTGATTTAGAGGGGCGTAAACTTTATGAAACAAAACAAGTTTTTCCTCCTCGCGAGATTATAATCGTATAGTTTTTGGACTTTTAATCCCGCGAGATGAAAACTTGTTTAAGCGATACGATTTTTTATGTAAAAAGATTATAACTATACGATTTTTTTTTGTGATCAGTCACAACAGTTCCATTTTTCAAAATCTAGGTTCATATATAGGCAATATTATAATAATTAATAAATATAGTAACTCCCATTTTTAACCTCATCTAATTATCTTCAGGTTGAAGACCTTTTTTACGGAGCTGGGCCCGCGTGAGCGCTACGGTAAGCCTGCTGTTGTTCTACAAGAATCCCAACAAACGAGTGGGAACCGTAAGGAATACGACTAGACTAAGCTCCATTTCTTGACTGGCGTATGCGGTTTTGATGACAACGTTGACCTGTGGGTGTCTAATTTTTTTTTAACTTCAACACAAGGACATTTTGTAATTTTACGATAAGTTGGTAATTGCCGTGGCTATGCTAGAAAGTTTTAAAATGCGACTTGTCGCAGTTATCAAGGGCTAACAACCTTGGTAGTTGTTGGTCTCAACTTTTACGTTCAATTTTTTATATATAACATTTCTACGCTTTATATACCACATGATTATAGCTATTGAACCGATCTATATGAATAAGTTTTCACAAATTGAAAATTATTCGGAAAAAACCAAAATTTAAATTTAATTTTTTTTACGTTCCATTTCTGGAAATCGATTGATACACTACAAATAAAGCATTTTAGAAAAAAATACCTTACTTCCGACAAGGAACGAGTCTACGCTGTCTACGCAAGCCAACGACCGTCGCCGTGACGCAGCACAAACATTTAAAATTTCATAAATTTTTGATTTAGATATTGACGCCTTTTCACGCTTAGGTTATTTTTGGTAATTAACGTACATATCAAAGATACGGGAACTACGAGATCATAGCTTTTTGCGCCACCGGAAACTTGGTGTGTTTAATGTCATAGGGAAGCCCGACTTCTACAGCTCCACTAAATTAAAGTTTACAAAATTTAAATTTCATATTTTACTAGATGGGATTTATAAAATAGGTTAATCAGTAATAGTAATGTTAATTCGTACCTTGTACTAAATTGGACAAATAAGTTTAGTTTCTCTTTTACTTATTCGTTGTCCAATCGATATTGCATTGTGCGGCGCCTCTACGGAGTATAAGCAACGCTTAATTTTTTAAAGCTGTTGTCTTACTTCGGGCAGGATTTTAAATCAAACTTGATAGGCTAAACGTTACATTACTTCTATTATTATCATTTATTATACCTGACAAGGCCACCACTGTACTTCGCTTTGACAGCAGATTGTTCCAATATGGGTAATATGTTTCTAATTCACTTTTACGTTCATTTTTGAAGTAACATTTGCCTTCAGAAAAAGAAACATGAAGAAAGCAAGCCAGAAAACAGTAATAGAACATTTTTAGAAATGTTTAGTATTTTACGTTCCATTTTTGAAAGTCGATCGATATATATAAACAAATCATAATAACTAAATAAGTCAGTAAAAAAATAAATAATTTTAAGAAATCTTATTTTTATTTCTTGTCTAATAATCTTCAGTTTGAAAACCTTTTTACGGCCCATTCTTTTTGGAATATAGATGATGCGTTAAAAACTGCTGGTTGGTTATTCAGGGTTTGCGCTAAGAAACATGTGTCGGTCCATATAGGCTATATGCTAAGGAATTTCATCCCGAAATTTTTTCATTGAACTGACAACAACGACGCCATTAGCAACATTTTTACCATAAAAACATACTTGTACAACGAATTCACAACACAAATTTTAAAAATTTTACTATAAGATGCATGAAATGATAACTTATCATTTTTATATATTTTTTATAAAATTAGTACATGTGTAGTATATTGAACAGTATTTAAAACAATAATGTCACACAAAAACATAATAATATACAATTCAAAAATTTTTACCACAATAATTATATTATATTTTCTAATACAGTAATCTTTACAAGAAAAAGCAGATCTTGTAAATATCTAAATATAATTTAGTAAATAATTATGTAACTATATGTATATTCAAGTAAATAATTATTAGTATATCGTATAACTGTCACAAACATGTAACGTACTATATATGTAATATATCAGAAAACTGCAGTATTGTAATAGTACTATATATTGTACTGTGCATTATATTTGAAAAATATAAAGAAGATGCTTGTTAGTGGCACTTTATAATGTAGATAATTTTGATGGATGTAACTGTGAGCATCACTATATCAAATAAATTTGTAATATAAATTATATAGCAGCTCATTTTCATAAAAAATTTTTTAACAACAGTTATTATAATTGTAAAAACTAACTTATAAAAATCCTCTAAACACTTAAAAAAATTTTTTTCGGGGGGGGAGTCGAAAAAATCGGCAGGTGTTACCTGTGCCGATTTTTTGCGATTTTTTTCCAAAAAACCCACAGGGGAGGGGGGGGACCAAGTTCAACTTTTTTCAAAATTGTTTTTCGAGAAATGTTGGAGTTCCCTTCCCCCTATCCACCCCCCCCTCCTCAGCGCCCCACCCTGTTAACAATAATAATAAGAATAATAAAACAGATAAAAAAGTATAAAAAAGCCCGACTTTTTATATACCCGTTCAGTTCCAAACTTCTCTTTTACTTTTTTGACCTTATTGCGAACGTTCTTTAGGAAATACGAGTGACCTGAACGCTCTTTTGTTTTTTTTACCAAATTGGTTTTTTTGCAGTAAAAAACAGTCTTTAAAGAGTTGTGTGATCCGGTATTTCCTAGCAAAGCCAAGTGACCTAATTACGTTTAAAACTACAAAACCTAAGCACGTTAAAAACTAAATATAAACTAACAAACAGAAATAAAAAATATATTATCTTCAATGCCATCAAGAAGCAAACGCGCATTTAATAAAAAATGTCTTTACACTAATTTCTTTGTTACATCGCCATCATTAACACCCTTAAAATGCAGGTCAAAGCTAATTGCGCGCCTTTCTTGACATATATGTACATGTTGTTTCATATATAAAAAACATTAAAAATCATATTGTAGCAAAAACAAAAAAAACATTCTGAATTTTAGAACAAAGATTAATATTACAAACTACTACGTCTACTGTTTTACTTCTGTAATAACCTTGAAATGAATTTGGTATTGAATTTTGTAGGGTTTATAATCAGTAATGCCATTTTGTGCAGTATAATATCACCATTAAAATTGGTTTTGTACTTATGGTTTTGGTATTAAGTGGTACTAATTTTTTCTAACTATTTAAGGTTGATATACTACCCAACCCTACCCCCGGCCTTTATAGCCCTACCCAACCCTACCCCTGACCCTTTTAGCCCTACAAAACCCTACGCCTGGACTTTATAGCCTTACCCGACCCTACCCCTGATCCTTGTAGTTCTACCCAACTCTAGGGTACGTAATTTACTATATTTTGTATTGTTGTAACTGACTTTCAACTCTATATGTTGCAACAGGAAATAAGCATCTTTAAACAGAAGTTAGTGTGTGTACTGCAGTCAAAAAAGTCTTTTTTAAATTGACAAAATAGTTTTAAGAGACAATTATTTAATTACTTGTGATTTGTCATATTTGGTTATGTCATTAACGGCTTTTAAAAAATAATTAAAAATTGAAAACTAAGCCTATTGAAATAAAAATATAATTACGTGACAATCGTACCTTGACAAAATTAAAAGTGTGAGTCGACAGCAGCCTTTTCTAATTCATAGTCGTTTTCGTTTGATGAACCTACAATTTTTTTCTTACGGAGAATGCTGATGCAAATTGTCCATATGCTTTTTAAAAATTAATAGTATTACGTGAAAGAGCGTAAAAAGTTGACTAGAAACCTATTTTTAAAAACTGCTAAATTTGCTTTAAAAGCCTGCTAGCAATATTTTAAAATTTTTAAAACGGCTTTTTTTAAGTTCGCTTTCTTTTGGATTCTTGCAACGAGGAGGTAAATGTGTTCGGAATGGGCAGTTTGTAACATTCCCTTGTTATTGAAAGCATATTTTTTTTATAAAATAAAGGGAAAAGCAAGTAAAACTGTCTATTATTGTAGTTTAGTATAGTTATAATATAAGGTAAAAATATATAAAATGGTTTGAGCTTTACGGAAATTCGTCGAGACTGGCCAACAGCATCTTGTGAACTGAAAAATCGACGATGATGAGTCGGCGGTTGATGGGTTCGAGAATGTAGATGTCGGAAAGTTGGTTAAAATTGTTCGCATGATTGTGATTAAAATTATTTCGAGAGAATTTACTTCACGTAGACCTTACATTGAAGAGCTAAATCAATGTTCAAATTTGTGAGTCGACTGAATAGTTGTCGTTTCAAACCTAAAAAACCGATTGTTCAAATATTCACATAGTTTATACAGGAAATTACGGGAAAAAGTTGCCCAAATAGCTCTCGTGGAAAACTACTTTAAAAACTTTTAGGGGTATTTTAGACGCAAAACATTCCTAAGAGGAAGCACTTTTGTATATGATCCCATTTACCATTAAGGGTCAGAAAAAATGCTGTTACACAGCGCAAAAATTAGAAATAAATTAAGATATTGCACAAGTAAAACTTTCTATTATTGTAGTTTGGTATAGCTATAAGCGATAAAAAATATAAGGTAAAAAGTATCTAAAACAAGTTAAACTTTACGGAATTGGTCAAAGCTGTCTAATAGCAGCTTGTGAACTGAAAGATTGACAATGATGAGTCGGCGGTTGATGGCTTCTAGAAGCATGTAGAAGTGGCAACGGTAAATAAAGAACATGGTGATGACGAAGGTCATCTTCAACGTTTGGTAGTAAAATTGAAAAAAAAACTGAATCTGGGGGCCAATATGGATCGAGGTGGAGTTTAACTATGATAAAGTCGGCAAGGATTGCAAATTGTTTTTTCCCGGGGGGACGAATTGTTTAAGTTATAACCTTCTTGACTGTTGATAAGCGAACGTTTGTTTTTGATAAGACTTCATTAATGATATATTAAACGTACGGTTTAGGCTTACGATTAGCAAGCCATTAAATGAATTACTAGTGAGTTTGAGAATTAATCTAAAATTACTATTCGTAATAATCAGTCTTTCGTTTTTAAATACATTTTGACGAATTGTGCAAGTTACTAAAAATCGTTAAACACTTGGAATTAAAAAATGTGTTTTTGTTTTAAAAAGCAATGAAAAATAAAAAGAATTGTAATGATGGTTACTTTTTTGGTTTTAGTTAAATAGCAAACCTTTAAATGTTCCGTCTGCGCTCCAACGTCTATGACGGCGTAGTCTTCTAACGCCGTCTTGAGATGCAAACAAAAAGAATGGTTTTCGTAGTATTGTGGATCATCACGACTGTCGTACTGACGAAACAATAATCTTCCTAAAGGTCTTTGTGTAGATTTGTCTTTTACGATCCCACGATAATCACGATTTGGTATTTTCTTTGGGTCTACAATAATCCCTTGGGTCGCAGTAGACAGCTGAAGATTTTTCAAGAATGTTCCTGTACGTTTCGTAACTTAACAGAGTTTTTGGGTGTATATCCATACTCTTCAATACGGAATTAAAGCTTTCACAGTAGTTTGTGATGCGAGGTTTAAGTAGATCTGAGTTGAAGTTGAATCTTCGTCTGTGTAGCTTAACAGTCTTACGAACAATTTGTTTATTTTTGCATAACAAAGCAGTTTTCCACGTAACTCATTTAGTAATCTTATACGAAACTGCTGGTAACGCACATGCGTGATCAATGTCTTTTTTAAAAACAGCCATAATTACGTAAAATTGGTCGTAAGGCTGAGGACAATGAGCATATGTGCCATTACACACAAGATAATCTGCATCTAACATGCATTTGTATACGTCACCTAACATTACCATTGGATCTTCTGGATCTTCTGAACAAACATGACTCAAGTTTTCCAATATAGATACGTACTCTTCTTGATAGCTAAATTAACGTTATTAGCAAAGTAAATCATTGAAATTACCTTCACGTCTTTAGCAATCAAAAAAAGATCTGTACCGGATCAACGTCTCTTTTGCTAAAAGTGTTACATCGTATACTTGGTGCTACGTGATTTAACGGACGTCTTTTTCTTTTCTGCAAACGATTAGCAGCAGCATTTAATTTATCATATTCAGCGCCAAAAGTAGCTATCATTTCTTTTTTTACAGCTTCGTTATAAATTGGTGTGAAGCGAGCGAATCCGTTGCCAATTATCGAGCAGTCAAGCTGGTGGGCCATTTCGTGTACACAAACGTTGAATATGACGCCTACGGGTAGTCTAGAAGATATTCACTATACACAAAACGATGTTTCTTTTCAGAAACCAAACTGTCATAACCAGGATCATCTTCATCATTGGCTGGTTGCATTTTACGATACATTGATTTTCTGTTGACAAGGTGACCCATGCAATCCGGAACTTGACGAAGTAGGCGTTTTTTTGTTTCGAAGTCTCGATAGTCAAAAATTCTAATAGCGGATAACATTTTTTCCATGTGAATTTTATAGTTCTCATACTGGAAAACATTACAAAAAATTTTTTATATTTTTACAATAACATAATGACGTAAAACCTACTCTCAATCATGAATTGGTTTCAATACAAATTACAATTCGATTTAGTTATACCAAATATTATAGTTTAATATATCTGTAATATATTACCTTGAAAAGTTTTGTATTGTATAAAATATATGAATAGTATGAAAGTTAAAAAGTAAATATAGGTAACTTTTGCTTTGTACATTTATAAAATACATAAAATGTAAAAAGAAAGCGAAATAACTATAAGAAAAATACAAAAAAACATAAGTATAGCTTCTTTATAAACTCACGAATGTAATCAAACGCAAACGGACGGTTTCTCAAAGGACATCGGCTATCAGTACCCAGTTCATAGCCAATTACATCATGTGTCTTTCGCTTAGTATTGAATACTATCTTCAGACGATAGCTAAATCATATAAAATTTTACGACTGAACCACTATAAGTGCTTTCCCAGTCCTTAAACAGTATTTACAGCGAGAAATATAGTTCAATCGGCCACTTGTTTTCCACATCACCTTGTAGGTAGCATTTGCAGGAGTCTTCTTGTTCCCTTTTGATTTGCAAAGAAGCTGAAATACTACTTTATTAAATCCAAAAAGTGGTCGTAATTTATTTGTGGACCGGGCACGGCCTCCGCTCCGTCAGGAACGGAGCCTGTTTACGTCCTTTTTGTCAGTTAATCCCAATAAAACATTGACAAGTAGGGCTTCTTTGACCCGAGCGTTGGATTCGCGGCCAAGGCCAGGCTTAACCGGCGGATAGGCTGGTCAAGCCTAATACTCAATCCTTTTTCCAAAACCAACTCGATCTTGGCCGACCTCAGTTACCGACTGGGCCTGAAAAACCCACTCCAATTCCCTAAACCTTTTTCCAAAATATCCAACCTCTCACTGTCCAAACTTATAATGCGAATGCCGGCAAAGACTTGGATCCTTGAACCCCCCTACAACGCCACGATTGGCGTCCATCGAATGCGCACTTTAAATCAATACGATCAGCCTTATCAGCGCTCTCTGCCTTTTATTTATCGAAGAAGGCGCAGACGATTGCAGAAAAAAGCCAAATTCCAGGCCCAATCCTTATTTACGTTGTAAAAATTAATTAAAATACTTAAAACCTTACTATTTCAGAAAATTTAAAACAACATTGCTGATATTAAAATTTTTTTGTCTCCTTTAAAACACTATATTTGTCATAGTAAATAAACAAACTGACCTGATTTTAGCGCTACAGCTTACATTTTCTTTAAATACGGTCATGACTACATAAATTTGGTCGAACCACGAAGGAGAGTGACGGAAAGTGCCGACGCATACGAAGAATGGAACATCAAAATTACGTAGTTGTGAACATCGCCAATGAAAACCGTAAGAATTTCAGAAGGCTTTGGACATAATAGTTGATTCTGCGCACCCCTAACTATCTCTTTGCCGTACTGGGATCTAAAAGTAAAACAATTTCACACGTTTAGAAGAAAATCTAAAGAAATATTTTATTTTTGTTAATTGCGACATACCCTCATCTCTACGGCAAGTTTGATTTTCGTTTCACTTCGATGTAGTGAACAGCATTTCCTACAACTTTTCATATTTTACGAAGGTCCAATTCATATCTAGTAGATCTGTCTCAATTTTGTTTCCAATGCATTTGTTTTTTATTGAGAACTTAATTGAAGTTAAAACAATAAAATTTAAAAACTCAAAAACTACGTATTGAGCATGTGAAGCCGAAATGTTATTTTTTCAAAAGTTTGTATGCATTCAAAGTTCGTTGTTTCCGAACAGTTCCCAACCCCCCCCCTTCCGCGCCAGAAAAGGTTTCCAATACATTTTTAATACGAAATATTGCTCTACCCTACCAATTACCACCCAGTACCCTAGGAGTTAGGTTACGGTAATATGCCTGAAATTGGCACTATTAAACAAAAATCTTACAGAACTGATCAGACATATAATGTGTAAAGAAAGTTCATCAATGCTTCAAAGAGGGCTTTCAAGGACAAACTTACAGATACTATCGTTACAAAAAACATTAGTTTTTCTTACGAAACAGTTATACATAGGACGATGGATTCCTACGGCTTGTGAAGCCATAGTTATCTCACAAAAAACGGCTAAAGAAAGGTAAACCTAATTTTTAACTAATACTTTTAAATTAAACCATACAAAAAAAACTTGTTCAATCGGCATGACGAACCCTTCCCTTTCCTAACATTGTCCACGAATGCCGACTGACACTTCAGTCCTCAGATCCTATGACGCCCCAATTGGCGTCTATCATATGATAAGGTTGCGCGTAAATTAGACTGATCTCACCTTCCGACGCAAGCGCTGGGTCCTCTCTGTCTTCTTCTTAATCGAATGTAGTATACTTAGCCGCAAAGATAGGTAACTGAAAACAGTAAATTATTGGAAGGCAAAATACTTTTTATGGTTACGTTACCTACCTATATTGAATATAATATATGACAATTAACTATCAGGGGTCGGTTTTACCGGATCTTGTATCCTAGTAAAGATACGGGGGGCAATGGGGGAAGTTATTGGGGTTTCTAGAATAACTAAATAAACACCTAGTATAAATATAAAAGTTTATACACGATCTCGCAATAAATACAAAACAATACTGAATATCGGCGCTTAAAAAGGGGATCCGGATGAGAAGGAAAGGGGTTTGATCAAACTGGGGACGTCCCGGATATGTCGAAGCGGTCGGCTTATATACTGTTGCCAGAGGGCGGGACTTGGCTCTTAAACCATAGTTCATTAACAGTTATCACTGTCTGCTGTCTGCTCTCTCTCGCTCTCGCGTGGTCTCTCTCGAGATCCGTTCTTTGATCAAGCCTGATGCACGCACGATACGTCACGTTTCGGCCAGCGGCCAAAGGGTTTTCGGAGTGAAAAGTCTCCTTAACTTTGTTTAATTATATCGTAACCGTAATTTCCGCCCTGATTTTAGTGCTTACATTGTTTTACATTCCACCTGGAATGTTACTTGACCCTGTTAGTCCCCCGAGTACCAGCTAACTGGTACTACTTATACCTACGTCTAGATAGCTTGGACCGGCTGACCTAATTCCAAAAGTCTTTATATTACTATAAAATGAATTAACTACTTACAATATTATTAATATTTATTGAATCAATAAGCCAGACAATTACATAAAACCAATATAAGCAAATAGACATGAAGATAACAAAAAAAAGATTACAAAACACAGTATTTTATATTATAAAGAGCCTCAAAAACCCGTCCGTTTTCCATTTTCCGTGAAAGTTAGGATCTTGTAAGTTTGGTTAGTAAGCAGGTTAGTGACATAGGATTTATTGATAAGTCTTCTAACATTGGTATAGAACAAATTAGCAGTTTTTAGATAAAGCTTTTTGGCAGAAGTTGTATAAGCAATAGTATCTTCGTTTTTTCAGAATAGGAAACTTCAAAATACGACAGTTGATCAAAATCGTTCCGGCCTAGAGAATCAATGTTTGAATGATTCAAGATGGTACCGATCTATGGGAACCAACATGGGTTACGTTTCCAACAAGGAGACGCAACGGGAAATGTTGCTGTAGTAAGTCTTCGACCATTTCTTTTTATGTCTTTGACCGCTGGATCGTATATATTTACGTAGCCATTCAACAAATCCTTATGCAAGCAGCGACCCCAATGGTTTTCAGCTGGGCCTTGAACCCACCTTTCTTTTACGGCGTCTTGGTTTATAGTTCTTTGCAGTTTATTTTCCGTCTAAACGACTATACGATTTATTTTTTGTGTGTATGTCACAATATCGTGAAAAATTTCAAATTTGTTCAGATATAGCCAAATTTGCTTAAACAAAACCCAACTTTTTAAATAAAGCCGGTATTAAAATCAGAGTCTAACAAACATTTTTTACCTAAGTATACCAGTCAAATCGTACGGATTTCTTTGCGTTTAATTTTTACGCCGATTTTTGCGAGTACTTTTACAGTATTATAACCATCACACAACCTGCTTCTTAAATTGGAAAACGTAAACCAAACAAGAAAGGTAATGAGCGGCCGTTAATAAGACTTTTCATTCTTTTCGCTAAAAGAAAAAGCGGTAAAAAGTTTAAAATTTCTAAACTTTCTATTGCAGCTTAAAAAATAAGCAAATTACCGCCGTATTCACGATCATCACGACTGTCATATTGAAGGAATGCCGATCCGCCGAATGTTCTTGTGAACATATCCTACAATAATTAACAAACTTTTTCATAACGCACAACAACCTTCTTCTTTCAACGTCATCAGCTCCTCGTTTGCATGTATGGGCTTTCTTGGCGATAATTTCATCCGAACCCGATTGGTTCCTCCTGCTCTATCCCTCCGAGTTCCAACGGATGTTAACAGTTGACGACACGGATGGCTGTTTTTTGTGAAAATAATAATACCATACTGTTGCGTATTATGTTACAAAAAAACGTAATAAACTAACTGTAGACTACAGTAGAACCAAAATCAATATTAAGTTAATTTCCAAGGGCTTCAATCGGGCGGTCAGTCGAACACCGGGTAATCAGCACATATTACGTAATGCTTTATAAATATGGATCTACAAAGTAAGCTACGGCCGTTGATTTGGTTAATTAGCGCGACGTTGGCCAGCGGGACAATATATAGCACCGACTATCGAAGTACAAGTGCGGATCCTCGCAAAGTAGATCTACCGTAGTAACACGACAAGGTACCTGCCGCGAAAGCAGATACCTTAACGTGTCAGAAAGTGGCTCCATCGTCGTTAAAAAAACCTAGAAGTACCCCCCCCAAAGCCAAACCTATAACCAAAAGCCCTCATTCACACTTTTATTGACAGCAGAGTTTAGTCACGACTGATCAAAACTTTATACTTGAAATCGCTTTTTTTCACAAAGATAAAACTTTAGGATAGTAGGGCACAATCCGCTCGATCGGAGCCGTAGTGACTCTTATCAACGACTCGTAGCGCTCAGAGTCAGAAATGTCTGCTTTTATTTTATCGTTAGTATTGCAAGAAATTACATTTCATATCTAATTATGCCACTTATTACTAGGGTAATATATCTGTAATATATTATTTTACAAAAATTTTGTGTTATATATAATATATAAACCGTATAGAAGCTAAAAACAAAATATATTTAAGTATTACTGTATTACATGTTCAATTATTACTGTATACATTTAAAAACTATTAATGGTTGAAACATTTTTTACTAAACAAGTGTAATGTCTTAATAAATACCGATGTTCAGGCTCCGCCCGTATAGTCATTTTACTAGCGTACAGTTACAATCATTTATTAAAGCAGTAGTTAACATAAAATATCAAGAGAGCTTCTTGATATTTTAACTCCAGCTATTACAGCCATCTCTACTTTTTTTCAAGAGATTCCATACTTTTAAACAAGCTTAACATTCAAATAATAAACCAGATCTAATGGGCGTTAAACACGCACTGTCGGTATACTGTTGTATTAATTAATTTGCTCAAAAACAAAAAAACATAAACTAGTAAAAATGAGTAAAATATATTTCTAAATGTCAAAGTTGAGCTATAAAAAGTATTTTAAAAAATTAAAAAATTAAATTTAATTCAAAATAAAAGTTAATATAAAATACCGAAATAATGACAAAAATTTAAATCAATTAAATTTTTAAATCTAATTATTATTAAAGCAAGTCCCGAATGACAAAAACCTTAAAACAAAGACATATTTAAAAAGCTTCTTCCGTCCAAAAATTGGATCTTATGTTCTGAGATCCTTCTCTTTCTTGCTTGACCTCATAGATGAGGCTTTACTTTGCCGCAATCGCGGCAAAAAGCGCAAAACCAAGTTATTAACTAGTGCCTGGCCCGCTATGACTGGCTTTAAACTTTTTTATATATTGTAAAAAATGTTAAAGGCAAAACCAATAATATATGAAAGGCAAAGTAAAACTATAATAGATAAAAGGCGAAACCAAGAGTTGTGGCCATAATATATGAGTATATTAATGGTATAGTAGTATATGAGTATATTTAAAATTATATAATTAATATATGGTAATATATAAGGTTAAATAAATACTTTCATGTAATTATATACATAATATTCACTTATACTATATTATACACAATGTCAAATAGCAATATATCGTTTAGTAATATATGTAACAAACGAATGATTATATAATTCAAGTTTGTTTAAACTGTATTTAAATATATAAAATTATTTCAGCTTGAAATGCCATTGTATAAAATATAAAATATTTTGTTCGTAAAGTATTATATTCATTTATACTTAGGTATTATATTAAATATATTATATATTTAAGTATTATATTAAATATATATTCAAAATATATGCAACAATGTTCAAAAAAATTTAAAATTTTTTAAAATCGCGGACAAAGTAAATTACCGTATAATTAATTGTAAATACACCGTATATATAAATAACATTTCGAAAATCAACCAAAAAGACATACATTTTACTCGCTTTTAAATGTCCGGCTCTTTTTTTTCCCTCGCTCTTTTTTCTGCAGGGTTTTAAAAACAAGGCATAGTGAAGGCGCACTTGGTTTTGCCATTTAACAACTGTCGATCAAAATAATAAGTAAAATAACCAAATATTAAAATTATGCAAAAATAATTACAATATAAAAATAAATCATTCTTGACTTGTTTGTACGGCGTTTGCGTTCCTGTATTAATGGTCACGGTAATAACGTGGAAATAAGATAATAATTAGTAAAAAATATTATTATAAATAGTTAATAAATAATATATCCTCTTTAATCCATTTTTTAAATTTAGGTTAAAAATTTTTAATGCAATAATATATTATTTAAAGTAAAATACAGTGGAACTCTTGTATAACGAATCGCTCGGAGAACTGTAAATTTGTTCGTTATACAGGATTTTCGTTATACCAGTGTTTTGCCCGGACCGGTCCGGAGCGTTTTTCAACGGTCCGGTCCGGCGATTTTCGGGTCCGGTCCGGTCCAAACTTCAAATTTTTGGGTCCGGTCCGGTCCAAACCCAAAACTTTTGGGTCCGGTACGTCCGGTCCGCAAAAAATTTTTTTTTATTTTTAAAAAAAGCAAAGAGCACTAAAACTGCTTTCTTTTCGTTTAAAAATACTTAAAAATATGTTTTCTTTGCAATTTTTAAAGCAGTTTTAATAAAATAAAAAAAAAAATTTCTTCCGGACCGGTCCGGAGCTTTTTCTTCGGTCCGGGTCCGCAGGTTTTTGGGTCCGGTCCGGTCCGCAAAAGTCTTTGTTTCGGTCCGTCCGGTCCGGCAAAACACTGGTTATACCAGAGTTTTAAACGCACTGTGCAATGGTAGACGGGGAATGAAAAGTTGTTCGTTATACGAGAGTTTCGTTATACAGGAGTTCCACTGTAATTTTTGTTTCAAAGTCATACGACCATTTTAAGGCAAGTTTTATAGCCTTCGCCGATACCTTGGTGGGTCCGCCGACCTCCGTCGAACCTTTGCCAACATCAAAAAGGCTCATTTTTTACTCAAAATTAACAAAATTTTTTTACAAATTCATAAAAAATTTAAAATGCACTTTTAAAACCCAAAATTTTTTACAAAAAATATACATTGACCATACTTCCACCGTACCAAGTTTGGTATTTCAGCCATCACTCAAAGATGAATTAAAAATTTTTTAAATCCTGCAAATTTTTTGGGACACCCTGTAATATTAAAAAGATACCACAAAAGAGGCCAAAACTGAAGAGTTATTAGGGCTGAAGAATTACCAATATTGAAGAATTACTAATAGCCAATAAGATAAAAAATCAAGTGTAAAATTGCTAAATTGAGTAAAATAGCAACTAAAGCAAGAATTTAATATATGTAGCAATACCAAGGTAGCAATTATCAAAATATCCCACCATTTAAAAACATTTTCAAGAATAACTATATATATAATGTCAATTTATATAATGTCCGAACAAACTATAAATTTCAAAGTTGGACAAAATGCGTTGCAGCCTGCGCACCTTCGGGCGCATGTCACGAAAATTCTAGATCTACAATTTTTTGTCCGACCGTTGACATATGTAAATATTTATGTTTGGAAAATTTTAAAATCGTGTATCATTTAACAATTGACACCTTTGTATTGTTACTATCAGTATATTCAAGTTTTAGGTGCTATTTCATTCGCTTTATCGATGTTACGCTTGATTTTATTGGCCGAATTAACTCAAGTTTGATCAATCGAAAGTATGAATGTAAGTTTTGTTTTAAAACTTTTCATAGATTTTTTAATGTTTCTAATGTTTATTATATGTTTTAGCCGAACTTTGCAATTAATATGGACGAAAGGATCAGGGCTCTCAAGCTTATTCTGAAGCGTTCGAAGGATTCAGAAGGTGGGGTTTTACGTCATTTTGCATTTGTTGTCAACTTTCTTGTTTTCTAATCTTTTATTTACGATAACAAACATCTTTTTTTTAGTGTTTCGAAGAATTTTGAAGAAAAAAAAAACATTTTGGGTTAAAGATTTAGTGTATTAAATTGTTTCAGGTTTTCTTGGTACCTGTATTACCCATTATGGCAAAATGGACACTGAATTCGAAGTTGACAATATGGATATGTTATATGATCATTTGATGAGGAAAGAAAGAGCTTTTGCTCCATGGGCTGTCGAAACTTGCGTTGAAATGAAGGATTTGAAAGGTTTAACCTTGCAGCCTGCTGAATTTGCACCGTTTGCAAAGGTTTTAAAAGGTAAGGCTTTGCGTCAATATGTTAGTATGATGCTGAAGATGTTATATTTTGTTATTATACTTCTATTTGGCGAAGTTTTACATTATTCGTAACGTAAGCTAAAGAGTTTTCAGTGTTTTAGGTAAGGAAAAGTGGTGAGTTATGTGGTTTTACTCATAACTTTTGTGTAAAGATAGATAAAAGCTGGAAATTTTGTGGGAAGTTAGCTTACTTGTTGTTTAAACTAACATATATAACAATTTTTTAAAATATACATTTTTTTGTGTCACAATTGGATAATAACGTGATCTACCTATAGTGATTTTCAGAGCTATCAGGAAAGATGGAGATTCATTTGAAAGTGGCAAAAACGTACGATTTGGAAGTGAAGGTTCTGGGAGAAGAAGGACCATTAATGTACCAAGACGTAGAATGCTTCCCAAAACAGTTGAAGTACTTTGAAGGCAAAGAGATTGGAGTTCTGAGAGTCAATGGCAATGAACGGGACTGGGGTTTGTTTTATATTACTGGGGATAAGTTTATCTTAATCTTGGCATAATTTTTGAATATTTTGGAATCTCACGGATACTATTAATCAGAATAGGTTTTGTAATGTTTAAATTTTGTTACTTGGTTTCGTAATTGAGTTTTAGGTTTATTTATTTTGGCTAGAGGTAGGTCATGATAATGTATAGCTTGTGTATGGCCTGAATAGGTTGAATGTTTTTACTGTTGTTGACTACTAATGTCATTAATTGTTTTATTTTCAGACTTTAGCGCTTTATTCCGCATTATCGCGAATGTCATTGTATGTTCACAGTGTTTCAGCTTGGAAAACTTTGTTGAAGGCGGGTAAGTAGGATCTTTTGATTATAGTTTGGACTTGTTATGCGTAAAAGCTAGCAAAACGTTGGTTGAAAATGTGTTTTTGGATATCAAATCGTTTAAAGGTTAGTATCCGTTATTTTACTGAGCAAAATCCGTTTTAAAAATTGAATATTATGTTAGTTTGAACACTAATATTTTTCATAGGTTTAGTTCCAGTTTCGAAGAGTCGAAAGTTCTCGTCATGGAGTGTGCTATCAATTTAGCTCAAAAACAAGAGACAGGCTTGTACAAGAAGGTCTTCGAAGTGATCACCAAATACATGCCAATAGTGGAGAACATCAATACATACGATTCTGAATACACCGTGAATGTTGCTGATAGAACGGAACATTACGAAAAAGTCAATGGAAGTGTGTCCAAAGTAGGTTATGATGTTATCTGGGTTAGGGCAGGGCTATGGGGTTACGATGGTAGGGCAGGGTTGAGCATTGGTGAGACTTGGATACTTTGGCCAGAGGTAGTGGAAGCTTATGCTAAAATAAATATTGGGTATGCCTTGGATAGATGAAGGTTTTTATCGAGCTAGGATAAGGTAGGACTATTTTTAATGGCAGGAGTAGGGTCTTAACTTATAATTAAAAAAAAATTTTTTTTTGAAAAAAAAACAAAAAATTATTTAAAAACTACTTTTCAGTCCTATATGGAAACGATCGACAACATTGTGACAAACTTCAAGGAAATAGCCAAGCACAACAAAAACGCTGACATCTTAGTATTAGCCAAATTCTTTGTTTTTGACGATTGGTACATTGATGAAGTCTACAGGCTGTTCAAGGAAAAGTTTGGAAATATCTACGAATCTCCGAAGAATGACAACAAAGAACTTTGTATATTGGAGAGAAAGTTTGGATATGTAGAGGCAAGGTGTATGTTGTTCATGACTGTTTCTATGCGAAGTTAAAAGCAGGATGTGTTATTATATATTGGTTTTTATAGCTATTAAAATTTGTTTTTTGAACTTTTTTTGGCTCAGTAACTTCTTTTGGTGTATATTTTCTGAAGTTTAGAGGCATTGTTATAAAATAACTTGGTTCATAAGGGTTTAAATGGTAGTTTTAAAGTTTCCATTAACTGTTTAGCATTGTTTAAGTCTGATTTTTGGAATTGTATTTAATAATTATGTAAAATAATGTTTTCAAGCTTTAAGCTAATTGTTTTGTCTTTCTAATTTGACTAAAAACGGTGTATATGGATGTCAGAAACATTTTACGTTTATGTTTTGTTATATTGATGTTGGTGTTATAATCGTTTTAATAAACTGATAATAGTAATTTTCCATGAACTGCTTATAAAAGTTAAGACTGTTGTGTCCAGGTTCTACTTTACTTTTCATGGGCATTTTTGTCATAAGATTGTTTGTGAGTATCTTTATCATGAGCTCATGCACGAGTAAATTTCATGAACTATAAAATATTATTATCAAATAGTTGAATTTCCTCAAGTTTTTAAAATTTATATTTAATGACTAAAATGTGGTTTTAAAACTTTTTGTTTATTTGTTTTTAATACTTGGGCAAATTTAAATTTACATAAACATCGTTACAACGATACGCCATTCCGATATTATTATAGTAGCGTAGGAACTTCGTCATTGTAGGAAATTCTTTTTGCAGTAGTCCAACTATTAAATCGCGATCTCGGTTTGCAACAACAATTTTACCACGTATCATGATTGGGAAACGAGCATGCTCGGCCATGAAATTAATCGTGTTTATGATGTTGTTAGTCATTTTTGTGTATTTCTGAAAACGAGTCAATAGTTTCAATTTGTCAAACAAACAATAAATTTAAAATTTTTGCGATGTACATGTATAAACACTAAAATTTAATTTTTTAGTCTTACCTCAGTCCAGTCTCGATGTGCACTTGAAGGCTTCACAAAGAAGTAAAGGTTTAGTAGATTCAAGTTTGGCATTGTCGTTTCAATTGATGTTAAGATGTTTTTTAACATAACATCGCTCGTCTTTACACTCGCGTCCATGTTGCAATAAAATTCTTTTGTTTGCGGTTGGATTTCAAAACTGGAAAATTTTGTTTTTACAAACATACAACAACGTCAAAATAACATTCTCATTTGTTCTTAGTATATTCAAACCATTTTTTAGAATGTAAAATTCCTATCCTCTTATGTCACCATTTACTCAACCCTACCGTGCTTAAAATATGACTACCCTATTTCATGTAATAGTTAATTGTACAAAAGATTACAAAAACTTACCCTCCATGACAAAAATGATGCAGCTTGAAAAGATAACATTGATAGGTCTTCGCGTTGATATTGAATAGTGATCCAAAGTCTAAAAAAATTGAAAAAGACCAACAAATACATGTATTTCTTATGACAATAGCATTACATTATGTCTATTTTTTGCATTAGTATAATGATTTAATGTTTATCAACCTACCCCAATTTGTAGTATCAAAACGACTCTTCACTTCCAAAAAATCTACTGCAAGTCCAGCAAAGTATTTAAGGAGTTTTCGTTCTACAACAAGACGTCGAACCTGGGATATGAAAGGTGTGTAGAACGAAGCTCTTTGACTAAACAACTTTGCGGGACCTTCTGATGGGCACTCGAGATGAATTTCATAATTTGAAAATACATCAGCCACCATTTGACCACATGCAGATAACTGTTTTAAGGAATCCAATTCTACTGGACTACTAGGTGCGTGCAATTCTATCTCCAAAATTTTAGTTTGGCGGGCTTCAAGCAAACTTTTGCCCAAAAATATGCAGTAGAGGTAGTTGGTAAAATTTTTTCCATCATAACAAAAGTCCGGGTGACTGTCCGAACGCAGACGGATACGAAGGCCGGCTGAAAACACAAAATTATTATTAATTTTGAAATATTGTTGTAGACTCAAATACTTATTTGGCAATTTTAACCAGTTATTCGGATGCCACGGTTTACGCTGCTTCACACAGTATAACCAGTTGCCAGTTATTAATTGCCAATGGGAAGCTTTTTACTTTCTTTTTTACCATTTTTTAAAATTTTTTAGTATCGAACTATCACTTAATGAGAAACTGTTCACTTACGTTGTCTAGGAAATTCAGTATAGACTTCCAACCTAATTTTGTTCACTTTCACTACTTCATTCAGTAATCTTGCGCACTTTTTGTTGATAGCGGATGCTCTAAACATCCTTTTGTCAAAGCGGTATAAAATCTTATACATCCGGCTACCAACAAATTCTTCCATGAAATATCCCATGGCATTCTCTGTAAGCACCGATTTCGTCGATTGCATATTGAGTTATGTATCTAAAAATTAAAAGTAATCAGTCTGGCTACGACCGTTAAATTACGATTTTACGAAGGAAGACACAAATGTAATATACAAGTAGTTGGCGCGTTTTTAATGAGCGACAAAGTTGGCAGGTTCTGCTAAATACCTTATAAAAACTAGCAATAAGCCGATGTTAGCCTTAAATAATATTGAAATTGTTAATTTTCTATTGGTAACGCCTGTGCATTGAATTGTTAATTTTTCTAACGAGTAACGCCTGTGCAAACGAAAGTTTAACATAAGAAAAAAAGTTACAGCCCATTTGACAATAAAGGTACGCGAGCATAAATGCACATTGGAAACATTGCCACGCTAAACAACAAATACACGAAACATAATGAAAATAAGGATAAAAAAGTGGCCATTCAGTGAGGCAATTTCAGCGATAAACTGATGCAGTTAGCTTTAGCCAACGCTTGCGCGTCACAAAAATATTTTTAGGATTTTCTTGCAAAAAATATTCAATACGTGGTTTACCTAATCCGCGAAAAGCAGCTTTGGTTAATTCCAGTGTTTTGCCCGGACCGGTCCGGGCGTTTTTCACCGGTCAGGTCCTGCAATTTTCGGGCCGGTCCAAACTTCAAATTTTTGGGTCCGGTCAAGTCCGCAAAAAGAATATTTTTAAAAAAGCAAGAAGCGCTAAAACCTTTCGTTTTGCTTAAAAATTTTTGAAAATATTTTTAATTGCAATTTTTAAAACAGTTTTATTAAAATCAAAAAAAAATTTTGGACTGGTCCGGTAAAACACTAGTTAAAGCCTTGCACAGCCTTTTTTTAAAAATACCTTATCATACAGTTGAACTGCTGTATAACGAACACCCCTATAACGACATTAAAAGTGGTATAAAACTAACTTTAATCTAATTTATTATTGAAAAGTCGTAGTGAGCGCGATTACGCCTACAATAACGCAAGTTGAATCCATGCGGCGGTGTCGGTAAGGTCTTTTTCGTATGTTTTGGGCTAATTTGTGGCTTTCTTGACTTTCCATGAAACTCTACATCTGCTCGTAACAGCATGAGTCAACATAACATATTATAAAATTAATAAGCACCTTCTACGCTGATAGTCGCCAAAACACCATAATTGGTAAATCAAAACAGCTGCCTTCAGTACAATACACTAATCATTTTATTTACGAAAATTCAATTAATAAAGATGGATACACTATCATCGGAACTTGAGATCTTCTGGCTCTTACTGCCGACTCTGCTGATTTTATTGATTTGTGTCCAATATTATTTGAAACTGTCGAAGGTATAGCTATTTTAGTGTTCTGTAGCAATTCTTTATTGTAGTGAAGCTTACATAAAACTACATTGAACAAAAGAAAGGCAATAACAATATAACACTTCATAGCTATTATAAAACAACAAGCTACTATTAAAGCTTTATCAATAGTACAATAATTAATTAATAACAGTGCAACAATACTATTGAAAAAACCACTCAATCAATGTTCTATTAAATAATGTTTGTCGGTTTATATACTACTATCAATTTATGTATTATACTACTATGTGCTTTCAAAATGTGGATAATACGACTGATTAGGTTGTTTAAATAATTCTGCGCCCCTTTTTAAAACAAATTTTTGGGGTTGTGAGGCACAAAATTATTTGAACAACCTAACATAAACAGAAAAACAAAACTTTGCATACTAATCTGTATTGACAACGAAGTTTAGTTCCGTTTTCATTCTAAAAGTCTAGTGAAACCTTGATTTACATTCATTAAACCCAGATTTTTCTAAATTTCAACAAGGAATGTTACTGTACAACTTCCTTGTTAGTATACTTAGTATAATATTATTAATAGAAACGTCACAGAATATCAAATAAATTTTTTTTAAATTTATTACTTTAGTTTTGAAAAACATTTTCATAGACATAATGTCACTAGGCGTTGCCTATGAAAGTCATCTGACTTCCATCCAAACTTTTGCGTCGAATTTCGTGTACGCGTACTGACAATGAGTAATATGTTTGTCGTGCTGAACGGGAAATGCACGATCGAACCTGCAAAATGTCATTTTACAATTTATTATTATTTTATTTTAAAAATTTTACAAAAAAACTTTTTGAATTTTGAGATCAAGGCCATTAGGGGCATCTCTCTTCTAAGGTATCCCTGACCAAGTCTTGGCTTACCCTCGCCTTTGCTTTACCGTACCTTAGTCTTAGTCATCCCAAACCTAGTCTAGCCAAAAGTCCTGTAACTTAACATAAGGACTAGCTTTAGCCCTAGCCCAAAGTCCAAGCTTAGCCCTAGTGTTAGACGTAGACCTACACCTAGACTTAGTCCTAGCCCTAGCCCAGGGCCCTAATACATAGTCATAGTTTAGTTCTACCTTTAGCCCTAGTTCTAATGCTAGCCTTACAACAATTAGTCTTAGCCGGACTCCTAGCTCCGAATTTTGTTTTACTCAAGCTTCGACTCTGTCGTACCTTTTTCTATCATTGTCCCAGCATTACTGCTAATCTACCATACCCTCCCCCCTCTTAACCATTAAATTTCAAAAAACCTTATATTAACCTACCTCATCATTGTAAAAACAAAAACAAATGGAGATGAAGATTCCTTGTGTCGAATTCACAGCCAACGTGTAGTAAACAATGAGTTGTGCCAGCCATTCCGGGTGTTGTGGTTGATACAATGTAAACAAGTAATTGATCCCAAGCAAAGGGCAAAGGAATAGCAAAGCACGGAGAAGATTTCTAATCGTCTTCCACTCTTTCTGCTCCACTTTTCGAAATTTGGCAAACAAAACGTAGATTATTACAAACAAAATGACTAGGTTTATCTAAAACAATATTAATTATTTAAAAATTTTTCAATTAAAAAAAAAATTTTTTCAAAATATTATAGAATTTTAAAAGCATTTTCGAAAATTACAGTAATATATCAACAAAAAAAACTAAAATATACCAAATCCAAAATAAAAATTACCATTATAATGCCTATAATCAGATATACTGACCATGTGTCCAATGATTCATCAATGTAAAAGCATCTGAAATGAATGTTGCAGTAAGGTCGACATTTAAAATAGACAAAATTTATCTGTTTTTCATTTTAAAATAGACTTTTAACTCATAAAAACAAGTTTGACAAAGCTTTATAAAATTTGGAAAAAAACAATAAATTTTGTGACACTTCGCAACAAATGCTAATATATAGTAATTTAAATCAATAAGGTGGTAAGGCTTATAAATCAAATGTTTGGAAGGCTTGTTGACAAGTAAAAACATAATTTTATAAAACTTTAGATTTTGAAAAAAATCAGTAATTTTTGTGGCACTTCGCAACAAATTGGGTTTATTAAACAATTTAAATTCATAAAGCCGTAAGACTTACAAATCAACTATTTTAAACACTTTTCTTAACTAGTAAAAACAATTATTTTATAAATTTTAGATTTTGAAAAAGTTTATAATTTCTATGACACTTCGCAACAAAAGTCGATATTGAGTAACTTAAACACAAAAAGTAGTAAGCCTTACAAATCAAATGTTTGAAAGACTTTTCTTAACTGATAAAAACAATAATGTGATAAAATTTTAAATTTAAAAAAAATCAGTAAATTTTGTGACACTTCGCTATGAAAACTCAATTTTTTGAATTTTAATCTCGTAATTTCTATAAGAGCAAAAAATCAAATAGAGAAATAATTTTGTAAAGTTATACTATCAATTTTTCATATTTTACCGTCTTGGTCAAAAAGTTTATAGAAAAAATATAAAAAAAATGTTTTTTAATTATTTATAAATTAATTAAAATTAAATTTACCTCAGTATATCCTCTAGCTCCTGTAAACCCAAGGTAGCCAATTTTCTACCAGTCAATAATAACGGTATTCCCCAGCCAATCGATGCACATGCGAAGTAATTTACTTTGTAGGCATGTAAACAATGCATTACACTCATGTACAGATAGACACCTTCAACCAACATCCAACAGAAGATTGATGTTACACAGAACTTGATTACTTCAAACAAAATGAAGGTTATCACACATTTGTAGGCTCCGAAGTAACTACTGAACAAGGCTGTCAACCATGCCATATTGTGAATTACTATACATAATATAAAATTGAAGTGGATTAGGTTGCGGAGACACCATAGTTTCCTGAAAAAAGGTATACCGCCCGTATTTTACCAAATATACTTTTTTAACCTACCATATACTTGCTTTACTTTTTCTCTACTCTTGCTCTTGCCTTACTCTTACATTAACTCTACTCTACTCTTGCCCTACTTTTGCCTTATCCTTGCCGTACTCTGGCTCTGTCTTTGCCTTACTTTTGCTCTACTCTTGCCCCACCCTTGCCTTACCTTTGCCTTACACATAACTTAATTTTGCCCCGAATCTAGCTCTACCCTTTTCCTAACTTTGCCCTACTCTTGCTTTATTCTTGCCTTACCCTTGCGCTACTTTTGTCTTACTCTTGCCTTTCTCTTTTATTACCCTTCAAATTTCTTCTCTTAACCTAGCAAAAGTTGATAATAACATACTCCTTTTAGAAAAAATGTCATTTATAAAATTATATTTAAAAACTTACTGATAATGCCTAAAAATCCTCAAAGATATAACACAAAGAATGGTTGAAATGGCGTAGCTGAACACACAAAACCATGCTATAAGTGTTTCGTGTGTTATCTAAAAGAAATATTTTAAATCAATTAAAAACTTTTAGCTAGACCTGGAAGAGAGCTAACTCGGCCTTTTCTAAACTCTAGCAAATACGAAAAAAAGCGGGCTGAAAAGGTGGGGCCCGGCTCGTTTACAAATCTATATTAAGCTCAAGTCACTATTTTTATATGAAAAACAAGGCAAAATACAAAAGATATACAGTGAAAGATCTTTAGCACGACTCTCGATAGAGTGGCTCCCTCTTCAGAATGACAACTTCTTTGTTATAACAGCTTCCTTACCACTCTTTGTAAGAGGACTTCTATCCCAAACGCTTGGCTTAAATATTGTGACACCCTAGTGATAAAGACAAGTTTAGAGCAGTCCTTTGATTGTCATACTAAAGGGGTTTGACTGCATATCAGTTTTATAAACATATACTTAATAATTTTAAAATACTCACTTCATGTTCAACATCATCTTCTAAAATAATAGTTTCATTGTCATAGTCGTACTCTGGGGGTATCATGTCTAAAGGTAACTATTACAAGTAATTATATAATAAAATATATAAGTCTATTACTATACAGTAAACTCTTATTACAATTGCCATAAGAAGCCGTTTACTATCGTCAAATATGTTATATAAAAGACTTGGTATACCAAACGCGACTAGCCACAAAAATCCAAAAATTTTTCAAAAACTTAAGAATATGCCAATACCTAACACGGAAGTGGATGCCATGTAGACAAACATACAATCTCAAAAATCAAAGTGAAAACGAAACCAGGAGAATAATTACAGCGTTTGAAGTGCAATAACATGTAACAAAACGATGTTCAAGTGGTCAATTGTGATTGAACAAAACGAGGCATATTGCGATACAGCTGTGACAATATTGACTGACTTTCGAACAAAACTCACAAAGGCTACAGATTCTAGATTTCAATTTTGAATTTTTACACGTTTTGAACATAAAAACGCCTACGGGCACAAAATTGAAATTAAGTTACATCTGTAGCTTTAAACTGAGTTGTAGCATGAAAATGAGCATGAACAAGAGCATGAGTATGAGCCTGAGCCTGAGCCCGACACTGACTCTGGCCCTGGCCCTGGCCCTGGCAATGGCCTGAGCCTGAGCCTTAGCTTTAGGTTTAGCCTTAACCAAATTCATAAGCTTAGCCTTAGTCCGTTTAAAAGCGCTTAACCTTCTGAGCTTAAGTTTCGCTAGCCTTTTCTTTTCAAAGCTAAAAGAGCCTAAAACGATTTACAAGCCTAACTAGATTAAGCTTACCTAGTCTAGCATTACTAACAAGGAAGGTACCCGACCTGCAACGCTCAGATTTCGTTCAAAATTATTAAATTGAAAGGTCACGTTAATGTAAGATCTCAAGCAAAATTCTAAGTTGCGGTTTGCGGCCAGTCTTGAGAAAATTGAAATCAAAAAATCGCATAAGTTTTAAGATCAATATATTTGAATTTCCCGCCAAATTAGCATAGTGTTTCAAGCTTCTAACTTTCTCATTGTTTGACTTTTAACTATTTTTCTTTGATATAATTATAGAAAAGCTTCAAATGAACCTGCAATTTTAAATTTGTAAGCCTATCTTGACTGGAACATCAAAAAAAGTGCTTGCAACACAATGCCAAATTTGCCAAATTGGCGGGAAATTTAAATATATTGATCTTAAAACTTAGAACCGCAAGCTAAGATTTTTTATATGTGCTAATGGTACTACAAGGAATCCGTATAAAAAATTTTAGCTAATTCTGAGAGTTGCAGGTTGGGTACTTTCCTTGTAAGCCAAACCAAATGCCTTTTTACGCGTTTTCTACCCAATAAAAACCCCCACCACAATAGTTAGTCCAGAAGTATGAAAGACTGACTTTTTAATTGGACGTCAGATTGGAGTTCCTTTCGGCCGAATCTGTTTGTTGTTCGAAATTCAATCCTGAAGGTTAGAAATAGCGAAGGGAACGCGAGTAAGTGGTGACAAAGACGTTGACAAACCATTTCAAGAGGTTTCTTTTACGTGCATTTTAAATTCGAAAAACATTAAATTTCCGGAAGGAATCAATTTGAAATGGCAAATTTTTGCGACAATTCCTATTTTTGGCACATGGCCAGCTGGAGTTAAATTTGTTACCGTGTTTAAAAACTTTGAAAACATTCTGCAAAACATGAAGGGGCTGAGGCTTGGAATTGGGCTAGAGCTCAGGGCTAGGGCTCTGGGCTAGGGCTTTAGGCTAGGGCTTGGGCTAGGGCTCTAGGCTAGGGCTCTAGGCAAGGGCTCTGGGCTAGGGCTCTAGCCTAGATCTCTGAGCTAGGAAAAGGGATAGGGCTCTGGGTAGGGATCTGGACTATGGTTAGTGCAAAGACGGAGGCTAGGGCTCTTTGCTAGGACTCTGGCCTAGCGCACTAATATAGCGTTTGCAGCAGCAACAGTTTTAAAACTTGTTATGAGTAACGGCAGTACCAGCTGGGTTTTAAAATGTAAAAGTTTTATTTTCGTAAACAAAAATTATCACAAATTAAGCCTAAAGCTAATATATTACACACTAAACGACTTATTAAGAAGCCTTAGCGGTAGTAGCGGCCGCAGCAGCACCAGTAGACTTGGCAGCTGAAGTAGCACCAGTTCCAGATGGAGCTTTAGTACCGGCTTTGGCTAGGGCTTTGTGAGCTGGAGCTTTGTGGGCTGGGGGATGGTGGGCTGGCTTCTTGTGGACTGGCTTCTTACCGTGGTGGGCGGCTCCTGTAAATTTTAAAAACGATGTAAAAAATTTATAAGTTCAAAGAAAATCAAGGTAAAAATAAAAAAGAGATACTAATAGGCTGTTCATTTAATTCTGTGCTTCTAACTCTAAAAAATTGTTTTGAGAGGGAGCACAGGATTATCTGAGCAGCCTTATAATAAGCTTACCTATAACAGTGACAGCCAGAAGAGCCAAAAGAAGGATGATGAAGAATCTCATATTGGAATGGACAAACAAGTCTATCAAGGGTATTGTCATCACTAGTTGTTTAGCTTTTTATACTACTTATCTTATTAAGATCTACATAGTAATTTGTTGTTATATTAACTAACACGTTTCATGTGATCTTTAGTGCAACTTATGTTAATCCTATAATACGCTGTAGTTCTTGTAAACAAAACAATAGACGGGAAGAAAGAATAATAAACAATATAGAGTTCCAAGACTAGTTTATAATCAATATGTAAATCTGTTTACATAATTTAGTATAAAAAGGCTAGGAAAATCAGCAATAACCATATTATTCATTAAATTGTTTGTCCATTCCAATATGAGATTCTTCATCATTCTTGTTTTGGCTCTTCTGGCTGTCACTGCTCTTGGTAAGTTCAATTTGAACTTGAAAAATTGAAAAAAATGAAAATTTTAAACCTTGACTTTTCTTTGAATAATATCATATACACCATGATCTTTCAGGAGCCGCGAACCGCGGTAAGAAGCCAGCCCACCACCCTCCAGCCCACAAAGCTCCAGCTCACAAAGCCCCAGCCAAAGCCGGTACTAAAACTCCATCTGGAACTGGTGCCACTTCCGCTGCCAAGACTACTGGTGCTGCTGCGGCCGCTACTACCGTCAAGGCGGCTTAGAAATAGCTTTATTAGAAGTTACATTATTAGTGTCTTTTAGTAGAAAGTATTAGAAAATAAATTTATTATGTTTATTAAGATATTATTACCATATTACAACCATGGTGTGTTACAGTAAAAAATTACAACATATGTTTTACATGAATTCACAACAAAACTGAATCTGGCTTCCATCTTCTTCTCGTTTCGACACCATAAGTCGTTCAGGGCTAGCCAAACATATAATAGAGCTAGCCATTATTGGTCGTACACATTGGTATGGCAATCTTCCTTCTAATCTTATCCTTGATCTGTCTGAATTCATTAGTTCATTTTGTAGCAGTTTATATTTTGTAATGTCTTCTGGAGTATTGAATAGCTTCGATGAAGAGAAAACATAATGTTGTTGTAGAGTGACATTTTTGAGCGTAGTATTAGATACAAAACCATAAACTTGAGCAAATTCTGAGGTTGAGTTTGAATCAAAAACATCGTTGAGCTCGGTGATGTTTAGAGCCTGAAATAAGTTTTTTACTACTCTATCATACCCTATCTTATTTTACCCTACCTTACTTTACCTTACACTACCCTACACTAACTTACCCTACTTTACTATTCCCTCACGTACTCTTACTTACACTCTCATTTACCTTCATCTACCCTCCTTGTTCTTCAGCATTCCTACCCAACCCTCACCTTTCATTACCTGCCCTGCCCAACCTAACTCTCACCCACCCTCACTTACCTTAACTTACCCTGAACTATAGCTATCTACAGTCAAAAAACTTCACCCACCCTCATTTTCCCTCACTTTGATTCACCTACTGTCACTTACCCTCACCTTTCCCCAACTACCCTCATTTATCCTTGCATATCCCCGCCTGACCTCCTTTATCCTCACCTCGCTTACTTGCCTTCAGCTACCCTCATCTTTCCCCAACTACCCTCACATGCCCTCATTTACCCTCACCAACCCTATAAAAAACTGTAAAGCACTTACTACATCTTTTATGACGACTTCTGTTACCATTTTAAAGTCGACTATGCTAACGCCATGTTCAAGGAACAGATCTTCTAGTTTAGCAGCATCTTCTTTCAGTTTGTCCACTTCTGATTTTAAACCTTCGTAAAGCTAAAACATATTAGTCATCTTTTGGAGATATAACCGTTCTTAAAAAAGCTAATACATTATATTAGGTTGTTCATATAATTCTGAGCCCCCTAGTCCTTAGGATTTGCTTTAAGAGGCGCACAGATGTATTTGAACAACCTAATAAAATGTTAAAAAGTCTTGTCGTTTACGTAAATGTATTTGCACACGTAAAAACGACATTACTTTTCTGATATTCTTTTTATAATATTCTATTACTATATTTTTACTACAACATGTAAAAAGAAAATTTTAAAGTCAGTTTTAAGGAACCTTTTTAAAGGAGCACAAATACCGTATTTTACAAAATAAAAGCCTTTTAAACTCCATTAAAATGACTTACATTATCACCAATAACGACAGCATTCCTAGCCTCTCCAAAATGAACTTTTTTCAAATTTGGCGCCAACTTCTTGACATTCTGAATGCACTTATGATAAAAAGGCACAAACTCTTCCCCCTGGTACACTAAAGCCAAGTTCGAAGTAAGTTCTTTCATTTGTAGATGAACGGTTGATATTGTCATATTGTAAAAGTCTTCGAGGAACAGCTGAGTAACCATATGATTTTTGTCCACATTTCGAATTACTTTGGTCTTTACTTCTTCAAAGAATTTAAATGGCACGTCTGGAAGTTTGGGTTTAGTATTTTATTAGGTGCCGACATAAAGAACCCGCCATTTTTGACAGGAAATTACATGAAAAGTATGGCGGGTTCTTTATGTCGGCACCTAATAGTATCGTATTTTGGCGCTAGGACAAATGCGGTTTTTGGACATTTGCGGATCTTCGGTTTTTGGACACTTGCGGATTTTGGACATTTGCGGATTTTTTAAAGGGAATTTTTTTTTTTTTTAGTTAATTTATTTGTAGTATGGTACTAAATGATACTAAAGTTTAAATTGGTACTGTTTTAATATGTTTTAGTGCTAAATAGTACTAAATTTTAAATTGGTACTGTTTTATATTTTTTGGTACTGAATGGTACTAAAAGCCCAAAAAGGTACTGTTATGTTAAAACCGCACCAATTTAGACTTTCGTACAATTTAGTACCATACTACAAATAAATTAACTAAAAAATTTAAAAAAACCTTTAAAAAATCCGCAAATGTCCAAAATCCGCAAGTGTCCAAAAACCGAAGATCCGCAAATGTCCAAAAACCGCATTCGTCCTAGCGCCCGTATTTTATATATTTAGATAGCTTTTTTTAACCAAATATTTAAATAAACTAACATTTTTTCAAAAAAAATTTTGATTTTAGTCAAAATAAAGGCAAAACCCTACCAAAACTTCCATTTTTATCAGTGTGATGAACTGAATTAGCGTCGCCATCCTCATTTTGTGCCAAACTCAATATCAGAACTAAAGAGCAAATAACAGCCACTAACCAGTACTTTTTACAATCTAAAAATTGCATTATAGGTATTTTTAATATCTAAAGTAACGTTAAAAATTAGTACTTGAGCTTTTTTAATTGAAAAAGTTAACTTTTTTGAAACACATGTTGTCTCTTTAATCTATCATAGCTTGATAAATGAATTTTTTAAATTGAAAAGGGTTTGTAAAGCTATAAAAGTTAAGCTGCACCTTGAAAAAGGCTATTTTAGGCACAATGATAAAAATGGCAATTTAGACATCAAAAAGTGATAAAAATGTCATTCTTCTTGGCTAAAACCAAGTTCTACTGCCTAAACTTAAAACACTTACTATTAAACCATCGCATTTTTACTTTTTCAAACGCTTATTTACCTTTTCTTGCAGCCGTTTTTAACTTTTCCATTCAAACACATCCCTTTTACTCTGTAATGTCTTCACGTCAAAATAAAATAGGTTCACTTTTCGCAACCCAAAAAAACAAACAACTAATGTTTTTTGTTTTCAAGGATACCTTGAAACTTGAAAGAGGTTCTAAATAGTCGAAAGGATACTAACAACAACAAAAAACATAGTTTCAATACGGTCAAGGTAGAAAAAGACCCGCAGCCTGCGCAATACTCTAACGTTCGGCCGCAGCATGCGCAAAACTATTATTTATTTTGAAGAACTTCTGGCGTAAGAACTGATCAAAGTTAAATAAAGAGAAGATAACAAGAGCTAATAATAACGTAAAGTTATGGTAACATGATGAAGATAGGCTGAACAGTATGATCAGAGCTTGGAATTGGTTAAAAGTAAGTTATTTTGTTGCTTTTTTACGGTTTTAGGCTTGGATCTGAGAGAATAAGATGTAGAAGATCGTGGAGGAAAGCAGGGATGAATATTTTTTGATGGTTTAGGCTTGTGAGATGTTTTATATAAGTTTTAGAAGGTTTTGAAGGACGTGTTTCGCTTAATGATATATTGTTTGAGACTTCTTCTTGGTTTTGTGCTGCTAAAAATTGTTATAACTTTTGGAAAAATGGTCGGAACTTCACGTTAACACTCTTAAAAGCTGCTCAGAGGTCTTGGCTAACTTTTACGATGTCAACTTTCTGGTAGTTTTTCGAAAACAATCCACATTGATTTAAATTATATTAACCATGGAAGTGTTAACTGAGTGGTTCTTTTTTATGTTTTGGGTCATTTTGGATTAGTTTTTCTTTGGTCATACTCTAAATTTTTCATGCTTTTCGACATTTTCATTTTCTTGTATTCTTTTTCTACCGGTCGGCCGAACGTGCAGCCAAAATTTCGTTGGAATGTCGCAAAATTCGAAGAAAACGTTACCTCAATCTTGGATTTCAGGCGACAAAAGCCCATCCGATTCGGAATCTTCGAAATCTACTTCGGATTTTAGTCATGCTCAATCTGCGAAAGGGAAAAGCAAGACTAGTGATGTCAACAACAACAAGAGTAAAGGTAGGAAAGAAGATAAAAGTGGGGATTCTACATCAACCGAAGGTCGTAATTCACCATCATCTACAGCTCCTGGGACTGACAAGTCGAATTCTGATGGGAAAATGAAGAGTACGGTGCAGAAACGGCAGCAAAGTAGGGGGTTTGGATTTTGGTTTTTGAAATTTAAATGTTTTTAAAAATTTTTTTTGAAATTAGACTTTTTTGAACTATTGAACTTTTCAGTCCTAACCAATCTGAAGAATAACCTCAACGTGGACTGCCCAGACTTGGCGGAGATTGAAGAACTTTTCCAAGATACGTCGAAGGTAGAAACCGACCTGTCGATAGTGACTGATCATTCCGATTCAGACGCTTACAATGGAACACCGCCATCGCCTAACGAAAAGAACGACACTGAAAAGATTCCAGTACGAGCTTGTTTTCGTGAGGATTATGAAGGGAGCAAGGTTGAGGATGTAAGTTGAGGGTGGTTTATATTATCAAGGTTGAGGATGTAGGTAGAGGGGCAATTTATATTGTGGTAGAGGATGGTTTATATTATAGTAGGGGTGATTTTGAAAAAGTGTTAAAATTGAGGGAACTGTGTTTGGAGAGTTGTTTTGTGCCGGCTGGATGATTAAGGGTTTTAAAATTTTAAATTACGTAGATGGTCTTTTAGGCCATATTACCTGACAACGCTAGCTACAAAGAGCTTTACTTCACGTCAAGTCAAACCTGCTATCCAGTAAAGGGCGAACGTCAGAGATCTCACAATAAAGTCATCAGGTAAGTAACTTGACTTCAAACTTTTTAAAAAATAGGTAAAATACGGATATTACGAAAATTGTAAAATCTTTTGCTATAGTTAATGTAATTTAGAGCAAGATCAGACCCATGGCGGCGGTACGGTGTAATGCTTCAGATCTACAAGAATGGTGGATATGTGCAGACAAATTACAAGAAAGGAGCGAATCGACAAACAAAATTCATAAAACCGGGCACTAAACCACCACCAGCTCCGAGTAAGATCTACTATAATATACCTTGGCCAAATTTTTTTTCATAGCCTAGGATTTAACTGATATGGTATAGGTATTGGGCTTATATACGGTATTAGTATCTTGCTTATAGAATAGATTTTGGGCTTAAATTGTTACCTAAATTTTGTTTTTTGTTGATACTGGCTTTGAAATGCCAAAATAAATTTTGAACGAAATGTCAAAATCAATTTTTGTAAAATTGACATTTTGTTCAGGAGGCGCATTTTTAGTAAATCGCCTTAATCTGGCGCTTATTTTCAGAAGATTCACCGATTATGACCCTAGACCAACTGTTAGCACGACCAGTCGTAGAGCCAGCCTCATCGAAGCCCACGAAAGCAGCTCCAAACCCACTAGAAGACACGTCGCCAGATGCTCTATCAGACGACCAAGCAATCAACAATTTAGGGAAGAAGGAAAAGAAAGGTCAGAAGAAGGAAACAAAGAAATAAACTTGTTTATATTAAAAGATTTGGCATATCACCTTAACCTTTCTAACCTGGTGGACCACCTCCTAACTTCCTTGGCTGTCTAAAGAGCCTCATTGGCAGCCTTGTTGAAACCTTGATTACTAATGGTTGTAAAGTTGTGGTAAAAGCCGGGGACTTTGCTACAGAGCTACACGTTTTTTCTAGAAGGGGGGGGGGAAGGTGATGGTAGTACACGTATATTAGTTTTTACGAGAAGTTGAAGTAAAAGAGCCTTTTCTGAGTAATATTAGGTTGTTCATTTAATTCTGTGCTCCCTTTCAAAACATTTTTTTGGGTTCAGGGGCACAGAACTATTTGAATAAACTCATGATAATATAGATGTATTTCAGAATTGTATACAATTTTATTGCGCAGTAAATATGTATTTACAATTTAAGTTTTACATAAAGTAGAGTAAAATATTTAATACTTTAGTTTTCGTTAGGTTAATTTGACTTCTGTTATCCACTTGGTCCTCCTTGACTGTTTTCACCACGGTTTGGGCCGTTTTGCTGGCTACTTTGAGAGTTGGAACGTCTGAAGCGACCTCCACCTTGGTTATTGCTTTGTCCACCTTGGCCACCTCCAAATCCACCTTGTCCTCCTTGACTACCGCCTTGACCTCCTTGTTGGCCTCTTTGTCCACCACCGAAACCCCCTTGGCCTCCATTCTGTTGTCCAAAACTGCTTCCACCAAAGCCACCTTGACCTGGTGGACCACCTCCCTGACCTCCTTCAAAGCCTCCTTGGCCTTGACCGCCTTGTTGACTCCCGGGACCACCACCAAATCCACCTTGACCTCTTTGGCCGCCTCCAAAGCCTCCTTGACCGCCTCCAAAGCCTCCTTGACCGCCTTGTTGACCTCCTTGGCTTGGAGGACCACCTCCCTGACCTCCTTGGCCACCTCCGAAGCCACCTTGACCTCCTTGACCACCTTCAAAGCCACCTTGACGTTTGCCTCTTCCAACCTCGTGAACTGATTCAGAAGACACTTCAGTACCGTTGTGGGGGCGATGAGTGCGATAAGAATAGCCTAGAGTTACATTATTATCAAAGGTATGGCCAATCTTATATTAATATACTGAAGCTATTGGGTCTAGCAAGTCTTGTCGTTTTTGAAGTTAGACTTTAACGTAAACTAACGACAAGACTTTACCTAATATTGTAATGGTCATCTACTGCCTCTTTAGTACTATAACGGTTGTAAAAGACTATATGAACCTTAAACATTTACATTGTTGTAGAACCAGTGAAGCGACCAACACCTTGAACAACATTTTTCCAATTCAAATGTAAACGTACAATGAGATGCCTTTGGTTGATGAAAAAAGATAGTTTACTGTCATTTATATAGTAATCATTGTTAGTTTGTCTACAATGACTAAATATTTGAACAACTTGGACTAAAGTGCAGATACGTGATTAATAATGAAACAAATCTCAATTTAGACCCATATTTGCAAGTGGGTGATAAAAGCTGCTGATTAAATAGTACTTTATTTACTTTTGTCAAAAATTGATTTCGAAGATCACTTTGGTTCAATTTTAAAAAACACCACGCAGCTTGACCTTTAAAACTTTAACAAAACATTAAAATTAAAAAAAAAGATGTTAAAATTTTTTTTTGTTTATAACTAAAATTTAAAATTAAAACAAAAATTTCAACAAATTTTTTAAAATCAAAATTAGTATACCTACTACAGTATGTCATAGTAAGGAAAGTAAAAGTACACTTAATAAACCTCCGGCTACGGTTCTAGCCCCGAAATCCATATTTATCTTTGTATCTCCATATTCACTTTGTCACTTTCATATACACCTTAATATCTTCATTTTTAACTTTCTGCCTTTATATTTACTTTCTTGCTACCATATTCATTTTCTTGCTCCCATAATTAACTATCTACCTTTATACTCCATATTCACTCTTTTATCCAACATTCAAGCTCTACCTACATATTTAATTTTCAAATTCCATATGTAACTATTAGGTGCCGACAAAAAGAACCCGCCATACTTTGCCTGTAATTTCCTGTAAAAAATGGCGGGTTCTTTATGTCGGCACTTAAAATTTTTCTGGCTTTATATTCACCTTCTTTCCCTCATATCCCCCTTCCTACATTTTCATTTCTACCCTCATATTCACTCCTCCGTTCTTATAAAATACAATTTTATTACTGTAACCAATTTTTTTAAAAACAGTAAAACCTAAAGTGACGTTATCAAAAAAGATTACTTTAATCCCCTACAGTTCAAAATGGGATTGTTATAGAAGTAGAGCAATTATATTACTCATCCCTACCTCGAACTGATCTCTAAACATGATGTCTATACTTTTTTAGATGTCACGTATATGGGTATTAGTTTTTGATGATGTGACGTTAGTTTCTGTGAAATGACATACGTATTCTGATAGATAATAGTCTACGGATTACTCATCGATACCTGGTTGATCTGTTATTAGACTTGGTAGACGATCAACATTGTTACAAATTGATTTATCCGCTTAGTGAAGGTGATATATAAGCCTGGGGATGGAAGGTAGATCAAACATAACTTTGGTTTTTTGATTGTCATCATCATGATTGTACAACTAATTGTTGTTGGACTGGCTGTTAGTCAAGGTATGGTGTTTTTAACTGATTCATAAGAGCTTAAAGACGTTTTTTGATAGTTTAAAGTGATTTATATAATGATTATGCTTACTATTGTAGCTTGAAATTAAAAAAACCTTGATTTTAACATAAGTTATTTCAGTATTATCCCACCCAACTCCTCAATTCGGACAAAGCGGCCAATTCGAAAGCCATGAAGGTAGACAAGGTCAACAAGGAAGCTTCGGCCAAGAAGGTCAATTTAGACAGAACGGTCAAGAAGGTGGCTTTGGAAGTCAAGGTGGATTCGGAGGTGAAGGAGGATTTGGAGGTCAAAATGGCCAAGGTTTCGGCCAAGGACAAGTTTCATTTGAAGGCTCTGAACAACGTCAGAAACGTCAAGAATCCTTTGGAAGTATAGATGGATTCAGCCGAGGTCCAGGACAAGAGAACAGTCAGTTCGGCCAACAAGGTGGTGAACAAGATCAGTTCGGCCAAGGTGGTCAACAAGGTGGCTTTGGAGGTGAAAATGGCAAAGGCTTTGGTCAAGGAGGCCAAGGACAAGGTAACGAAGGATGGGAAGGTCATACTGGAGGACCACAGAAACGTCAGGTTAGTGAACAAGGACAAGGAAATGGCCAAGAAGGTCAAGATGGTCAACAAGGAGGTAGCCAGCAAGGCCAAAGAAGCCAACAAGGAAATGAACAAAGCCAAAGTGGTCAACAAGGAGGTGAACCAGGTCAATCACAAGGTCAGGGAAGCCAACAAGGAGGTGAACAAGATCAAAGTGGTCAACAAAATCGTCAGAAGCGTCAAGCTTCAACTGGCGACAACACCGATTCCAATCAAAGCCAAGGCCAACAGTCTAATCAAAACGGTCAGTCTGGCCAAGGTGGAGCTGGTAATGGTCAAGTAGGTCAAGGAAATGATCAAGGAGCTCAAGAAGGACAACAATCAAGCCAATCAAGTCAAAATAGACAAGATAATAACCAAAATGGACAGCAGCAAGACTCTGAACAACGACAAAAACGTGCCGTTTCAAGCGAAAGCCATGAACATAGTCACGAGAACTCAGCTGGAAGTCCAAACCAAAACGATAGACAACATGAAGATGGTTCGACTGGTCAGTCAGGCCAAAATGGTCAGCGACCAAGCCAGGAAATCGACAGAAATTAATTTTGTATTTGTCGTTTTCTGTTGTATTAGGTTGATCACTTAATTTTGCACCTTTATTTAAAGAAAATTTGTGAGGTAAAGGGGCGCAGAATTATGTGAACAATCTAATATGTTAACTTTGTCATAAATAAGAACAATAAATCAGTTTGGAGCTCATTTCTACCCAATTTTAGACTTACTATAATATAAAACTTAGATCTACTATAATATCATAAAATCATAAAAATTTTTTTATAAAAATCAAAGACGCTAATGTTAAGTAGCTTCTGATAAAGCCGCTTCTAAGCTGCCTTGGCGGTAGTAGCGGCCGCAGCAGCACCAGTAGTCTTGGCAGCTGACGTGGCACCAGTTCCAGATGAAGCTTTAGATCTCCAGCCAAAGCCGGTACTACCGCCAAGGCGGCTTAAGAGTATTACTACTAAGACTAACTTTACCTTGTTCTCAGGCTTCTAATGTAATGTAATAATGTTTTTCTAAATTTATAAAAAATTTTGAACTTTTAGAAGAATAAACTAAAATTTATTTTACTTATCAACTATATGTGATATTAGACTTTTCTAAAAATTTGTTGACAAATGTGTTATCACAGTCGTTCTTGACGTTAAGAATCTGTCGATAGTCAGAAATATGTTTTTTAGGTAACAAATGAGCTGTTTTACACAAATGACACGTGGCGTCGAACTTTTCGTCGTAAGTACTTGGCAGTTTGTTGTTTATCGACCAGTCGAAATATCTAAATATAAAAAATATTGACTACCCTACCCTACCCTACCCTACCCTACCCTACCCTACCCTACCCTACCCTACCCTAACCCACCCCTACCCTACCCTACCCTAACCCTACCCTACCCTACCCTACCCTACCCTACCCTACCCTACCCTACCCTACCCTACCCTACCCTACCCTACCCTACCCTACCCTACCTTACCCTAACCCACCCTACCCTACCCTACCCTAACCCACCCTACCCTACCCTACCCTACCCTACCCTACCCTATACAACCTACCCTACCCTACTCTACCCTACTATAACTTACTGTTCATACAAAGTATGATTACTAGCAACCTTCTGAAGATGATTTACAAGCTCTGTAACATTATTAAAGTCATCAACAGCTATAAATAGATCAGAAGGTATTCGTTTAGGCACGATGGAACGCTTGAGTACCACTGGTACTATAAACCTGGTAAAACGGAAGAACTTCTCGGTTACATAATCATGACATATCGAGTTTTCGAAGGCAAAGTAAAAGTGATGAGTAGCTAAAAATGAAGTTTTAGGTAACAAAAATTTTGAAAAAGGCTTACTTTTTACAAAAAAAATTAATTTAAGGTTAAATTTACCCTACCCTACCTATAAAAATGATGTTTACCCTACTTGTCATAATCTATATTAACTTACTTATAAGTTCCTGTAAGCAACCATTGTCACAAGTACGATTGGCACAACTTCCAACTCGAGTTATATTCATTTGGCTATTCAGGGCGGTCAATAAGTACTCTCTGTGTGATTTGGTATTACAATTTGAATCCGCTATTAAAGCCAAATCCTTCTTTTTTGAAATTATTTTGCGGATCTAAAACATATTGGTTCATTTGGAGGTGGACAAGGTGGTCAATAAAGTCAGGCTAACCAAAGAGGTGATCAGTGAGGTCAAGGTGAACAAGGTAGATATAAAAACCTTGCCTTTGCCTTATAGATCAATTTTACCTTAAAAACCAACAGAGCTCAAAACAAACTTACCTCTTCAACACTCTTACTAGTACCATTAAAAGCCACCTCCAAATCAAACTCATAACCCTGTGGAAGATCACTATCTTCCCTATAAGTCATGCTGTAGTTGAAGTAGTCATACCGTAATCCAGGCCTTTTAAAGAAGGTATAATAAGGTGATTCAACTGAGAAGAAAGCTTTGGCAGCAGTTGAGTTTTGAGGTAGATCGGTACTGTCCATATCTCGAATATGAAACACAAGTAAAGAAGCATACGGTAACAAGCGTCGGTCATTTGAAATGGTACACTTATACTCGCATTTAGTACAATTTGGCCAGAAAATTCGTTTTGATGAGAAAAATTCGGTCCAATATAGTACTACTGTATTGTTTGGCTAAAAGAGAATTGACATTTAAGTTGTACTGGAGAGTCTGATAGTACTACTAGGTTTTTCAAATAATTCTAAGCCCCCTCACACCAAAAAGTTGCTTTGAAAAAGGGTGTAGAATTATTTGAACAACCTTAATAGCAATATACAATTTTTTAAATTAAAAAAGTTTTTTAGAAATTTAATTTAATAGCCTAAAGGCAAAAATAAAAAAATGCTTACTTTTATGACATCTCCTATTGGCTCTTCTGTCAAATTTTGAAAAGTTTCTAAAGCTGACAGCAAATAATGACTGCTCTTAACCACTCCTTCTTCTTGACTGTACCAATATATGAACAGTACTGATAGAGCAATGAAAGCAACTGTCAAAGATATATTAGCCAAAGAGATATGGTACGTACTTTTTAATTCTGGCACCTGAAATTACAGTAATGATTGTGCGGTTTATTAAAAAAATATACTTCAATTCAGTGCTAATGGGTAATGTCGGTGCTGGAGAGCAAACGGGGTAGAGGTAGCCGTTCACACTGACTTGGACCTGCATTTCAGTCCGGTCTGACCAGCAACCTTGAAAACCGAGGTGTCGAGTGTAGGACTGGACCCTTTTCGCAGCCAATTGGGAGGGTAGGGTAAAGTAGGATAAGTTAAAGTCAAATAAAGGGTAGGATATTAAAACTAATAAAAACTTACAATTTTATTCATTTTTATAAATTTTAAAACTTTATTTTTGTCAGTTAGATACAAGGTGTTACTTTTCTCTAACTTTCCTTCACCCGCTTCGCTTATTTTTACCAATAAAAAGCAGATAGTATCTTTAACAAATTTGCCGCTTTGACTTATTGAAAACGACTCATCAAAAACATCTTTCAAATATTGTTTTTATATTACTGTCATTTTGTCACCTACTATAATATAACATGAATTAGAATATTTAAGAAAATAAAATTCATTTTTTTTACAAATTTAAGTTTTGGCATAAAAATCATGAAGAAAGTAGACCTTTGACAAAGATAAAGAGATAAAAATACAAAAGATTAGTTTCTGTTACTCTGACCTCCATTCTGACTGCCTTGACTTCCTTGACCTTCCTGGCCACCTCTCTGACCTCCTTGTTGGTTGTTCTGTTGTCTCTGACCTTGTTGTTTCTGTAGTTTGTTGTTCTGCTTTTGTCTACCACTCTGACCTTGACCTCCTTGACTGTTAGGGCTTCCACCACGGCTTTGACCGTTCTGTGAGTTGGCACGTCTGAAGCGACCTCCACCTTGGTTGTTGCTTTGGCTGCCGCCTTGTCCATTCTGACTTCCCTGTCCTTGCTGACCTCCTTGACCACCTCTTTGACCTCTTTGGCTTCCTTGACCACCTCTTTGACCTTCTTGTTGGTTGTTCTGTTGTCTTTGACCTTGGCTTCCTCCTTGTTTTCCTTGGCCGCTTTGTTGGCTAGATTCAGTCAAAGAACGTTGGGAACGGTTGCCGTTTTGGTTATTTCCGTAAACACAAGATCCGCCTTGACCTTGTTGACCTTCTTGTTGGTTGTTCTGCTGTTTCTGACCACCTTGTTGTCTCTGACCTTCTTGTTGGTTGTTGCTTTGTCCTTGACTACCTTGTCTTCCTTGGCCGCTTTGTTGACTAGATTCAGTCAGAGAACGTTGGAAACGGCTTCCACCTTGGTTGTTACTTTGACCACCAAAGCCTCCTTGACCTCCCTGACCTCCGAATCCATTTTGTCCACCTTGACCTCCTTGACCACCTCTTTGGTTAGCTTGACCACCTTGTCCATCTCCAAAGCCTCCTTGCTGTCCGTTTTGTCCTTCAAAACCGCCTTGACCTTGTCCTCCTTGACCTCCTTGACCACCTCCAAAGCCACCTTGACGTTTGCCTCTTACTACCTCATGAACAGAATCAGAAGACACATCAGTACCATTGTGGGGACGATGAGTGTGATGAGAGTAGCCTAGAGTTATATTATTATCAAAGGCATGGCCAATCTTATATTAACATACTGAGTTTTTGTGTCTAGAAACTCTTGTCGTTTTTGAATTTAGACTTTAATTCAAACTGACGACAAGATTTTAGCTGATATTGTATTAGTCATCTACTACCTTTTTACTAGTATAATGACTATAATAATACTATACGAAGCCTGAAAACTTACATTGTTGTAGAACCAATGAAGCGACCAACACCTTGAACAACATTTTTTCAATTTGAAAGTGAATCTACTGACAAATGACAGTGAACTGTTGTGTGACACTCAGTCACTGCCATCGTTTATATAGTAGACCTTGTTGATCCACCATCAATGACTAGGTGTTTGTTCAGCTTGAGGGGAAGTCAAATACGTGATTATGAACAGCCAAAGCTCAATTTAGATTTGCATTTGTAAGTGGGTGTCAAAACTAGATAGACTCAATTCTGATTCATACGGTAGAGGTGCAAAAGCTGGGCAAATAAGACAATATTTGTGCAAAAAAGATTGGCAAAGGGGTGGTTTTGTTTGATATATAGATATTATTGTGGCTTTTTTAGATTTCAAACTTTTAAATTAAAAATAATTTTTGAAAAAAAGCAACTTTTGTTTTATTATTGTTTTTTGTTTCACCTTACAGTAACGTACTTTATTTTAATCTTTTCAGTATGCTCTACCTTCTTGAAAACTCATTGAACTTCAACTTAAACTTATAATACATTTTCAACACTCTTACTAGTACCATTAAAAGCCACCTCCAAATCAAACTCATAACCCTGTGGAAGATCACTATCTTCCCTATAAGTCATGCTGTAGTTGAAGTAGTCATACCGTAATCCAGGCCTTTTAAAGAAGGTATAATAAGGTGATTCAACTGAGAAGAAAGCTTTGGCAGCACTTGAATTTTGAGGTAGATCGGTACTGTCCATATCTCGAATATGAAAGACTAGCAAAGAAGCATACGGTAACAAGCGGCGATTATCCGAAATGGCACACTTATACTCACATTTAATACAATTCGGCTAGAAAATTCGTTTTGATGAGACAAATTCTGTCTTATGTATGACTACTGTATTGGTTGGCTGAAAGAGAATCGAAATTTATAATAACACGTACTGGAGGGTTCGATAATACTGATAGTACTGTGGAGTGTTTTATAGTACTAAGAATGGTTTGCTAGTACTATGAAGAATTTGATAGTACTACGAGAGGTTTGGTGGTAATATGGAGGGTTTTGTGGTACTATGGAGAGTTTGGTGGTAATATAATGGGTTTGGTGATACAATAGACTAAAGAGGGCTTGGTGGTACTATTTGGTTGTTCAAATAATTCTGTGCTGCTTAACTTCAAAAACTAAGTTTTGAGAGAGAGCTCATAATTATATGAACAACATGGTATAACCTATTATTAAATATATACTGGAATATAATAATGTCATAAATTTAAAAACTTTTTTTAAAATAAAAAATTTTTTTTTCGAAATTTTAAATTTTATGATATATATGTTAATCTTTATCAGCTTACATTATCAAAAAACAATATTGTTCTTATTAAACCCAGTTTAAAAACATTACTCATCTCCTACCTCAAATTGACCTCACTACTAATCCCTCTCCCACTTCCCCCCCCCCCTCCTCCCTTAACAAATTTGCAGCCAAATGAGTGTTTGTAACTTGTGACATAACTAATCTCACTATCTCATCACAATTTCAGTATACTACGTAGTCAACGAGCTCTACTACGATATTATCCCACGTTGCCATCAGACCCTACTACAATATAATATCACGTAGTATCACCGTCTGACTGATTACTCACCGCTGTTTGTAATGGGCCGGGTTACTGATCAGCCTTGTTACAAGCCTATTTCGCAGTAAATCCGATTAACACTACTATAAAAGCATGTTGTAGTAGATAGATTGAACAGTAAGGAATTTAGTTTACATTACAATTGTCAGCAATGATTGTACAACTATTTGTTGTTGGACTGGCTGTTAGTCAAGGTATGTAGGTTTTAACTAATTGATAAAAATTTAAAAACGTCTTTTGATATTTTAAAATTATTTTTTAAAAGATTATGCTGATTATTGTAGATTAAAATTTAAAAAACTTGATGTTAACATAAGTAATTTCAGTATTATCCCACCCAGCTCCTCAATTTGGCCAAAGCGGACAACTCGAAGGACAACAAGGTGGACAAGGTCAATTTGGTCAACAAGGAAGCTTCGGCCAAGAAGGTCAATTTGAACAGAACGGTCAGCACGGTGGCTTTGGAGGTCAAGAAAATGGCTTTGGAGGTCAAGGTGGCCTTGGAGGTCAAGGAGGCTTTGGAGGTCAGAATGGCCAAGGACAAGTTTCATTTGAAGGCTCTGAACAACGTCAGAAACGTCAAGAATCCTTTGGAAGTGTAGATGGATTCAGCCGAAATCCAGGCCAAGAGAACGGCCAGTTCGGCCAACAAGAAGGTGAAAAAGGTCAGTTTGGCCAAAATGGTCAACAAGGCGGCTTTGGTGGTGAAAATGGTCAAGGCTTTGGTCAAAGACAAGGCAATGAAGGCTGGGAAGGTCATACTGGAGCGCCACAGAAACGTCAGGTCACTGAACAAGGTCCACAGAACGGTCAAAGTCTCGGCGGTCTGCCAGGAGCTCAAGTAAGCGGATTCAGTGGTCTGCCAGGTCTTAGAAGCCAAGATCAAAGCAGTCATGAAGCTGGACAACATGGTGGAAGAAGCGGTGAAAGTCGACAAACTTCTGGAGGTTCCGGATTCGGTGGTCAAGGAGGTCACGGTGGTTTCGGAGGTCAAGGAGGTCATGGTGGATTCGGTGGACCAGGTGGATTTGGAAGTGTAAGCGGCTTTGGAGGTCCTGGACCTAACGGCCAAGGATTCGGTGGTCAAGGTGGTCATGGAAGCCAAGGTGGTCATGGAAGTCAAGAAGGTCATGGCTTTGGAGGTCTAGGAGGTCACGGCGGCTTTGGAGGTCAAGGTGGTCACGGTGGCTTTGGAGGTCAAAATAGTCAAGAAGGCCATGGATTTGGAGGTCAAGGTGGTCGTGGTGGATTCGGAGGCCAAGGCGGACATGGTGGACCACCTGGATTCGGATCACACAGTAATGAAGCCGGTAGCTGGGGAAGCCAAGAAGGAAGCGGTAGCCAGTCGAACGAAAGCTTTGAGAGCCAAGAGAATACAACAAAAAAGAACAAGAAGGCTAAGAAGGCCAAGAAGAATAAGAACAAGACCAAGAAGACTACTACTACTACTGTTGCTGCTTAGATTTGCTCGAGGAGAATATTTTAGTAGATCATTTAAATTTTATTGGTTTTTTTAAAGTTTTATCGTTGTCAATAAAGGTTAACTTTGCATATTTTTATTGTTTTTAATTAGTTTTTAAATACTTAATAAAGTTGTATTTACATTAGTATGTACTATTTTTTAGAAGCGTTCGTTTTATATTACCTATCTATGATAAACAACTCAATTTAAAAAAACTTAAATTTACCCTAATGTACGATCATCTATATTTGGACAACATACTGTAGATGAACTAAAGTTTACGTTTTTTCACTTTAAAACTTGTTTCATTTGATCAAGAATCGATCTTTATTGAACCAATGAAAAACGAGCTTAACAAAAGATTAAAACTAAAACTATGAAACACTTCCAATTAAAGTTTGAAACAGTTGTTTACTGATCAAACAACGTAAATTGTCTGTTGACTCATAATAAATATTAATCCAATAACAACATATTTTTAAAATTTTACTAAAAAAGATATGGTAAAGCATAAAAATGCAAAAAAATCAGTAGTAATATCAGGGGTCCTAACGATGAACTTCACAAGACTTATTTTATACTCATTCTTACAATTACCTAAAAAAGTTTGCTTGAAAATGAATGAGATAACATAGAGAGAAAGTACCCAAACTGCTCCGCTTCGAATCAGCTCAAAATTTTTATATGAATGATTTGTATCACCAATAGTACCCATAAAAAATTTTAGCTCGCGCTTTTGAGTTTTAAATTTAAATTATTTGGGTTTCCCGCCAATTTGGCAAATTTGGCACTGTGATTTAAGCATTTTTTTTGACTGTTCAGACAAACTACGCTTAAAAATTAAAAAATGTAGGCCTACTTCAAGATTTTCTACTAGTATATCAAAAAAAATTGGTTAAAAGTCAAAAAATGACAGAGTTATAAGCTTGAAACACAATGCCACTTTGATGGGAAGTTCAAAACGTAATTTTTTTATTTTTATTTTCTCGAGATTTACTGGAAGGCGCGCTTTAGTACTTTCCTGTAGGTCTTATATTTACATGATGTTTCTACATAAAAAGTTTGAAGTCAATTAGAGCAAGGTAGGGTACGTATTTTCTTTGTTTGTTTTCTATCAAAATCTTGTATTATGTTTGGTTTTTTACTATTCCTAGCTAACCATGTTGTCTACCACTTTGACCTCATTGACCTTCTTAACTTTCCTTGCCTCTAAAGCTGCATTGAATACTAAAAGCATTAAATTCAGTACCTTCTGGGCCTTTCTGAACTCCAAAGTGACTTCTTTTATCGTGTTATCCATTTTCTTGATTACCAAAGCCCTTTTCTTGACCTTGCCGACTGCCAAAGCCATGTTGACCACCAAATAAGACCTTCGAAGCTTTTATAATAATATAATACAGCTGAGTTTAACCTTATTTTTAATTTTATTATAATACAATATTCACTGTTACTTTATAATCATATATTTATTTACAAAAACGTTCAATAAATAGTGAAAGATTAATTATTGGCACAAACGTAGTCAATTCATCATGAATAATATCATTTACTGGTCGTTTTCCCACTGTCCAAAGGTTTCTTGGCCGTTATGTTGGCCAGATTTATCTTGAAATCTTCCGTGTTCTTCAGACTTGCTTTGACCAAAGCCTTGACCTTGTTCTCGACCGAAACCTTGACCATTCTCACCTCCAAAGCCACCTTGTTGACCTTGGCTAAACTGGCCTTGTTCACCTTCCTGACCTGGACCTCGGCTGAATCCATCGAGGTTTCCAAAAGATGCTTGACGTTGTATTCTTGGGCTACGGGTATGATCTTCAAATTGACCTTCGTACTTTCCAGTATGTCCATTTTCACCTTCAAAGCCACCGTGACCTCCTTGACTTTCTTGGCCTCCGAATTCACCGCTTCTTCCGCCATGTTGTCTACCTGCTTGACCTCCTTGACCTCTTTTACTTCCCTGACCTCCAAATTCACTGCTTCTGCCACCATGTTGTCTACCTTCTTGAATTCCCTGACCTTCTTGACCTCCCTGACCTCCGAAGCCGCCTTGACCACCAAGAGCACCAAACCCGTTACCTCCTAGGCCTTTCTGAGCTCCAAATTGACCGCTTCTTCCATCGTGTTCTGCACCTTCTTGACTGCTAGAGCCTCTTCCTTGGCCCTGTCGACTGCCAAGGCCATGTTGACCACCAAATCCGTCTTCTTGGCTTTCATATTGACCACCTTGTTCACCACCAAATCCTTCAATATTTCCAAAGGATTCTTGACGTTTTTCTCTTCTTTCTTCAGGTCTTCCAATATGATCTTCAAAGGCTCCAGTATGGACTCCAAAACCACCAGTATGACCATGAGATCCACCATGTTCTTCTTGACTTTCTTGGCCAAAACCATGCCCATTATGTTGGCCTTGTTCAGTGACTTGACGTTTCTGTGGCGCTCCAGTATGACCTTCCCATCCTTCATTACCTTGTTCTTGACCTCCTTGACCAAAGCCTTGTCCATTTTCACCTCCAAATCCACCTTGTTGACCATTTTGGCCGAACTGACCTTGTTCACCACCCTGTTGTACGAACTGACCGTTTTCTTGTCCTGGACCACGGCTGAATCCATCTACACTTCTAAAGGATTCTTGACGTTTCTGACGTTGTTCTGAAGCTTCGAATGAAACTAGTCCTTGGCCAAAACCGTGACCATGTCGGCCTCCGAAGCCTCCTTGACCACTGAGTTCACCTTGACTTCCAAAGCTTCCTTCCTGACCTCCAAAGCTACCGTGCTGACCGTTCTGTCCAAATTTGCCTTCTTGGCTGAAGCTTCCTTGTTGACCGAATTGGCCTTGTTCTCCTTCTTGGCCTTTGAATTGTCCGTTTTGACCGAATTGAGGAGTTGGGTGAGATAATACTGAAATGACTTATGTTAACACCAAGGTTTTTTAAATTTTAAGCTACAACAGTAATCAATATCTTCTAAAAAATCATTTTAAAATATCAAAAAACGTTTTGAAATTTTTATCAATCAGTTAGAAGCATCATACCTTGGCTAACAGCTAGTCCAACAATAATTAGTTGTACAATCATTGCTGACAATTGTAATGTAACTCAAATTTCTTACTGTTCAATCAACCTACTACAACATGCTTTTATAGTCAGCGCTAATCGGATTTACTGCGAAATAGGTTTGTTACAAGGCTGACCAGTAACCCGGCCCATTTCTGCATAAACAGCGATGAGTAATCAGTCAAACGGTGATACTACGTAATATATTGTTGTAGTAGGATCCGATGACTACGTCTGATAATAGCATGTTGTAGTAAGGATAGCTGACGACCTAATATCATATTGAAGTAGAGTTCTCGGTATGACACGAATCATAAACACAGATTACTGCGGTTATTTGGGTTAAAATCTGTTTAGGGATCAATTCGAGGTAACCATGAGTCATGTAATCGCTCTACTTTTAACAATTTGAAACTAGGGGATTTAACTAGTTTTTTCGTTTCTTTTTTAAATTGTTTGAGTAAACTTTAACTTTTTAAAATTTACATATTTTTTTATAATTTTTAAATTTTTTATTTTTTAAAATAATTTCAAAAAAATACTTTTTTAATTTTAATATTGATTAAAACAAAAATTTAAAAATTTGAAATTGTATAATATTATAATCTATATAATAGGTAATATGAGAAGAAAACAATAATTATCTTCAGGAGCCGCCCACCACGGTAAGAAGCCAATCCACAAGAAGCCAGGTCACCACCCTTTAGCCCACAAAGCTTCAGCACAGAAAGCCCCAGCCAAAGCCGGTACCAAAGCTCCATCTGGAACTGGTGCCACTTCAGCTGCCAATACTACTGGTGTTGCTGCAGCCGTTACTACCGCTAAGACTTCTTATTAAGGGGTTTAGTTTGCAATATACTAGCTCTAGGCTTAATTTGTGATATTCTTTGTCTTGAAAAGTAATTTTTTTATAAAACTTGATTTCCGTTACTGTAAGGTGAAACAAAAAACAATAATAAAACAAAAGTTGCTTTTTTTCAAAAATTATTTTTAATTTAAAAGTTTGAAATCTAAAAAAGCCACAATAATATCTATATATCAAACAAAACCACCCCCTTTGCCAATCTTTTTTTGCACAAATATTGTCTTATTTGCCCAGCTTTTGCACCTCTACCGTATGAATCAGAATTGAGTCTATCTAGTTTTGACACCCACTTACAAATGCAAATCTAAATTGAGCTTTGGCTGTTCATAATCACGTATTTGACTTCCCCTCAAGCTGAACAAACACCTAGTCATTGATGGTGGATCAACAAGGTCTACTATATAAACGATGGCAGTGACTGAGTGTCACACAACAGTTCACTGTCATTTGTCAGTAGATTCACTTTCAAATTGAAAAAATGTTGTTCAAGGTGTTGGTCGCTTCATTGGTTCTACAACAATGTAAGTTTTCAGGCTTCGTATAGTATTATTATAGTCATTATACTAGTAAAAAGGTAGTAGATGACTAATACAATATCAGCTAAAATCTTGTCGTCAGTTTGAATTAAAGTCTAAATTCAAAAACGACAAGAGTTTCTAGACACAAAAACTCAGTATGTTAATATAAGATTGGCCATGCCTTTGATAATAATATAACTCTAGGCTACTCTCATCACACTCATCGTCCCCACAATGGTACTGATGTGTCTTCTGATTCTGTTCATGAGGTAGTAAGAGGCAAACGTCAAGGTGGCTTTGGAGGTGGTCAAGGAGGTCAAGGAGGACAAGGTCAAGGCGGTTTTGAAGGACAAAACGGACAGCAAGGAGGCTTTGGAGATGGACAAGGTGGTCAAGCTAACCAAAGAGGTGGTCAAGGAGGTCAAGGTGGACAAAATGGATTCGGAGGTCAGGGAGGTCAAGGAGGCTTTGGTGGTCAAAGTAACAACCAAGGTGGAAGCCGTTTCCAACGTTCTCTGACTGAATCTAGTCAACAAAGCGGCCAAGGAAGACAAGGTAGTCAAGGACAAAGCAACAACCAACAAGAAGGTCAGAGACAACAAGGTGGTCAGAAACAGCAGAACAACCAACAAGAAGGTCAACAAGGTCAAGGCGGATCTTGTGTTTACGGAAATAACCAAAACGGCAACCGTTCCCAACGTTCTTTGACTGAATCTAGCCAACAAAGCGGCCAAGGAAAACAAGGAGGAAGCCAAGGTCAAAGACAACAGAACAACCAACAAGAAGGTCAAAGAGGTGGTCAAGGAAGCCAAAGAGGTCAAAGAGGTGGTCAAGGAGGTCAGCAAGGACAGGGAAGTCAGAATGGACAAGGCGGCAGCCAAAGCAACAACCAAGGTGGAGGTCGCTTCAGACGTGCCAACTCACAGAACGGTCAAAGCCGTGGTGGAAGCCTTAACAGTCAAGGAGGTCAAGGTCAGAGTGGTGGGCAGAAGCAGAACAATAACCAACAGAAACAACAAGGTCAAAGGCAACAGAACAACCAACAAGGAGGCCAGAGCGGTGGTCAGGGAGGTCAAGGCGGTCAGAGAGGTGGTCAAGGAGGTCAAGGAGGCAGACAGAATGGAGGTCAGAACAACAGAAACTAATGTTTTGTATATTTTTATCTCTTCATCTTTGTCAAAAGTCTACTTTCTTCATGATTGTCATGGTATAATTTAAATTTTTAAGAAAAATAAATTTTTACTTTATAAATAACATAACGTACATTATATTATAGTAGTTGACGAAAATTATATAGAAACTTTTGTGCTACTAATTTTGCTGCTAATAGTACCAGTGATGCCTCAGGACATAGTATTTTATTTCTACTTTTTAAAAATGCACTGTCAACTTATCATCTCTACAATAATTACCTAAGGAGGCGCCCACCACGGTAAAAAGCTAGCCCACCACCCCCCCCCCAGCACACAAAGCTCCAACTCACAAAGCCCCAGCCAAAGCCGGTACTAAAGCTCCACCTGCAACTGGTGTCACTTCAGCTGCCGAGACTACTGGTGCTGCTGCGGCCGCTACTACCGCCAAGGCTTCTTAATACGTTGTTTAGTATGCGATATACTAGCTGTAGGCTTAGTTTGATGACATTTTAGTATTGAAAAATAATTTTTTTTTAAATTTGATTTTCTTGTTAGACGTTTCTCATTAGTCTTGGCGTCCCCCCCCCAAAAAATTTGCGAAAAAAGTTAAACGCGGTCCTCCCTGTGGATTTTTTGAAAAAATTTTATCGACCCCCGCCCGGCACTGAGTATAACGTTCTTTTTTCAAAATTTCACGACCGTTCGGTTATAATTTTCAAAAAAAATTAAATTAAAAAAAAAATTTTTAATTATTCAAAATTCCAAAATCGACCTAACTAATTTTGCACTATGCCAATCGTCACGTTGTCAGTCTCATGGCCATTTGGTTTCGTGTCGCCGCACGGGATGGTCGCTTCGCCCATCTAGTCCATCCTAGTTTTACGTTCATTTCGTTTTGTGTCGTCGCACAAAATGGTCGGTTCTTGGAACAAGATGGCTGGTCGCTTTGGTTGATGGTAGTCGTATTGCTCCAAGTTGGTTTGGTTTGGAATGTCATGGTTGACTACAGTTTGCATCATCTCAAGCCAGAGTTGAATACGGCACGGATCACCTCAAGCTAGAGTTGACTACAGCTCGGATCATCGCAAGGCACGACTTGTGAAAAAGACAAGGACACGACATGTGAAGGAGACCATCAAGATAAGACCTGTTGAGTCAAAAGATCCCTATGTGAGCCTGTGATGAGTTAGAAAGGCTCCAGGTGAGCTTGTGTTGAGTTAGCGGCTCCAGGCGAGCCTGTGTTGAGTTAAAGATGCTCCAGGTCAGTCTGTGAGAATTGGAGCAGGACGACTTATCTATATCTCCACCTAGAGCAAGGCGACTTTCAGTACCTACTTTGTCACTATGTTAATCTTGAATGAGGGTGATTTGTGGACACTCAACGTGCAGTAAGTGAAAGATGTTTAAGCTTGGCTTATCATAAGGTGCCAGTTATCCTTTGCTTATCATAAGAAGCCAGTTTAAACTTTGCTTATCACAAGATGCCATTTTAACCTTTCTTGTCATAAGATGCAAGTTTAAACTTTAACTTATGATTTTTTATCACTCGTTTTGAGATCTAGCCAGTAAAGTAAAGGTAACCCCATTTTCTAATAGATTTGGTTTCAGGTGTGAACGGAAGTGCTTACCTACCAGTTGTCTGTGGACAATAGTCCAAAAGTAGGTTTAAATAGGTTTGATTTTTGTTTTTACTGAGTTATTCTTATTAGGTTGAATCAAAAGTAATGGGACACTTTAATTGAAAATAAACATGTCCCACTACTTTTGGTTCAATATTAGCCGTAGACTTGATTACGGCAAGGTTTATATTGGTTATCTAGTGTTTTAATTTATAGGACTACTCTTGTCGTTGTACAATGGATCCAGATACTCAGGAAATTGCGTAAATTGACTAGCGGCTGGTCGATTTGGAAAAATGATTATTGAAATGTCCGTGGTAAACGATACCGCATTCATCACGTGGACTTGCCAAAGTAAGTTTTTAAAAAAAAACGTAGAGTAGAGTTGAGCAGAGCAGAGTAGAGCAGAGTAGAGTAGAGTAGAGTAGAGTAGAGTAGAGTAGAGTAGAGTAGAGAGTAGAGTAGAGTAGAGTAGAGTAGAGTAGAGTAGAGTAGAGTAGAGTAGAGTAGAGTAGAGTAGAGTAGAGTAGAGTAGAGTAGAGTAGAGTAGAGTAGAGTAGAGTAGAGTAGAGTAGAGTAGAGTAGAGTAGAGTAGAGTAGAGTAGAGTAGAGTAGAGTAGAGTAGAGCAGAGTAGAGCAGAGTAGAGTAGAGTAGAGTAGAGCAGAGTAGAGCAGAGTAGAGTAGAGAGTAGGATACGTAGTAACATCTTTACTGTTTCGCTTCAGCCATGTATTTTACTTCAACAAGGCTGTAAAGTGGGACTTGAATCAGAAGTTAAGATGGAATGGTATGATCTGCGGCTTGGCCACTTTTGCGCCATACCCCGTGAAGGAGACAAAATTTGGAAAACAAGTTCGAAAAATACAAGCTCACCACAACCACCACGACTATCACAACCGCATCTACCACAACCATCACGACTACCAAAACCGCATCTACCACAACCATCACGACGTCAACTAGTACCAGCATCAAGACTTGAACCACCACAACCTCAATGAGTGCGTGGATTGACTGGATCGGCCGTTGGACTGACTGGATCGACTGTTGGACTGGCTGGATCGGTCGTTAGACTGACTGCATCGTTGGACTGGCTCTTGGGTGGTTATGCTCGAAAATTATTGGTTAATTCTCCCGTAAAGTGACATTTTGACCTATTGTGAAGAATATGTTATTGATTTATTGAGGAGGAATAAACATGTTTGTGTTTTGAAGTTTTTGATTACTTTAAGCCATTTTAGGGCTATTTTGATGTTTTGCTTTCGTTTTTAAGTTGTAAAGTTTTTGCAATTTTTTTGAATGTGTATTTTAAAATATTGATAGTTTTTAGTTTAAACTAAAAAATGTAGTTTAAAATGAATTTTCAAAAATATTTAGGCTATTTTAGAACCATTTTTGATTATTTTCAACTGTTATTTTAGTTGTAAAGAAAGTTTATGCTTTTTTTTGTTAAATTGTATTTTTAAATATTGAAAAAGATCGTCCGTTTGAAACGTTTTAGGCATAAAAAGAAGATGAAAAATGATTTTCGAAGATTTCTAGGCCATTTTAGGGCAATTTTTAAAGATTGTCAACTTTTTTTTGATTTATAAAGAAAGTTTTTGCAATTTTTTAAAATTTGTATTTTAAAATATTGATAAAAATTGTCATTTGTTAACGTTTTAGACATAAGAAGTTAGGTTATAATGTTTTTTCAAAGGTTTTTAGGTCATTTTAGGACCATTTTTGATGAGTTTTAATCGGTTTTTGAGCTGTAAAGAAAGTTTTGCAATTTTTTAGAACTTGTTTTAAATTACTATGAATTTTTTCATTTTTGCGCTTTTGTTATAAAGATTCTTCGATTTTAAATGGTTATTTTATATTTTTAAAAAACATTTCAAACCCCCCTGGTAAGCTGCGTGATACCTAAAATAATGTTTGTTTTACTCATTGCCCCCAACTTTTCACGCATTTTCCTCTAAAATCGCAATTGTGAGTCAGAGAATGGAGTATTCTATCAAAATTTAGTGGTATCTCCACTAAAATGTTTGTCGTTTTATATTTTGGGCCTGAATGAGCAGTTGGACAAACAATGATTGGCCAAGGCCGTTCATTCCCATTACATAAACTCATTTCGATTCTTTGTATCTACGACTATTTTGTAATTTTATCAGTATGATTAAATTAATATTGCTTTTGTTTTTTGTGAGTCAGTATGGTAAGGTTGGGTTTTGGTTAAAGTGGCAAAAATTTTTAAAAATAAAAATAAATTTTTAAATTTTTAATAAAAAAAAGAGAAATAAAAGCCCCGAAAGCAATTTTCGTCAGAAGTAGACATAAAACAAAGCCTACTAGACTTTCTAGACCAGACTATCCCGGCCAAAAGCAGATTTGGCAAGGCTGAGCCCGGCAAATGTGTGCCCGAGGCCGGGGGCATAAAACAAGGGGCCAACTTAGGTCCCACAACGAAAGATTTGACTTGAAAAAACTGTAAAACTAATGTGACGTTTACTGAAGAACTCCGGTTTACATTACACTATTCTAAATTTATATAAGAGGCCTGGTCCGGCCCCTTCCCTCAAAGCAAATTTTCGAAGTTAGGGGCACATAATTATTTGAACAAAGAGCGTCAAAAACAGTTTCTGTGAAGTTGTTCAACTAATTCTGTGCCCCTCTCAAAGAAAACTTTTTAATTTAGGGGCACAGAACAATTTGAACAAAAAGCGACAAAAACTGTTTCCATTATTCTGTTCAACTAATTCTGTGCCCCCTTTCAAAAAAAAATTATCGAAGTTATGGGCACAGAATTATTTAAACAGCCTACCATAACATAAACTTATCTTTCATGAACAAACTAATATTATTTCCATTTTCAGGCATTGCCCTACCCACCGCCTCATCATTGACCCTCAATGATGTGCCGGCGTTAGCTGATGACCCCAAAGATCCAGAACAGCCATCACCATCACCTTCTGATGAAGAAAACAAGAACGGTGATTACCATGCCTATGGCAATGGCAATCAACAGCCATGGGGAGCTAATGGACAAAACGGGTTTAACCAGAACCCCTACGGGCAAAACGGGTTTAATCAGAACCCTTACGGTCAGAATGGATTCAACAACAACCCTTATGGTCAAGGAGGATTCAATCAGAATCCGTATGGCCAGAACAATGGATTCAATCAGAATCCTTATGGCCACAACCGACCAAATGGCTTTAATAATCCTCGCCAGAATGGCTACCCTACCAATCCTAACGGCTATCAGAACCCTAATGGGTATCCAAATGGTAATGGATACAATGGCAATCCCTTCGGTCAACAAAATGGTCAATATCCACCTCAAAATGGGTTTAACAATGGGTACAGTAAGTACTAGTTTATTAAACCTAATTAATGGTAACAGGTTTAAACATAACAGAACTAAAGGTACTTACATAGGAAGGTATTTAAAACAGAAATCGACTTTGGGACAGACCTATATATTATGTAAGCCTAAACCTACTTACCTTGAGCCTACCAAGCCATCATAAAGATTTAACTCATATAAACCTTAAAAAATAAAATTTCAGACCGAAACCCTTATGCCCAACAACCATATCAAAACCAACAAAATCCAAATGCCAATCCAGAGCAAGCAGAAGAGAACAAAGAAGGCGAGAATGGAGAGAAGAAGGAAGGAGAAGAACAAAACAATGCCGAAAACAACCAAAACAACAACAATATGAATGGCAATGGTCAGCCATTCAATGGGCAAAACAATGGGTATCCTTATGGTAATGGTCAAAATGGCAATCCTTATGGTCCTAATGGTAACCAGAATGGTCAATATAACCCATATGGTCCTAATGGTCAAAATGGCAATGGATGGGGCCCAAATGGAAACCAGAATGGTCAGTACAATCCCTATGGTCCGAATGGCCAAAATGGTAGCCCATATGGTCCTAATGGTAATCAGAACGGTCAATATAACCCATATGGTCCTAATGGTCAAAACAACAACGGATGGGGTCAAAATGGCAACCAGTACCCATACAACCCTAATGGCAACCAGAACGGCAACCAGTACCCATATAATTCTAATGGTAACCAGAATGGCAATCAATACCCATATAATCCTAATCACAATGGTAACCAATGGGGCCAAAACGGCGGCCCAGTTCAAAACCCTCAAAACCTGCCATTTGGAATCGCTAACGGACAAGGAAAACAACGACAACCAGGCTACGACCCCCTAAGTGGCTTCACTTTCGGCCAAGACGGCCAAGTTCAATATGATTTTAGAGCGCCGGGTGCTAAAGAGCTAATACCTTCAACAACTGAAGAACCACAAGAATAATATCTTTTAATAAATTTTTTAATTTTAAAGGTTGGACATTACATATTTTGTTTTATTTTTGGAAAAGATATTGCCTAAAATACGGAATTTGCCACGATTAGGCCTGAAAAGGGGCCCACTCGACCCGGCCCTGACCCAGCAAAGCTTCAGGAAATTTGAAAGAGGCCAAGCAGGGTTTACCATACCTAGGACCCGACAAAACAAAAATATTTGAAAAAAGCCGGGACAGTTGAAGACAGGTGGGCCCGAAAAACCAAGGCCCCAGAAGCTCAGTTTAGGTCCCGCAACGAAATTCCTTTAAGCTAACAGGTAAGACAATCTTGGCTCGAGAAATCTGAGACCCAGAGCCGGGCCCAAACCAATGCTTTAAAAAATTGGGCTATTTTACAGGTCTATACCATCCTCCCCACAAATTGGCGAAAATACCAAGAAATCAATAATAAAATCAATAGTGACATTTCGCAACAAAGCAAAATGCCACAAAACCTCTTCATTGCTCTCTGATAGATCTTCATCGTGCTTTACCGTGCTGTAGCGATGATCTGACCTCACTGTAGTTTCAAAAAAAAGCAAAAATGATTTTTTTTTTATTTAAAAAATTTAAATTTTTTGTAAAAAATCATTTTTTGTTTAAAAAAATCAATTTTAATAAAAAAAAACATTTAAAAAATCAATTTCTAGCCAAAAATAGTCTCAAAAAACCAGTTTGTGTCTGTTACTTCCCTCTCGACCGGTTGATTATGTATAAACTGTTTCAGGAAGCAGTGCCCGTCCAAGGAACGGTAATTCCAAATCAGCAGAAGATTGGTAACAAGTTGTTCAAGGAAGGAGGCAAAGGCAATATTCAGTATACGATCATTGCCATTATCAACAACACATCTCAACATTTCTTATATCTCTGCGATTGTTCAGAAAATGTGAGTTTTATGGTTGAAAATTGAGGGTTTTAGGTAACAAATGTTGGTTATTTGACCTGAAATGAAAGTTTTTGGGCTTATAAAAACAATTTTTAGGTAATAAAGAGACTTTTCAAGCTTTTAAAGACATTTTTTAGGTAACAAGTCTTTATTTTTAGTTAGAAATTGAGGTTTTTTAATTAAAATGGGGATTTTAGGTTGCAATTGCCACTTTTAGGCTTATAACTTCAATTTTAGGTGGTAAAAGGTCTTTTTAAGTTTATAAAAACAGTTTTTAGGTAACAAGTTTAATTTTAAAGCTTATGTTCCACTAAAATTAGCTTTTGTTACCTAAAACAATATAAATTTCAGAAACCAAGATGTGTTGTGAAATCATACAAGAGAAGTGGCACGTTGGATCGGAGTATCTTCAGGGAGATGTTCGTATGGGCGTATCTGAAGCGGTTTGGAAAGTTCGAACGTCTCTGTCCACCAATCACATCGCCGAACGATCATTCGCTATCTTTCCCCGTTCTCGGGCCATCTTTGGGCAATTTGAGGGTAGGTTAATATAAATAATGTCATGTTTTTTGAGGTTTTTGTTTAAAATGGCATTTTTGTTGTAATTTAGGTATGGAATGGCAATTTTTGTTCAAAATGTTACCTAAAAATTTTTTTTCAATGTAAAAAAATTTTTTTTTCAGAAAACCTTTGGTCCGTTAACAGTGGAAGCTACATTAAGAGTCGGAATGGAAATGCTCCACGCCATCCACGAACTTCATGAGACCGGACTGGTTCACAGAAACATTACTCCAGAACACTTTTGTCTACATTCACACAATGCGCCAGGGCATTTGTTTGGGAAGATGGTGCTCATTGATCTTACTTCGGCATTGTATGTTGATTACTCTGTTGTATTGTATTGTGAAGGGAATTATCTTATCCTACCTTACCCTACCGTACCTTACCGTACTCTATCTTACCCTATTCTATTACACCCTGCCCTACTCTACTGTCTCTTTGTTCTACCTATACTTCTACCTTTACCCCTATCTCTACCTTACTTTATTTTGCTCTACTTTACTCTACTGTACTTTGCAATAGAGTAAAGTCTAAGCTACTTTACTCTACGGTAACTTATGGCGGTCAATTTTCTTTATTTCACTTCAATAGAATTATTTTTAGACCCTACTGTTCAACAGTTCCATTCAATGAAGTTATTCCAAACTTGCCTCCGGCTACTAATGGTGTCTTTTCACCTGCTGCAAGAGATGACTTTTACAAATATGGTAGAAATGATGACCTAATTTCTTGGATTTTCATGGCGAGTTTAACATACATTTTATATTGACCATAACAAGAGCTTTTTATTGTGTATCAAGATCATTATATTTCTATGTATAATATTAGGTTGTTCACTTAATTCTGCGCCCCCTCTCAAAGCAAATTTGTGGGGTAAGGGGGCGCAGAATTATGTAAATAACCTAATGTATGCTAATTGAATTTTTTTTGACTTGGTTGATATTAAGGAAAAAAAAGTCTTGTCTTCAATTTATATGCACTTGCATGGTGAAAAACGACAAGACTTTTTGAAGACATTAACTTTGGGTTAGATGGGTAAATTTTGGGTTTTGGAGGTGAGATTTGAAGGTTTTTTTTGATTTTGGAGTTTCTGAATTTTTAAAAAAGTTTTGAAGTCAACGTATGTTTTATTATGTCTTACCCACCTCATTTCAGATGCTCTACCTTCGTCATCCAACCGACCTGCCATGGGAGCCCAAGGAACAACGCCATTTGAAGAGACTGTACTGGACTGACATTTCCAAAATGCTCTATGTTTTTGGCCCAATAGCAGGCCCATTCATGTACCAAATCGTGATGCATATTAAGATGTTGAACAACAGTCAAGCGCCGAGGTATTTGAGGATCTACAAGTGGCTGAAAGAGGCGGTGACAGCGCTGACTGACGGCAAATTCTCAAAACATTACGTTAAGTCTGGTGTTCAAGAGGAACTGAACTGTGCCGTGTGGAATCTTGGCCAACCTTGCGCTTTTAGTTACTATCAACAGGTCATTGAGGTGGGTCTTGAATGATTTTGTCTAATATTATGTTGTTTGAATAGTTCTGAGCCTCTTTGTTTTTTGATATTAGGTTGTTCAAATAATTCTGAGCCCTCTTGTATTTTGATATCAGGTTGTTCAAATAATTCTGTGCTCTTTTGTATTTTGATATTAGGTTGTTCAAATGATTCTGAGCTACCCATCAAAGCAAATTTAATGTATTAGGGACGCAGAATTTAATGAACAACCTAATAGGTAACATTTCGCCGAGCTAAAGTAATAAACTTTTATATTCAGTCCGAACTGGAGTACGACAAACTAGCCGAGATGTTCAAAGAAGAGTTCCAAGCCAGTCCAGAGGCCGTGGAACAGTTCAACAAAGCCCAAGAACTGTCGGTCGAGGCTCGTGCCGCCTTCAAACGAACCTACGGCAAATGGAAACGCTATCAACCAATGTGCCTGGAGTTTGGCGTTCCACTCTGCAAGTTCACCGAGGGCTTGAAGGGCAAGAAGATGAAGACGGCGAGAGACAATGCGAAAGAGAAGACGGTAGATGATGAGACGGCCGAATGCACAACAATGACAATTGACATGCAGAACGTACCGGCTCATATGAGGCCTGAAGTTGTGAAGGAAGTGAAGGATGTGGCTACGACGTCACAGAAGAATTACAAAACAAAGTTACCGGCGGTATCGGTCAATTACTCTGCTCAAGCGGACAAGATCAGCCCGATTAATGGGGCTAATAGGAATGAAAGAACGGTAACTATAATAGTACTGATTAATGATTATATTAGTTAGTCCAAGTAATTATGTGCCCCCCCCCCTCTCAAAGCAAACTTTTAAGGTTAGGGGACACAGGATTATTTGAAAAACCTAATAGATAAGGTAGGGGTAAAAATGATGATTTGGACTGAAAAGAGAAGGACAGGGGTGAAAAAAGTTGATTTAGATTGGGCAGGAATTGGGGGAGAAAGGGGTAAAAAAAGGCAATTTTACACTGCTAAGGCAGGGCGCGGTAAAAAAAGGTGGTTTTATATTGTACAAGCAAAGAGAAGGATTAAAAAACTCTGTTTTGACCAATAAAAAGCGTTCCAAACAAAAATGCCACGAACCGGGATCGAACCGGTGACCTTTAGATCTTCAGTCTAACGCTCTCCCGACTGAGCTATCATGGCACACGTTGCGATGGGTTTTGAAAGGGCCTGAAATTTATTATTTATTGTGTTTTTTTTTACTTTAGGGCTTATTAGGTGGTTAAAAATAAAAAATACGCCTTTTTTCAAAAAAGTGTGGCATTTCAATTTTTGATTTTTTTACTTTTAAAATTTCAGATGTTCACTCTGATTCCAAAGTATCCTGGCCAAGTTACTTCAGCTAGAGAGAAGAACGAGGAGCTTGTCCCTGCCAACGTCGGGATTCCAAGTCTTGGAAGTAAAGAAGAAGATAAGGAAGGCAAATCACCCAAAACTCCAAAGACAAAACTGCCGGGCAAGACTCGACGCAGAAAGGGAACTTGAACAATGTTTTGTGTATAATGTGATACTGTTACTTTGTATAAATTGGTACTATTTTGACGGAAAGGTTTGGGGTTGATTGAGGGGGGAAGCATGTAAAATTACAAAGATAGTTCCGGACCTACTTCGCTCTAAATGACTTCAAACTAACTTTATATAGAAGGATTATGTACATATAAGACCTTCAGCAAAGCACTGAAGCCCGCTTTCCAGGAAATCTCGAAAAAGCGAGATTAAAGAATAACGTTTTGAATTTCCCACCAAATGGGCATTCCGCTTCAGGCTTATAACCCTGTCATTTTTTGACTTTTCATCATTTTTCTTTGTTATACTAGTAAAAAACCTTTAAATTAACCTTAATTTTTCAATTTATAAGCATAGCTTGTCTGAAAAGTCGAAAAAAGTGCTTGAAAAACAATGCCAACTTTGGAAAATTGGCGGGAACTTCAAAACTTAATTTTTCAATCTCGAGTTTATTTTTTTGTACTATTGGTGGTACAAAGAATTTATATAAAAATTTTGAGCTGTTTCAGAGTGGGGCAGGTTGGGTACTTTTCTATTAACATTAGGACTTAAGTTTTCATACTGGCCTAAAAACACTAGGCTAAACGAAATAAACATTCGCCACAGACGATTAGTCTAAAAATCCCCCCCCCCTTTAACCTTTATTGTTATGGTGTTGTTTGATCGCATTTCAACCCGTCTGACAGTTGACTTTATAACAGATATTATTAGTCGCTTTTACTCTCGGATTGATCTCCCCATCCCCATTCAAACTGTTCCCTTTTTATATTATCCATGACCAAGGGCAATGTTCAAAGTTATATTGCGCAATCCGGATTTTTATATATAAAGGTGGCTTCGCTCTCATCACGGTATTTGTAAAATGATGTTTAAATACTTATTGTTGATCGGGTTACTCACGTTGGGTTACGGTAAGTTTGAGGAGGGTTTTGTAACTAAAGTTTTTGGGCTTAAGGGCAGGTAGGTGTTTATGGGAGGGGGGCTAGAGATGGGAGAGTAGGGCATCAGTGGTGAAGATGGAATAAGGTTGTTTTTTTAAAAGGTGGTTTTTATGTAAAGAGGGAGGGGTGAAAGCCAAAGTCTAGTTTTTTGAAAATTTTTCTATCCCCCCCTCCTTCTTCCAGCTTAAAAAATTTAAAAAAAGCAAAAAGTGAAATAGGTTTCTTAATAAAAATTACGAAAAAGTTTTAAAAATATTTGATCAAGCTTTACTTCAAATTTTCAGTGATCCATTCCACTCCATTGCCCCTTCTAAATATACCCCCTGAAGCTGATGATAGTACTGTAAGATCAAAACGACAAGATGAAGGCAAGAACAAAGATGTAGAGACGCGTCAGGTAGAACAATCTACTCCACAACCAGTCAAAAGACAAGTTTATCAACAAACAACTCAAGGAAAAGATAAGCGTCAAGTAGACCAATCCACCTTATCACCACAAGTCAAACGACATGTAGATGAACAGTCGATTTCATCTCCATCCAAACGTGAAGTTGAATCATCTACCGTTCAGCTTTCTAAACGACAACTTCAATCTTCTTCACTGCTACCAACTAACAGAGAAGTTGATGAAGAAACCAAAGAAAAACGAAGTGCTAAAGATACGACAGCTAAAATCGACAAACGTAGCCCTGAATCTACTACTGAAAGTCTTGAAAAGAGAGAAGAAGCTACTACAGAAGGTCTAGTTAAACGAGAAGAAGCTACAACGGCCGGTTTGGAAAAAAGAGACGCTGAAACTACTATTGATGAAAAAGATATCAGTACAGTGCCCACTGTAAAAGTTGATAAACGTGAAGATACTACGGCATCATTAAACAAGCATCAAGTTGAAAATACCACCCCCACTGTAAACAAGAGACAAGCTGTCCTTACTACCCCATCAACTGTGAGCAAAAGAGCCGCTGAGGAGGAAGGAACTACCTTGAACGAAAAAGATATTAGTACTGTACCTACAGTAAAGGTAGACAAACGTCAAGAAAGTACTACGCCTTCTTCTGTCAATAAGCGTCAAGTAGAGACATCAACTCTCACTGTAAACAAACGGGAAGTTGAAGCATCGACTGCTAGTATTAACAAACGTCAAAATGAAGTAACTACACCTACCGTACAAAAACGTCAAGTCGAAGTATCAACTCCTGTAGTCGATAAACGCGAAGCTTCTACGCCTTGTAGCATCAAAAAGCGACAAACTGACATACTAGAGCCTAATACAAAAAATAAAAGAGAAGTTGAAGAAACAACTCTTACAGTAAACAAGCGTCAAGTTGAAGATACTACGGTTAAGGTGACGAAAAGACAAGCTGAAGATACTACCCTTGCGGCACAAAAACGCCAAGCTGAATCAACTATCAGAGCAAGAAGGATGGTAGAAGATACTACTCCAGTTACCGTAGTCAAACGTGGTGGTGATGGTTCAAGAGGTACTACGGGGGAAGACAAAGGAGTCAAGAAACGTGAAGCTTTTGATGAAGAAAAGAAAGAAAAGAGAGAAGTAGACGAAGAAAAGAAGGAAAAGAGAGAATTTGATGAAGAAAAGAAAGAAAAACGTCAAGCAGAATCCACAGTCAAGCCACTGGAGAAACGAATGTCAGAAAACACGACTCCAATTACTGTGGAGAAGAAAGATGGTCCTGGTGGAAGAGGTAGTGTTGGGCAAGATAAAGGTGTTAAGAAACGAGAAGACAATGCTGATAATGAAGAGGAAGAAGGTGAAGAAGCAGAAGAAACAGAGAACGACGAAGATGAGGAAGGCGTGTTTGGCATGGGTTTTGGACGAAAAAAGAGGGATAATAAAGGTAGACATTGAACTAAAAATTGGTTTAGTATTAGTACTTGTACTACAAGATCGAAAATTTTTTTTGGCAAATTATAATCATAAGTCATTAAACTTTACATAAAAAGCGAAGACTTGTAATATCGCAAGTTTTTATCAAAAAATTTTAAAAAATGCCATTTCAGAAAACACAAAACCCAATGTGACAAAACGAGGTGATGGTAATGAAGACAATGCCAAAGAACAAGAAAATACAGAAACAAAAAGCCCAGCCGAACCTATAAACGCGGTCACCAGCCAAGGTGTTGGAGCGCCTTAATTCTTATCACTATGTGGATACAAAACATATTAACTAACTTTTTATCTCGGAAAATTGCTTATTTTTTAATAAATTTGTAAAAAAATTTTAAAAAAAGTTTTTATTATTACAATTTACCTCGCCATAGAAACTTAACATAACTAGACCTTTATTTTGTAAAAAAACTAAAGAAATACCAATAATAATAAAGCAAATTTTGGAAAGATTAGGTATCCTAAGCTGCCTTGACGGTAGTAGCAGCCGCAGCAGCACCAGTAGCCTTGGCAGCTGAAGTGGCACCAGTTCCAGATGGAGCTTTAGTACCGGCTTTGGCTGGGGCTTTGTGGGCTGGTGGGTGGTGGGCTGGCCTCTTGTGGACTGGCTTCTTACCGTGGTGGGCGGCTCCTATAAAATTGAAAATTAAATATATATTTGGTTAGATCAAGAGGAAAGTAAAGTAAATTTTCAAATGAATTATCAATAAACTTACCAAGAGCAGTTACAGCCAAGAGAGCCAAAAGAAGGATGATGAGGAATCTCATGTTAGAATTGACAATCAAGTTAATGAATGATATGTTTATACCTAGGTTTTGAGCCTTATATATTAAATTTTGTATACAGATTTACATAATCATCATGACCTAGTCTTGGAACTCTATATTGTTTATTATTCTTTGTCCATTTCTACTTGTTCTGTTTACAAGAACTACAGTGTATTATAAGATTAACATAAGTTGAACTAAAGTTTACATAAAACGTGGCAATCAAAATATTGGTAACAAATTAGTATGTAGATCATAATTTAGTAACTAGTATAAAAGGCTCCACAACTAGTGACAACAATAGCATTCATTAACTTTTCTGTCCACTTCAACATGAGATTCTTCATCATCCTTCTCTTGGCTCTTTTGGCTGTCACTGCCCTTGGTAAGCTTCAAAATGATTTTTCTATAAATAAAACTTTACTGTGTAAAATACGTCGTCGATAAAAGCGAGCGCAAAAACTATCATAGACAGTGAAACTTAAGACAATATTTATAATATTTTCAACAAATCAGGATATACACCATGACCCTTTAGGAGCCGCTCACAAGAAACCAGTCCACAAGAAGCCAGCCCACCATCCCACAGTTCACAAAGCTCCAGCTCATCAACCTCCAGCCCACAAAGCTCCAGCTCACAAAGCCCCAGCTAAAGCCGGTACTAAAGCTCCATCTGCAACTGGTGCCACTTTAGCTGCCAAGACAACTGGTGCTGCTGCGGCCGCTACTACCGCTAAGGCTTCTTAAATATAGTCTTATTAGGCTAATTAGCTTTTTTAGATGTTTTTTCATTAGCTTGAAGTAAAGTATTATTTAAAATTTAAAAAAAAATTTTTTTTAATTTTTTTAATAGTAACATGCATGCCTAAGTTGCTACCGTAGATCATTAGTCCTTAGACCAATACGACCATCTTAGAGGAAGTAATTAAAGTCATAAATATTATCTACAGAATCTTCCTACCATCTCCCAGCAACACTACTTAACGTTCTCATCTGAATTCAAAACAAAACACACATTTCTTAAAAAGTAATGTTGTTATGACATATTTTTTGGAATGTTGCTTCAATTTTTATCCTACTTGTACAATAACATCATAGATAACTCTATCATAACCTTTTTCCTTATCTACTACATCAAAACCACCCTATCTTGTCAAATGTACGATGTTATCTATCAACAAGTACCTGTTCAGTATGACGTATATTATAGAAACACCTTGTTCAGTGTTGAAGATGTCACGCTAGATGGTTGTGCAGTAGAAGCATTGATTAATGATGCTAGATGGCTGATGTATAACACTGATAACAAAACTTGTGTTGGTGGTAAACAACTTGTTGGGTTGGCTATGGCTAGTCTGGATATACAAAGTAGGAAGTTTGAAGTTTTATGTTTATGAAGTTTTAGCTTATGGCAACAGAACGGAGCTGGTGTATATAAAAAGCAAACTCAAGTATAACACTACATTGAATGGAACCGATGCTCAACGAGTCATTATGGATTTGAGTGAGTTTAACTTTTGAACTCCATTTTATCTTGGTATAAAAACACGTTTTTTTTGAATAACGTTAGGGATGAGAAATAAGCCGGTTCGGGCGCACTTTTTAGGTCTGTCCCAAACTCGGGACCTAGTTTGCAACCTTGGCATGTTTAGATTTTTTCAAAGTAACAATAAAATTTGGTTACTTTACCATTTAGCTATAATGTAGTGAGAAAATAGACAACTAAAAATGTTTATTTGAGTATAGTCGCATAACAAACAGTAACAACAATAAATATTTCGCGGCATAATAAATTGAAAATCAATGTTTCGTTGCGGGACTCAGTAAATCCAAAAATATTCATCGCCACTGCCAAAATACGGTCCCGGAACCAAGGCCAGCTGCCCAACTTTTGAGCTCGACCTGTTTTTATCTTTGTCGAAGGCCGGGATTATATGGCTCGTTTTTGAATTCTACATTACGTACCTTTGTTATGGTTGACATTATTAATTTTAACAAATCTCAAAAATATTTTTGGAACAAATTGATTTTGTAGCGTATGGTGAGTCAATATGCCCTGACGATTGGCCTTTCATTTATCAATGGCCTCAAGGAAGGTGTTATGCCAATGTAAGTATCAGATAAGCTTATACTGGTCACACTTCAAAACTATAGTCTCCGTTCTCAGCGATGCAGAAAGCTAAACAAAATTGGTTTAGTTTTGAAGTTTGACCAGTATATGTATTTTTGAATTTTAACCAAACTTTGTTGAAGTTTGAGCTCATTTATTACAAATTTAGCTCAAAGATGTGTCGGACGATCCTTATGGAAGCACTTTTTACAATTACAGAAACGGATTGTTTACAAATGACAGTATGAGTCTTATGCAGTTCACTTATACTAGAGGACGTAGGTTTTTTGCCTTGCCCTACCTTGCCTTGCACTACCCCACCCTACCATGCTTTACCCTTACCCCGTCCTTCCTACTTTACCCTACTCTACCACACTTATCCTGCTCTGTTCTACCCTCCCTTGCTCTATCCTTCCCTATTTTACCCATCCCTACCTTCATTGCCTAACACATCCTACTCTGTCCGTCCGCAGCCTGTCCTTTGTCCGACAACGATAGTCTACTGTAACATTTTTTTCAATTTCACAAAATGCAAACTTCAGAAGCCTCCCAAATCTATTTATACGAGTGTGCACACAAACTGGCATATGTAATCATGTACAGTGGTACCTACAAATGTTTTTTGTTAATCGAAATGAACGTGACAAGCCCATCACAAGTAAGAACAGGAGCGAACGAATTGTGTAACCAAACCATTGTCAACGGTAAACCGGTGGAAATCATTGATCCTCTCATTCCTGGGTTTGTATATGGTAAGTTTTTAAGATTTTTAATATTTTCATATCATATATGTCACAGTAATAAGTTACTTATGTCATGTATGTCATAGTAATTTGTATTATAAAGTGGCAAAAAAAGTCTTGCCGCTTTTTAGTGTGAAAACCTTAACATATTAGCAACAAGACTTTTTTTTCTATATTACCATCATTATACTATCAACAGCAGCTGTATATGTATGTTATAGTAGTCATTTTATATTAGATTTTAAGTTTAAAAAGCAAATTTTTCAAAATTAAAAATTTTTTTTAGTTTTAAAAACTTCAAATTTTTAGCCCAAGCCCCAGGCAACGCGTTAGTAGGTATAATTGAGATCAATGAAGCTTGGATATACGCTACCGACAGAAATATTTCTCTACCATACCGGAACTATTGGATGGATGGGTACCCGAATAGTACTGAAGGCCTAACCTTCTTTGGGCCGCCGGAAGACCAATTTTATTTTTATAACAAAAACTCAAGTACTATGCTCGCTTGTACCGCTCTTTATGTTAAAGTTCAGTTTTAGAAAAAATAAAAATTTTTCTAACTTTACCCTTCTGACATCCTTAATATTATACCTTTATCTTTAGTAATACTCGTTAAAATTTCACTTGTAAATCAAGAACTTAAACTACAGTTCAATTTTCAAATGATCCACCCCATAAATGTAACATTGTGTATGAGAAACAAACAAACAAACGTCGCGTGCGTCATATCAAAGATAATGCGACGGTGAACTCTCGCGCTGCCCACATTTGCGATGATTCAAGGGATTAACTTTCTTGCCTCGAGCAATACGAGACTGTAATATATTCCAGTGTATTTGACTAGCGCTCATATCATGGATGATATGACTAAAATCAATTTGATTTTGAAACTTCTAATCATCAGCAAAATCGTATTCTTGTTATCGAGTTTGGGTACGGTTCGTGGAGAAGAATGTCATCGATGTGCTGAAGAGATAATCAAAGATAACTGGCTAGCTACCGGCTTGCCTACACAGCCCGAGGACATGGCTTATACGAAGAATTGTGCAGGGTCATTATCGAATGTGAATATCAAAAATTGCGGTAGCTCGGCTTGCTATGCAGCTGCTTTTGTTATTCGTAAGTTTTTGAAATCTTCTCCATCCTTAGTAGGCCTGTAAAGGAACCAACCCCAATTTTTCTAGCTCGGCCCTTAACAATATGGAAGTCTAAATTCCATTTTCCGTTTCATTTTTTAGTCTCTTAAACCTACTTTAAATCTCCATCCCATCCAAAACTACCAAAAAACAATTTCAGAAGGCCGTTACGCAGTGATCCGTGGCTGTCCAGAAGAATTCATCAAAGATTCCAACGTTCCTGCAGCAGCTACAGCCCAAATTTGTGAGTATGCTCATTACACAGGAACTGCACAAGTCGGTGTTGATGGCACAGATGTAGCTAACCCATTCACTGGCATCAATATTTGCGTCACGAACAGATGTAACCACGCTTCGGCCATTGATAACAGTGAAGCTTTTGCCCGAAATCCATGGCAAAACGTTAACTGCAAAGAAAAAAGTGGTAAGAACAATGTTTTTATATACGTCAGCATCTTTTATATCAAATAGTTTTATCAGTTTTAAGGTAATAATAGTAAAAAGTACAGAAAAGATGTTGTAGTAGGTATATCCTAAACTGAAGCCACGTTTTTTTCATTTTTTAAACACCAAAAGCAAAAAAAAATGTAAACCTTAATATAAATGCAGTAATACATTGTTCTAGCTACTGTGCAATGCATTGAATGTACCCACTTTGATGGAGAAGGATGGTGCAATTGGGACAGCAAAGTAACATGCACTGGATCCTACTGCACTAAAGTTGTTGGCTCATTAAACGGTAATTCTTGTAAAATTCAAAACCTTTTTCATTTCATTAGTCAAGTAAAGAACTAAAATTAATCACACAAATTTTTAAAACCTTATCTTTACATTTAAAAAAATTATGACAAAAAGTAACTTACCAACCCATGTCACCAAATTATTGAACCTAAATCAATGTTTTTCCGATTTAAGGTCGCCGATTTGAACACCGTGGCTGTACATCAATAAACCCACTCCAAGTGGACTACTGTTACCCATTCAATCGTCCAATCAACATCAGTTTACTGGGAATGTCCATAAACCAAGAGCTGAAGGGAACACAATGCATTTGTGCTGGTCAGCGATGTAACAGCTCTTTTACTGTTACATCGTCGTATCTTGTTGCTATTTCCGGTTTTATTATGTTTTTATTGTTTGGAAGGTAAAACTGGTAAATTATTTTATTGTAAAATTGTTGTTGACCTAATAAAAATTACATAAATGATACTAAACTTGTTGTTTTACACGAAAAAACCCTGATTTTTATAAAGTTCAATATTTAAAATTTCAAAATATAAACGTGCAAAAGTTCTTTCGACCACAGTAACCTTGTTAGTCACAAATCAAACAAGACCAATCCTAAATTTTGTAAATTTAAAACAAAATTTTGTCGAAAGGAAGAGTTGACTCAAAAGAAAAACTTAACGCAATAATTAAAAAAAAGAATTTTTGGAGAAAAATCTCGCGCACCTCGATGAATGCAGCCGTCTGACCATCGATCCACTGACCAGCTGGGTTGAAGAGGGCTTCTTCTCACTTCTTACAACTTTTATGGCTTGAAATGAAATCAAAATTCCTGGATAGTATCATAAAATCGCGCAAAACTCAGGCAAAACAAAGTGTGGATGTTGAACCGTAAGTTCCTTGTCTTATTTTTCTTGATTTTTAGATGAAAAGAACTTTGGTTTTGGTTTTAAAAAACGTAGCAGAATGTTGAGAAGCTAGACAACGTAAATACGAAAAGTTTTTGTTAAAAAGTTTGGCCGAAATTGATAAAAAAGTTCGATAAGGTCATTTGTCTAGTGTAATATTGTTTTTCGCCCAAAACAAAGGTCGGCTTCATAAAAAACGTAAAAAATTTAAACTGAAACAAGTAGATGTATTAACTATGTCAAGTAAAAAAAAAACGCAAATTTTTCAGGTTAGGACATAGATCTTGGCCGGTTCTTCCACAACCACGGACGGCGTTGTTTTCTGAATGTACATTATTTTTATATTCAATCTTTGCCTTATTTATTCAGTACCTCAATTTGTATAAAACGTTATGGTGGCTTCCTAAGTCTCATTGGCATGGAGTTTTTGTAAGTTCTTGATTTAGAAAGGGCGAATTTAAAATTTATATTGTTTTAGAAGACGTTTCTGATCAACCCATATGTTTTGTCGTGTATTGGCTTGCTATTGGGGATTCGTGTGACAAAATGTTTTTGGCAGACGGTAAGGTCCTTTATTATTGTATTTTATAAGTTTAGAGTCATATTCTGGATGTTTAACGCATAATTCTTGGTATATTATGTTAAAGTCCATCAGAATGTTAAATGAAGGTAAAAAACGCTTTTTATGGTTAATAAGCAATTAATATTAAAAGAAGATGTTGTTTTTAACCTAAAACTTATATGACACGTTGTTTTTAACCTTTAAAACAATTTAAAATTAGATGTTGTTTTAGATAACCAAGCGATTCGACGCACTGAATCCAAAGTGTGATTCGGTATTCTGGAGCATTGTGGAATATGCATTTATAAAGTCACCTTTATGTACCATGATAACAGCTAGCTTTTTGTTCAGTATGACAAGAATCACAAAAGAATTTGGGTTAACTGCAGCAGTTTTACTTATTACTCCGTAAGTATCTTGACATTTTGATTGTTGACAAGGTTCCTTGCACTTTAAAGCTTGTTTATAATATTATTTTGCTGTGATTTACATAGATTTTTCTTTATTTGGATAAAAAAATGTTTGCTTATCATAATTTTTGATTCTGAAGTTTAACTTTTTCTGTTTATTGATATTGTAGTAGGTATAGATGTTAGATTATCGTGATATTTTAGAAGCCTCCTTCACGGTTTGTACGAACTATGGTTTATAAGGAAAGAGCTAATGAAGGTGTCGTTTACACCGTATGCGATTTACAATGGAGATACATATCAACAACTTTCACGTATCGAAAGCCCTACTTCAATCGACTATGGGTTAGATATTCAACATGAGTGCGGTATGCTTTTTAAAATTTTTCAAAATTTACTTTATTTTAAATGACATACTTTGTTGTAAAAGGCATAGTTTGTTTCATTCGAAGATTTTTGGGTCTTTTAACTGAAATCGGTTAGATTACTTGACCTTTGTATTGTTTTAGGTGTTTTGAGACTAACTTCTTTGTGAATGTCAAAAATTTTTTAATTTCAGTTCCAAAATGTTCACCTCATACTAAAGCAACTGAAACTCTGTACGAGATTATCAAATGTAGACTATTGAACTGCTTGTTAATAGCCTTCTACACGGCCTATTACTCTGTTTACTTGCCTATCATCTTTGTACCTGTAAGTTGTTTTAACAGCTTCTACAAGCGGTGATATCGCTATGCATAGATAGGCGTAGTTGTGAGAAGGAAGATATATCTCTCATCTCACAGCCATGGCTATATCATCATATTTTACCTTAATATCCCTACCCAAACTTTAGAGCAAAACCTACTCCGGCCTAACGCAACATTTTTATCGTGAAACCGTGTGGTACGAGTTTATGTTCGTCAACGTGTTCATGACAACCTTCTTCATATACGCTCTATATCAACTGCCGATTCAGCTACTACATCAAGCATATCAGACAGCAGTACATCTTGGTTACTATACGGATCCAGTGAAGGAAACGAAACAGACCCCGATTCCGGCTGGAGGTGACGATGTAGCTTGTGATGGAGCCAAAGTTGTAGGGTCAGACAGTATTGTATATACTGCAAGATGTCATAAACATTGGTATGAGGTCGCGGCGACACCTGGGAATATGAAACATAACCTGTTTTATGTAAGTAGGGGTGGGAAATGGCAATAACTTTCTTTACAGTGTAGTAAATGGCAATAACTTTCTTTACAGTGCAGAAAATGGCAATAACTATCTTTACAGTTCTTAAAATGGCAATGACTTTATTTACAGTGCATAAAAGAACTCAAATTTAAAAAAAAAACAATTTCTGCAGACTGCAGTGCTACAACAACAAAAATTCTAGAAATTCGCCCACAACCCAACCAACATCTTCAAATACTCTTGTTATGCCCAAGGCATTTTAATAGCCATTCAATTTCACAACCTTGTAATGGCAACTGATTGGCAACATATCTGTACATTGGTGATGTTAATGTTCGCCAATTACGTTTGCTTTTTCGTATATTTCCGCGAATATATTGTCGTACGATACATCTACGCAGATGATCGTAAAGCTCCGGATGACCGAAAATATTATTTAAATCGAAATTAAATTAACATATCAGTTTTATAGCTATAATAAATAGATAACTTATATTTTTATAGTATTTTTTGTTTAATACGGCAAAGAATTTTGGTTTTATGTGAAAAATTAATGTTAATATGATGATTTAAAGAATATTTTTATGTTTTTTATTCAAAAATTTTTAAGGATAGCTAAGTAAAATATTACGTTTAAGATCTAATAAGTGGCTGAAAATAGCCTAAAACAACAAAGCTACAATAATTCTATACAAAAAACCTCGAAAAAGGTAATTGCCGCCAGCAGGGGTCGAACCTGCGACCTTGGGCTTATTAGACCCACGCTCTAACCGACTGAGCTATGGCGGCTCTTGCCTTCGTGCCTTTCGCTTTTCCTCTTCTTTCACAAACTGTGAAGCTACTCGGCCGCGGGCCCTCTCTACTCCCCTACGTTTATGTGTGCGTAAAGGAAAGGAGTGGAAGTGTGCGCCATGATAGCTCAGTTGGGAGAGCGTTAGACTGAAGATCTAAAGGTCACCGGTTCGATCCCGGTTCGTGGCATTTTTGCACTGGGGGATATACACATTGGCAAAGTGTTGGGCTTAAGGAAAATGAAAAACGGGCCGGCTCTAAAAATTATTTTTTAAAACTAACAAAAAGTGTGGCTAGCTATGTGTATAAGATTTCTAACTATGTATTAATAAATAAAGTAGTAAGGAACAATTTGAGAAAAATAGACGTTTAAACCATGCGGCAAAAATTTTAAGGAAATTTTACAACGCGGTCGAAAAAAAAATAAAACATATCTTTTGTGTAAAATACGACAAAACCGTGGGATGAAAAATTATGATAATAATGCAGTTTTTTCGTGAAAAGCTACTTTTTAAGTTTAAAAGTGTCATTTTCCTATGATAAGGCATAATATTTCTACTGGATTGGGACACTGAGAAAAAATAGTCTTAACATACCATGCCATACTAAGTTAAACGTTTTGTAGTGATTTAAACTTTTTTTCAATGTAATGTTAAATGTGATAAGCAGTGAAAACGTTTTTTCTAGGAAATCCGTCGTTATGACACATTTTTCAAAATTATAATATTATAGAAAATTGAATACCGATTCTATAAAAGAGTAACTTTCCAGTGAAAAAATACAAAAAAAAATATAGTTCAAAAATTTATTTTTTGATTTTTATCTGTTTTGGCCAATAAAAAGTGCCCTAGCAAAAATGCCACGAACCGGGATCGAACCGGTGACCTTTAGATCTTCAGTCTAACGCTCTCCCAACTGAGCTATCATGGCGCACACTTTCACTCGTTTCTTTTGTGTTCAGCAATGTTGAGCGGTCGTTCACATAATTTTTCTGAACAGATCGATCAGAATTAAGCTATAACTTTAATCATAAACAGTTGACGTCAACAATCAAAACTACAAAATATACAATTGAAACTAAACTTGCATCACATTATCGTAGATAAGGGAACATATAAATGGTTCTTTTGTTTCAAAAAGCAGATTTTTTACAGTGATCAGTGTATGTTAAAGATCAGTGTATATTAAACAGCATAAGAGCTTGTTTGAAGTAATGGCTACTGAAGAAAAGGTTTTACGTTGGGGAATCTTGGGATCTGGCCAAATTTGCAACGACTTTGTTTTGGCTTTGGACAAGGCTGAACATAAACATAAAGTAAGGTTTTGGCCGGTGCTTGGGAAGGAGTATTTAAAAAAGACTAGTTTTACGTAGGGTATAGTAGGGTATTCTATGACAGGGTATTGTAGGGTAAAGTACGGTAAAATCTGGTAAGGCAGAGTAGTATGAAGCATGATAAGTGACTATAGCGTTTTTACTTTACCGTAGTACCCAACTTGTATTACTTTGCTTTTTCAGGTCGTAGCAATAGCAGCATCATCAGAGAGCAGAGCATCTGACTTCATAGTCAAGCACAATATCTTAGAAGCCAAACCTTATGGTAGTTACGATGAACTCCTCAAGGATGATAATATTGATGTAGTTTACATCGGTTTGAGGAACTTTTTGCATCAAGAATTCACCGTGAAGGCTCTAGAAGCCGGGAAGAACGTTTTGTGTGAAAAACCATTTGGTTTGAATCTAAAACAATCTGAAGCCATGCTTGAAGCCGCTGAAAAGTCTGGAAAGCTTCTTGTTGAAGGCTACTGGACACTACATTTTCCGATTTACAGAGAATTGGACAAGATTCTGAAAGAGAAAGCGTATGGTGACGTTTTTAATGTTGAAGCTAGTTTTGGGTACAGTTTGGTGAGTTTTGTTTGAAGTTGAGGTATAAAACAGAAGTATAGTCATGTACCTTGAGAATAAAAATTTGCATTTTAGCCATCCGACTTCGTAAACCTTGAAAGAGGCGAGACCATGTTGACAACGTTAGGCTGCTACACTATTATGATTGCCAACTTTGTATATAAAACTGAAGGAAGGATAGTTGATGTCGATTGGGAAAGAAATGATCATGGTATGTTAAGTTTGTCATAGTTAATAGTTTTGGAGTTTCAAAACTTATTTTTGCCTTTCTTTCGTAAAAACTTGAAAATATTGTTGAATTAAAGCCTTAGGCTTTTAGATCCAAACTCTAATATTATGTTGAAACTTGAAGAGCTATGACATGAAAAAGATATCAGACCATTGTTTTAGGAGCTGACAAACGTACAAAATTGACCTTGAGCTTCGGTGAAGACAAAAAGGCTATCTTGAGGTTTGATGAAACCCAACCTTTGGAGAATAAGCTAAAAGTAAATTGTAAAGAGGCCTTGATAGAGGTAAGCACTCAACTAGTTGCCTAATTGTAGCTCAGCTAACACAACATTGCCCCATCTGACAAACCCTTTTATTTCAAGGTAGATGCCCCATTCTGGTGCCCAACCAAACTGACAATAACAACAGAAAATGGTATTAATACAAGAGAATGCCCTTTGAATGATAACCGCAAAGAATTCAACTATCCGAACAGCTCTGGGTTGAGATACGAAGCTGACCATGTTTATGAAATGATATTTGACAACAAGACCGAGAGTAACATTGTGCCATTGAGATTCAGTAGGCAGGTTCAGAAGACCGTCGATGAGGTACGAAAAGTCATGGGAATCGAATTTCCTGTCGATACATGATGGCTTTGGTAAAAAAAAATGGTAAATAAGATCACGCAAAATAAAATTCATTTATTTTGCGTTGAAATACACAACAACGGCTAATAGAAAGTCGGACATGGTTTTCGTTTTCCGCCGACATACGAATACACAATATACTCATCTTCTTCGTCGAACCGGCCCTCGGACCATGATGGATTCATCGATGGATGTGTGGTTGGGCGGGGCTGAGCAAAGGACCCAAAAGAATGGGAACGAGGGTTCTTGCCCGAAAATGGGGACAAATTGTCGTTTGGGACGTCCAGAAACGTGACTCGGGGTCGTGGATTGTTCAGCGAAGTGTATCCTGAAATTTTTGACATTAGCTGATCATAATATAGAACAAAGAAGTTAATATTTATCTAAAAACCTAAGCATTTAAGCCAAAAACAAACTTTTCATCTAAAACAATAACTTTTTTCTTCATAAATCTTTATTCCCAAAGTAATAACCAACAAAATCAAAAACTCACCCTCAGCCCTTGATGGATTCATCGATGGAATGTAGTTGGACTCCGTATTCGACCGATAAAACGTGTTGGTCATTGGCCGGCGGACCGTCCCGTACCTAGGGTTATAATCCAAGCTCGGCTCCGACCGGTAATAGTTCGGTCGATAATTCCTGTTTGCCCGAAAAACCTCCTTCAAATAGTCGTTCATCCTCTCCGAAATCGTACCCAAGCTCGCGCTGTTCGGGTGAAGCTCACGCAACAAATTGACCATCCGCACCTGATACTCCAACTTCATTTGCATGACCTTGGCCGCTTCGTAGTCCTCGTCCTCCGGCGTGGCTACGATTGTACGCTAAAAAGAAGAATGAATGAACATAGGTAATACTAATATTAAGCATCATATTAATAGCTTCGTAAAAATTTACGTTTTTTCTCATTTTCGAACCTATTGTCATGTAAAAATGCCATTTTTAAATCAAGAATGAATCAAATGTCCACTTTTTAATTTTAAAAGCTTTTCCACACTCTTCTCTACATTTTAACTCCAAACTTGTCTAAAATACAACTACCTAAAATATCAAAAACACCAAAACCTATAGACTTACACTAAATCTGAGCCCAACTCTTCCTTCAGGTCCATCGGCCGGAAAAAGCACCTCATTACCCACAAAACATGGCACCAAAACTCTCTTCTGCACAATGCGATGGTAGATCTGATTCTCCTCAAACACTCTTCGCAACGACGAGCATGCCACAATACATCCACCAAATCTGCGAGCATTCGCGGCCAATACACGGCTCAGCTCATTGTACTTTTCTTGACCTTGGCCTTGTGTGAACTGAACCAGGCCAATTCGAGCCAGCTCAGTCAGCAGTTGATGATCGTCCGTCTTCTCCGTATAACGACGATAACAGTGGGGAAAGAAGAGCTTTGCATCATGGCCACGCAATATAAAGTACCACAAGGTTATCAGACAACCTTTAATCGAAGAGACTCCCTTTTTACCAGTAGCTTCACCATACCTGGAATGGAAAATATTAAAATAATGTTAAAAAATATCCAAAACTTATAAATTATCGTTTTATCAGGCAAACAAGATCAAAAATCGGCCGATCCTTGAGAGTTCGTCAAAGATAACATCAAGAAAACTTCAAAATTAGTAAAACTAACACGCAAATAATACTCTACAATGAATTTAAAGACAAAACAACAAAGAGAACGAATTTCGACAAAATTTTGTCGGAATTCAACAATCACATGGTAAGCTGCGCCCACGGAAAGTTATACGACAAAACATGTCCGCCAGCAACCTCTTATGATAAAAATAATCAATTTGAATGCAAAAATTACAGAAAACCTAACAAAGAAACTTAAAAACTAAGTCTTCCAATTTAAAAATTAAAATTTGTTGAGAAACGTCAAAAACTTACGAATATCCAACCTCAACACCATTAATATACATCGGTCGCAACAACACATCCCTCGACCGTTCCTTTGGCCAACCACATTCATCTGCAATCACGGACGGATTCCGTGGAAATGGTCGTTCCAGTTTCTTGTGCAACGGGACTTCCGAATCCTGTTGTAGATCCATTTCGTCGAATCCGAAGCCATTGGGCGCGGCGGACTGGTCGATGTTTGACGACCGCATCAGTAGAAGGGTAACGACCGTTTGTGAGCTTGTCGATAGGAAAAAGAAAGAGTTTTGCGTGAATTTGGGTATTTATAGTGTGTGGAAATTTGCATAAATTCGATTTTTATGGGAAAAACTTGGAAATTTAAAAAATTTAAAAAGTTTAAAAGTTTTTTGTTAAAAAAAAATTTTTTTTGTGTAATTTTAGTATTTTTAGTACAATATGACCAGATATTCTAGTATTAACATGCTCAAAAAAGTTTTGTCGTATTTTATCGTTTATATACGTTTGATTTGACGACGAGACTTTTTTTAATGTTGAATATGATGTATAATATATTTTTAAAATATTTTTGTTATTTCTTTTTTCAAAATTCATTAAAAAACACTTTTCAATTGAAAAACATCCTTATCATCGCCCTTTAATCACAGCTTCCGATTGTTTTTCGATGTTATAATATCACTCAGTCATTGATTGTATCACTCACATACAATCAATGACTCTTCCTGATCGTACATAAGAAAACAGTGTAAAAACAAATGAATCAAATCAAGAGAATGACTCAAATTTGATATTTCAGTTGTAAATACAACATTAATCACACTTGACTATAAAAGACGAGACGCGGCTGTTTATAACGATGTTTATTCGATTGCTTGATACTGATAAAAATTCGGATAAATAAACAAGATTTTTCGTATTTTGTTTAGTTTTGTAATGGCAACAAGGACGCATTATTTTGATGGAGAGTGGAGTTGGGGTGGTAGAAAGGGAAATACTGTAGTCACACCGAGGAAAGGAAGGCTTAGACCACGCTTTTGGGCTAAAGCGGGAGGGCCTAGACCTGGCTTTCAGAATGGGCCGGGCTGATTTTTTAGCCTTGTCGGGAAACCAGATCTAGGCGAAGGAAGAAGAAATACTCTTAAGGTTTTTTAAAGCAACCTCTTTGTATTTACTTGCAGTCTAGTGAGATGCCCATTTGAAAGCATACTCTTATCGTCAGGTATAGTCCAGTCAAACCTTGTTTGTATGACACTCAAAGGACTTGTATAAACCCGTCTTTCTAAAAAAGGTGTCATACTACCAAGATGCACATTATCGTACTATGTGCATTAAATAATCATTATCGTGCTAAATGCCATTTTATATTTCAAATTAAGCTGCCATTTAAAACGCTTTTCAGAATGAAATCACTAGTTTTACTAGTAGCCTTGTTCGGCATGAGCTACGCCATGCGGCAACAAGCCGTTGGAGCTGAAGGCACCCTGTTGTGCGGTGATAAGCCAGCCGCCAACGTTAGAGTTGCCTTGTGGGATGAGGATGATGGTAAGTTAAAATACGTATTTAAAAAGTTATATACATAGAAAAGATGGAGTTTTTAATACTGAAGGATACCGTAGCAAAAAGCAAAAAAAATTTTTTTAATTTATCAAATTGTTCAAAAAATTCTGTGCTCCCTCTTAAAGCAAATTATTGGGGTCGAGGAGCACAGAACTATTTGAACAATTTAATAAAACCAATTCTTACAAACGTATCGTAATCTTACCGTATCCTTCCTTTAGTCAAATAAAACATTAACCCCATCCCTTCTAGGCCCAGACCCAGACGACAAGCTAGCCGAAGTAAGAACCGATGCCAACGGCAACTACAAGCTTCACGGCAGCACACGCGAACTCACCAACATTGACCCAAGACTGAAGTTCTACCACGACTGTGACGATGGTATCAAGCCCGGACAACGAAAAGTCAAACTGGCTATTCCAAGCCAATACATTTTCAGCGGAACTGAACCAAAGAAATACTTCAAACTCGGCACCTTCAACTTGGAAAGCAAATTCCACAAGGAAGACCGTGATCTGATATAAATTGAGATTGTGATGCTAGTATTGAATGGTTTTTTGTAAAATTAATAAAGTTTTAAATGTCAAGGACATAAATTTTTTCATTGTCTTCATTGTGACAAAAGCTACCCCCCAAGCCTAACAAGGATTGACTTAAAATTTTTTCTATAGAAAGATCATGTAAATACCAGACCTTCAGCAAAGTACTAAATTGCGTTTTCCAAGAATTATCAAGAAAATCGAGATCAAAAAAAATTCTGTTTTCAATTTCCCGCCAAATTGGCATTGTGTTTCAAGCTTATAACTTTGCCATTTTTTGACTTTTGAGAATTTTTCTTTTATTTAGTAGTAAAATACCTTTAAATGAACCTACTTTTTTAAATTTGTAAGCGTAGCTTGCCTGGAAAGTCAAAAAAAGTTCTTAAAACACAATGCCAAACTTGCCAAATTAGCGGGAAACAAAAATAATTTAAATTTGAAACTCGAAAGCGCGAGCTATTTTTTTCGAGTACTACTGGAAGTACAAAAAATTTATATAAAGACATCAAAAGAGTCCTAGTCTTGAGCTGATTCTGAGTGTGACAAATTGGGTACTTTCCTAATAAGTATAAGTTGTAAGCTAGACTAAAGCCAAAGTTTAAAAATTTTTTTTCAATTTAAAGTTATTCACTAAGTATAAAACCATATTTTTAAAATTATTCTGTAGTGTCATTGTTTGCTCAAATGATTTTCCAAATCTAATTCTCGAATAATAATTGTTTATTCAAAAAACTTTTTGGTTTTTCAAGTAAACTCGTTAATTTTAAGCACTTCATCTTTAATAATGTTCGCAGAGGTGCTTTTTTCTCAATTTTATAAGGTTTTACGCGTTTTGTAATGTTTTTTAATTTTTATATTGAAAAGACTTTTGAAGGTATGAAACAAGACTCACTTTCTACAACCTCTCAAAAGCTTCTCCACAGTAACAGTCAGACCAGTACAGACCACAGAAGCGTAGTTCCATCAAAAGTTCCATCATTACCTCAACAAGACTTTTACAATTATTTCAAGCAAACGGCTACAGAACTACCTTCACGACCAGTTTCTCAACTTTCTGGTAGCACTTTTATCGATGGGATTTCGCTTCATACTGTAAGTTTTTGATGCTTTTTGAGATTTTATGGTTTTTGTATAATAAATTGTATGGTGTTTATGAAAATTTTTTTAAAAGTTTTGAATGAATATTTTAAGCCATAACGTATAAATTTTATTTGCAGACTGATTTTCCAGTAGAACGACCAAATACGAATGCTCAAACTAGAAAGGTATGATTTTAAAGTTCAAAAGTGACATTGGTCTTATTTTGTACAACAGTAATCCCTGTAAAACAAAAGACCTTTATAATGAACAAATTTAAAAATTTTTTAGTTTGATATGTTATACAGGGGTTCGTTCTAATGTAAACAAGTTTTACACAAGTTTCTCTGTGGATATAGGCAACCAGGGGAGAGGGCAGGGTACAAAAGAATGTTGGAATAGGGGTAAAAGATAAACTAGAAAAATTTTTAAAGTCGGTTTTGTTTCTCAGCTGAAAAATTCTGAGGAAATCTGTAGCTATGCCTTTTCCACCCTGTATGACATTTTCAAACCATTACCTGCACTTTTTCAGCATAAAACATAAATTACCATTGTAAAATTCGAAAAAACCTATTCAAAAGCAATTTATTTTTTCATAGAAAGCCATATTAGAAAACAATTTATTTATCTTTGACCTTTTTTCGAACAAATCCTAGACAGGAACAACAAGAATTTATGAAAATTTCTCGGAATTACTTATCCTTTCATTGCATTTACTTTCGGTTTATCGTATTCTGACAAATAGGTTTATCGTGTTCTGACAACATGCATAGTACAATGCTATTCTTTGGGGAGAAAAACTAAAATAATTTTTTTGGCAAAACACGAGGTCATGTTATTTCCTGCACGTAAATGTCACATTTTGTTTTGTTCCCCTCTCTTTTGGACTTTTCCTACACTGTTTACAGCACGTTTGTATAGTTCAGACTATAATTTAATGTTTGGAATGTATTTAAGTTTATAGTGTAACACTGTAGGATTTATTGAATATTGAGGTCGTTAGGCCAAGGCTAAGGCTAGCAAGGAAGGTACCCGACCTGCAACGCTCAGATTTCGTTCAAACTTTTTTTATTGAAAGGTCACGTAAATGTAAGATGTTATGCAAAATTCTAAGTTGCGGTTTGCGGCCAGTCTTGAGAAAATCGAGATCGAAAAATCGCGTTTTGAATTTTCCGCCAAATTGGCATTGTGTTTCAAGCTTATAACTTTGCCATTTTTTGACTTTTAATCATTTTTCTTTAATATGTTAGTAAAAAACCTTTCATTTTTAAAATGAACCTACATTTTTAAATTTGTAAGCTTAGCTTGGCTGGAAAGTCGAAAAGTGCTTGAAACACAATGCAAAATTTGCCAAATTGGCGGAAAATTTAAATATTTAAAATTTAAAACTCAAAAGCGCAAGCTAAAATTTTTCATAGGTACTAATGGTACTACAAAGAATCCGTATAAAAATTTTGAGCTGATTCTGGGAGTTGCAGGTTGGGTACTTTCCCTATAAGCTAAGGCTAAGGCCTTCCAAACCAAGCCTTACAAACTCTCCTTTCTCCCTCAAAAACAGACCGTTCCTGCCGTTCTAGATTGTAGACCGGAGATTAGAAACGTCGTCTTATAAGTGAGTCGGAATGAAATTTGCCAAGACCTACTACAAGTGTCATTAAGTGAGCCGAGAGAACATGCAAAACGAGGAGAGTGTGGCCAGAGATGTAAGGGAATTCTAGCCTCGCGCGCGTTCCTTTTTTATTAGATTCCCTTTTGAGTACGTTAGAATATTTGTGAGCTCCGGTCTTGACATGGTTGAGAAGATATTGGGGACATTTGGGTAGATTTTGGGTTATTATTATTAATAAGGATTATGAGGTGTTGGGCAAAGTAAATCAGTGGGCATTACTATAATTTTATCTTGTATAGGCAAGGTTTATCAAGAGGTGCTTTAGGTATAAAGAGAAAGTTTTAAACAAGAAGTAAGGAAACGAAAGGGGTGTTTTTGGTACTGCATAGCAAAAACAATAGTTGGAGAAGTAATATTTTTTGTGTTTAGTAAAAAGTCGTGAACATGGTAAAAATAAAAATTTAACCTTTTTATTGGGGGCTTTTGAATGCCAGGTTGTTCAAATAATTCTGTGCTGTTCAACTACGAAAATTTGTCTTGTGAGAGGGGACATAATTATTTGAAAAACCTAGTCAAAATTTGCTCTTTTAATGCCATTTAGACCTTTTGTACTGAAAAAATTGTTTTGCAAAGATATCGGATTATTCCAAAACCCTTTGGATTATCTTATGTCAAGATAAATGTTTAAAATAGGCTGCAATTTGCTATTTTTACAACAACGTACACTTGAAAACTTTAGTTTATCTCTATTTTCAATAGTTTTTACAAAGAAATTTTTGAATTTTTGAAATTATGATTTTTTCTTACATGGAAAGTACTTGCCCCGTTCTGATTTTCTTCAAATTTTATGTAAAGAAGGATCATTTAAATATAAGGTCTTCAGCAAACTACCAACTTGCGCTTACCAGCCAATCACTAGAAAATCAAGATCAAAAATTACGTTTTGAACTTCCCGCCAAATTAGCACTGTGTTTCAAGCTTATATAACTTTGTCATTTTTTGACTTTAATCATCTTTCTTTGGTATACTAGTAAAAAACCTTTAAATAAATCTATTTTTTAAACTTGTAAAAAATAGATTTATTTAAATTATCTTATCTGAAACATTTAAAAAGGGCTTGAAACACAATGCCAAATTAGCAGAAATTACAAATCTTTTAATTTTAAAGAGTGGTACCAAGAATTCATTTAAAAACCTGCAGCTAAATCAGAGCGAGACACGTTGGGCACTTTCCTTGTAAGTCACGATCTTCTTTCTTTATATTGAAAAAATAGCCTTTCATTGATCGAACTCTATTAACTTTTTTGCCATATCAAATGGTAAGATAGAAAAGTAATTACCGTTTGATATGCCAAATAAAATAAAACCTTAATTATTGGCTATTACACCAACTTTATTTTACTGAATTGTACTTTTGTTTACTCTCCGATAACACTTCTAGTAATTACCGAAAGGTGGTGGGTGTTAGGTATTTTTTGTTCGGATTCACAGTAGTTGTAATTACAATTTACTACGGGATTGAAAGCTGTATTCATAATTGCATGGTAATCTGGGCACAATGTTGCCACGGTGATCTGGATTACGTATAGAGTAAATGGGTATTGTAAGAAGATAAGTAATTGTTCTGAATATGGATTGAATAGTTTGTTCTGAATATGGATTGAATAGAGAGTTATATGTATTGTGGTTAGATCTAATGAATGGTCTTCAGATTACTGTGTGGTATTTCGTATACTTGTGTTTTTCTTTATTACAGGGTAGAGCAAAGTAGGGTAGAGTATAGTAGGGTAGGGTAGGGTAGGGTAGGGTAGGGTAGGGTAGGGTAGGGTAGGGTAGGGTAGGGTAGGGTTGGGTAGGGTAGGGTAGGGTAGGGTAGGGTAGGGTAGGGTAGGGTAGGGTAGGGTAGGGTGGGATAGAAAAAACAACGTAATACTTCGAATTCAAGACAGGACAGATGTTTATCCAACTCATAAGCATTTCGAAAACACTTTTACAAACATGTCACGCAAAATATATGTCAACTACCCTGTAGACTCATCTGTCGCTTCGCCCTTACGACCTTGGAGTCAACGCTTTTTTCGATGAAAATGTAATCTCGTTTGGTTGGGTTTATTTGAAATTCTGGAGTTGAAGGCACGTGTTTTCCTCCCAAAAATAGCTGGAAAAACCCCGAGGAAAGCGTTTCACCAAACAGGTGCTTTATTGTAAACGTTCGACGAAATTACCGCGTAGTTAATGTGTATGATTAAGTCTGAGCCCTGGTTGGTGAGAAGTTTTTGTTTTTATAGTATTACTAAGTAAAAAGAGGGTTTCTTAAGTACTACAATACTTTACAGGCACCTATCATGCTATACTAAATTATATTTGGCCTGACTCTCCTTGAATCCTCGTATAAAAATGTCTCAAACATCTCGGGCGCAGAGCGCCTTAATAATTTCTTCGCTTTTTTGTTTTTTCCGTTTCGTCGATAAGTTATCTCGATTTCAGAAGCAAGAGAAACGAGAACAACACCACAGGTCATCAGGAACCTCCCGACCCAGTTCTCGAACCTATCATCGACTTGTAAATTGGGCCAGTTCTGGTGGCCGTTTCGCTCAAAATATGTCACGGTATGTTTTGATTGTTGTTGTTCGTGTGCTTTTCGCTTTTAGAAATGCTAGACTTATGGTAAACAAGGTGGGAAAAGGGTTTTGGACGTGGTTCTACAGTGTTTTTGTAAGATTATGGTTTGGTTTGAGTCAGACATATTGTTTTAGGGGGATCAAGCTGAATACTTGAGGTTTTTGACGGGTTTTGGTCACGATATGTGAGATTCGTGAAAGAAAATCGTTATGAAAATGGTGCTTAAAGATAGATTACAGTTTTGCGGTTTTAATGTTGTATAAAATTTATTAAAAACTTTTTAAAAAGCTATAACAATATTAAAAACATTATTGTACATTAAGAAAAAATCGCTGTTTTTGATGTATAAAATAATATTATAGAATACTGAAGCAGTCTTTAGACATTTTATTTACAAATAGACTAAAATATCATGTTTTCTGTGAGAGCATATCATACTTGACAGAGGGGATAGACAATCCGGCAATAAACTGGCCAGATTTTCAGCTCAAGACCTGATGTTCTTAACCGGGAATCCGAGTCAAAATAAATATTTTTGACGTTTATTTTGTTATAAAACACACGGATTTTATTTGTTTTGTTGCGAAGTTGATGTAAATATTTGGATTTTGTTATTTTTGATTTAAAAACTGCACGGTGCAGTAAAGAGTTAGTGGGGGATTCAATGTGGTACAATTTTATCTTTAGTGGGTCTAATTGATTCAATTTTTGTGTAGAGCTTACAAATGGCATTGAAAATATGTGTGGAAAATTTTTGGTTAGAAAGTTTAATTTTATTCTCTAAAATTCAGAACTTACATTTGCTAGCCAAACCTCAAAACATTATATAGGACTTTACTAGCCAAAACCCAAAACAGTCCGAGAACTTTTGACTTTTTTGCATATAGATTACATTCACACTTCTAACGTATAGTTTATATCTTTCTTTTTTTCCGCTCTTATTAACATCCATGCCTCTGGCGCTTCGTTCTGACTTTTGGCCGTTCCAAAAATAGTGGGGCCGCAGGACTTTTTCGGTGTGTTTCATGTTACCCTTTCTCCTGTTTCGGCGCCTCGAGTTTTGTGGCTGCGAAGAGCGGCTTTTAATCAGGAAGGAGAAGGGGAGAAAGTGCCACGACTTATTAAGCGCTTTTGTTTTAATATCGGGGGAGGTTTAATTGCAGTAATTGAAGCCGAGGTAGGATGAGTACGGAACTCGTGTTCGCATTGAGAAGAGAGTACGGCTTGGTGGGAGGGAGGGTTAGTGAAAGGCGAAGGTTTTAACAAGTTATCTAATACTGGTTTGCACATGGTTTTTGTTGTCTGCGATGGTGTAGTGGGTTTGTTGTGCTTAGGAAGGCGTTTTAAGGTTTTTAGAGTTAATAAGTAAAACATGGAGTTGGGAGGATTAAGTATGATTTTCTGGGTTAAAGGGTGTATTGTGAAAATGAAATTTGAAGTTTTAAATTTTTTTTTGATTTTGGGTTTTTATGAATTTTCGTATATTGTAGTAGATTAGTCTAAATTTTTTAAATTTATATTCAATATTTTTAAATTATCACAATTTTCTTCAAGATTTTAAAACATTATATGACAATATTTTCAGCAACGACATGGAGTTCACGGACATAAATGCCCTGAGGGACGAATCCACAGCTTTACCTGATACTCTAAGGCAGTCCAAAACAAATGGCGATGGTCCAACAGCATCAGTCGCTGCTTATTCTGGCACTCTTAAGCCCGTGGGACGTCTATCACTCTCAGTATGTCGCATCTTAAGAGGACATATGGCCAAAATTTATGCAATGCACTGGCTTACGGACTCTAGGTATCGTTTTAAGTTATTTTTAATCGATTTTTAGTTTCTATTTTCAAATTTTGACAAATATTTTTAGGAATATTGTGTCAGCCTCACAAGACGGCAAACTCATCGTATGGGACACTTACACAATCAACAAAATTCACGCGATCCCACTCCGATCCTCGTGGGTAATGACATGCGCTTATTCACCATCAGGCAACTTTGTCGCATGTGGTGGCCTAGATAATATATGTTCGATTTATTCTCTAAAAACTCGCGAAGGAAACGTACGAGTCTCCAGAGAGCTGCCAGGCCACAAAGGTTTCTTGTCGTGCTGTAGGTTCTTGGACGATGCGCGGATTTTGACCAGTTCTGGAGACAAAACTTGGTATGTTATTATTTTATTTTTTATGTTTTTAGGTATAAGTAAAAGAAACGGTCTTAAAATAAGATGAAGGTGATAATAAGGATCATTTTTACAAAATCTGGTGGAGGTCAAAAAGTTTTTAGCCTTTTTATGGCGTTTTTTTTCGAAAAGCGGCTAAAAAATGCCCAAAATTTGCTAAAAATGCCCATTTTGGGATATAACTTCAATTTTTTTTAGTATTCTATGGGATATTGAAGCTGGACAAGCGATAACCACTTTTACTGGACACACGGGAGATGTAATGTCGATAAGTTTGCATCAAAATGATCCACGATCCTTCATTTCCGGTGCTTGTGACGCCAATGCCAAGCTGTGGGATTTGCGTGATGGACAATGTAAACAGACCTTCACTGGACATTCACAAGATATCAATGCTATCGCTGTGAGTTTTACAATTGCTTATCAGTGGATTTTTGGGCTGGGTTATTTAAAAATTTGAAAGTTTTGGAATGTTAGGTATTAATGATGGTATTGTGAACTTTGAAGGTTGAGTTTTAGTGTTCTTGAGCTTCAAGAAGTATTTTACGATACAAAGTAATATTAAAAAGGTCCAGTAGATTGTTAATAAAGTTATTAGAAACGTATGTATAAGGTTTTACTTATTTTATGATTAAAATCAGCCATTAAACCCCATAATTTCAGCACTTCCCATCAGGCACTGCCTTTGCTACTGGTTCAGATGATGCTACCTGCAGATTATTTGACATCCGAGCGGACTCAGAAGTTGGAGTATATGGAATCGAATCGATTAACTGTGGCATCACTTCAGTAGCGTTTTCTAAATCAGGAAGGTTACTATTCGCAGGATACGACGACTTCAACTGTAATGTGTGGGACTCGATGAGGCAGGAACGAGCTGGTAAGGGGTTTTGATGGATTTTAAAGGTGTACGTTAGGTATTTTTTGATAAAGACTTATTTTATTTGTACAATATAGATTTTGAAGTGATTTATATACAACCAGCTGGTCAAAAAGGCAGCATATTGGTTTTATTTTTCGTATTAAGAGCAATAGCGCCTAACCTCTAATTTTCTGCTCTTATCTTCATTTTTAATCAAAATAGTAATATAATAGTATTGATAGAGTAAAGAAGCATCAGTAAAGACCAACAAATTTATTTTTATCTTTCACAAAATTCCAGGTGTCCTATCCGGTCACGATAACCGCGTCTCATGCCTCGGAGTGACGGAAGATGGTGCTGCTCTTTGTACCGGAAGCTGGGATTCACTGCTCAAGGTCTGGAACTAAACGAACTAATTGCCTATTATTGTTTATTTATAGTACTCTACAACGTTTTCATTGTTTCATTTTTTGAAAACAAGTAACAAAATTGCCGCATCAAAATTTTATGGATCAAGGTGTGTTAGTTGGAGGTTTAGGCTTATTTTAAAGGTTTTAGGCTTGTTTAAATGTTTGTAGGTTTTTGTAATTAAAAGCTGGTGCACTTGTAAAGGTCTTTAGGATTACTTTATGGTAGGTGTAAGTTTTTTCTATAATTTATCGATAATTTTTGATGTTTACCTACTATAACATTATACAAGCCCCTTCACGCCATAGTTATTGCTAATTTTTAAAAACTCAGCTTTTGAAGCGCATAATAAAGCCCCAATTATCACCCTTACATCCTGATTGTTAAATTTACTGTCTATATTGAGCTTTTAAACAACGAATCCCCATTATGTATTCATATTGTTTTGTACCTATGTATTACAGTCGTCATTATGTTTTACATTCTTATGTTACAGTCACATGATTGCGTATCTTATTATATGTTAGATGGATCTAAAAATGTTCATTTGCCTTTTTATCATCACTTTATTCCATTTTATCCACCTAACCTGACAGTATTCATGTTGTTCTATACGGATGGGTATGTGGTAGGTAGATCAAACAGTAATGCTAATTTATATTTTCTAAATGGATAATTGGTTGTAAAGGTCAGTTTAACTTGGCATTTTAAATCATGGAAAAGTTGAATTGTTAATTGATTTACCTACTACGTATCATATTACTGTAACCCATGTTCGCCATTTTTGGTGCCACTTTTTAATAGAACTATCGTAATTTATTAACTGTTTGAGTGAATTATGTTTCGCGAATAAAAAAGTCATAATATATTGAAACTTGCAAGGTTGATTTTTACAGAAATTTATTATGTATGAGCTGTGTGTAAGATATGATATATATTTTTTAAAAGAAAAATCGTATTTAAATGGCAAGGATAGCTTATTTAGCTTAAAGCCAAGATAATATGTATATTAGAATACAAAATAGTAAAAAGCGGACTATTAATTCGCAAGAGCAACCGGATTCTGACACTTTTAACTGATAATTTAGCCAGTTTCCTGAAGTTCAACCTTCCAACATAACTACATTTTTACATTATTGACATCTTTTACGGACTTTAGTGTTCAACTCCTTTCTGTAGTGTCCCACAAACAGCCATAAGAACGTAAAAATCGAACGTTCCGTTCCGTAAGGGAACGTGCAAAACCGCAGGGTCGAAAAACGCGCGCTCTTCGAATTCTTTTCGTTCTGAAGCCACGAACACGCAAAAAACAATGGTATTCAACACAGATTTGGTCTAAATACATTCAGAGGCTTCTCTTCTAACTCATACAAATGTTGTTTTAGATGGTTTACGTGTAATACCGCGCAATTGTTGAATTATGTTCATGTAGGTAATGAGTATGATGAACCTAAATTTAAAAAAGTAAAGAAATGAACTTACTGAGTAAATAAGAATTTTAACAACGTAAAAACATAAATGCCGAAGTAATTTGGTTTTTTTTATTTTTTTTCCATAAATTACATTTATTTATTCCGTCGTGCTGACACTTGTTTTTGAATTTGCGCTCGGTGATCGAACATTCGAGATGTTTTTGGCCAAATACAATTTCTTTTGACGTTCTATTTCGAGTTCTCACGTTTCCCTCCTTGAGGCGGCAATTTATTCACATTTTTCATTGTTTTTGATATTTTTCTGTAAAGTTTTGCGTTTTTTTGGTTGATTTTAATGGGTGATATCGCTTTCAATGAATCTTCTGCTTGGTTTTTGTTGTTTTTTATTGTTTGTTGGTGTTTTTGTGTATATTTTACTTTGCTTTACGTTTTTTCTGTATTCTTTTATGCAAAACGTATATTTTGAGGCTTCAATATGTTTATTAGATCGAGTTTTATCAGTTTAAAGTAACGTTTCAAAGTTATGAAACAGATCAAACTTGAATCAGTGGTAAAATCGTAACGATAGCCGTGATTTTCGAAACCACGTGGGGTAAATTATGACAGGCTGTTATTGATAAGGTTAATCGTATGAACAAAGTACGGCGAATTTTTATATTCAACCAAAGTACGTTTGCTTGATATTATTTTAGATGGCAGAGGTTTTTAGGCTATTTTCGTACGTAACTTGGATTTTATTGGATGTTATTTTATTTTTAGTTGGTAGATGAGTTTGCTGTTGATTTTAAATGTATTTTAAGATAGTGAAGAGAATTTTGGACGAGTTATGAGGTAAAGAATAGTCTTAATACCTTTAGGTGTATTATATTGCGAATGGTCAGGTTTTTGGACTCAAACGTTTGTGTTTTTCCTTTTAAATCTTCTTTATAAGCTTAAAACCATCTTGTTACCATTTAAGCATAAGAAAGCTTTGAAAAAAACATCTGTGTAATGCCCATGGTCTTATTAGCATCCTTGAAAATAAAAATGAGCTATTGCTGGCTTGTTTACCATCTTCTGCTATCAATGCAATATTGATAAGGTTTGAAGGAGAAGGTCAATTTCGGGCCGCCTGTCGGGGGCAAGGGGGACGTGAGAAAGGAAAACAATTTTGCTAACCTCTGTACTTGTCATTTTGTTTGTTTCTCGTCGAGCTCTCTCTGCTTCTGACATTCGAATTGGAGACTGCTATTTAGTGGTGCTGTCTGCTTCTTTGATTTGTGAAGGGTTTAAGAGGTCGATCAAGGTTAAAACCGTTTTCTCTGATTGTGGAAATGGTGTACATGTAAAGCTTTGAAACAGCTTTTACCATAAGAGTGGCGAAGCTTTAAAGAACGGAGGAACGGGAATAAATTTGAGCATAATATTGTAGAGTAAACCTTGGAATTGATAAGGTCACTGTACAAGAATATGCTTTATTTAAAAGCAACGCTTCAATTTTCAAACATAGCCTAGCCAGCTATGTTTGAAAGTTGAAGAGTTTTGAATATTCACTATGCTCAACAAGGAAGTAAATTTTTTGATGTTTAACATTATTTGTTCGACATCAAATTTTGAATATTTTCCTACAAAAATCATAGTGAATATTTCAAGCTCTTCATTTGTGAAGCAATAGCCAAGAAAGTTGCTATTCTACATTAAGTATTCTTTTGCAGTCGCCCTTCCAATCCCATAATGTACTCTATGGTATTTTGTCCAGCTATCTGGCCGTTTCTCTCTTCTCTGCACTCTTTTGTGATTATTTTGGACGTTGGGCCTTGTGTTCGTCTTTTCGTCAGCCCGTAATGCCCCCGCCCAATGTGTGTCCCCCCGTATTGGAAACGTTCCTCTTTTCCCACTCTTTCGTTCAGTTTTGAAGGATGAACGTGGGGCGGATTGCCGAATGAACAGAGGTCAATTCTTACCGGTCTAGTGTAATATACTTGCAGTTACATTCACAGGACTTAGATAGTTATGTTAGTTAATACAGAAGGTCATGTCGTGTTGGTTCCTGGTGAGAGTTGTTCATATTGTATTGGCTCTTGGTGAGAGACTTTCAATAGACGTTTAGTGTAATGTCCATTTTTGTTTGGATATTGCATCATTTTGTTTCGAAACTTTATAAATGGACCAAAACAATGATAGTAGAGTAGTTTTTTGATGTTTTTAAGGCTTTTTTGGTATTGGTAGGTAACTATCAATGATAATAAGGACCAGCCTTACTTTCGAAGGTATTGTGATAGTCATTATCATCTTTTTTGTCATTTACTATTAAGTCATTTACTGTATGAATAATATGCGGTTTTAACTCTAAAATAACTGCGAAAGTTCTATGCAGCTGTCAAATTGAGTTTCTTAATAAACTGAATTCACAATTGCTCAAAATAAGTTAATATTGTTATGTCTTGCTAGTTTTTTGTAATGGAAGGCGGGTCCGTTTTTGGTTTCATTTCCTTTTTCATGGTTATCTAAAAAGTTGGAAACGTAAATAGATTTTGTTTTATTTGCAGTTTTTTGGGGTTTGAAATTGAAACCGGTCGATTATCGGGTATTGTTTTTGATTTTTTGAATATTGGACTTTTTGGTTCGAGTAGGTAAAATTGTATATGATGAGTATGATATGATTTTTAAGCTAATGTTTAAATTTATGTTATACTTTTATTTTGGCCATTTTATTTTGGTCGCGCTTTTAATGTGATTTAAGTTTTGCTGCCACTTTTAAATATCATCTCTTTTCAGTTTGTTTAAACTTAACCTTAACCTCCTTCGATAACCATGTCCAAGCCTAAAGTCGGAATCAACGGATTCGGCCGTATTGGTCGTTTGGTCGCCCGTGCCATCATCGAGAAGGACTCGGTCGAATTGGTCGCCGTCAACGATCCTTTCATCGACCTCGAGTACATGGTCTACCTCTTCAAATACGACTCCACTCACGGCCGCTTCAAGGGAACCGTCAAGGCTGAGAACGGCAAACTGGTTTTGGGTCTGCCAGGCAAGGCCGTCCACACCATCTCGGTCCACAATTCCAAGGACCCCGCCGCCATTCCATGGGGATCTGATGGAGCCGACTTTGTTGTTGAATCCACTGGTGTCTTCACCACCACCGACAAGGCCTCCGCTCACTTGAAGGGTGGTGCCAAGAAGGTCGTCATCTCTGCCCCATCTGCTGATGCCCCAATGTTCGTCATGGGTGTCAACGAAGACAAGTACGATGCCTCAAAGGACCACGTTATCAGGTAAGGAAAACGTTTTACGCTTTTTGAAACTTTTTTAAACGTTGAACTTTTGAAAATGGACAAGAAGTCTGACTTTTTTTTTCAAAAATTCAAATTTCTAGATTGTAAAGTTTGAATTTTTTTAAAATTATGGTTTTTCCTTCAGTAACGCCTCTTGCACCACCAACTGCTTGGCTCCATTGGCCAAGGTTGTCAACGACAACTTTGGAATCATTGAAGGTCTGATGACCACCGTTCACGCCGTTACTGCCACCCAGAAGACCGTCGATGGTCCATCTGGAAAGCAATGGAGAGATGGTCGTGGAGCTGGACAAAACATCATCCCAGCCTCGACTGGAGCCGCCAAGGCTGTCGGAAAGGTATGTTTTGACATTTTAATATATTATGCTTTAAGGATTTAAATTTTTGGGTATTTTTAAAATACTGAAGTTTCTTATACTACAATACAAGCTAATTTGTTGGTAGAATGACAAAAGTTGTAAGAATTAGTGTTAAATCTAAAAATATTTAATTTTAACGAAATTGACTTCAGGTCATCCCAGAATTGAACGGCAAGCTCACTGGTATGGCCTTCCGTGTCCCAACCCCCGACGTGTCGGTTGTCGACTTGACCGTCCGCACCGAGAAGCCAGCTCCATTGGAGGAAATCAAGAAGGTCGTGAAGGAGGCGGCCGAAGGCAAGCTGAAGGGCATCTTGGACTACACCGAAGACCAGGTTGTCAGCACCGACTTCACCACTTCCACTCACTCTTCCATCTTCGACGCCGGCGCTTGCATCGGCCTCAACCCTCACTTTGTCAAGTTGGTCTCCTGGTACGACAACGAATACGGTTACTCCAACAGAGTTGTCGACCTCATCAGCTACATTGCCTCCAAGCAATAGATGATGTCTCTAATACTATAATTCTGTAGTAGATGAATATTTTTGGTCTTTATTCTTGTGTTGTGTCAAGGTATAACTAAATAAACTGTAGTGTTTGTAAACTTGGTTTTTTGAAACTATAGTATAGTACGCTTTTGTCAAGGCTAATATAAAATGGTTCAGTAAGCAGTAATGAAGGATCTGTTTTAAAAAAGAAGATGGAGTTTATGGGTAGTATGGAAGGTATATTGGAGCTTATCTTAATGTAGCTAAAATGTTATGGATAGTTTTATATTCTTAAGTTTTCTAAACTTACTTCGGCAACTATATGAATCAAAACAGATACGAAACGCTTATTTTTCGAAAGCCAAATATTTTTAAAACTATTTTAACAACGAAAAGAGCAATTACAATCGAAAGATGGCGCCACTTTGTTTGACAAACTTTTGAATGTGAAAAAAACGTGAAAACCGCGTTTATTATTGTGTCAGTTGTTTGTTCAAACTCTTGGACACAAGCTTTTTCGAAATCAGAAAAGCAACCAAAACGTCTCAAACTTGGCCAAAAGCCTGAAGCTAAAATACGCTTGTTAACCGTAACAACATTGCCAATCACAAAACTTTAAACTTGAGCAATTTGGTCGCCCGGCTGAATTCTAAAAAACCAATCACAACAAAAAATTTTAAAATACGCGCTAACTTCAAAAAATACTAAAATACGAATCCATTTTCCTTGCTGCCGGTTTCCAGTGTTTCACTTGTAGACTACAAAACTTGTGTGATATAAAAAGCTATGTTATTATAGGTTTCCTCTAAATATTGCATCAATTTTTGCCAAAACATCTTTTTCCTTACATTATCGAAGTTTTTTCATAGTGTAAAACTTTTTTCGATCAGTTAAAATTGTCTGACACTGTAAAATTATGACGTTTGTGACTTTTAGACAACGATTTATGAAAAAGTTTATTCAGAACATGACAAGGACTGATGTAAAGTATCAGAATTCTTGGGATCGACTAACAAAAGTCAACGACAGTGTGTATAAGTAAGCTTTCTTTGCCATTTTTACTTGTTTTTTATTAATTTTAGGACTCTAACATAACATAACTTCTTTGAAAACTTCTTTTAGCTTCCGTTTTAAAATTTTGTTTTGGTTTTTTCGGTTTAAAAGTACGTAGAAACATTTAAAAAAGTGTTCATAAACAACAAAATTGAAATAAAATCGTGTGAGCACTGATTCTACGAACTTTTTGACCGAAAAATGATTATAAAAAATCTTCTTACTGCCATTTTTTACCTAAAGCTTTACTTTCAAGATCGAAAGACGGTCATAATGACCCAAACATTGGCCATAACATGATATTTGGAGGTAGTCTTCTAGCCAACGCTGTCCATTGTTCATATGAGTCTGTGCCAAAGGATTGTAACTTGAGTAATCTACACTCTTACTTTGTTAGAGCAGGTAAATTTCATTTTTTTCGACATTTTAACTATTTTTTATTATAAGAGACATTAATTTGGTATGGATTTATATTGTTGTAGGTAATGGAGATGAACCAACAGAATTCGAAGTGAAGAATATCAGAGATGGAAGAAACTTTGTGTTTAGGGAAGTGAATGCTACTCAGCATGACAAACTCATATTTTCAGCTCAAATGACGTTTAGAAAAGTGAGTTTTTGGTTTTGGTTAAAATTATATTGTTGTTGATGAATTGGACCATTTTTGCATCTAAAAAACTGAATATTACATCAAAATAAGTGGTTTCTGAATGTAATAGAGCATTTCTTATACTTATATGAATGTTTACTTAAAGTAAAGAACAAATTTAAACTCTTAAAATAGTAGTAAACTAGAATAACATTGATATTAACCATCCTATCCTCAATAATTTTTAATTCCAGTTTCCAAACAAAACTTTATTGACTCAAATCAAAATGCCAGAAGCTTCAGAGCCGTCATCTCTTAAAACTAGTGTCGAATTGCTACAGGATTACATCAAAACGAATCCCGAAAAGCGGTTATTGGCTGGAGCGACCATGAGAATATCAATACCTTTTATTGAATTGCGACCTGTAAATGGAAGTGGTTACTTGATTGGGCCGGAAAAGGCTACCAGGACACAATTGTTATGGGCTAGATGGAATGGTACACCTGGTATGTTCTGGTAGTGTTGGGTAGGGTATGGTAGGATATTGCAGTATAGGGCGGATTACAGTAGGGTAGGATAGATTAGAGTAGAGTAAGACAGGATAAGGTAGGTTAGGATATCGTCGAATAGGGTAGATTACGGTAGCGTGAAGTAAGATATGCTAAGGTAGGGTAGTGTAGGGTAACGTAGGGTAGCATAGAGTAGGGTAGGGTAGAGTAATGTAGAGTTAGGTAGAGTAAGGCAAAAATATTTTGTTTCTGATGTGATTTCAAATCTTTTTTAGTAAAATCTACTGAACGATTTGCTGTCACAGCCTTGTCATCAATGTCAGATTACGGCCTGTCTATAGCTGGTGCTCAGTTCTTTTACAACGTTCCATTCAAAGTGATGACTTCTCTCGATCAAAATGTTTGGATTCACAGAACTGAGTACGTGTCATGTTCATAAATGTAAAATATTTTTTAAAATTTTTTAAGCGATAAGAGTTTATACTATAGTAGAGTCAGTGTCTTTTTTTCTTTATGACTTGGTTTTTGAGTACTATAGTCCTTATCTAATATCAATATATATTGTATACGGAGCCTTTTTGAAAGTACAACAATATAATTTATGAAAGTACAACAATATAATATGAAAGTACAACAATATAATTTTTTTAAAGTTAAGAAGCTGATAATATATGGTGTTAAATCTGTTTTTAATATCAACTATAATATTATCCTTTAGTTTCGATGTGACTGACTACATTTTACTGGAACAAAACGCTGATTGGCATTCTGATAACAATAGTTTCGTCCAAGGAAGGTTATGGAGCCGACAAGGAGTGTTGTTAGCTTCATTCACTCAAAATGTTGTTGTTGAACCTATCTTTGAACACAGTAAATTGTGATGCAAAGTAATATTGCATTGTAAAGTTTAAACACAATTTTATATTTACCCCCTGTCCTACCTTACCCTACCCTACCTTAACCTACTTTACCTTATTCTAGCTTAATATCCTGCCTTTTTTCACCTTGCCCTATTGCACCTTACTCTACCATACCCTACCATAGCATATTTTATCATACTTTACCTGACCATACCTTGCTCTTTTGACCGATAAGCTTTATATTGTTCATGAAAAGCAGGTAAAGCTCGGTATGTTCAAGACTTAATTGTCTTAATTTACGCCGAAGTGGCCGACTATTGTTATTATCCAATAAAGGAGAATATTAAGACGTCATGCTGGGTAGAATACAAAAAGTTCACACTTGGGAAGAGCAAACATAGACACTAATTTATGACACAGTAGAGACAATTACAATATTATGTGGGTTATACATGGCCATTACTGGGAATGGTACTGTGGATTTTTAATAAATATGGTACTCATGGTACACTTTACCTTTAAATTTGGTACTGATGGTACAATTTATTTTGAAGTTTGGTATTAATGGTACAATAAGTTTTGAGTTTTGGTACTAATGATACAGCAGCTATTAACTATTAGTACTAATGGTAAAATACGTTTTGAGTGTTGATACTGATGGTACAATAGGGTTTGAAATGTTGGTATTAGTATTAAACTTGAGGTTGATTGTTAGTACTAGTAATACACTTTGCAAAAATTACTGATACACTATCTTTTGGTTATAGGAACTACTGGTACACTTTAATTTGAATTTGGTACCATATAATTAAGTGACTTATGAGATATAAATATTGCCTGAAATACGCTTTTAGTCATGTTAATATAGCCTAAAACATGATTTTTGATATGCTAAAGCAGCCGCAGCCAATTAATTTTGGGATAATAATGTTATTGTCCTAAAGTCCAATTAGACTAACTCTTTTGATTGTCATCATACGGCGCATTTCTTTCTTTACGGCACCATTAATTGGCCTAACGCTTACTGTATTGGCCAGAATTTTGGTTATATTTTGGGCCCTAGCCTTAGCCCAGAGCCCTAGCACAGAGCCTTAGCTTTAGCCCTAGCCTAGCTTTGCTCTAGCCTTTGTCTTAGCTTTAGTTCTATGCCACAGCCCTAGCCCGGAGCCCTAGCCTAGACCACTAGCCCAGAGCTCTAACCCAGAGCCCTAGCCTCGAGATCTAGCCCAAAGCCCTAGCCCAGAGGCCTAGTACAGAGGCCTAGCCCAGAGCCCTAGCACAGAGCCCTAGTCCAGAGCCTTAGCCCAGAGTCCTAATCCAGAGCCTTAGCTCTTGACTTAGCCCTTGATCTAGCCCTGCCCTAGCTGTAGCCTTCGTCCTCGTCCTAGCCTTTGCTCTAGCCTTGCCTTAGCCTTCCTCTAGCATTGCCCCTAAGCTATGCTTTAGTCTTGTCGTAGCCTTGCCCTAGCCTTTGCCTTAATCTTAGCCCTAGCTATAGCTTTGCTTATACCCTTAGCTTAACTCCTAGCCATAGCCTTAATCCCAGCTCTCATTGATCATCCGACCACATAACAAGCTAAACCGAGTACTTTTGCAAACCCAATTATGATTTTAATTTTTTTTAAATATGTTGAAAACGTTACAATGAACTAGTTAAAAGTTTTCTCGTCCTCTTTAAAGCCAATTACTGTTTCGGAAATGGGTTAGTTTGGGTTACGATAGCCACAAGTGCATATATATAGAAACAGGGGTGGGTGGGGTAATTTTTTGAGGATGAGTGAGGTTCTTCCTTTCCCATGCCTTCTACTGATAGATCACAGTCTTATCTTTTGTCTATGGCAAAGATTTTTACAGCAACATAGTTTATAACGATACTCCACAGTTGGTATAGCACACAACCCATACTACCCCTGCCTTTCCCTTTTTCCCACGCCCAACCCAATCACAACGTATTTTAATATTCACCATCTAAATATACATGCCCATACCTACGGGTAACCTTATTATACTCCAACATTTAGCTGGTTGATAGGATTAGTTCCGGAATTGTGACCGACAGCCACGCTTATACCTAAACTAACCTTAACCCAATGTTTATGCTAATTTACCCTTCCTCTTGCGCAACCCACAACGTAAAAGGTCATCGATTGTTCAGTAATTAGGGCTTAATCGCCATTTTGTAGACAGATAGGTTATGGTGGGGACGGCGGAGTGTAAATATGATTTATTACTTGATTAGGTGGGGTAGGGTAGGCCATGGTTAAGATATGAGTAGGGCAGGACAGGGTAGGTAGGGTAGAGCACGGTTAAGACAGATGTAAGAGAGGTGTAGACTTTGAAAAGTTACTGTAATTTTTTTATAATTATGGTTTTTGAAGGGGGGTGGGTGGAGTAGGGTAGGGTAGAGTTAGACAAGGTAGGGTAGGGATATAAGAACAGGTAAGGCAGGGCAGAGTAAAGTAGGGTTGGCAGAACAGGGCAGACCAAAACATGATAGGGTAGGGTAGAGTTGGGCACGGTAGAGTAAAGGCAAACAGGGTAAGTCAGTGCAGGGCAAGCCGCAACAAAACGTAGAGTAAGGTAAGGTAGGGTAGGGTGGGTAGGGTAAGGTAAGTTTTTTGTACATTACAGTATCAACTTATTCTATACAGTACTACTTTTACCTCTCCAATTTTTTTCCAATTTACCGTACCTCCACCCCCTTCACTACATTACCGTACCCCAATTTCCGCCTAATATTATTCGATTCATAAGGCCGACCGCGTTAATTGGACCCAAATGTTGGCCATAAAAGGATTGTGTTCCAACTAAATTAGGGCCAATTACAACGCTTCCGGCCGATTCCTTCTTCCGTCTGCCAATTATTACGACATATTCCGCGGAATTACAGACTAAAGCTTCGGGCTATATTGTCCATCATAATAAATGTTATTATGATTGGCATAGTACTGTTAACGCTGGTCTTGTTAGGGTATTGTTGCCTTTATTTTAACTTTGCTAGGCTGGGTGGATAGTAGAGAAAAGTATTAAATACGGTATGACAAGAGGATAAAGCGGGTGTTTAAAGAACTTGGAAGGGGTAAAAGCAGGAAGAATAATTTGAGAAAAGTGGGGGGGGTGGGGGGTGGGGGGGGAGGAGATTAGCAAACAATTTGCTTTGTCCTACCCTATCCGATCTTCCACTGCCTTGCCTTGCCTTGCCTTGCCTTGCGTTGCCTTGCCCTGCCCTGCCCTGCTCTACCTGCCCCACCCAGCCTTTATGAATGTCGTCCATCTATTTTTAGATATTAAAACATATTTTAATTACAGTACCTTATTTTAGCATGCCAATTGACCCATCCCATCCCCTAAACCCCGGTTTTTCGATCAACCAACTCCTACTCAAATCTCAGTGCATGGCAGTAGATGCCAAACCTTGTAATAGTACAGAAGTGTCAAAGACAGATCAAGACGAGAACTCCAACACCAAATCCAGCGCTATAGAACCTACCGTACCTACAGTATCCAACACTCTTCAACAAATGCCTACAGTACTAAATCTACCCTTCTCTGCCACTAATTTTGGTACTATTGGTACCACAAATTCAAATCTAGGCTTTAATAGTACTACGAACACTATGTTTGGTACTAATAGTACTGCGAATAGTACTACTAGTACTCCTAGTCCTAGTAACTTGAATTTCGAACAATGTGCTAAGTTTATGTTAGCAGCGGCACAAAACATACCACAGTCACCGTTTATTGGCCCGAATTACAGAGTAAATGCGGATGGGAGTACGGTAGACAGCCAGCCTTGCAGTATGGAAAATTTGATCAAAAATGGGTTCATGCCCACACCTTTGAATTGTGATGGCATGATGGTGGGATGTAAGTTAAAGATACTGTATAATATAAAAAATACAGTAAAATCACATTTTTTTTAAAACTACAGTATCCTGCTTTATACAATAGTTAAAATTATAACCAAAAAGATAATTTTACAGCATGTTACTAATTTTTACAAAGATATTTTACAATATTTAAACACTAATATTTAAATTTTGTTACAGTATGACTACAGTTGTTAAATTAATACTTTTTTGTTTTAATAGTAACAAACTTGTTAAAAAATTTATGTTACAGTAGTAATAAAAAAAAACTTTTTTGTTACAGTATCCAAAAAATCATCTTTTTTAGCTTTCTAGTACTGAAATTGGTATTAATTTATGTTACCTTACCAAAATCAAAAAAAAATTTTTTGTTACAGTATGACTACAGTACTCATTAAACCACAATTTTTGATTTTCAAAAAACATTAATAATTTTATACTACAGTACTTCTTCTAAAAATTTTATTTTTTTAAATTTTACAGTAGGCCCATGGGATCTCCTCCACGCCCAAGCCCTTCGATTATACGCCTCCAACTTTATTCAACAGAACAAGTCGTACCGAAGAAGGAAGGCTCGTACTGTCTTTTCGGACGCTCAACTTCAAGGTCTCGAGAATCGCTTTGAACTTCAAAGATATCTCTCCACGCCAGAACGAATCGAACTGGCTGCTTCTTTACAACTTAGTGAGACCCAAGTAGGTTAACATGTTTTAAATCGAAATCTACTATAAATTTTAAAATTATAGGCCTAGGCGTGGGTTTTAGGTCCGGCCACATTGAAAAAAAAGTTATTATTAGGTTTGTCAAATAATTCTGTGCCCCTAACCCAAACAATTTATTTTAAGATAGAGCACAGAATTAATTGAACAACTTATAGGAGCACAGAATTATTTGAACAAAAATTAATTAAAAAATTTTAAAAAATGTGCCAAAAACGCGTACGCCACTTGAGATTCCAAGGACGTCTCCGATCCAAGTACTAATCAAGCGCACCGTTGCTTAACTTGCCAGATCGGACGGGATGGCGTGCGTTCAACGGGCTATGGGCGTACACATTTGATTTTTATTCTTTTTCAAAGACAGTGGAAAGAGATTCTGCCTTCTATGAAAAACACTTTATCTATTGCTTTTTCCCTACCTGTAGCTTATCTTTTGAACGTAGTGATAGGTACACACATGATAGACATAATAATATAAAAATTAGAGAATGAGACGTCTCAATAAAGATGAAAGGAAGCAAAAGCTTTAGATAAGAGACAATTAGAGAGAGAAAACAACTCCAAAATGTCTGTCGCTCTCAATTAAAAGGTAAATTTTCGTTTTAATGCGCTTAAGAATAAAGTGGACTTCCTCGGTTTATTAACCCAAGTTTGAGGTTAGCTCATGTTTCGGCTCTGTATCTTCAGTGGCTGATCAAAGAGAAATTTTGGAACGCTCTGCATATTGTGGAGCTCATATAAATAGCACAAGAAACCTATACTTTACCCTAGCTTTGTCTACGCTGCTCTACTTTACTTTAACATTTACTCTGTGACTGTCTACTCTAGTTTTCCTTAACCTGCCATATTCAATCCTACTTTACCCTACCCTACCATAGCCTTTTCTTCAAGCCTAGCTACATACACCCTAGTTTAGCTTTTTTCTACACCTACTCTCTTTCCAGCTTAACTTACTTTTCCCTACCATATCTTGCTTTATTTCATTCTACGCTAGTTCACTTAACTTTGTTTTACCTTCGTATCTTAATTCCCTACATCATAACCATAAAAATTTCCCGTAATACATATAAACCTCAAAATTCTGCATACCATTATACAACCCTAATTGATTATAAAACTTCTTTTTAAAAAAATTTTTTTTAGGTAAAAACCTGGTTCCAAAACCGTCGAATGAAAGACAAAAAGTGTCCGAATGGTAAATCTGGCGATAGTACTATTGATGACGGTCAGGAATCGCCAGAGGAAGAATAAGTGACCATTATATATTGTATTATAACCTGCGCTAGTATATTGTCTATTTTTTCAATTTTTTGATTAAAATTTTTACAAATGAAAGTATTTTTTTATTTAGAGTCTATATTTGACCTTAACATAGGTTTTTTGTATCATATTGTGTTTGTCATATTTACTTACATATTTTAATCCATAGTCATTTTGATCTCATTACCGATCTATTAGGTTGTTCAACTAATTATGTACCACCTAACTCCAAAAAAAATTGCTTTGGAGAGGAGCACAGAATTATTTGAACAACCTAATATTTAACTTATCCTATTCTTTAACACGCCTTTTTTATCGTTTACCTAAATCTATATTATTACATACTTATATACAATAAATTGTAAGTTATATTTACGTCTGACCTTTATTACCTTGTAATTAAATTTTCTACAGTCTTTTTGAAAACTTTTTTTGAATGTTTCTCACTTCTTCTTTTCATCATATTGTGAACAGTGTTGTGACCTTAATATTTATAAATACCACATAAAAGTTTTAAACATGGTAAATGATTTTATATTTGACGATAATGACATAGTTTCGTATTTTACAAAAACTACCTGGAAAAAGAATATTTGCTTTAAAAATGCTACCGTGCCGTTCTTTATCTTACCGTACCTTATCGTACCCTACCCTACCCTATCCTAACCTACCCTACCCTACCCTACCCTACCCTACCCTACCCTACCCTACCCTACCCTACCCTACCCTACCCTACCCTACCCTACCCTACCCTACCCTACCCTACCCTACCCTACCCTACCCTACCCTACCCTACCCTACCCTACCCTCCCCTCCCCTCCCCCTCCCCCTCCCCCTCCCCTACCCTACCCTACCCTACCCTACCCTACCCTATCCTACCCTACCTTACCATATCCTACCCTACCCTACCCTTACTTATAAAAAAAGTTACCGTAACATCTTTAACATCTGATCAACCTAACGTGGCTCCAAAAATGTGACTACAATCATCGTATCTCGTAAACACCTACATGTTGTTTGATGTACAATAAAGGTCTGCATCCTAATTGCCTAATACTTTCAAAAGAATTCCGAAAAAAGTAATAAAAACTCCTGGAAACGCTCTCGAAAAGTTGTTCAAGGTCAAGTTTGGAGGGCATTCGAAGAGGCGAACGTCGTTTATATCATACTGTGCGATTAAACCGCCGTTTCGATCGTGATAACTCCACTTTGAGGGTTTTGAGTATTGTTTTGTTAAGGTTACATATTCACCTATCAGTAACGGATGCCAGCTCAGAATAGAGGGGGAGGAAAGAGGGGAAGAAAGGAGAAGAGGAGTGAAAAAGACATTTTTTGTCTACGGGTCAATTGCCGTTTTAATTTCAATCACATTTAACATTTTCTAAATTTTTTCTAGAACAGTAGATCAACAAATTTGTTTTTGCCTCAATGTAAGAAGTAATTTGAACACAGACCTTTTATTGTGAATCAAACAACATGTAGGCGTTTACAAGATACAATTATTGTGAACAAATTTTTGCAACCACGTTAGGTTGGTCATAAGGCAGGGTAAGAATAGAGTAGAGTAGCTTAGGGGTAGGGTACGTCGGGAGAAGGCAGAGCGGGGCAGGGCAGGGAACGGCAAAACAGGGCATGGCAAGGCAATTTTTTCATACTTACCATAGGGTTTGGCATCATACAACGCAAGTTGTAAATTTTGTCAAATATGCTATGTAAAAAATGTTCAAAAATAATGTTTTAGATACTAAAATATGGAAAGATTAATTTCAATTCTACTACTCACAACTACAAGCCTACACTTAGTCAACGGTCAAGGTAAAAATGATTTATTTTTACTTTACATCATATAATTTGGCATAGCTAAACGAGAATTCCAGAAGTCCTAATTCAGAACCAAATCCCAACATGCCTTAACTTTTTCTTTAGCCAAGCTTACATTCTAACTACAGTAAATATCATCGTACAAAACAAAATTTAAAAAATTGTTTCAGGATACACCGGACTCTCTCATGAACACCGTTACAACACAATGGTCAACTATCTATGTCACAAACAACCAAATTTGAGTATTTGTGACATTCGAAACTTTAAAATCCTTGGTCCAGCTCAGAACCAATACGGAGGTTCGAAAAAGAATCAGTGAGTTATCAAAGATAATTTTTTAAAACTAATTTAAAATTCTTTCAAATTCTATAAAGAGCTCTAAAATCACGGCTATTATTAGGTTGTTCAATTAATTCTGTGCCACTAACCAGCAAAATGTGCTTTGAGAGAAGGACAGACTTGTTTAAACTATAATATTATACCTAACACAAGATATTACAATATAGTATTTAATGAAGGTATAATACTATAAATTTATTGACCGCAAATAGAAACTAAGCTACAGTACTATGTATAAATTTCCATAATAGAGCAACTAATCACAATCCTATTTGCCTTACTAAGCAGCCTTGGCGGTAGTAGCGGCCGCAGCAGCACCACTAGTCTTGGCAGCTGAAGTGGCACCAGTTCCAGATGGAGCTTTAGTACCGGATTTGGCTGGGGCTTTGTGAGCTGGAGCTTTGTGGGCTGGAGGGTGGTGGGCTGGCTTCTTACCGTGCTGGGCAGCTCCTAAAGGGCATGGTGTATATGATGATATTCAAAGAGAAAACAAAATTAAAAATTGTCATTTTTCTCAATTTTTAAAATTTAAATTGAACTTACCAAGAACAGTGACAGCCAAAAGAGCCAAAAGAAGGATAATGAAGAATCTCATATTGGAATGGACAAACAAGTTAATGAATGATATGGTTATTGTCAATTTTATGAGGCTTTTTATACTGATTAGACCTATTAGATTTGCATTTTAACCTTGGCAAACAAGTAAAAACAAAAAGCGTATTAATTGATATTAGACATTATAAAAATAGAGACTATTCTGGGTACTTTTCGGGAACTACATACACTCACAAAACAACAACAAAAACGAACAATATAGAACTAAAAATCAGGTTATAACAATATAAATATGTAAATTGTATGTATGTAAATCCCTTCTGTATAATCAAATATATAAAAACCCAAAAAATCAACCATAACCATCATTAACTTGTTTGTCCATTCCAACATGAGATTCTTCATCATCCTTCTTTTGGCTCTTTTTGCTGTCACTGCTCTTGGTAAGTTCAAATTAAATTTAAAAAATTGAAAAATATGACAAATTTTAACCTTGTTTCCCTTTGAATACCATCATATACACCATGACCCTTCAGGAGCTGCCCAACATAAGAAGCCAGCTCACAAGAAACCAGCCCACCACCCTCCAGCCCACAAAGCTCCAGCTCACAAAGCCCCAGCCAAAGCCGGTACTAAAGCTCCAGTTGGAACTGGTGCCAATTCAGCTGCCAAGACTACTAGTGCCGCTGCGGCCGCAACCACTGCCGCTTCTAAGTCCAAGAGGGAAATTGATCTGGATAGATTGCTTCAGGCTTAAATAGTGTTAATGTATTGATACTATTATAGACAATAAACATAGCGTAGCGAATGACAATTTGGGTGTGAAATAGTGTACTATTACCTTTCTTACGTTCTACTAGCCATTTCTTATTAATCATAGCGGCATATGACTTTTTAGATAAAAATATTAGTGTCAAAAAAGTTTTCTCGTTTTTCAATATACAAAGATCATATAAATTGACGACAAAACTTCTTATAAAGCCCTAAAAACCCAAAAAATGTCATTTTTTCAAAATTAACATATTAGACTGTTCAAATTATCCTGTGCCCTCTCTGAAAGTAAGCTTTCGAGGTTAGAGGGCACAGTATTATTTGAAAATAAATAAGTTAAGCAAATTTCGAGGTTATGGGAGCTCAGAATTAATTGAACATAATTTAAACAAATTTTAAAGATTAGGGAGCACAGAATTATACAAACCACCTAAAAGTAACCAATCTTCAGAAAATACACTTTCCTTGACGGTGAAACCCACCGCCGTTATGACAAGCCCATAATCGACGACGACCCTATTCCAACTCCACCCCCACTACCTATTCATTCCGACTCCCATGCCTACCTCCGCGACGACCCTATTGATGGAATGGGCGATCTTTCACGACCAAAGATGATACAAAGAAGAAAAGCGACAAAAGCAAAGAAAGAAGAACCTAAGAAAGAAGCAGAAGAAGAAATAGAAGAAGATCAAGATGAAGAACCAGAACCAGTGGAAGAGAAAAAGAGTGGTAAAAAGGGAAGGGAAAAGAGCAAAGGAAAGAAGGAAGAGAAGAAAGAAGAGCCGGAAGAAGAAAATGAAGAAAAAACAGATGATAACCAAGGAAACGAAGAAGAAAATGAAGATGAAAACAATGATGAGGTAAGATGAGATTACAATGTAATACTTGCGGTCAAAAAAGGCTTGGAATTATAGGCAAAAGTAGTATTTTATAAAGAACTCTATATCTCTACAAAATTAGAAACAAAAACATCAAAAACGGCTTGTTGGGCGGGGTAAAAAAAAAGGGGGGGGAGGGAGAAAGCAAAAAATAATTTCTTTTATTTTTTTAAAGGTTTTAGGCTAAAAATATATTTAAAAATGCTATTTTTACATTTCACATTGTAGCCAGAAGTCAACAAAGCCCTGAAAGAAGTCTTTGCTACAGCAACTGAGCTTCCCGAACCTGAGCCAGAAGAAAATGAAGGTAAGTAAGACGACTTTTCAAGTATGAAGCAGATTCAAATTATGTTATGATGTCACAAAATGATGATATGGAAGCCAAAAACAAGTAAAATACTAGATTTCATCAACCGCATCCTAAGCCTTGACGGTGGTAACGGCGGTAGCAACAACCACTTCAAGCTAAAGTAATTCTACTTTATTCGCTAATCATATCAAGTAAAAATTGTATTAAAAAGTACTACGCAGTACCAATCCTAAATAGTACTGAACAGTACCATTCCTAGTTAACTTATTAAGAAGCCTTGGCAGTAGTAGCGGCCGCAGCAGCACCAGTAGTCTTGGCAGCTGCAGTGGCACCAGTTCCAGATGGAACTTTAGTACCGGCTTTGGCGGGGGCTTTGTGAGCTGGAGCTTTGTGGGCTGGAGGGTGGTGGGCTGGCTTCTTGTGAACTGACTTCTTACCGTGGTGGGCGGCCTCTAAAGGGTTATGGTGTATACTATAGTAGAACCATTAAAAAAAAGTAAAATGTTTTAAAACTGAAAGATAAGAAAAAGTTTCATTCTTTAAATATATCGTGTAACTTACCAAGAGCAGTAGCAGCCAAGAGAGCCAAAAGAAGGATGATGAAGAATCTCATATTGAAGTGGACAAAAAAGTTTATGAATGATATTGTTAATGGTCGATTTTTGGGTTTTATATACATTTATAGGGCAAAAGATTTGCATGATTAAACTTGCATTTGTAAACAAAAGATTATGCTAACGCTAAGACCTTAATCCTATAATATTTTATAAAGATATTATGTAAATTTATATAATATAAATTCTTGCCAATAGATCAACACAAGCAAAAAATCAAAAAACAACACAAATCAAATCAAGTGAAAACAAGTAAAAAACTAGGTCATGATTACAATGTAAATCAAAAATATGCAAATCCTTGTTGATAAATTAGTATAAAAACCCAAAAAATCAACCATGATCATATCATTCATTGACTTGTTTGTCCATTCCAATATGAGATTCTTCATTATCCTTCTTTTGGCTCTTTTGGCTGTCACTGCTCTTGGTAAGTTACACAATATATTGAAAGAATGACATTTTTCTTTCAGTTTTAAATATTTTACGTTTTCCTAAAAATACTATTATCATATACACCATGAACCTTTAGGAGCCGCCCACCACGGTAAGAAGCCAGTTCACAAGAAGCCAGCCCACCATTCTCCAGCCCATAAAGCTCCAGCCCACAAAGCTTCAGCGCACAAAGTCCCAGCCAAAGCCGGTACCAAAGCTCCGGCTGGAGCTGGTGCCACTTCAGCTGCAAAGACTACTGGTGCTGCTGCGGCTGCTACTACCGCCAAGGCTTCTGAATAAGACAACTAGAATTATCTTTGGTACTGTGTAGTACTTTTTAGCACGGTTTCTTACTTGATATGATTAGCGAATAAAGTAGAATTACTTTAGATTGAATTGATTGCTGCTGGGGACGTTACTAGCGCCAAAGCTTGACATATGGTCTATGATAACTAGTATTTTACATGTTTTAGGCTCCAAAGTCATTTGTGACATTTCTTTTTCGAGATATAAATTTTTTTTTCATAAACAGACAACGCCACAACAGCCGAGCCAACCACTCCCAAGCCTAAGCAAAAGGAAAAATCCCAACAAGAGAAACAACAAGAAGCCTACAAGCAATACCTATATTACTATCAAAAGTACGTCGAGACCCTTCAAACTCAATCTTATCAACAATCCTCCTACCAACCATATCAACAAAACCGAGGATACTACCAACGATACTCCTATCCTCAACAGTACTACCAACAAGCCGGTGGTGCTGGCCAGTACGGTACTATGGCCCAGTATTATGGCTCTAGTCAGTATGGACAAGCTGGCCAACTTGGTGTTGGCTCACAACTCAACTTACCAGCTGTCGGCAGTATTGGATGGTCTACTGGGGTTTATGGGAAGTAGGCTGGGTTAGAAATGTCATACTGAAAATTTTTTAAATTTCAAAAAAAAATAGTTTTAAAATATCATAATAATGGACCAAAACATTATTAAGGCACCGAATGGAAATCGTATTTTACATTTATTTGTCGCATATCAATCACAATTGTCAACGCCGGTCATTACACTTTGTACAAAATTCTTTTTAATAAACCTTGTTACCTACTACAATATAATCAAATTCTTAAAGTTAATACAACAAAAACTCAAAAATTCCTATTTAAACACTTTTTTAATCCTTCTTGTACTATTCCTAGTACCTTTGAGTATTCGACCGCAATTCTGGAGCTCTGTAACTCTAGCTTTTTCATCTTTTTCACCTTTTTCTATTCTTTTAGCTGATGCTTCGTATGCTAATGGCGAAAATCTAAAAAAATACAAAGTAAAGGTGTAAAATGTAAATTACTCTTACATTTTTTAAGTTAAAATACCAAAAATATGCAAAACCATCCATTTTTACAGCCAAAACCCCCAAAAAAGTTTCTTCCGTTGCCGGGAATCGAACCCGGGCCTTGCGGGTGAGAGCCGCAAATCCTAACCACTAGACCACAACGGAACATATCAGCCTAACCTTATTTTAGCCACTCTGTTGATCATTCTGCCGTTTTCGAGTAAAACCAAGTACAATATTTCACCCAAAAACTTTAAAATAACGTTTACAACCTAAAAACATAATAAAATAACGTAAAAACCTACTCAGCCTCGTTATCAAGCATCCTATCCCACAAATCCTCAGAAATGTATTGGATATCGATTGGAGCTCCTCCAATTTGACGTTTTTGAGTTTCCGGCTTCTTGTGATTGTGAAGTTCCATGTCTGACAGGTCTCCATCTGTGTCGTATCCTATCTATAATCTTATTTTTTCGTACTTTACAAGTTTTGGGAGGAAAAACGATGCAAAAAGTTGTGAAAATAAACGAAAACCGGTTGTTTTACCTAAAACAATATAATTTTAGCTTCACAACTTTAAATTTTTGTAAATTTATGTCGTTTCCTTATTTTTAATATAATTAAACATCAAACTGACATAAAATATTCAACTATTACCTAAAAAAACAACCAAAACCTTGACTTACATCCTTGTTATCCTTGACATTTTTATAAACTGGCCATAACTCGTCTTCCAATGTCATTAAATCAGAATCTTCTGACTCAATAGAGCTGTCGTTATCATGGCTGTCATATACCTGCCATTTACACGGGTATTCTTCAACAGCTTCTCTTGGTTCCACTTCTCTTTGTTCATCTTCAGCAACGGAAAAGTTATCGACTTCTGGCTTGGAACTTTCGTTTTCTAGGTCCAGGAAGTATTTTTGGCCAATTCCCTAAAAAGTAAATTGATAAATAAAGTAGGAAAAATATATTTTTATATAGGGAATTGTTGTAGGTACCAAAATATTTTGGGAAAACAGAGTTTGAAAGCTCGAAAACAAAAATTATTTTCGATTTTTTCAAAAAATTCCCAAAAATAAGTTCGAAATCAAAGTTTTACCTGTCTACTCCCGTGCCACCAATCGTAAAAAGCCTGTAAAAAGATGCCCAGTCTAGCCCACCGCTTGCTCTGATATGTTATCCATCTATCCAACATGGGGAAAGCCCTTATGATACTGAAAGGTCGTCCAGCTTGAGGTCTTCGCTCACTTGGTTGTATATTAACATCGCCAAAACATTCCCAAAGCATTGGATCGTAGATGTCAATGTCTTCAGACTCGGAACTGGACCATTCCGATAGTTGAGAAGCTCTTTTCCTCAGTTTTAGTTGAACTTGTTTCGCTTTCTCCGGCCTCGAGAGGTCCAACGTCATGAGAGCGTCTTGAGTTCGCACATCTTGAGCTGTACTGGCATTCTGGGTGGTGATGGTGGTGATTGTGGTATCTGTGGTTGCTCCTCGGACCATGTTATAGGTATGACACTGAAAAAAAATTTTAAAAAAAATTTTGAAAATGAAATTTTTTAAAAAAAATTTTATGCAAAAAATTGAATTTTAAAAAATTTGAATTTTGAAAATGAAAAAAAAGGATTTTTCCCAAAATTTATTCAAAAAAGTTCGAAAAATTGCAAATTTTCCCAAATTTCGCAGAAATTTGAATATTCGAACGTGCCGGCCGTGGACGGTATAAAAGCGGTGGATTTCAGTCGATTCCTTCACTCGCTTCCGTTCTTCGGTTTCGTGTTCTCTTCTTCTCGTCCAAATGGCTCAATCTGTTCCCCCAGGAGACATCACTACCCAACCCGGCACCAAGGTCGTGTTCAACGCCCCATACGATGACAAGCACACCTATCACATCAAGGTATGTTTGGAGTGGGAATGCTGTAGGGAGGGGTTACTGTAGCTTTGAGCTCTAGAGCTTAGGAGCTTTTGAATCTTTGATTTCTAGATTTCTAGGCTTTGGATTTCTAGACTTCTAGACTTCTGGATTTCTAGGCTTTTGAATTCATAGGCTTCTGGATTTCTAGGCTTCTGGGTTTCTAGACTATAGATTTCTAGGCTTATATTTCTAGGCTTAATTTTGTCCTTTCAGGTTATCAACGCCGGTGGTCGTCGTATCGGATGGGCCTTCAAGACCACCAACATGAAGCGTCTCGGCGTCGACCCCCCATGCGGTGTCTTGGACCCCAAGGAGGCCGTCTTGGTTGCCGTCTCGTGCGATGCCTTCCAGTACGGACAGGAGGACACCAACAACGACCGTATCACCATTGAGTGGACCAACACCCCCGACGGTGCCGCCAAGCAGTTCCGCCGCGAGTGGTTCCAGGGCGATGGTATGGTTCGCAGAAAGAACTTGCCCATCGAGTACAACCCTTAAACTCTTTGTTTGCTTTGAAAGTAAATACGTGTACATAACTTGTCGGATTTGATTTTGATTTTTTTGGTTTTGGATTTGATTTTTATATTTTTGCCTTGGTTTAGCTTTTGTGATGCCTTTCTAGCGATTTTGAGGGTTTTTTTTTGAGTTTTCAAATGTTATGGTTGGGTTTTTAAAATAGTTGTAGTTGCGTTGCTTTATTTTTAAATTACATTTTTAAAGCCTCAAATTTTGCACATAGTAACATCACAAAATGTGTTTTTTTGAACAAGATTACACATTGTATTGGCAAAGGAGATGAAATTTGATTACAGTGTAATGTAAGCAAAATTTTCAACACTTTGGTTTGTGGACAAAAAAAGATAAGGTAAACCTTAACGAAGCTTCAACAAAAGTTACGTATAATAAGCAGCTTTTAAACCTACCACTAGACAGCTAATTTAAAACGTTTCTATAGCAAAACTTTTACATAACAAACAAACTGTTCTTTTCTCTCCCCCCATTACACTGAGCCATCCGTTATACAGGACTTTTACTGTAATCTTTTCTTTCTTTAACGACTGATATTGGGTTTTTAAAATAATCCTGTGCCCCTCTCGAAGCTAATTTTGAAGATTAAAGAATACAGAGTTATTTGAACAATTTAACAGTTTATTATAGTCTCACCAAGTACACAATCCATCACAGCTTAAAGGCACATACGAAGTTTGGTTTATGTTATTCAATAAACCTTTAGCAATTGCTTTAAAACACACGATACATTGGGCTTTGTGGTCTGGTTCCTAAATTCTTTTTATTTTTAAAACAAAAATATTGAATTTTTTAACGTTTGAATAAGTAAAGCAGATGTTTCCTTTTTTTTCAAGGCTCAAGGGGCCATAACCAAGTCTCTAAAGACCCAAACCAAGGCCCGAACAGTCCAAACCGAGGCCCCAATAGTCCAAACTAAAGCCCCATGATCCCGCATTAGGTCTCGCAACGAAAGATTTGGCTTGCGATAAAGCTTCCGTAAATGTCTACCTACTATCCTTATCTTTGCTGACTTACACAGTCCTCTTCAGGTGTATCAAACTCTTCTGCCTCCTGTTCAAAACAACGGTTTCTTTCAGCTGGATCAAGGTCTGTCACATTGTATGCTAGCTTTACATATTGTTCGACTTCGGCACAACGATCTCTGGGTTTTTCAGCACAAGCAATAGTAATCAAAATAGACAATATTGACAGTAACCTTGAATTCATTTTAAAAATTGAAAAAAAAAAATTTTGTTTACAATTGAAATTTTTGATATTTCAAAAAAAATTAATTGTGTAAGCTTTAAAAAATGTTAATTACAAATTAAATTAACATACAGTGAAAAAATTATTGGTCTGAGAAATTTTTACAAAAATGTGCCCTACCTGTCCTGCTTAGAAACAGTTCAAAATTTTTATATGAATTCTTTGTACCGCCAATAGTATCAATATAAAATTTTAGCTCTTAAAGTTATTAAGCTGAGAAAATTTTAAAGGTTGTTTGATTTGATTTTACAATTCAATAAGCTATGGATATTCATTTTTAAAGTTGTAAGCGTATCTTGTCTGGAAAATCGAATAAAGTCCTTGGAACAGAATGCCAAACTTGCGAAATTGGTGAGAAACCCAAGTGTTTCAAATCCAAAACTAAAAAGTGCAAAATTTTTTTAAGTACTATTAGTTGTACAAAGAAGCTATATAAAAATTCTGAGCTGATTTGGAATTGTAAGCAAGGCAGTTTTCAGTACTTTCCTTGTAAATGCAGCGGCCAATTCTGAACGGCTACGCTTAAGCAACTAAACCTACAGACTAAGCCTAATGCAACTGAACTTTGTTTTATTTATACAGTACTCTCTCTATATAAGCAACCCAAAGAGACCGACATTTTGTGTTTACTATAAGGGGTGTTGTCTTTACAAATAGACCTTGTAGTGCAAATTGGCTTGGCGAGGCCAAATTTCTTGTTTACTATAAGGAGAGTTGCTTATACAGATGGTTCACTATATAGAGAGACTACTGTAATTATTAGTTTTGTGGGATTTATCTTGACGTAGTGCAAAGGCAATGAGAACTTGTCTTGTCCTTCCTTGTAGTAGAATCTTCTCTTTTACCTTCACAGAGCCAACTTCTCTTTTCGCTCTATACATATTTATCAAATAGCACTTTTTATAAGTTTATTACTTTTTCAAATACAATTTAAATATTTTTTATTATCTTTCTCCTTTTGTTAGTAACTTGACTTTACCATTTTCTGTTCTCAAATTGTACAAACACCTTCACAGCCCAACGGAACGTATGAATTTTGACCAATATTGGCTTTGAAGCCTTTGGCAAGTATTTTAAAGCACGTTTCACATTGTTTATCATAACCTTGTTCTACCTAAATAGCAGCGTTTCAATAACAACAATTCTTTATAATAATTATAAAAATGGCTAGACCTAACCTTAACTTAAAAACAGGTAAACCTTTACATTTCGTTAACTTACACAATCTTTTACAGAACTTTCGGCAAAAGAAACGAGTAGACTAAATTTAAAACTTCTTTCAGATTGACCTTTGTGTTTTTGTAAAGGATTTTGGCTAGTTGTTCCTCAATTGGACACCTATCATAGGTATATTGTGAAGAAACGGAGACAATTGCAGCACACAACAGCAACAGCACGGCAGAATTCATTGTGTAAAAATATGAATCAAAGAAGGCGATAGACTTAAACTGACAAATTTCAGGTCTAAAATTTATTTTATAGCTGAATTTCTATTTTACAGCTTTTAATTTTGAAAAAAACACATTTATTTTAAATAAATTGGAGTGAGAAACAAGCCGGGCCCACCACACTTTGAAAGCGCGGCCCCCAGGGCCTAAGACTAGCTCAAAGTTTAGGCCGCACCCGTCTTAGCACTGCAATCAGGCCTGACCAGCCTTGAGCTAAAATTCCAGGCTCAAAACTTTATTTTGATTTGTAAGGTTGGTCTTGAAAAGTAAGCACCAATTTGAAAAATTATTGTAGTATGTATGGTAGTAAAAAAATGCATAATAGTACCTATAGTAGTACATGTTAAAAAATATTTAAAAGTATTAGGTTGAAGCAAAAAGAGCCGGTCACTCACTATTTATTTTTCAGTCAAAGATTATACATAAACTAACAGGTTAAGTACGATGTAAAGTGACCGGCTCTTTTTGGATCATTCTAATAAAAATATTGAACTGATTCTGAGCGAGGTAGGTTACGTACTTTTTCTGTAGATAATAATTTGTACTTTTCATAAGTTTATTAGTTTTTCAAATACTATTAAAATATTTTTTATTACTCTTCTCCTTTCTTTAGTTACTCGACTTTACCATCTTCTGTTCTCAAACCGTACAAGCACTTTCACAACCCAACGGAACGTATGAACTTTGACCAACATTTGCTTGACTGCCTTTGGCAAGTGCTTTGCCGCACGCTACACATTGTTTATCATAACCTTGTTGCACCTAAATTAATGAATATTGAAAATTAGCATGTTAACAACCACAAGGTTTTATAATTTATAATACTTTTGGGCCAACCTAATGTATAAAACGTAGAGAAAACGACCGGTAAAGTTTTGTAACAGAACTTTTGGCGCACTTTGTAAATATAAAAATCGATGAATCGAACGCTACATTAATTTCAAAACAAGTAAAACGTTGCGTTGTTAACTTACACAATTTCCTTCAAATTCTTCGGCTTTTATAACCATGCCATTGAAAGACATATCTCTGTATGTTTGATCTTTGATTGCATACACACTTTTGGCTACTTCTTCTACGTTTCGACACAGCTCAGGCAACTCGTAATAATAAGCAAAGAGAGTTGTATATTTTAATTCATCTTACGTGGCTTTAACATTATCAAAAAAAGTGGCTTTCAAATTATGAAAAAACACATTTATTTTAAATAATTAGGGTGAGAAACAAGCCGGGCGTACGTTTGAAGCCTGACCCAGGCCCGGATTCTAAAGTTTAGGTTCGATCTTTTTAATTTTTCTCATTTCGGACTAGCCCGGCTGTCAAAAAAAAATTTTTTTTAGATTTTTTTGTAGGGTTGACCTGGTTGTTCTGTAAAAACATAATATATATAAGCTTAAGCGGCTAAATTTACTTGGGCTAACAGGGAAAGAAGTATATTTACCCGTCCCGCTCAAAATTAGCTCAAAATTTTTATTTGAATTTCTTGTACTACCAATAGTACCCATAAAAAATTTTAGCTTGCTCTTTTTGAGTTTTAAAATTTAAATGTTTGAAATTTTCGCCAATTTGGCAGATTTGGCATTGTGTTTCAAGCCCTTTTTTGACTTTTCAGGCAAGCTACGCTTACGAATTTAAAAATGTAGGTTCATTTAAATGTATTCTACTAATATATTTAAAAAATAATTAAAAGTCAAAAAATGACAAAGTTACAAGCTTGAAACACAATGTCAATTCGGCAGGAAATTCAAAAAAATATTTTTTGAGCTCGGTTTCCTCGAGGTTTCCCGCGATTTAATACTTTAATGCAGATCTTATATTTACATGATCTTTCTACATAAAAGGCTTGAAGTTAATCAGAACGGGGCAGATTGGGAGTTTTTCTTTTAAGCTTAATGCGGTTAGATTTTGTTTTATTTACAATTATTAGATTTTTGGGAGTCACTTTGTGCTTAGTGTAACTCATTGAGTACTTGTTTTGTTCCACCCGTTAATAGGCTTTCTACCCTATCTTCACAAAACGCATCTTCTCTTCAGTTCTTACATACATAATTACATGTACAAATTAAATTACACTTTCATGTTTATTAGTTTTATACAATTAAAATATTTGCTATTCTTCTTCTTCTTTTTCTTCTTCTACTTCTTCTTCTTCTTTCTTTAATAGCATTACTGTACCATCTTCTGTTCTCAAAACGTACAAATACCTTCACAACCCAACGTAACGTATGAAGTTTGACCAATGTTGGCTCGAAAGCCTTTGGCAATCGTTTTTTAGCAGTTTTCACATTGTAAACCTTTTTGCACCTATATATTGAAAATCAGCATGTTATAATGTTTTTAAAGTAATTCCAAAACTCACCGGATATAACGTTAACTCAGTTTAAAAGCAATTAAAACTTTATGTTGACTTACACAGTCTGCTGCTGCATTTTCGGATATGTTAGCATATGAAGTAAGTAAAAGGTCTCTCATTCTTTGATTTGTAATACCGTAAGCTGCTTTTGCTGTTGCTACGCTCCATGGACAGATGTCAGTGGTATGCTGTGCAACAACAAAGACAACGGCAACACACAACAGCAACAGCACGGTAGACTTCATCGTGTAAAGTTATAATTTACAGGAGACTACGGACTTGTATTGACAAATTTTAGATTTAAATCTTCTTTTATAGCTTAATTTTAATTTTCTTTACGTGGCTTTAAAGTTATCATAAAAACACATTTAATTTAAATAATTGGGGTGAGAAACAAGCCGGGCCAAGCGTACTTTTGAGGCCCGGCTCGCGCTTGAAACTCATGATTTAGGTCGGCCACTTTTATTGAAAAGTAAGTTTAACCAAAAAAATTTTTGTTGGTTATTATTAATTTTTTTTGATTGTTTTTGGCACCACAATCAATAAAAAAACAATCAAGTTTTTTTAATTTTTTTAATTTTTTAAATTTTTAATTTTTTTAAAAAAGGCAAAGCCAGGCCGTACTTAAAAACTGTTTCACTGGATCAATTCCTTCGGCACGTTTTAAAAAAATTTTAAATTTTGAAATTTAAAAAAATAAGAAAATGTTAGCCTTGAACAAGATTCAAAATACAAAATAAACATTTTTAGTCTTTTTCGATCCGGGTATAATTTTCAAGCCAGACCTGCAAGTCAAGCCCAACTTTTAAGAACGGCCCATTACGACTTTAGACCAAAGACGGCTTGGCCCAATGGTAGAGCCGACTTATAATAACTTGTTAAAATTAATTAACTGTGTACAAAACAAAAATCTTTTTTTGACAAAGTACGATCTATTGGCTGTAAAAACTGTTTTACTGTAAAATCGCTTCGGGAGAATTTAACTTCAAAAAGAAATGAGTCATAGAGCTGATATTATACAATGGAAATGAGGCAAAATTTGTACAAAAAAAGCAAAATGAATTGGATTCTTTTCACTAATGTCTTCAGAGTAATATTACTTGTTTAGATATCTATTTTAGTTACTTTAACAGTACTTTTTCAATACCAACATTTAGTATTATACTTTAAAAACGATTCTAATAGAAGGCACCGTATGGTTGTACGTATGGTATTAGAAAAACGTATGATAGTGCCTATATACATATGGTAGTATAAACAATGAATAGTAAAAATCTAATAGTCTTATATGCTTCAATTGCTATTGTTTATGCTAGGAATCCTTGTTTAGAAGTAGAACAATATGTAAAAGTATCGTATAACGCTGTTGTAGATCAGAATGAAAGAGATGAACTTTTTCAAGCAGCTGCTGATAAACTTGATAAATCTGCAAAACTGTGTGTAAGTTCTTGAAAAATATGGTTGTTAAAGTAATTCTGCGTCTTGTAATTTCGCAAATGTTCTTTGAGAAGAAGCACAGAAACATTTGAACAACCTACCTATTAGCTTTATCCAGTAAATTGATGTTATATAAGATACATTTTAACTACCTAAGCATAGATTTTTTTTAGAATTCATACTTAAATTGATGAATTTATTTATTGTAGAAACCAGACCAATCGCTAAATTGTGCCGAATGTTTCAAGTTTATGGCTAAAAGTGTAAAAGCTAATATAGGCCAAGTTGATTACGTTTCAATGCGATGTGAAAAACTGTGTAACTATTAACAGATTAATTAACGTTTTAGTATAAAATAATATAAAAAATTAAGAATACCATTAGTTATAAAAGTCAATCATGTTGTAGTAGGGACTGCCCATCAGCTGGCCTACAAAAAGAAGTTGATCAGTTAGTAATTTAGATTATTATTATGAGATGAAAGACCCTTATAAAATAAATAGTATGAATCGAAGAGTTCAAAGCTGATGATTGAGAGAGTCCTAGTACTCATAAATATTTAGTTCGTTGTAGACAAAAAAGTAAGAAAGAATGGGCAGGTTTAGTGTGTTGGCTTTTACCTGAAGAACAACACACTAAACCTGGCTTCGATCAGGTATTGTTCTGGCCTCAAGTAGACCGTGTCAAGCAATTACATTTGGGTTGAAGGCTAAGGCCCAAACCAAAGCACCAAGGACCCAGCTTACAAGGGAGGTAACTTTAATCGCCCTTCGACTTTGGGACGAAACCTATATATTCTGAAAGCCCTGTAATCACTGATTATGGATCTGAAAACCGTTTTTCCGTATGGAGCTTAGTTTTCGAGAAAATCGACTTTAAATTTTGACTGAATCCCCAAAAAGAGTAAAGCGCGCCGAAAAGTCTATCGGAGATAACGTAAGGAAATCAAGTGGCGGCGTGGCGTAGAGCGTTCGGTTTCCGATTCAAACCATCTAGGTTCGATTCCGGAGCCTCTAAAACTTTTTTTAACAACTTTACTTTACTTTATTTACTTATTTGCTTTTTAATATGCAAATTTTTGTAATTTTTGTAATATCATTGTTAGATGGAGCTGCATAACCTTGAGCAAATAACGACATATATTTTTCGTCTATCTTCGTCGGTCACATCTTCGTACGTTGGATCCGCCGTCTTATCCGTAACCTCAATCTAGTCCTCCTCTGGTTCATCAAGTCGAAATTAACATCTACTGCGGATGGCAACATTGTCTTCACAATTCGGTCATGGTAAGCAGCATTGATGCTGTCGCCTTGTCCGAATTGTACATCAAAAACCCCACAACAAGTGCGGGGGAGACACCCAAATCACAATGAACAAAAACATGAGTTTTGCTTATTTTGCATAATGTTTATTTTTAAAACTTTACAAAAATTACATAAATTTTGCATATTAAAAGTTTTGTTAAAAAACGATTTAGAGGCTCCAAAATCGAACCCACGTGGTTTGAATTGGAAACCAAACACTTTACCCTCTGGGCCACGCCGCCACTTGGTTTCTCTTTGTTATTTCTGATAGACTCTCGCGCGCTTTCCTTTGGGGATTCGGTCAAAATTTAAAGTCGATTTTCTCGAAAACTAAGCCCCATACGGAAAAACAGTTTTCAGATCCATACTCAGTGATTACAGGGCTTTCAGAATATTTAAGTTTTGTTTCAAAGTCGAGGGGCGATTTAAGTTACCTCCCTTGTTAGGTCCCGCAACAAAATCTTGTGAAGTGAGCAAAAGAAGAGAGGATAGGATGTTGTAAAAACCGAATGGTCAATTTTCTTTTTGGAATTAACATGATGAAAGGTTTTTTATTTTTTAATTTTAATTTTATTTGTAAATAAGCAAATAAGTTTTTTTCTGTATACTACAACATAAATACACAATTTATTTTTCAAAATTTCTCAGACCCATAAACGTTTTTATTGTTAAAAACTTTGCTTTTATTACTGTATTTTTCAAAAACCACACATTAAATCTAAATTTTTAATTTTTTCAATAAATTATTTAAACTTTTTAAAAATTAAAGACCTTTTAAAAAACCTATAAAAGTCTATCCCAACATCCCTGTCTTACCAGCTTTATTCGCTACTACATACCTTTTGCCATGAACACAAAAGTTTTGCTGATTTTGTGTGTCGTCGTTACTTTTGTGTGTTCTCTGCCTAAAGGTCCTGTTCACGACCTTTGTGTAGAGGCCGAAGACATAGTACAAAAATTATATGAGAAAGATCAAAAGGAAAGAGATGATACTTTAAACAGGGCTATTCAGATATTTGAAGTAATTGTCAAAGAATGCGTAAGTTAGTATTATTAATTAGTTAGGTTTGTGGTCAGGGCCGGGCGTTAAGGGGGGGGAGGGAGGGGGGGGAAGAAGAGGGGGGGGAGGGGGATCCCACCCAACCCCCACAAAAAAAATTATCGAAAAAAGTTGAAGGTGGTCCTGTAGATTTTTTGAAAAAAATTTTTTTGACCCCCACTTTCAGACCAAAATCACTCGCTCGGTCCTGCTTATGGTGGTAGTACTTTATCAGTTTAGCATCTACTCGAATCCTTTCCCTTCCTAGAGCAAGCTCAAAATGTTATAGTAAAAAACTAATTTATAATTTGCAAGGATAGAGCCAAAGAACTTTGATAAGCTATATGAAGCCTACTGTAATTAAAAATTATTTTTTTTTACAAAATTTACAGTTTGATTTCAGAAAAACGAAAAATGTAAGAAATGCTTTGGTACATTACTGAAAGGCTATAAAGCCAACCTTGGCCAAACTGCTTATGTGCCATTGAAATGTGAAAACGCTTGCATTGATTAATAATAAATAAATAAATAAAAATTGCAATTTTTTAAAGTTGAGGTTTAAAAAATAAGGCGTCGTAATTTTTAAGTTCTACTATTTATTACTATGATACAGCTCGGTATTACTTAAGCAAAACCATAATAAAATTTAAAATATTTTTAAAAATAAGACTTGATAATGTTTGGGCACATAATTATTTAAATAACTTAATATTTTTAAAAATTAAAAAATGTGCTTACTTCTTCAAATGTCACCACAATTGTCATAAGCGATGAATATAACAAAAACAAGCTTTATATTATATTATGTTGGGGTGTTGATTATTACACTTATCATTTAGTGATAATGTAATGGTATTAACCCCTATGATCATATGAGCTTCTTTTATGTAATTTTGAAGGAACAAACCAAACTTATTGCTCTACACATTTTTGAGATTATTTTACTGTACTACAACATAAGTAACCCGAACCGGCAATTTCAAGCACTAATTTCAAGCTCTTACACCCCTCGACTACCCAAACACATTCGCTCTCTCTTCTCATTTCCTAATCAAAGCGAGGCGAGACCGTGTTTGCGTAGCCGAGTGGCGAAGAGGTTTGCTTTTGACGCCGAAACCCGCGAGTTCGGGGCTTACTTACCCTTTCAAGGCTCATTTCAATGGTCTTGAGAAAAATTAAAGCCCCAAAGTACCACCAGGACTATAAGCTGTATGTAAGTATATGTACATGTAGTTCTCAACGCTTGGGACATTTCGTTTTTTTTAACATTGGCACTTTTTTTAAAGAAATTTTGAATTTTATAGATGGAAAAAAGACTTGTCGCTTCTAAACCAAGCTTTTCACAATGAAATACGACAAATTTTTTTTTGAAAATTTTAAGGCTAGCTAGAGCTAGAATGGAATGCAAAACCTTTATAAAATAAATAACTTAAAATATGAAAAACAATCGATAATAGAACCGTGAAAACAATGATATTTGAGGTACCGGCAATCGAGTTTTGGTTGGACGGAGATACGATGGTCGTTACCGACTGGCTAGCCGTTTCCATTCCGCGATTACATCTTCTGGGTCTTTGTTCTGAAAGGGTTGAATTTAAATTTTAAAACAAAAAAGGTCAAAAAGTGGTCGCTCACTCAAGGCTATTTTTTTGAAAATAACAAGGAAAGTGCCCGACCTGCCCCGCTCTGATTGACTTCAAGTTTTTTATATAGAAAGATAATGTAAATATGATACCTTCAGCAACGTACTATTATCCCGCTTTCCAGAAAATCTCGAAAAAATAGAGATCAAAAATTTACGTTTTGAATTTCCCGCCAAATTGGCATTGCGTTTTAAGCTTGTAACTGTCACTTTTTGATTTTCAATTATTTTTCTTTGATATACTAGTAGGAAACCTTTAAATAAACCTACATTTTTAAATTTATAAGGGTAGTTTGGCTGAAAAGTAGAAAAAAATGCTTGAAACACAATGCCAGATTAGCCAAATTGGCCGAAAACTCAATTTTTTAAATTTAAAACTCAAAAACTCAAGCTAAAACTTGTTTTGCGTACTATTGGTGGTACAAAAAATTCAAAAAAAAAAATTATGGGCCAATTCTGAGTGGGGCAGGTTGAGTATTACTTTCCTTGTAAGTCTTATCAAGACATTACCGAAAATGGCCATCATTGAGTGCAATTACGACTTTGAAATTTGTTTTATGAAAGACCTAAAGAACCTACATAAACATCATCAACGCCATTTTTAGTGACAGCCGTTCCATCTGGTTTTACGACGATTAAGGTGGGTAGACTGTCAATGTGATACTTTTTGAGGTAGTTGAAGCCTTGTTGTTCTTTTACAAACGTCAAACAGCAGCATCTGAAAGTCTCCAAGACTATAAAAAACACTTTTCATCGTATAAAATGCTTATCAAAATCATAAAAAACACTTTTCATCGTATAAAATGTCCCCCAAAATCTAAAAAAACGTTCCATCGTATAAAATGTCATCCAAAAATCTATAAACATCTTTCCTCGTATAAAAAGACTCACTTGCATCCAGGTTGCTGGAACGGAGCCCTCAGCCAGTTACCGTGCTCTTTGAAGTACTCTTCCATTGATTCCATCGTTTCATCTCTCGAAAACCACACGATCTCCACGCCTTGTAGCGCCGCCTTCACGTAGAAATCACGCAGAATTGGATTGAATCGTCGACAAGGCTCACACCAAAAGGCAGAGAAATAGAAGGCCACAACTTTGCCTCTTAAGACTTCTGAATCCACTAGTTTACCAGATTTTGTAGTTAGGTCAACGTTTCGCAGTAGGTCCATCTGAAGGTTGATCATGGTAAGTGATACTAATTTTAATAAGAAATCGACTCGGTTGTTCAAATAATTCTGTGCTCCTCAAATTTTTGGTGTAAGACGCACAGAATTATGTGAACAACATAATATCATTCACGGTACTATACTAAATATAACCAACACTAAGACAAAAGCTAGGACTAGGGGCTAGGGCTCTAGTCTAAGATTCTGATCTAGGGCTTTGGGCTAAGGTTTGCGCCTACCGTTAAGACTAGGGCTAAGCACTAAGGGTAATAAAACAAAAAAAAGCTACAAAAGCCCAAGGCTAGGACTATCTGACTAGGGTTCTAGGCTAGAGCTGTAGGCTGGAGCTACCGAGCTAGGACTGTCAAGCTAGGGCTCTGGGCTAGAACTCTGGGCTAGGGCTTTAAGTTAGGGCTCTGGGCTAGGGCTCTGGGCTGGGGCTCTGGGCTAGGGCTCTGGCCTAGGGCTCTGGACTAGGGCTCTGGGCTAGGGCCTTGGGCTAGGGCCTTAGGCTAGGGCCTTGGGCTAGGGCCTTGGGCTAGGGCCTTGGGCTAGGGCCTTGGGCTAGGGCCTTGGGCTAGGGCCTTGGGCTAGGGCTCTAGGCTAGGGCTCTGGGCTAGGGCTCTGGGCTAGGGCTCTGAGTTAGGGCTCTGGACTAAGGCTCTGGGTTAGGGCTCCGGACTAAAGATCGGGTTTAGGGCTCAGGGCTAGGACTCTGGGCTAGAGCTCTGAGCCAAAGGTCTAGGCTAGGGTTGTGGGCTAGGTCTAAAACTAGGACTTTGGGATAGCAATACCAAAATTAAATAAGCATCACATGTTTGTACCACGAGTACAATGCACTTAAAAATCGTCGTAATAATGAAAATACACGGAATTAATGTAAATTCGTTAAGAAACAAAATTAGACCAAAACCCTGAGGGCATTCGAAACAAAAGACGGGTGCAATTTCAATTTCCTTTTTAAGCCAATCAACTTTTTTTAAAAGTGTCAAGAGTTTCGTCACAGGGTAATTGGCCAGGCCTAGTATTGTTCTAAAAAAAAATTTTTTTTTAAATTTTTTAGCCTCCTCCCCCCCCCCTCCCACTTTTTTATTCTACTTTACCCCCCCCTCCACAAAAAATTGAAGTTTACCTCCCCCCCCCCTCTCACTCCTCCTCAAAATATTTTCTTTGATCTGCCTCTTCCCCTGACTCCCCCTTTTCTTTTCCCATGCCCAACAAAAAATCAAATTTACCCCGCCCAGCCCTCCCCAACACTAAAAAGTTTTGAAAATTCAAAAAATGTAAACAAAATCCTATTTTTAAATTCGAAAAAAAATTCCGAGAAGCCATCAGTATTTGGTATAAAAACGTAAGAACGTGCCCTTGGGGGATTTGGAAACAAAATGTCAAAAACTGTGTTTCAAAATTCAATTTATTTCTTATTTATGATTCCAGCGGACGGAACCATAAATACTACAGTGACAGCTATCTCGTGCACTTTTACATTTAAAGTTTTGTTTTTTTAATCGACACAGGCCCTAAGGCTCGGTTTAAGAATAGAACTGAGGCTAGGGCGTGTGCACCATGTTTAAAGTTAAAAGTACAAACTTAAAAAAAGATTAAACTGAAAAAATTTCAGCATATTTTTGCAAAAGTAAATTGCAAACATAATACAGTATTGTACGTATGTCATCAACTTTCTCAAAATATGTAATATGCCGACCAGAAAAAATATTTTTACAAATGAACTATAACATTGTAGTAAAGTAAACAAAAGTGCAAAAAAAGCTAAGGCTAAAAGCAATTCAAAACAAAAATTAAAGCTTAAAGTAACATAATATTTTTGAAAAGTTTAAACTTTGAAGTAACAGTGTGTATAAAGTGGCTCTGCCCACTGTCTAGATCGCGAAGCGATTAGGCTTCACGTTCAGTTTTGGAACATGACAACCTGGCAATAGGTCGTCCCAATTCTGAGCCAAAAGACGACTTGGCAATAGGTCGTCTCTACATCCCAATCCATCTAACAAGACAACCTGGCAATAGACTGTCCTATATTATCAATGTCTTATCTTACCTATATGCATGTTATATGTAAGATAAATAAATAGTTTAGGCCTTATAATTTAGAAAGATATTAACGTAATTTATAAGATTACAATTGAAACGAAAGACCGGCTAATATTCCACCAAGGCCAAGTGAAAGAAGATAACTTTCAGTATGATGAAGAAAGAAAGAAAATTATAAGAGAAGAAGATACAATGTAAGATATATAATGACAAAGAGAAATAGACATACCCATAAAACGGTAGCTATACTATAAACGTATCGTATCCCTAATCTATCCCACCTCTACTAGATCTTTGTCTTACTCTTAGCTTTGCCCTGCTCTAAAGATAATGTAGCTCCTACCTTGGCCATATTATAGTTTTACCCATGCTCTACCTCATCCTTAGGCTCAGGCTCAGGTTTAGGCTCGGGCACAGGCTCATTCTCAGACTCAGGCCTAGATTAAGACTAAATTTAGGAATTTGCCTTTCCTTTATTTTGGCCCAGCTTCTAGCCTCAACATATAACATATATCTATGCATTTCAAAAACCTCCTATATTTACCCATAAACATACTACAAAGCGGCGAATGTGTACAAGACCGTTGAGTAGTATAACGGGGTTTAAAACCCATATGAAGATGTTTACCAAAACATATAATCTATGAGGTACAAACACAAAAGTGCAAACCCAAACGGAAAACAAGGAGAAATATGACATATCTGCAAGAAAATGACTACAAAGACATTTGCAGAGGAACGACGTCACTCATCGTTCCGTTTTCTGTTTTCGGCACTTGACCGGCTATTTTTGTCTATTTTCGACCCAAACAAACAGAAAAAATTGGGTTTGGAAAGAATTTTACCCAAATTTGGATGGCTGGTTCTTTGGTTTATAAGTATATTATAGTATATATATATGCTAAAACTATAATTGTAAGACCTAGCTTATTGAGTAAAAAAGTAGAAAGACAATGTTACACTGAGCTAAATCTAAAGCTAATGATGACTTTAATAAAGATAAGCTGAAGCTAGAGTACATACGGCTAATACAGCAATATAGTAAGACTAATGCCGGCTATTGAAAATTCTAGCTCAAACCAATGCCAAATAATGACAAAGTTAGACTAGAGAGGGTGTTTTGACTAAGATAAGTAGGCTAACATTAAGGTCAAGGCTTAGGCTCAGGGTCAGGCTCAGGCTCAACCTTAGGCTCAGGCTCAGGCTCAAGCTCAGGCTCAGGCTCAGTTTTAGACACAGACTCATAACCATCCTCAGTCTCACTCTCAAGCTCAAGCTTAGGGTCAAGCTTAGGTTTAAGCTCAAACCCAAGCTTAACGTCAGCCTCAGGTTCAGACTAAGACAAAAGATTGATCTGAAGCTAGGGCAAAGTCAAAGGCAAAACAATAAAAATTTTTAACACTTAAAAAAACTAAAAATCTAAAAAGCTTAAAGAACTGCTATTCCATACACAAAAAAAATTTTTATCATCCAATTAATAATATTTTTTTTAATTTAAAGCCAAAAAGTCAAAAACTTTAATCATAATTTTTTTAAAAATCAAACTTAAAAAAACTTTTGAAATGCCAACCAAAATTTTTGAAAATATTATTTAAACAAGACTGTTGAAAACACGTGGCAGCTTTCGCTTAAAGCCCCCAATGTCTTAAGGAACAAAAAGCCTACAATTCCGGGAGAGATGAGGAAACAACGGGTATTGGGAAAACAACCCAAAAACACGTTTTTTTGGCCGCCGAGCAATGTGACTGAGAAACAAGTTTGGCCGAATAAATAAATAAAGATCTGGGTCAAGGGAAACCCATAAAACGGCAGAAGAGATCTTAAAACTTGAGCTGAGGCACGTCACAACAATAAAACAAGCTTTATAGGTATAGGAGAAGCCATGTGGAAACTGTAAGGTCATAATCTTTGATGCTACAGTATCCATTTTAGTCAGAACTCACTATATTGACTTTTCAAAACCCTACCCTACCCTACCCTACCCTACCCTACCCTACCCTACCCTACCCTACCCTACCCTACCCTACCCTACCCTACCCTACCCTACCCTAACCTACCCTACCCTACCCTACCCTACCCTTCCCTACCCTACCCTACCCAACCCTTCCCTACCCTACCCAACCCTTCCCTACCCTACCCTACCCTACCCTACCCTACCCTACCCTACCCTACCCTTCCCTACCCTACCCTACCCTACCCAACCCTTCCCTACCCTACCCAACCCTTCCCTACCCTACCCAACCCTTCCCTACCCTACCCTACCCTACAATCCTATTCCGTCTACAGTGTTCTATCATATGTTTTCCTTACAGTATGTTATCCTACTCTACTTTGCCCTACTATACAAATTAGAACTTGCCCTACACTCTGTCTTAACCTACTATACTTGATCATGCGTCTTACCCTTATTTATGCCTGCATTCTCAGAAACCTTTTCAGTAAAAAATATCCTTCAGCTCCTAGTTACCCTAGCCTTACATTTTTTTTTTCTATTTTTACCACACCTTCCTTTTTCTCACAGTCTTTCTACCATAATATCTATACAGTAAAACCTCTTCAGTATGACACACACATGTTCTAAATCTATCTTTGTAACCAGCTGGGCACACTATCTTGGTACTTTTTTATACAAGTTCTATTACAAAAAGCGGGCAAAAAGATGACATTAGAAGAAGAGTGTCACACTAAAGTGAGTATTACTAAAGAGATTTTACTCTATATAACAATTTATATTTAAAATGGTATTGTAATATATCATACCTAAACATCCATTTAAAATTAGTAAACAGACGTTTTTAAAAATTTAACAAGCCTATTAAAATGTTAAACACTTAAAGTTTTTTCTTAACAAACCCAATCAAAGCCCTTTTAATTGATATCGTAACAATTAGCCCAAACACCTCGAGAACACACCGCATTCAAGTGCCATTTTGCCTGAGGGTCTTTAATCCGAAAGTGATCAATTACCGTGACGTTCGACGGATCTCTGCCTACATCAATAAGGTAGGGAGGGGTGTTGTTTGTGAGATGCAAAAGTCAAAATAATGAATCAAACAAGTTATTTTTAACTGCCACTTCCAACGTGCTGTTTATTCGAAAAGGTGTTCGGCCAAGCTTTTTCAGACCCAAATTCTTTGCAAAAATATAATCTGTTGACTGTAAATTAAATGGCACGTCACATTCGAAAAAGGTCTGGAAATTGACAACAAAATAAGTATAATTTTTGAAATATCTAAAAAAAATTAGAAAATTATTAGATAAATTAATCGAAATAAAAAAAACACTTGTTAAAAGCTTAAAATAAATTTTTATTTAGAAATTATTATTGATTTTTCAACAGTATTAAAAAATATGTCTTCAATAAACTAGTACAGTGAAATAGAGCAAAGACGTCTGTATAGCGAACAACTTTGTTATCATGGCGCGCTCTTTCCCTTGTTTTGTTTTATGTTCACTTGTCAAACTTCTTTTTATATTGTGAAAGTTTTTGATTCTATTCTATGATACGGCTTTGAAGTTTAACCAGTATATGTTTTAAAAAATGAACGTCGAAATCGACTGATTTTTGACCGATAACGTCAACGATTTTTAGAAACGTTTATTAGTCTTCTAACAAAAAAAACTAAAATAATATTATAGTATTTTTGAACTTAAAAAAAGTATTTAAAATTTGAAAATTTTTTTATTTATGCAACTTTCTCCACTAAGAGGTCATTTCTCTACACTGCTCTTTGTTTGTGTTATTTATTGTTTTCCTTCGCATTTTTGAATATAAAGTCAATGTGACACCAATTAATTACTTCTGATCGGAAACAACAAATGTTTTGGGGTTTGGCACGGCACGGTGGGACGCTAATTTGCATTTTTTTTGCAAAAAAATGAAGCCTTCACTATTTTTCTGTTTACAAAATAAAAATTTTAAATTTTTTTAAAATAATTTTTAAAATTTTTCAATTTTTTTAAAGTTAAAAATAAAGGCTTGCAATTTAAAAAAAATTTTACGATATATAATAATTGATTGTTTACTTTGAAAGGTATTGTAAGCGTGAAAGACGTGGATCTCCTTCCGCCGATTCCATTGTTTGAAGGGCATTTCAATCGTATTTTTATGTCTTTAGGTATTACTTTTTAAAAGTTCAAGGTGTTTTGAGCTGTCAAGATTTTTAACTTACAATATTGAGGTTTTTACGATTCAAAATATGGCTTTATAAGTTGTAAAGAAAGTTTTTGTTACCTCTGATCCTTAGCTCTACACCAGCCCTATTCCAGAGCCCCAGTCCAGAACCCTAGCCCAGAGCCCTAGCCCAATGCCCTAGTCTAGAGTTCTAGCCCAAAGTCCTATTCCAATGCCCTAGTCCAGAGCCTTAGCCCAATGCCCTGGTCCAGAGCCCTAGCCTAGAGCTTTAGCCGAGAACTCTAGCTCTAACCTTAGCAATGTTAGGCACCCTGACCTAAATATTCAAAAAAAGGTGTTTTACGCTACTGTAAGCTACTGAAAAATCGCTTCCGCCGCATTTGCTTTATGTTTTTTGGGTAATTGTGATCGGATTTTGTCACTTTTATTGTCCATTCCTGACACGTTTTCCGCTTTTTATGCTTGATTTTACTCGATTTACTCTTTTCGGAAGCTCTAAAGTCAGTTTTACAACAGAAAAAACAGTTTTTAGTTGACTTTGTATAAGATAACAGTTTTCTTCATAAGTTATATCTATAGTAGTTAATAATATCTATGCTTAGGCCTTGATTTAGGTAAAAAATGGCATAAAATTTAGTTTTTAAAAACTTTTTTTCCAATGATATTGCCATGATAAACCTAACTCAATACTTTTTTTTGAATACCAGGAACTACACTTCTTTTTGTTACAACCGTTTTTAAATGGCCTGTATTAATATATCGGAAAGTTGACACTATAAAAAACAAGTCTAACAAACGTGCCATGATAGCTCAGTTGGGAGAGCGTTAGACTGAAGATCTAAAGGTCACCGGTTCGATCCCGGTTCGTGGCATTTTTGCTAGACTACCTTTTATAGGCTTTTACTATGTAAAAACTAGTAAAAAGACAATACAAACTGATAAAATTTTATTTTTTGTAAAATACGCATCAATATAAAAGCGGACTTTAAATTTTTAAAGTTTAAAGGTAGGCTCAGGCTCAAGTGCAATATCAAGTTCAGGCCCAGGCTCAGGCTCAAGCTCAATATTAAGTTCAGGCTCAGGCTCAGACTCAGGCTTAGGCTCAGGCTCAGGCTCAGGCTCAGGCTCAGGCTCAGGCTCAGGCTCAGGCTCAGGCTCAGGCTCAGGCTCAGGCTTAGGCTTAGGCTCAGGCGCAGGCTCAAGCTCAGGCTTATGCTCAATTTCAAACGTTCGAAATTTAAAGTTTGTTTATAGATGTTTCTACACCCTTTTTGATATGTTTTTCAAGTTTAGTTAAGCGAAGCATAAATAATATGATGAATAAATAAAATTTCAATTATTTAAAATGAAATTGGGGCTAGCAATAGATAAACAAAACAATGTTTTATTATGTATTCAGAGCATAGAACACCTTATTTTACGTGAATCTTCTTCCTTTTCATAACTTTTTGACTGTAAAGAAAGTTTTTGTACCAAAAAATAGTTTTAAAAACTGAATATGTTAAACTTTGTCACAACTGCAGTTATTTTGTCGACACTGCCGTTTTGACAATGTTAACCATGTTAGTATGTTTATAAATATTTTTGTTTTTGTCACAGCCTTTGTTTAGAGTCAGAATTCGCATTTTCAACTTTTCGCGGCCAAACATTTCGAAAATTTGATTTTTCAATTTCCGAATTCACTTCGAATTCGTTGTTTTTAAAACAAGGAATAGTTGTTTTTTAAGGTTGGAAGGGAAGGGACACGAAGGGTGGTAATGTTAATATTTCATGAGCTAACTTGCATGACAGGAGGGGGGGGAGCGGGGTAAAATTTATTGGAAAAAAAGTATAGGGAAGATAAGACGAAAAGCCCGATCCTACTTTTCTGGGGTTAGGGGCCCTACGTATAGGCTATGACCGTTTTTATTTTTTTTTCAGGCTGTTCCGGTCCGGTCAAAAAAGCTCAGGACTCGGTCTGATTCACCCCGTACTAAAAAATAGCTAAGGTTCAGAAGCAGGCTCAAGCACATGCTAAGGCTCAGGCGCAGGCTCAGGCTAAGGTTAAGGCTAAGGCTCAGGCTCAGGCTCAGGCTCAGGCTCAGGCTCAGGCTCCCGCTCAGGCTAAGTCTCAGGCTCAATCTTAGGCTTAGGCTTAGGCTCAGGCTCATGCCCACTCTCAGGTTTACGTTCAAGTTGAGGCTCAGCCTCAGGCTTAGGGTCAGACTCGCCCTTAGACTCTGAATCAAGCTCAAGCTAAGGCTGAACTAAGTTTTGGTGCTGTATAGTACTAAACCGAAGTTAAGCATCTTTGCACTATTTACGAATGGTAAAATACGTTTCCTACTTCATCAACTATAGTATGTAACCGTACATACCAACATGTTTACTTGTTTTTCTGATAATCTTGAAAAAAACACGTAGTTAAATGTCATGACCGTGGTCACGCGTTGTGTGGCGCCCTGTGGGAAGTCACGTTTCAAAAAAACAGCAATTATTCATGTCAGAGAATAGTGTTTTGGCAAAGTTTTGTCATTCTTTTGTCTTTACAATAAGTACTGCCAAAATGAAATGTCATTTTTTATTTTAGTTTTAAAAGTTTTATGTAGGGATGGGTGACGTTTCGGTTTTATTTTGTTTATTTGCTTCTGTTTAGCGTATTAATTTTTTTCTATATTTTCTATTATTTACAGGGGAAGTACCCAACCTGCCTAGCTCATAATTAATTTAAAATTTTTATATGACTTCTTCGTACCACCAATAGTACCTACAAAAAATTTTAGCTAGCATTTTGAAGTTTTAAAACTAAAATATTTGAAATTCCCGCCAATTTGCAAAATTTGGCATTGTGTTTCAAGCACTTTTTTGAATTTCTAAACAAGCTCCGCTTACAAATTTAAAAATTTAGGTTTATTTAAAGCTCTTCTGCTAGTATATTAAAGAAAAATGATTAAAAGTCAAAAAATGACAAATTTGTAAGCTTGAAACACAATGCCAATTTGGCGGAAAATGCAAAACATAACTTTTTGATCTTTATTTTTTTGAAAACTGGAAGATTTAGTATTTTACTGACTATCTTATATTTACATAATCTTTCTATATAAAAACTTTGAATTCAATCAGAAGGAGGCACTAGTCTAAAGGTCGGACACTTTCTTTATAAGTGATGTACTTCTTTCATAAGCTTACTATAGTTCTACCCTTGCAAGCAGACCTGAATGGTCTTGATAAAAAGCCAAATAATTTTGAACCGGTCTCTTTACAAGTCTATTCGCAAGTATTTTCCAGCTCTAGATTAGTCTCACCTTAGCTATATCATTACTTTACTTTAACCCGAACATATCAAAGTAGATTGTAAGTACCCAGAAAAGTATTGATTACCTAAAACCAGGCTTTGAGAATATTTTACGAATGTTTAGCGTATAATATATGCATATTAACTATCTGTTTATCATTTGTTTTTCGCTCGTAAAACTATAAAAATTCCACTATTCCTGAGGGTAAACATAGGTTTACATGCATTTTGTTTTCAAATATCTTGTCGTATTTTTGAAGTTTGAAGTTTTTATGATATGGTTTTAACTTTTTATTGTTTTTTTTGTAAAATACGTCAATCATATTAATACAAATTTTGCTTTTGGATTTACTATGGCCTTCTCTTAACCTTGTCTTTTTTTTGTAAAATACGTGAATCGAACTTGTTAAAGAAAATTAAAAATATTAAAATACGTTATAACTTTTTACTACAGTAAAAACTACACTAAAGTTATAGGAACTTAATAAACCAACAATTCAAAGCTCATTTGTTTAATTTTGACGTTTTTTAGACGTCTACTATTTGGCCATTTGTTATAATAAAGAAAGATCTTACGTGAGATTTTGTACTAAAACAATATCCGATTTTTGTTGTTTTTGCTTTGTTTTACTGTTCAAATACTTATTTCTTCATTTTTTACAGAATAGTCAACAAAAAAAGGGATTTTGATTGTCTTCAAATCGGTAAAAGTAGAAGTAAGAGCAGGAGACAAGGGTGGGTAAAAGTATGATAAAGCCGTGTAAAGCTAAACCAAGTCAAAGCAAAGACAGAATAAGGCTGGGCAGAGTAAGGCTGGGGCAAAGTAAGGCTAGAACAGAGTAAGGCTGGGCAGGTTAAGGCTAAGGCAGAGTTAGGCTGAGGCAGAGTAAGGCTAGAGATGAGTAAGGCTAGGGCCGAGTGCAGCTAGGACTGAGTAAGACTAGGGCAGAGTAAGGCTAGGGAATAGTATGGCTAGGGCTTGGTAAGGCTAGGGCACAGTAAGACTAGGGAAGAGTAAAGCTAGAACAGAGTAAGGCTAGAGCGCTAGGACTCCGGAATAACGCTCCAAGCTAGGGCTCTAGGCTATGGCTCTGGGTTAGGACTCTGGGTTTGGACTCTGGGCTAGGGCTGTGGGCTAGGGCTCTGGGCTAGGGCTCTGGGCTTGGGCTCTGGGCTAGGGCTCTGGGCTAGAAAATTTTATTTTTCTACTGTTTATACCACATTCTATACCAAATTTTGTAAACATAAACACAAGGCCTGCGGGCTCGAAATGGCGTTAGAATTGTTTCGAAAAACGGTTTTTTTTCGCTAATCTTAGGAAAAACGACAAAACTTTTCTTTGTTTTATTTTTTGGCGCAAAAAGTCTTTGTTGGCCATCTTCTGGCAAATAATTATCAAGACAAAGGGGTGTAACCGAACGCACGTGCTTTTGTCATATTTCTTTTGGGTGTTGGGTTACAGGTTTTGACATTGATTTTTTATTTTTATTTCTGATTTTTACATTGATTTCTATACCTATTACAAGTTTTTACATTGTTTTTTATATTTATCTTACTCTTTATGTAAACTATTAACAAGGAAAGTGCCTTACCTGCCTCGCTTTGACTGACTCCAAACTTTTTATATAGAAAGATCATGTAAATATAAGACCTTCAGCAAAATACTAAATTGCGCTTTCTAGTCAATCTCAAGAAACTCGAGATTAAAAAATCACGTTTTAAATTTCCCGCCAAATTGGCATTGTGTTTCAAGCTTATAACTTTGTCATTTTTTGACTTTTAATCATTTTTTCTTTGATATTCTAGTAGAAAAGCTTTAAATTCACCCACATTTTTCAATTTGTAAGCGTGGCTTGTCTGTAAAGTCGAAAAAAGTGCTTGAAACACAATGCCAAATTTTCCAAATTGGCGGGAAGTTCAAATATTTAAATTTTAAAACTCAAAAGGGCAAGCTGAAATTTTTTATGGGTACTATTGGTCGTACAGAGGATTCATATAAGAATTTTGAGCTGATTCTGAGCGAGGCAGGTTGGGTACTTTCCTTGTGAACTTGTTATATAAGGCTATTTTGTGGTAAAAAAGGAATAATTTGTCATTTTTTTCCATTTTTGACCCACTATTTTAGCAATTTTCCTAAATTCTGACCTATTTTCGAAATCTCCAAAATTAAATTCTTTAGAAAAACGGCTTCAAGCTTTCAGAATCTTTCCAAAAAATGTAAAAAAATTAATTTTCCGCGCAAAATCCCTGATTTTCCGAGCAAAAAAACATGAGGAATACCTGTCAAGTCGGTGAAACATCACATTGGGAACTCGACTACTTTCATAAATACTCGCAAAACAAAAAAAAGAGTTACTTTTTGTTTTTGGGAGTTTAAACTTTACGAAAAATGGGTATGGGTTGAAAACAAAAATATTCGTAAAAAAATTTTTTTTTAGTTTTGAAAAAAAATTTTTTTTTGATTGTTAAAGCTGGGGTATACCTGAAAGAACTCGAAGCCTGTTTTAAAGGAACCGGACCGGGAAAACTTTTACTGTAGAGGTGGGTAGGGGCCAGCGTATAGCTAAAATAGGGCTTGGGTTGCTAGTTTCTTTCAAGGGTGGAACTTTTCTAAAGCGAATAAGGCTAGAGTAAAGTTGGGTAGGCTAGAGTATGTCAAAAGCAGATCTTTTCGAAAAATTTGTAAAGCATAAGATAAAACCAAGGTTATAAGGCTAAAAAAGGTTAAAGTAGGGTAGTGTAGAACTAGGATAGAGCAGGCTGATGCATGTCAATGGAGTTTATTAAGGCTTCATGTAGAAACTAGGATAAAGCTAGGAAAATTGCAAACTATACGTAGTGTAGGTCTAGAATAAGATTAGGGTAGAGTTGGATAGTTAGTTTAGGCCCAGGGCAGGGGTTTTCTAAAGCCTAAGGTAGGGCCAAGAGTAAGACTAGGAAAAGGTTAAAGCCGAAGTAATGTAGAGCTAAGATAAGGCAAGGTATGCATCAAGGCAAGACTAACAATAATATAGAGTAAGGGTATGGATAAGAGGCAGTACATAAAAAAACTTTTTTTTTGCAAAAGCAACACATAATGTGAACGCACAGCTCTTTCAGCGGCAGTTAAATATGCTCAAAAGAACATCTGACTCATTTCGATTTGCATATTGTTTGCTTCTGTTTAGGTAAATAGAGTTTGGAGGCTTTTGGGTTTAACTATCTCGTATATTAACCTTGCCAGCTACAAAGAGTTGATTTTAGTATAACTTTTTGCCGTTTTTAACATGGCATAGATTGTTGTAACATATTCGGTTGTTCAAATAATTCTGTGCCTTCTCTCAAAGCAAAGTTTTTGAAGTTTGGGGCACAAAATTATTTGAACAATCTAATACTTTTGCCGATACAGCACCTATATTACTTTTGCCAATCGCTGCGACCTATATCTTTTGCCAACCCCTTATCAGACATATCTTTCATCGTATCTTCCCCATCTTACCCACTCCCCTCCTTCCGAAATCTTCAAAGTAGCAATATGCCTGCAGGTAATGGGTATAATCTGCATTCTAAACGTAATTACAGACTTAAAGAATATAAAACCGCGCCAAATCCGATCGCCGACTTTTATATGCGCCAAATAGGTGTGCACCTTATTGTAAATGCGACAATAAAGCTATGTTTTAGTGGGAGAGGATAGGGGTGAGCTTTATCAAAAGTTTTTCAATTTCAAAATTTTTAAAAATTTTTTTTTAAAATGAAAAAAAAAATTTTAATTTTTATGTTTTTTGTTACCTAAAAACAACTTTTTTTGAGTTTAAGCGTATTCGAAGGGCTGGAAATTAAGTTTTTGAAATTTTTTTTATTTTAAAAGTGCTAAGAGTAGAGGTACGGCTAGGGCTGAGCCTAGAACTAGGACTGAAACTAGGACTGGAACAATTTTTATTGAAATTATAGATTTCTTTATAATTTACTGACTGTATATATACCATTATTTTGCAAATAAAACAACATTTTTTATTAAATAGGTAATAAAAATTAGTTCAAGAGGGCCATTGTCCATTTTTTTCGGCCAAAAACTAGCTGCCACTTTTATTAAGAGGCATTAAAGAAGAGCCAACTGCTTTTTGATTAACTTCTAAGGATTTTATGACATATTTTGGCAACTTCTCGACTTGTTTTTATAAGTTTTGGGGTGATTTTGTAAACTCTTTTTCTTTAAATTTCAATTAAATTTAAAACAAAATTTTAAATTTAGATGCAAAAACAATGGCGCATGATTTCATGTACTAAAATTCGATTACTTTTTGAAATATATATTTACATTTCAAAAAAGCTTTGTCGCTTTTGAACGTAACAAGACAAACCGAGCTCGCCAAAGCTCGGTAGAACTAGACAGGGCTCGGCAGGACGCGGTAGGGCTTGGCAGAACTTGGCAGTGCTCGATAAGGCTTGGCAGGGCAGAGCAAGGCAGAATGTAAATTAACGACAAAACTTTTTGTACGTATTAATATTAAATTGTTTAAATAATTCTGTGCTCTTTAACCTCAAAACATTTGCTTTGGGAGAGAGCACAGAATTATTTGAACAACCTAATAACTCAGGTCTTCGCCATTTTTAACCGATTTTTTTTGACTTTTTAACTTGTTCGTATAATTCTGTGTAGACATGAGCAACGGGCCCTACCTTCGGGCCGGGCCGGGCCTAAAAATTTTCTGATCGGCCGGGCTTGAAAATTGGGCCCGGCCCGGCCCGTTGCTCATGTCTAATTCTGTGCCCCTTAACCACAAAAATTTGCTTTGAAAAGGCTCAGAATTATTTGAACAACATAACAATTCAACTTTTTGCCATTTTTAATTGTTCCTTTTTTCAAATTTTTAACTAAAACAATATAGCTTCTGATGCTCATGTCATTCCAACCCACATGCTTTTTTGATTTTGTCTAATTTGTTTTTGCTTTTTTGTGTCGGAATCCCCGCAGGCAATTGAAATTAGCCAAAATCGAGTTTCAATTTCGTCGGCCGTAAAAATGTCGATTTTTTGGGATTTACTGCTTTTTCGTTTCGTATAGAATGGGATTTAGCTTGTAGTTGTCGGCTTTTCGTAGACATAACATAAGTTTTTTTTAAATTTAAAAAAATTTTAATTTTTTGTTGATAAACTTAAATTTTTAAAAATTTTATAAAAACTTTAATTTTAACGATAAATTTCAAAAATTTTGAAAACAGACCTTTTCCATCCGTATTTTACTTGTTCCAAATGAGAAAGTATGAAGTGCCGACATAAAGAACCCGCCATTTTCTACAGGAAATTAGAGGAAAAGTATGGCGGGTTCTTTATGTCGGCACCCAATATGTAGTTCCTTTTACAAAAACCTAGTTACACTAGATTTTTGTGACCACTACATGCATTGTTTTACTTTTTTATACTACGTTGTTCAAGTTTTGCTGTTGGTCGCTTTCAATGCAAATTTTTAAGATTAGAGAGCACATAATTATATGAACAACCTGGTATTCATATATTAATTTAAATTTTTTTATTTTTTTTGTATTAGGTTGTTCAAATAATCCTGCGCCTCTTCTCAAAACAAATTTTTGGAGTTAGGGAGCTCAGAATTATTTGAACAAAATAAAACTTGAAAAAAAATTAAAAAATCCCAAAATATAAAAATATGACAAAGTTTCTGAATAACAACTAAACTAGCAATAAGTCTGTCATTTTGGGCGGTTAGCTCTTGTGTCATAACCCTTGTTGATCCACTTGTCGCACTCAAAATGACCTCTTCAGAATGCGCGACGATCGTTTTTCATAACTTTTGCTTTTTTTCAAAATGTTTGACAAGATAATCAGTTGGGGGTTTAATTGGCTTTATTTTTAAAAGTTGGGTTTGGTTAATTAGCTTTAGGCCAGAGGTTGGTTTTTAAGTCATTAAGTCAGTTGAAGTTGGCTGGGTCATAGAGGTAATGTAGGGTACGATAAGGCACGGTAGGTTAGAATAAGGTAGGGTAAAGCAGGGTAAAGAAAAGCCTGCAAGACAAGGCAAGGCACGATAGGCAATACTACGTTTAATTTCAAATTAAATTTTTTTTAAATTTAGTTATATTAAAGTACATCATAGCCTGTCTGCAAAGTTGCGAACACATGGGTTATTTTTCACAGTTGACCTTTTAAGTGATTTACAACCGCGAAGCCAATCGTTTTCTATGCTGTTTGCGTTTCCCGAGTTTACAATCGAGTAGGGTGTGAAAATCCACCGTCTTAGCTGTATTTGCTCGTATAATCAAGGTGTGGCACCGGTTTTACTGTGAGATGCAATATTTTATTTACTTTTATTCGGCTAGGGCTAGGGCTCTGAGCTGGGGCTTTGGGCTAGGGCTTTGAGCTGGGGCTCTGGGCTAGGGCTCTGAGCTAGGGCTCTGGGCTAGGGCTCTGGGCTAGGGCTCTGGGCTAGGGCTCTAGGTTAGGGTTCTGGGCTAGGGCTCTATGCTAGGGCTCTAGGTTAAGGTTCTGGACTAGGGCTCTAGGTTAGGGTTCTGGGCTAGGGCTCTGGGCTAGGGTTCTGAGTTGGGGCTCTGGACTAGGGCTTTGGGCTAGGGATAGGAGCTGTTATAAAATGCTTTGTCTAAGAGCCTGTCTACTATAATATACTGTTCAATCTTTTTTATATGACAATCTCTAAACCATACGAAACAGTTTTCAACCGGTCATAAATTATGTGGCGAGGGAACCGTGTTATACCCACAGTTCGTTCGTTTACATTCTGGATTATCTGACGCGATTTTGTTTGTTTCCTGCGTTGATGGGAAGACGTCCTACTCAAATCATAGTTTATTACATTTACTGTGGGATTATGGAGGGGTAATATTTTTGGGAATGGGTGTATAGAATGAAACATGGGTTTAAGGCATTATGGTAAAATACGGTGCATTTAGGCTTTATATTTTATTTTTTGTATAATATTAGGTGCTGACATAAAGAACCCGCCTTTTTTACAGAGAATTACAGGAAAAGTATGGCGGGTGCTTTATGTCGGCATTTAATAGCTTGGTATATTATAGTTACAAAAAAAGAGCTTTAATTTGTTTTACTTTTTCTTACTATCTGACTACTTTGTTTTAATATCATAAGGATAGTGCCTGACATGTCTCGCTTTGATTGACTTCAAACTTTTTATATAGAATGAGCATGTTAATATAAGGTCTTCAGCAAAGGAATAAACTTCACCTTCCAAGAAATTCTAGAAAATCGTGATTAAACATTAATTTTTGAATTTCCCGCCAAATTGGCATTGTGTTTTTAGCTTAAAACTTTGTCATTTTTTTGATTTTTAATCATTTTTCTTTGACATACTAGTAGAAAATCAACATCTGTTTTAAATTTGTAAGCGTAGCTTGTCTGTAAAGTCGAAAAAATTGCTTGAAACACTATGCCAAAGTTTGGCCAAATTGATGAAAAAGTCTAATACCTTAATTTTTATAAGTCAAAAGGGCAGGCTAAAATTTTTTATGGGTACTATTGATGGTACAAAGAATTCATATAAAAATTTTGAGCTGATTCTGGGCAGGGCAGGTTGGATACTTTCTTTGTGAGTGGGACAGGCTGGGTAGTTTCTTGGTTAGATTAGAAAAAGCTTGTACAGTACTCTCTCTCTAGTATAAGCAACGCAAAAGGACTGACATTCCGTGTTTACTATAAGGGGGATTTGTCTTTACAGAGCGTTTTTTAGTGCAAATTGACTTGGCGGGGCCAAATTTCTTGTTTACTATAAGGAAAGTTGCTTATACAGATGGTTTACTATATAGAAAGACCAGTGTACTTAATAAAACCTTAGTAAAACAATCATTTTTACCCCTATTGTAAGATGTTTTACTGCAATTCCTAACTCAAAGCACAATATTTTTACCTCGCTGAAAGAAAAACGCTAAAATCCGTTGTCAAAACGAGTCTCTGTTAATAACTAGCGAGTAATTAGGTCGATCTGTAGATTGGGAAAAGTCGAAAATCCATTTTTTCGTTTTTGTCATTTCCAAAGTTAATTAAATCTCAACCAAAGTTACAGCGACCTTGGCAGTCGTGTTGGTTTTGGCGGGTTTATGGGCTGGGCTAAGCGGTTTTGCATATTGTAGTATTCAGTAAGCTATAAAGTATAATATTATATGTCTTTATGTTGTAATTAACACTAGCTATTAAGGTTGGAATTGGGCTTATTAAAGAAATGGTAGGGTAGGGCAAAGAAGGGCAGAACAGAGCAGGGTGGGGTAGAGCAGGGCAGAGTAAGGCAAACCAGGGTAGGACAATGTCGAATAGGGTGTGATAGAGAGTACAAGGTAGCGTAGAGCATGGTGAAGTAGGGCAGAGTAACATATTATGGCAAGGCAAGGCGGGGCGACTAGGGGCGGTTCAAGGCAGTGCAAGACAAGGACATGACTGGACTAGACAGGGCAGGGTGGGGCTTATTGTCAGAGTTCGGCATGGCTTGGCTGAGCTCGACAGGGCTTGGTAGAGCTTAACAGGTCAGGAAAGGTCAAGGCAAGGCAAGGCAAGGCAAGGCAAGGCAAGGAAAGGCAAGGCAAGGCAAGGCAAGGCAAGGCAAGGCAAGGCAAGGCAAGGCAAGGCAAGGCAAGGCAAGGCAAGGCAAGGCAAGGCAAGGCAAGGCAAGGCAAGGCAAGGCAAGGCAAGGCAAGGCAAGGCAGGTCCAGGGCAGGAAATATGTTAATTATACAAATTTGTCAAATTTTTAAGCTTTTAAACTTTAAAATTACGTAACACGCTCTTCTTATTCAAAATGTATCTGTTTGTCTATAACAATATTGTGACCCGGATTCAGATGATCGGACCTTATAAATCTGGTACGCACTTTTTTACACACAAAACAGATTACAAGTTCAATTTGACGGACATTTCGGTGTTTGTTTGCTTTTTATTCCACCCGGAAATTTGTTATCATTATCTTATAATGATCATATCAGCTCGTTTGGGTCTAAAATAACATTACGATGCATTTGTTTTAATAGAAAATTAATTTTTGAATGATTTTACTAACTTTTTTTTATTTGAAATTTTTTACTCTACCCTACTTTACCCTACCCTACTTTACCCTACCCTACCCTACCCTACCCTACCCTACCCTACTGTACATTACATTACTTTGTCTTATATTACCTAATCTTACTCTACACTACTTTATTCTATCTTACCTTACTCTTCGTTACTCTACTCTTACCCACCCAGCTCTACCGTAACCTACTCATTTTTTTCTTCTTCTACTTTACCTTACCCTACGGCACTCAGTGTTCTTCCTGTATCTAAAACAAGTCTCGACCGGACAAAAACAAATAAAATTGTACCGAACTTCAAAAATAGCCGGGCCGTATTTTAAAAAAAATCGCCAGGACAGGCCAGGCAAAATACTGATCTCACTTATATTCTACTCCATCCTGTACCCCTTTGGCTTAAATTTTTTACCTTAACTTTTTTTCCCTCTACTCAGACCTGACTCGCCTCACCTCATAGTAGGGCGATTCCTACATAATTCACAGTCTCCGTATGCCAACCTTATTTACAGTCTCCGCCTGTCATATGTTCGTACTTGAACAAAACACATCTTGTTTCCGATTAATAACCCCTGTTCGCACTTTATTAGCCACTTATTCAGTCCCTACATATATAAGAAAAAGACGAATCTACATTCATAAAAGAAGAAAGGGGAATCTGGCGATCGCCTTCTGCGGGTGACGCAATTCGATGGAACGCGCCAAATTCGGAAGGCCAAAGTGGCCGCGCTTTAATCCCATTTCTTGTTTTTTGCCCTTTTAGAACATTGTTTTAGGGGGGGGGGGGGGGGGAGAGGGGAAGGGGAGTGTTTGTTTCACTTAGAGGAGGTGTTGTAGGGGTAAAAATATGATTTTTTAAGCATAATCGAAGATAGGCTTGACGTATTTTACCTTACTTTGAAGCTTGACTTCAAGCCTCAGGAGATAAATGGGGGAAGGGAGGTATGGAGAATGCGAAGGTCAAAAAATCGGCACAGGTAGCACAGAAGAATCACGTACAAGTTTTTTTCAAAATTTTTTTTTGTTGGGATATTCTCCCTTTTCTTACCTTTCATAAAAAAACGTCTACTTTTAACACACTACTCCACCTCCTTTTTTCAAAAACTCTATTTTACCCCACCCAACCCATTTTTTTAATAAACCGACGTCAAAGTTTGGATGTGACAGCCTTAAGGCCATTCAAATTTGGGTTTCAAATGAAATTTCATTTCGAGATAATAAACGTCCATTATAACGCGCATTATTTGACTTTTAGCGCCTCGGGGACTTAAGGGCTTTAATTTCGGAACGCTGTCCGAAATTTCAAAAATTGTTTATTCTTGGATTGTAAGTTACAATTTAAACGGGTTTAAAGTTGTATTTTGTTTTGGGCTTGTTATTAATGTTAAGAGTTATGAAAACATAAGTTTGGTAAGACAAAAAGTTTTAAGTGAAGCTAAAGTAGAATCTAGAGCTAGGAGTACGGTTAAGGCCACAGTTAATGCTGCAAGGCTATGGTCAAAACTAGAGCTAAGGCTAGGCGCAAGACTAGGACAAGGCTAGAAAAAGGCTATAGTGGCTAGGGCAAAGGTAAGATAAGGCTAGGGCAAGGCTGAGGAAAGGCTAGTCCCAAAACTAAAACAAAGGCTAGAAGCAAGACTAGTAATAAGCTAAGTCAAGGCTAGGACAAAGCAGGAAATAGAATTAGGAATAGACTAGGACTGCTGGACTAATGCTAGATCTATTGCTACATCTACAGTTAAAGCTACAACTATAGCTAGCGTAGCTCTAAGGCTAGAACAGAGCCTAGGATTATGGGTCAAGCTAGAACTAGCTAAGTTCTAGCTAAAAGCTACAGCTATCGCTAAGCATTGAGTAAAGAAGAGTTTCAAAATTTTTTTTTCATATTTTAGTAGTAATCTATAATAATATATAATATACAATGAATGCCATTTATAATAACAACTACTTTTTCTGTAATTACTACTTTTTCCTCCCCTAACAACAAAGCCAAAACTTTGTTTACATTTTTCAAAATATTTACGTTCAAAAATGTCACAGTGGGGATGAAATTTTATTTTTTGTCATAACTTTTGATATTATATTGTCCCGAGGGCATTCGAAGTTTTTTCGAACAAAACTTTTTCTTAGCCATGGAAATTCGAGTAGGACAAAAAATACATAAACATACATCTTGTTATTACACTTTTCTTGGAGGAGTGGGATAGTTTTCGTACGTTTTTTAGTTTTTAGGGTTAAAATTTTGTTTTTAGGCTTAAAATTTTTTAAAAATATTTCAAATAATTTTTAAGTTTTTTTTCATTTTTTAAAATTTTTAGTTTTTAAATCGCGCTTTCCAGTCAATCCCGAGAAAATAGAGGTTAAAAAATTACGTTTTAAGTTTCCCGCCAAATTGGCATTATGTTTCAAGCTTATTACTTTGTCATTTTTTGACCTTTGAGCATTTTTCATTGATATACAAGTAGAAAACCTTTAAATGATCCTGCATTTCTAAATTAGTAACCGTAGCTTGTTTAGAAAGTCAAAAAAAGTGCTTGAAACACAATGCCAAATTTGCCAAATTAGCAGGATACTCCAATATTTAAGTTTTAAAACTCAAAAGCACGAGTTAAATTTTTTTATGGGTACTATTGGTGGTACAAAGAATTCATGTAGAAATTTTGAGCTGATTCTGAGCTGGGCAGGTTAGGTAATTGCCAGGGCCGGGCGGGGACTTTTGGTCTGGGGGCAGGTCCAAAAAATCCACAGGGGGACCACGTTCAACTTTTTTCAAAAATTTTTTTCTGGGGGGGGAAGGGTACCCCTCCCCCCCCCCGTCCCCCCCCTCGCGCCCGGCCCTGGTACTTGCCTTATTACAATTGTTAGAAAAATTCAAAAAATGTTGTTGTACTATACCCTTTGTCCTCTTTTTTCTATGTTTTCTCTGAAATGTTTGATTTTGCAACGTTTCCTTCATTGAAAACTTAATTAAAACAGAAAGATAAACATTCGGAACATGCATAACATTCGTTTTCACTTTTGTTCTTGCTTGTTTTTGTAGGTTTTTACATTATCTCGAGAGCGTATTATTTTTAAAAGCCTTTTTAGGTGTTTTATGTTTTAGCCTACCCTTCACTAGCCCTATCCTTAACCTTATCTCTAGCTCTAAACTTACCCCTAGCTCAGAGCCCAAAAATAAAGACGTAGCCTAGAGTCCTAGCTCTGGCCTTCGTCCTAGGCATAGCGATTGCCGTAGTCTTGTCCTAGTCTTTCCCAAGCCTTCCTCAAGCCTTGTCCTAGCCTTGCTTTGCCTTAGTCTTGCCCTAATCTTGCTCTAGATTTGCCCTAGCCTTGCCTTAGCCTTCTCTAACCTTGCCCTAACCTTTCCTTAGCCTTGCCCTAGCCTTTTTTTAGCCTTACTTTAGTCTAGCCATAGCGTTGTACTAGCTTTGGTCTAGCGTTGCCTTAGCCTTCTTTAACCTTGCCCTAACCTTGCCTTAACTTTGCTCTAGCCTTGCCTGAGCCTTGCCCTAGCTTTGCCCTAGCCTTTCCTTAGCCTTACCTTAGTTTAGCCATAGCTTTGTCCTAGCCTTGCCCTAGCCTTGCCGTAGCCTTGCTCTAGATTTGGCCTATCTTTTCCCTATTCTTGCCCTAACCCGAGCACTAGTCTTCGTTTTTGCCTTACCTTAGTCTTAGCCGTATGTAAGCTTTATCCTTAGTCCATCTATCTTAAATTCAGCTCTAATTTGGCTATACTTCCTTTACGTACTATAAAATTATAATAGCCATCTCCTCCCCCCTCAACCGGTCCAAAAACTTTCTCCGATTTACAATTCCATCAATTCTTGTTCAAACAAACAAAAATTGCGAAAAAGGAGAGAAAAGATTGGTGGGGATATATTCAGAACGCCTCAAGACTCTCCGCGAATCATGATTCTCAAAGTGCAAACAATTCCATTCTTTGGAATTCGCAAAAAACGTACAAGTTTTCATATTCTCCTAAGGGCGTTGGGACTCGGTTTTGTTCTTTATACGGTGATTTGTTGCGATATGATAGGTATGACTAACTATGTCATCAGTTTTTGGTTTTTGTGGAATGTTAGGGGTAGGACGGGCCCCGCGGGGCTAGAGTAGGGAGAATGTATGGTTGAGGTGGAGCTAAGGTAGGGCCAAGATAGGACTAATTTACAAAAAAAAATTTTTTAGCGTTCTCTACCCTACCCTACCCTACCCTACCATACCCTACCCTACCCTACCCTACCCTACCCTACCCTACCCTACCCTACCATATCCTACCTTACCCTATCTTACCTAGATATGGCAAAAGGTCCGGGCCGGGCTTTTTTGGGATTTCCAGGCCCGGCTTGACCTAAATTTTGCTCAAACACGACCCGACCGAACACATTCCATATTTCTAACCCTACCTTGCCTAACTCTACCCTAACTTACCGTACCTTACGCAACAAATTTCTTATTTTTCTTCACCAAGACCCGCAAATTTTAAAATTTTAATTTTCAAAACCCATTTTCCAAATTACAGTAATCACATTCTCCTAATTACAGTAATTCTAGTCTCATTTTTGGTCAAAGCTGATTTAAATACCAAAAAACAATGACAAGATTTGATTATGGACATTGTTTTCGCTCATGTTCACAAAATAATTGCCTCAGGCATTCTTCTTTCCGTCTTTTTACAAATTCCCCTAAGGGCGTTTTCTTGAGTTGGTTGGGAACTCAGGAATCGGAATATTTTCATATTCATCCGCAACGTTCCTTCCCCTAACCGGAAGAGTATTTTGGAAAAACTTTTTTGGTTACTTAAAAGGCCAAAGAGTTATGGTGATGTGTTTATGTTGTGGTAAATGGATTTCTCGTGGTTCTTGGTACGGGTTTGTCGGACAGAGTTTTATAAAGTTGAAATTTTTAGTTTAAAGAATGCTGCATACCGTATTTTACAATATTTATCATATTTAAGTTTCTAAAAAACAAAATTTTTTTTGCAAAAGTTACAGTAGGATAAGGCAATTTTAGATAACGTAGGATAATGTAGAGTATGACAAGAAAGAGCAAAGCAAGGAAGAGCAAAGCAGAGAAAGGCAGGGCAAGACGACGCAGGTTAGGACTATGTAGGGCAAGGTAGGGTAGAACAATGTGGAGTAGGACGTAGTAGATTATGACAAGGCAAAGCAAGGCGCGGACAGAAGGTTTAGTGAAGGGAATTCAAGTCAAGAAAGCACAAGCCACGACTAGGCGGTACTTCGTAAGTCTTGGCATGGTTCGGCAAGATTTGGCATAACTTGACTGGGCAAGGCAAGGCATGGCAAGGCAAGGCACAGTAGGTAAGAACAGAGTTCTGTAGGGTAAGGTAGAGCACGGTAGATTAGAATCAGGTAGATTCAGATAGGGTATTGCACAGTAGGGAAAGTCATAGTAAAACTGCTCTGTTAACTTCTATAAATCTTTACCAAAACTATTTTTACCGCATTACATCTAACCAGTACTACCTCATACTATGTAGTATTGTCCAGTACCACCTTACACCATTTCATAAAAAATAAAAAACCAAACTGTTGTTTGATATTTGATATTATTTGCACAAGGTTAACATTGTTAATACCGGTCGAACAATTGGCGCGAAATTGATATGTTTGCTCAAGATATCTTGGCATTCTTCATAAGTCATGGTGCCAGATGGGGACGATTTTTTAGTTGTTTTTGGTGTTATCTTCTTTTATATGGCTTGTTAATTATTAATAAGGTCATTTTAGAGTGGAGGGGGGAGGGAGCAAAAACTTTAAAAAAAATTTTTTTTTAATTTACCGGGGGGGGTCTCATCTTTAAAAAATTTTTTTTGAAAAGCAGTACTTCGCGTATTTTACAATATTTTTCGCCTTTAATACCTACCTTAACATAACATCGATTATCATCACCTCTACCCCCATTTAACTATTTTTCAATTTTGAGTGCCGTCCACACCCCTTACTCAACAAATTTTACCCCTCCGTCCAGCCACGCCGCGAGTTTCGAACGGCGCCCGATTGGCGCATCCCACCGCCGGCGGGGGTATCTACGACATGGCTCCGCCGGCCATGGCTCCACAAGTATTAACCACGACTGGCGGAGTGTTAGCACCAACTCAAATTCGACCAGTACCACCACCAGCACCACTAAGAGAGACAAAAGGAGCGTCTAGAGTGAATTTACATTCGGCTAGCCAACTTCCACCTCAAAAGTACCCACTAAGGATAGTACTGTTGGGTCTGGGTGGGGTTGGGAAGAGTGCTATTACTATTCAGTTTGTACAGGTGGGTACCTATGTTATTACATTATTATATTATATGATAGTAATATCCTTAAGACAAAGTAATTTAAGATTATTTAAAGTTATGGTGAGGGTTACAGTAAGAATAATAGGTTACGGCATTCCAAGGTAAAATTAGGACAGGGTAGAACCAGGTGAAGACAATTCAAGTTAAGGTAAGCCAGAGTAAGGGTACGATACGGTAAAATACGGTTGGATATATTTTCAGCATACGGTAGGACGAGGTCTAATAAGATGGGCAGGATTGAATAGGGTAAGGTAGGGTAGGGTAGGGTAGGGTAAAATAAGATCTACAGCTATTGTAAGATATTGTCTATCTAAAATGTAATTTTTTAAAATTTCAGCAATATTTCATTCACGACTACGACCCAACCATCGCCGACTCCTACGCCAAACAGTGTTATGTAGACGAGAATATGTGGAAGCTGGAGGTGTTAGACACGGCAGGTCAAGATGAGTTCGCAGCGATGAGAGAACATAATGTGAGAAGTGGCGATGGCTTTCTACTCGTGTTTTCGTTAACAAACAGAGAGAGTTTCGAGTATCTAAAGAGGTTATACCACTATATTGACCGAGTGAAGGATCGCGACTTCTTCCCCATGATTGTTGTTGGCAACAAATGCGATTTGAATGCTCAGCGGCAGGTGAGTTGGCTAAATTCTTGTAGGTTTTATAGTTGCTCCTGCTGCAACAAAAACCTACTTCATTCCTTAAAGATCGTTTGTTACTATTAGGTACCGACATAAAAAAACCCGCCATTTTGTACAGAATATTACATGAAAAGTATGGCGGGTTCTTTATGTCGGACCTAATATTATACCTAGTTTACAGTAGTCAAACCAACGTTTAAAAAACCAAATTTCAATATCTTCAGGTATCGAGAGAAGAAGCCGAATGCTGGGCCCAGTCCGTCCAGCTGCCCTACGCCGAATGTTCAGCCAAATTCCGACAAAACGTTGATCAGATATTTTATGATCTGGTCAGGTTAATACGGTATGTTGTAGAGCTTTTTTTGTAAAATACGGTAGTGGCTTGCTTACAGTTTAAATTTTTCGTTAAAAATTTTAATAAAAGGGACTACTTGTATCGTGCTGCTTCTGTGTCATAAATAACCAATAATTTAACAGTTTTAATGCTTACGCTTCTAAAATAGTTCATAAGTAAACACCTTTTAAACCAGACTCTTTTTACATGGTTCGCAAGACAAATGCTTCGTTGCGGGACCTGCGCTGGGCCTCTGAAGCCTTGGTTTGGGCCCAGGCTCTCGGGATCACATGCTTTGGCCCGGCTTTTTCTTATTTGTTTTCCTGTTTTTGGTCCGGCCTGCCATTCAAGTCTTATAAATACAAGTTGTCCTAGTCATGATTTTAATACAGTTATATAAGGAGCCAGGCCGAAGCTACTAGGTGCCGACATAAAGAACCCGCCATTTTTTACATAAAATTACAAGCAAAGCATGGCGGGTTCTTTATATCGGCATCTAATAATTTGAAAAAGGTAGACCCGATCGAAATTTTGCTCAAGGCCAGCCCGGCCCGTTTCTAATGTGTTAGAAAAGGAAGTGCCGAAAAATTGTGTCCGGGCTCTTTATAGGTCTACTCAGAATTCAATAGGACAACGTTTTTCAAAATAAAACATTACAACACTACGTATTTTACAAAAGCCCCAAAACTTTATATTTTGAACTTTCTGACTGATTACTTTATTTTCAGACAGTTCCAAATAGCCGAACGTCAGATGGGGCTCGAGTATATTTCGGATTCGGCCAATACGTCTGGCTCTAGTGGAAGTCACAAGAAAAAGAAGGGATGTGTAGTAATGTAAATTGCTATTCTAATAGTAATGTAATGTGAAATGATGTACATTTACTGTAATAGTAATGTAAAGCCATTATGCATTTACTCTGACAGTAATTTAAAACGATGATACATTTACTATGGCAGTAATGTACAGTTATTTTCTATTTACTGTAATGTAATATAAATTACATTGTATTTGTTATTGATATATTGTAACGTCATTCCAAATTTAATGTTGTTTCAAGTTTTTAAAATTTTGCACTTTTCTTGAATTTTAAAATTTTAAACTTATGCACGATGCAAAAAACCAAAACTTTTGAAACAGTTTTTTACCGGTCGATTTAAGTTAAAAAAAATTTTTTTTGTTTTGAAATTCAAAAAAACAATTTTAATTTCAAAAAAAAATTTTTAACTCAAATCGACCGGTATGTTGTTGTATACGATTGTAAATAGTCTCGTGGAAAACCATTCGAAACCCGGATATCTCTTTGTTTTAATCTCCAAAGTACAATATATATTTTATATCACAGTTGATAATAAAACTAATATCCTATTTGGATACTGTAACTTGAGATATTACAAGGTTACCGTAACTGGGTACTGTAATTACTATAACTGAAAGGAAGAAGCCCTAAAACCCAAATTATCGTATTTTACCAACCCTACCACACAAAAACTGCCTTCAAAATAACTTTACTTTCTCTACTGCACCAAAACTTTATAGCTACCGTATCAAAATACTATTTAACGAACGTACATTACAATATCACAAAATCATGTTAGTCGATCATCTTGTAGGGTGAGAGAATTCCCCGAGGGTCGAAGACTCGCTTAATCTCGGAATTTATGTTTTGCTTCTTCTCGTTGACCAGATTATGATGGTATATTCGTTTCAGACGACCGATGCCATGTTCGGCCGAAATCGAGCCATTATGAGCGGCTGTCCAGTCGTAAATGAAGGGATATAATCTGAAATTATTATAAAAGAGATATATAAATATACAAATGTAAAACATCACAATTTAAAGTATATAATATAAGGCAAGGTAAAATACGACTTTTAAGATAGCAGTATAGAATACTATAAAATAATGATGAGATAACATACTATAAGTTGGACATATCATAAAATAATGTAGACAAAGTAAGGGTAATAAGGAAAGCTAGGTTAAAGTAGGATAAGATAGAGTAAAGTAAATTAGAGTAGAGCAGGGCAAAGTAAGGTACAGAAAAGTAAGGTAGAGAAGGGTAGTTTAGATAGAGTAATAGGAGAAGAGGAAGAAATAAATTAGGGTAGAGTAGTGTAAAATGAGTTATAGTAAAGTAACTTAAGGTAGAGCAGAGCAAGAAAACTAAAAATCATTTAGTAAGAAAAGATAAAATACGATGATTGTAACAGAAAGCCAAAATAATGTAAGATAATGATAGAATAATATATTGTAAGCAAGACATCTCATAGAGAGAGTACTGTATACAGAGTAAGAGGTAGATAAAGTAAAGTAGAATAGAGTAACATGAGATAATTAAGGTAAATCAGAGTAGGATAGGGTAGAATAGACTACAGTAGATTAGATTAATATACGGTAGTTCAAGGTAATATAAAGTACGGCAAGAAAAGCCAAAGTATGATAGATGTAAAGGTAGGAACAGAATATATCAGAGCCAGCTACCCTCGTAAAATAAAAATAAAGCAAAGCTCCTATAACTCACTTATCATAAACCTCCTGATTAAAGTCCTTGGCCGTGATGTTCAAATGTGAATTTCCATCGCCCAAATGCCCAAATGTGACAATCCTTTTAGCTTTTGTGCCCTTTAATCTATCTCTTATCACTTCGCTCAATTCGTAAAAGTGATCCAATGGTAAAGAAACGTCATGTTTGTACACATAACCGTCAAAGTTCAGAGCCAATGACGCATTTTCTCGGATTTTCCAAAAAAGTTCGGATTCTTTGCCAGTTTGAGCCATAACTCCGTCTGTGGCTAGGCCTTCGTCCATGCAGTAGGTTAGGAAGTTCTCCATCTTTTCTGCATCGTGCTCTGGGCTTGATCCTACAATATTTTACTATAATATTATACTAAACTTTTTAGTTGGCTATAATACCTACAACAATATCACATAATATTTTAACTTTTCGTACTCAAAGGCAGTATACTGTAGTACAGACAAAACTAATAAACTGTCAAGTTGTCCGAATATAAATAAGCCATTCAAAACGCCCATCTTTGAAACGTTTGGCTCATTCATATTCGGACAACAGTTTGCCAAAACACTTCTTACCAGCAACCTCAATAAGCAAGTTAAACTCCGGTTTTGATGTCAACACAGATTCCAGTAGCACATTCTCCTCCACACACCTCATGGATTCAGAATCCATCAACTCAAAACTTGACAGAATCTCCCCCAACATCTTTTTACACGCCCTGAGCACGGCACAGCAATCGGCAAAAGATTTTGTGCCTAAGAATGCGAGTTGTACACTTTTGGGCTTAGGTGGTACTAAAATGGCACATTTAGTTATTAAGCCCAGTTGTCCTTCCGAGCCTATGAAAAGTTGTTGTAGCTTTAGATCGGCATTGTCTTTTCTTAGTGGTGCGCCTAGGTTAAGGATCGTGCCTTGGGCGTCTGGTAGAACCTGTAAAAATAAAACGTTCTATTAGAATAGAAAATATAGGTAGGTAAGACAAAGTAGGATAAGGTAGAGTAAGGTTGGTAAGAGAAGGTAGGTAGGAGTAGGGTAGGGTATAATAGGATAAGATAAGGTAGTGTAAGGTAGTAGAGAACAGGGCAGGGCAAGACAGAGCAGAGAAGAGCAGAGCAGAGCAGGGCAGGGCAGAGCAGGGCAGGGCAGGGCAGGGCAGGGCAGGGCAGGGCAGGGCAGGGCAGGGCAGGGCAGGGCAGGGCAGGGCAGGGCAGGGCAGGGCAAAGCAAGACAAGGCAGGGCATGGCAGGACAAGGCAGGTCAGGGCAAGGCAGATCAGAGCAGGGTAGAACCGAGCAAGATAAACCAGGGCATGGAAAAGCAGGTTAGAGAAACGAGAGAGGGGAAAGAAAGCTAGTACAAGGCAGACCAGACATAAAGTAAACTTACAACTTGAAGTGAAAGCACATTAGCATTGAGACTTCCATACCTCACCAGGCGTACTCCACCAGCATTCGTGGCAATATTACCTCCAATCAGGCAACTTCCCTTCGCTCCCAAATCAATTGGCATCATAAACCCGTCTTTGGCCAGTTTTTCGTCCAATTCTTGCAGAACAAAGCCGGCATCACACTCTAATATACCTAAAATTAAATTCAAATTTCTCCCTTATTACAACCTAAACAATATAATTTAAAACTAGAAAGCCACAACGATCGTATTTTACAACTACACCCCTATTTCCCTCGTATTTTACAAAAACCTACCTGAATTCGGATCTAATTTGTAGTAATTTCGAAGTTTTTTGATAGAAATGACGACTTCATCATGAACTGGCACACTTCCGCCAACCAAACCAGTGTTTCCAGCTTGAGGACAGACAGCCAACCTTCGTTCATAACAATGTTTCAGCAATTGTGAGATTTGTTCCGCTGATTCTGGGGTTAAAACACATTGGGATTTACCTGAAAGAGTCTAAAGCTATAGTTTATATCAACTGATTTGTATTGGATCAATCGTTTTTTGAAGATTCGATACCTTGAGCTTGAAAAATCAAGTAAAACACAAGGTTTTTGATAAATATTGACCAAGTTTTTGATATATTACACTATAAAACAGCTATGAAAAACAAGCTTGAAACATGTTGTCCTAGAAAACAGCGATCAAACCGCGAAAGGTAATGTTTTTCTTTCAACTCCTCGCTTACCTTTGTACCATTTCATAAAATCAACATTGTATGGGTCCAGATCGTCCTTTAGAACATTGTTTGACCCGCAAATCTTTTCAAAAACATTCAAATCTTTATCTTCTAGTCGGCCATAATCTCCTCTAGCTACTGCTTTATCACTAAACAATCGCTTCGCTAACATTGAGTTATACAAAACACTACATCTTGTTGAAGGTATTCGAATAATCATGCCTATAACAGTAGAAAAAATTGAAAAAAAGTTTAAATAGCTAAAACAAGCTGGAAAACCAATGCATTAGGCCAATGAAAAAAGCAAAAATAGGCAAAAATATAATGCCAATGAAGTAAAATAAATAAAAACAAGATAAAACAAATCAAAAAACCATACTACATCCAAAAATTACTATATTAACCTTCTCAAACACCTTCAAAATTAAGAACGAGCCTTTACCAAACAAAAATAATGAAAAGATCAGTGAACATTCAGTGAAAAATATATATCATTCACAATATATTTTTTTTACTTTCTCTTGCCATACTTCAAGCCTTTTACTTAAATTTAAGTTTAAAATATTCTGATTTATCACGCAGCAAATAAAATTACAAATCATACTAAGAAATTCTCTCAAAACGGTCCAAACCGTCTCAAAAACAGCCCGAATCGACTAAAACTCATCTAAAAAGCCCAAAACCAACAAAAACACAACAATAAGAACAGACTTTAACCTTGTTCATTTCAAAAAAGTCACAACAACGATACAAGAATCAATATTTATGCAAAAATACAGTACACATTCACATCGACAATCATTTTGCGTATTTCTCGGCCATAGCTCTCGTCACCTTGCCAAAGCTTCGGATCCCTGGGAATTGCTTAGCCAGCTTTTCAAATGAGGCCGGACTGATGGTTTGGTCGGCTAAAAAACAGTGTTTTAGCAGTTTTTTGAAAGTCTATTGTTTTAAAACACGCTTGACTTTTAGTAACTTATGATACTAATAGCAATACTCCCTTATACCTTACCATACCATTAGTAACATAAAATCAACCTTTAACGGCTTCAAACCAAAAACTTCATAAATCTTCATTTACTTGCCAAAAATCTTCGCAAACTGCCACTTTTTTAAAAAATATTGTTAAAAACAAACGAAAAAATAAAATTTAATACCTAAAATACAAAAAAAATCATCTGTTCCTTACCGGACATAGCCCTAACCTTAGTCTTAATGACAGCCTTGTGTTTCTTAAGCTTCGCCGCTACTGGTGAAGCTACTTCGCTGTTCTCTACTTCTTCTACGCCTTCTTCTCCTCCTCCTCCTTCGTCTTTCTCTACGATGATCTCGGGAAGAAGATTCCGTTTCCGTGCTCTGGCGGCTCTGTCGTCGGCTTGTTCCCTTCGTTTCGCTTCTGTGCTTACGGTGGGTTCTTCTGACACCGCCTTTTTTGACTTTTTTGGCCTGTAGGTTGGTGGAGAGCTCGGAATGATAGTAGGTGAGGATTCTGTTGCCGTTTGTTCTTCAAGTTCGGCTGATCGCTTCCTGGTTCGCGAAGATTCTGGCTTTCTGGATGTTGTAGTAGACTTGGCTTGAGCTGCCAGCTAAAAAACATTAAATTTTCATTAAACTGACCTCTGAAAAACTCGAAAATAACCTAATAATACTTCATTCACAAAAATAACAAAAGGCCATACCTTCTTAACCTTTGCCACATCAACATAGCTCTTGTAGCCTGTTTTCTTCGTCAGCTGATATAAATCATAGATCAAAGAAGCTGCTACTTTATCTAACACTAGCTTCTCAATGTCACTTTTGCTTCCCATCAGCTTGCTCTTGGCTGAATGAACTTGGTCCAGTTTTGTAATAAACTTCTAAAATCACAAAATACTTTATATTATCCATGACAAATTTAAAATCATAATAAACCACACATAGGTTCTTATTGTTCACATACTAGCATTCAAAACACAAAGCCAAAAATATAAAATACAAATGTTCTATACAAAAAAAATAAAGCATACCTCCCAAGGCAAGTTTTCTACCCCAGCCATCCATGCCACCAGATTATGCCCCAGAATCTCATAGTCAGCACGATAAGAAGGCGCACAACCTCTGTGAGCATCGGTAGACGTATATAAAGCTGTGCCATTGTGAGCTTTTCCTTTGTCTGGTTGCTCTACAATCTCATGTGTTCTTCTACCACACATTCCAAAGTCAATTAATGTAAGTCGGTTCAATTTATGCCCGTAAGACTTGGAAAACATCAAGTTTTCGGCTTTGAGATCAGCATGAACAATATCCTAAAGAAATTCATTAAATGTTAAACAAAAAAAACTGTTTTTTAACCTTTAAATGCTAATATTAAGAATGGAAGACTACTAAAACAGTATTCTAAAACATTCTAAACTCACCTTGGAATGTAAATACTCGAATGCATCACAAACAGTTGGAATGATTTCTTTACAGTCTTCTAAAGACAATACTTCGCCGCTCTGTTTATTGATAAACTCTTGCAAAGACCCGGTATACAGTGGCATAGCCACATATCGCAGTTGAACATTCTTTGGAGTAAATACTCCCCATGATATGAAGTGAGGTAAACCAAGGAACGATAACTCTAGAAAAAAACAGTTAAACCCTTCTGATCTATACCAAAGTTATGAATCATACGTGTGGATCTAATAAAATAAAAACCAAATTTCGACTCAAAAACAAATTTTGAAGTAGTTACATCCCAATTTTGATGCTTTACGTAAGATTTTTGAGTTTTAGAATTATGAAATATACCATTTACGTTTAAGCAACGTTATTTTAAGCCATAAAATAAGGTACATCCTGCTTTACCAAGAAGTAATACCTAAAAACAAAATAACCAACAAAAGCACTTACTTTTAGCTTTTTTATATTCATTTAGCTGTTTCTCACTCAAAAAGTTTCTGAATATCTGGAATTCCACATATAAACCACCTCCAGCATTCTCTTCAACTTTTATCGCCACGTCTTCCTTCGTATCCTGCAAGACAACATTTCCTTATCACATAGTAAAACACCTAATATTAACATAAAATTTACCTTTAAAAGCAATAAAATCATAACTAAATATATAAAATACATTTTACAAACTAATAAAACACCCAAACAAGACTATTACCTTGCATTTACCAGCATATATCCGTCCAAATCCACCTTGGCCGATCTCTTTAGTTATCACAAGCGGCGGAAACAGCTTCGTCTTGATCTCTGTTTTTGGTGGAAGTGGTTCGTGAAGCTTTTGAGCTTTTGGTCCTCGTTTTGGTGGCATTTTAGTGTACAGTTAGTCAATAACATACAAAATATTGTCTTACAAAAAAATGTAGCGAACGAAAAATATTTTTGGCGCGATTTTGAAATAAACGAAGTGTCACTTGTGGCGCTTCGCTTATTCACTATCGAATAGTATGGGATTTTGTCAGAAGTTGCACATTTACAAGGATTCTGAAGTTTAGGATTATTTTATAAATGTAAATTTTATTGCAATTACTTGATATGTATTTTTTGTTATGTTTTAACTTTAACCTTTGATGAAAAAAAAATTAATTTGGGGCAAAAAAAGAGCTTCTTTGGGTTCGTATAGTTCACATTCCTAAAATATCGTCCAGATATGGCCACAGTAATACCACACTTTAACCAAAAAACCTTGCAAAAAGTAAAATTCATTTATTATGTTACAATGTCTCGAACAAGACTGAAAATAGATTACTCAACGGTATAAAACTATAAAATATAATCCTCCTATATTCACATGTAACAAGTGTTAGAAAATCGCTAAAAATTAGAATTTTAAAAATACAAAATATTTAAAATGAGTACGGGTTTTGGGCGTCATAGTGTCGTTCTTCATTGTAGTGGCGTCGTTCTTCGTTGTGTTCCGAATCTTTTTGTTGGTGCTCGGGATTCTGTACTTCGTCGGGTTCGGAGTCCGTCTGATCGTCTTGTTCAGAAGGCTCTAGTAAGATTTGAGAAGGTGGCATCACGATCAGCCCGAGTCTTTGGGCTTCCATACGGTTTCGTTTCCTCAAGGTTCGATTCCGGAGATTTAAGAATGCCGTGTTTAGTGCGAATGTTCCTCTCAAAAGCCTTTCGACCGCTGGTGATAAGCCGAGGGTAGAGACGCTTTGAACGAATGCGCATGGATCTTCCAAACGGGACCTGATCTTGTGGCAACACAGCTCTTGAAGGGTGTGAGGCTTGTCTTAAAATAATCTTATTGAGTATAGTTAAAATAATCTTATTGAGTATAGTTAATTCTTTTTTACACTGCACACCTTATCATCGTATTTTACCATTTTAAAAGGTTGATAATGCTATAGACTATAACAACTGTCCTCTATAGCACTAAAAGAATTTAAGAAACAACAAAAAACATATTTAAATAGCAAAAATTGGAGAAAAATGTTAATTTTAACCTCTAAAACCTACAAACAGACCTCATATAAGAAACTTACGAACAGACCCCATATAAGCGATGCTGACCTGGCAAAAGCCCCATACTGCAGAGACAGCAGGGAACAGCGTCAATCCTTTTAGATTCTTAAAAGCAATTCCAAAGTAATGACGATCTGAAGCGAAAGCCAGAGAACCATCTTCCATGTCCAGAATACAATACAATGTCTCTGGGTAGATATGGTCAAATCTTGCTTTTGCCTGCGGATAGTCCCATGGAGGGAAGTTTTTCTCGTCGTGCACACACTTTTGTCGTACTGAAAATATTTTAATTTTTTATACTGTAACTTATATTTTAAAATTTTGAATTTCAAAATATTTTATTTTCTAAAAACAATAAGCTACTAAAACAAAATAAACTCATTTCTATGCTTCATAAAGAAATATGCTTGTCAAATTATACAACGCCCTTACCTATATCGTATCCAAAACTGTGCTCCGACCCTCCAATCAAGTTACAGTAGCCGTTCGCTTGCAAAGGTTGTTCTTTAGTACAAACGCCAATCACAGCATGTGTACCACGTTGTTTCTTGGGCCAGTGTATGCTCCAGATATGTGTTCCTCTAGAATATCCTTGCTTTCCTCGAATCGCATCCGTAGATTGAGCTACTGGATGACGATGCACCGTGCGGGTGTCGTTCTGAAGCATTTAAATTAATATACAAGCCTTCTAAATTAACTTTTTGAACTTGTTTTTATTAAAATTAATTTACCTTCATTTTGAAACATAAAATCAAGTTTTTTTAGTATAGATATACACTATTACCTTCAAAACAAAAAAAATTAAAACTGTATTTTAGCCATCATAAATAACATTAAAAAACCTTTTAACCAACCTTAAACTAGCTACAAGCCTAGTTAAAACATAACCATTACCTCAAAAAACAAATTGCCAGAACAATCTTCCGGATTCCAAGAATGTTCATCAACCGTTTTGTCATCCAATGGCGGTTGCTCTATAACATGCCTCACGCGCTTTGTCATATGCTCTCCTATGATCGACGACATGGGCCATGGCTCATGGCCACTCTGCCTCGAATCATAAGATACTTCGCTATCAGTAGCCGATGCATCAGACAGAGATCTTGACTCGGGCAACGATACCTGTTTTCGACTAATCAAACGTCTGATATGCGTAATTTGGTTGGCTGCGTAGCGTAATAAGCGCAAAGGTAGCTGAAAACATAGTTTTCTTTAAATAAGTATAATAATCCATATAATTTTAGTTTAAATTATCAAAAATATTCTAAAGAAATATCAACAGACTCAAAAATTTAAACTACTTGAAGGGTATGTTATCATAATGTTTTTCGCGATAACATTTTATAAAACATAGCTAAAAATTTAAGCTTACTAAAGTAGTTTGCATATTATGTTGTCTAAAACAACACAAAGTTTCAAGTCTTTAGCCATCTTATTTAAAAAGTTACATCGAATAAGATCTCGCTGAGTGAGAGTTAACAACTACCATAAGGTTTTCCGTCAAAACTCTTATCAAAACTACTGTAGAAAAGTTTAAAAACAATTTTTTACCTTCTTCATAAACTCAGCTTCAAAAAGATTACAAACGTATAGATTATTAACTAAAAAACACAAAACTAATTAATGTTAACATACCCTGTGCGCGGATCTCCAACGTGATTGATTTTCATCCAAATTAGCCAAGTCTGCTGCTTCTTGGACACGCCTTGCTACACCCATAGCTTCAAATTGTCTTCTCACCTGCATTTCCAATGCTCGGTTCCTAACCCGACGAAACCGGACATCATTGCGCCGACGCATATCTAAAACAATATAATCCATTATATGGATATTTGAAGACAAAGCTAGCCAAACTTTGCAGAAAATTAAGGGCAAAACCATAAGCAATAATATTTTATACAAATAAGCGTCAACTTTAGCAAATACGAAGAGCTACAGGTTTCAGAACCAATCAAGCCGCTGCCTAAAACTGAAGCGTTCATCAACATAAGTAAAAACAAACCAAAATACCTAAATAAAACCGAAACAAGGATAAAGATAAGCTTCTTGATGTATAGTCCAAAGAAGTCAATATAGTTTTCAATCAGAACTCATAAACAGATTCTTGTCCCCAACAAAATTCTGCTTGACAAGTCGATAAAATCCATCGTTGATGACGGCTTTTTTGAAATCCATGGCATATTTTTAAAAAACTGAAAACAATGCTTGGTTTAGCCTGTTTAATCATTTACAGAGTATCCAAAATGTAAAATACGATATGTTTATTATATTACACTTGATCAGGTAGGTATTTAGAAAACTGGACAAATATAAGGTATTTTGGTGGGACATTTGGCAATTTATGGTATGTTTAGAAAGAAAATGGTGTGGTTTACATGGTCTAGTTGAAGTGAAACATTAAATTTGAATCATAATATAAGGACAACATTAAAAATTTACGAAAAATGTAGGCCGAAGTAATTCAGTCATAACTGGAAGGATAAGATAATCAGATAAATGTATTATTACTTAACTTTATGATAGGTGTTATTGCCATCAGTTTTTGTGATATATTCCAGGTTTTCATACTTTTTCATGCGTAAAATCAACTCGAACAACGGATCAGTGATAAAACAAGGTAGAGATTCCAGGATGTCAAACTGTAGTTGATGGCTCCAGAATCCCCTTGTCGTGTGGCAATAGCCAATTGTTTTTACAGCAGCTTCTGAGTATTCTTCAGCTGTTCGCACAGTAACCGACAAAGCATTGGTTTTGCTGAGGTTGGTAGCCACCCAACCAGGCATGGTGTATTGTATGGTTAACATAGGGTATTCTACACGGAGGGAGTCGGAAAAGCGGCGGAGTCCTCTCTGAAACGTGATAGATTGAATTTGGAGTTTATAAGATGAATTTGGAATTTAAAAGTGAGTTAATTTTTTTTTAAATTTTTTAGGTATAAACCATACGTATGTTATTCTAGCTATATCACTATAAATCTTAAAATCCTGACCTTGATGCCACAGTAAGCGGAGTAGTAGGCAAAGTTGAGGGATTCAGAAGCGGATCCAACGTTTACAATAATCCCACTTCCTCTTTCTTCCATTTGTTTTAGTACCAATTTGCACATTATCATGGTGCTGAACATGTTGATATTGACCATGTTTTTGACTTCTGTGCCCGAAATTAGATGAAACTTGTCTGGTACTGTGTATGAACATCCTACGTTGTTTACTGCAATTGATTTCATAATAATGTGCTATGAAAAGGAGTTTATAGTGAGTTATTAGGGTAGAATCTCGTCATATGTAACATACGACGGCTGTACTTCACAGAAGTTATTCTTGTTTGGATATTTTTTTAATATTGTATAGCTTATCAAATTTTAAACTAAATTTATACCCAATAATCCAATTTTGTGAAGTTTGTCTCCAAAAACTCTTTTATATTCATCAACTGATGTTGTAGAGAAGTCAAAGCTGATAGTCTCAAATTGAACATTGGGGAAGTCGAGGCGCATTGAATACTTTACATCGTCTAGTTTCTGTGGATTCCGAGAGATTAAAATCACATTGAAACCACGTTTAGCTAGTTCGGTAACATAACCTTTTCCAATTCCATCTGTTGCTCCTGTTACGGCTGAAAGTGGGAGCCTTTTATAATATTTATTAATAACAACTGATAGTGTTGTGACGATAATAATGTTGTATGTAGATTTTTGTAATTTTTCGTCGAACAAAAATTTTTTTTGATATGGAGTTTAGTAGCTCAATACTTTTTATACAATGTAAAATTTTATCCTAGTTAAAGCATAATTTGTATTAAAAACAGAAATACATATAATTTACCAGCCCAGTTACTTCTAGCCAATTTTTGAAGGTTTTTCGGCGGAGCAAAGAAGTATACGTAGGTATGTAGTATAATATGATATAGAATTTTAATACTGTAGTAAGCAAACACTATGTTATATAGAAATGACAACCAATCGTCAAGTTTCATTACCATGTTCAAAGGCTTTACAATCTGAATTTATATAGTAAAAACTAATAGAACACACAGTAAGTTAGACTACTGTATTTTACTGTAAAAGCAATGTTATTATAGCTTATATAAACTTGATTTGATAAATTATTGAAGTAGAGCTGTAGATTATTGGAGTGGCACAGTAGATTATTGAAGTAAAGTTTTAGATATTTAATGAACAACAAGCTAATTTGACCTTATATATATATTGCGCCTAAAAGTGCAAACTTGCTTTTTTAACATTAGTCTATGTTATCAACTGGGAAAACATTGTTGATGCAATACCAAGATACCATCTTTTTTTTCCAATCTTTTTTATTGATAACATACGATTGCAAATGACAATTGGATATGTTTTCCACATTATGAAAGCAATATATATTACTGTTCCTTTTCAAATCCTGTATACGGTAACATGAGGAAGGATAGAATAAAACAAGGGAGGGTAAGGTAAAGCAGTGTAGAGTAGGGTATGGATGATAAATGGACTGTGCAGGGTCGGCCCCAGCCAGCAGGGCCTTACGATCGGGCCGGGCAGGTCTTGAGCTAAAGTTTAGGCAGGTCGGGCCTAAAAATTGGGCTCGACTTGCGGGCCAGCTTTGAAAAGTAGACCCGGATAGGTAACAGTAGCGTAGGGATATGGACCGTACTGTATAGGCTTGTCCCTTGTATTAAACTTGAAACTGGACGGATCTAAAAGTTGGGCTGGGCCCGCCGGCCAGGCTTGAAAAGTAGGATTGGACCCTAAAAATTTATGGTAGGGAAAAGTAGGATAGGTTAGCATATGAAGGGTAGAGTTGTATTTCTTAATTTTTTATTTTATTGTATATTACTTAACTTCTACAGTAACCAAAAACGGATTAAAGATGCAAATCTCAAATGCTTAAAACAAACATCAATCTAAACTAATACTGTATTCTTTTGCAGCCTCGAATAATATTTGGCAGTGATTGTTGCTTCAAATTACTGATAAAAGTGCATATTTGTTTCATTTTTTGCACTTTTATTTTAATAATACACGTCTCAACAAACAAGTTTTCTTAATTGTGTACTTTTAGTCATAAAGGGCGTGGCTTCCTCTAAAGATGGGTTTTGCAATTTGTGTCAAAACAATTTATTTACAATATCTATCGTAGTATTGTTATTAATTTTTTCAATGAAAATTTGTAAATACAGAAATAAATTTTTGTTTTGTCAAAAAAATACAGTAATACTAATAATAATTGAGCTAAATTTTCGAGAAATTAGGTATCCTAAGCAGGTTTGGCCTAGTTGACTTATTAAGAAGCCTTGACAGTAGTAACGGCCGCAGCAGCATCAGTAGTCTTGGCAGCTGAAGTGGCACCAGTTCCAGCTGGAGCTTTAGTACCGGCTTTGGCTGGGGCTTTGTGAGCTGGCGCTTTATGAGCTGGTCCTTTGTGGGCTGGGGGATGGTGGGCTGGCTTCTTACCGTGGTGGGCGGCTCCTATATTAGGTAATATAGCACTATTAAAACTTTAAATACTATACTAAAGTTTACGAAAAGTTAATATCGTCTTTTATTTTATAAAATGCTTTTAAATTTAAAAATTGTCATCTTACCAAGAGCAGTGACAGCCAATAGAGCCAAAAGAAGGATGATGAGGAATCTCATATTGGAATAGACAATCAACAAGTTAATGAACGATACCTCTATGATTAGTATTTTAACTATTTATACTAAATTTATATAAACAGATTTACATATTGATTATGGTGACCTATATTCAAGAATTAAACATATTATTTGTTTTCCTGTCTACTCAGTATCTTCGAGGACTACAACAGATTATAATATTTAGTTGCATTACAGATCACCCAAACGTGTAAGTTAATATATGTAAAATACAAATTAGTATATAAATATTTATACAGTAATTATTATAAAAGGCTAAACAATCAACAGTAAACATATCATTGATTAACTTGTTTGTCCATTTCAATATGAGATTCTTCATCATCCTTCTTTTGGCTCTTTTGGCTGTTACTGCTCTTGGTAAGTTTATAAATTTAGGTACTTTGTTATATAGGTTACTAATACCACATATATTGCTATAGAAAAAGGAAATACGAAAATATTTGTTAATAGTGTAAAAACGTAGAATTGTATATAAAGTGTACTACAACATTTCAGGAACCGTTCACCACGGTAAGAAGCCAGGTAACAAGAAGCCAGCCCACCATCCCCCAGCCCACAAAGCTCCAGCTCACAAAGCCCCAGCCAAAGCCGGTACCAAAGCTCCAGCTGGAAGAGGTGCCACTTCAGCTGCCAAGACTACTGGTGCTGCTGCGGCCGCTGCCACCACCGCCAAGGCTGCTTAATAAGTAAACTAGGATTGGCATTCGTTACTTGTATTTCTGTAGTTCATGTTTTATAATTGGTTTATTAAATTTATAGGATATATATTAACTTTACTTTACTTTGAAGAGTGTTGTTTTTATTATTTCAAATTTTATACTATTTTTGTTATCTAAAACGCTTTTGTCGCAAAAATACAAAGAAAACATATATAAACCATCGTTTTATCATAGCTTTTGTTGCCTTGAAATACAAACTGACCATGCATTACTCATCGTATCTTAAACAAAAATACTATAAAATATTTACAATGTAATGTCTGCAGAAACCCGAGGAATATTTTGATGAGTTAAAATCTTAATTCAATTAACCAGGTAAGTCGTAAAAAGTTACAGCGATGTAAAGTTTAAAAGAACATGTTTCACGCTGAAGGATCGACTTTGTCATAGATTATAGGAACGTTTAGGCGTTGTTAAGGTTTTGGTTTTGAACTTTAAAATGGGGTGAGGAACGGGCTGTGCAGGCTCGGTTAAGTCTTGAGCTAAAGTGGAAACGGCCGGGCATAAAAAGTAGGTGCACGCTTTTTAAAACTATTTTTAAAACATTAAAACGAGTTAGGCCAGGCCGGGTCTAGAACTTTTTCACCAGGTCGGTACACACCTGCTTAAAGAAAAATGAAAAGGGACAAGCCTAAGCGCTGGGCATGTATTTTGATCGTATTGGGCACCGAGCTTACATCGGAACCTCAAAAATGGGCCCGGCTCGTTTCTCACTCCTAACTTTAAATTTAGTATATATGTATTACGATATATACGAAATAAAGCCAAAGCGAGCAAGGTATCGTAGCATAGCTAATCAATTTGGCTTGGCTTTGGGATTGTGTTGAGAACAAGCTGTTTTGTTGTTGGCATGTATAATATATCTATAGTATGTACTTTACTCTTTGAGCTTGTGCTTTGATTTTTATTTGATGTTATGTTTAGTCATGACTATATATACTTTGGACTACAAAACTTTTAGGCATAAGTTGAGTGGAGGGCTTGGAGGGGGTTTGGTGACCCTGCCCGTCCCAGCACCCGTCGCAGTACTGGGCCTAACCATATTGTATCTTTAATTAACTGAGGAAATGGTTCCAGGACTAGTCCTGTATGTACTGTAACTTATATGTACCTTGACCTTAACCTTTTACCTAACCTTATCCTATTATTTGTATCGATGCCGGAACGAGTTTCGGCTACAGTAACCGCAGAATCTGCGACCTTGCAAAGTCCAATAACCTCAAAAACCTAAACAAAACTTTAGCCGACTGTGCGGCTGAACACTGGAAATTAGAATGGGCAGAAGTCTACTCAAGCGGTCGATCTCAAGACGGTGGCATCGAGGCCTTTTGTATTCGGCCTGATGGCCCACCTTCTTTCCTTCAACTGTCGCCAGCCTCTTCCAGAGGCTGCGATCTTTCGTTGGAATTCGGGCAGAAGCCTGACCGCGTAGGCTGATATCTTGGCGCCCTTATCGGGGTTTTTGATCAGCCAATTTGGCCAAGGTTCTTTTCCGAATTTAAATTCGTGAGAAAAGACACTGTAGCACTGTATCTAACTCATAAATATAATAAGTGATTTTGAAATTTAATCTTATTAAGATTTTGCTTTTTGTTATTTTTTGCACTTTTCAAAAACTCGAGTAAAAACTACTACTTCAAGATCATATCCATTCAATTGTATTTTGTAACACTCCACTTATATAATACAAAACAATAAAATTTCGAAAAGATTTTAAAACGTTTTTATTTGGTGACCAAAAGTTCGTAATCCTTTTAGTATTTAAGTGTTGCAAACACATAATAAAAAGCGTTATTTGTTTTATATGTTTATATTTTTATAATGAACAGTATTTTTAAAACATTTCTCTACAAGGTTTTTACTTTTCATATTCCACAACACATGAATACAAAATACATTTGTATTCAAGCCGGATTGTACTATAATAAAACTATAATAAAGAAAAATAAAAAAATATAACAAATTACGTGGAAACTTGTTAGCTACACCATATATCACTTTTATTCAATCATCAGAGTAAAAAATACGAAAAAACTAGCGGATATTATTGATAAAGCGTGACTTTGAAGGGAGTGGACGTTATTTACTCAAATGTTCCAAAAGCATTTTTGAAAAAATGGACAAAATAAAGCGATATACGAACGTCTAAACGTTCATTTTTATTTTAGTAGGCTTGGTTTGTGATTTTACTTGGCTTGGTTTGTGATTTTACTTAGGATAACACCCTATATATGGCCGTATGTGTTGTTTAGCAATGTTATTTATAAGAAAATTGATATTATTGATGTTGATTGTTGTTTTTATAAAATATTTTTTGTTATTTTGTTACGTTTTTATTTCCACATTACAAATTTTGTTAATAAATGACATCTTATGACATATTTTCTATAACTCCCACAAATGTTGTCGAGATGACACTTTTTCTGGACTTTTACGAAATTATTTACGTTTTTGGATGTTCTCCTTTGTTTTTTGCTCTTTTAATGTCGTTTCAGCAATTTTAAAGTTTAAAATGTTAATTATTTGTTAAGCATCTTAGCTAGGAACATTTAGTTTTATTCTATTTGTAAAAAGAACTCATTTAATCGAGTAATTTATATTGTTTTAGGTGGACTTGATGTGGACAGCCCACGAAGTGTGGAACCGCACTTTGGAGGTATTGAAGAAGCTTCCATTGGATTCAGAACAGATTAGGGAATGTAATAATGGAGAGATTCGTGGTCCAACTGCCGCTACTTTCTTAACGCGTGAGTTTATATTGTTTTAGGTGGTAGATGGTTGTCTTTGGTTTTTTGACGTTTTTACACTCCACAAGCGTATAATTGGCTAGTTTTTGTTTCATAATAGAATTTCTCGTATTTTACAAGTTTATTTATGTATTTTCATTTTTATTCTATTTGGTTTTATGGTTATCTTATTTGTTTTTATGGTTATTGTTTTAGATCTGGACTACTATCAAGGAGTATTGCTAATATTTGGGCTCATATTGACGCTAACAGTGATAGGGATGGCTTTTGTGGAATGTCTGATGGTTAAGGCAAATGTTTCAAAGTCGAAACGAAGGAGTAAACTTTACTTTTTGATCACTCTGTTTCCGGTAAGACATGGATAACATTTTGTTTTATATCTTTGGTTTTAAACTTCAAACCTTTATAAAATTTAGTATTTGAAAATTGACTGTTTCATATTATTTTAAAATATGATGGTCAAATGTTTGTTGAAAGTTCAGTTACAAAGCATTTGGTTAGGTATAGTTCGCACTCTTAGCTGATTGCTAACTTTTTTTTATGTGTTACTCTAAAATGTGATCTTAAATCTTTATAAGCTTTTGCAAGGTACAACAATATGGAACATTGTTTACATTGTAAAAGTTTTGTAGCAAAATATAAATCTAAAATAAAGTTACGAATTTTTTTAGGTATCAATGATGTTTTGTATGGTTGGCATGATCTCACCTCGAGCTGCAGCTTTGTCAACTTCATTTGGCTTATTCTACTTTTTGGTCGTGTTTTATATTTACATTACTTTGGTAATGAATTTGGTAAGGCGGAATCCGAATGACAGTCAACTGTGTGGAGTCAAGGCGAGGTTGAATGAACGGGGGAAGAAGATCAACATGCGGGTACCACCAATCTGTTGCTTGATACCGTGCATGCCTGAACCAAGAGTGACTAGGTAACGGTTTTTGATTGAAGCTTTTATATTTTGTGGCTTTGATTCTTGTTTTTGATAAGGAGGTTTTACCAATAGAAGGATTTATTGACATTAACTTAACATTGAATTACTCTATCTGACCTTACTCTACTTTTTGATGAATTTAACTAAAGAAAGTCAATTTTAAGTTAATTTTTAATTTTTTCAAAGGTTTTTTAAAAATGTATTCAAATAGTTAACCTTTCCACTGCCTTTTCGATCTTCGCTTTGTGATTTGGAGAATTCCAAAAAGACTTTGAATGCGCGCCGCCATAGCTCAGTCGGTTAGAGCGTGGGTCTAATAAGCCCAAGGTCGCAGGTTCGACCCCTGCTGGCGGCAAATGTCTTTTTACATTTTCTACGTTAAATTTTTTTTGTTTTTAAATATTTTATTAATAAAAATTGATTTAATATATCTTTTTTATTGCTATTTTTCTATTTTCAATTAAATTTTTAATTTTTTGTTGAATTTTAATATTTTTAACCAAATTTTTTATATTTTCAGCCAAAGAATTCAAATCATCAAGCTTTTGGTGCTCCAAGGACCATTGATAAGATCATTTGTCTTTTTCTTCGAAGTTTGCTTAACAATTGAGCTGGGTCGTGATGCTAACATGTATATTCAATACTGTGAAATGGTCGCCCTACTCTCGACTTTTGCTGTCGTTTTTGGGTCGCATACTTTTACTAGGCTTGTTGTGGTAGGTTGATATCTAATTAAAACATATTTTGAAAAAATTTTTGTTTTTTTTTGGGAATTTTGGTTTAGAAATTGGTTCTTGTTGATATTATAGGTTCAGTAAGTTATAATTATGAGCTGTCAGTATGTACACGTTTTTATATGATGACATTTTTATAGACGTATTTTAACATTTTCTTTAATTAAACTTTTTGAAATTTTAAAAAATTGAAATTGGTATTAAACTTTTAGCACGAACTTCACGAGTACCAAATGGTGACGGTAATAAGATCCATCTCTCTGGCTTTGTTTTCGTTTTCAGCACAGTACCCATTACTTTTCCAAAATGTGTTTCTGAGGCTGAATTTGATCCGCTGTGGACCAATTTTGTCGATACCTGAATCAGCTAGATGTAAGTTAATACATTTTAAATCATTTAGCTGGTGCATGATACTATGTCAGGTCAGAAATTTGGTTTTAAAAAGTATTTTACAATGTTATCCAATATGTTGTTGAAAAAATTTAATTTCGTTTTAAAAAAGTTTTGTTACCTAAAATTCTAAATTTTAGTTATATGCAACTTTATGGTGATATGTCAACTCTTCGCGCTGAACCTCCTATTCTCATCGGCTTTGAAACCCGAAAAGAATGAGATATTCGACCTGGTGGAGAACGACTCAACTCCATCGGAAGAGGACATTAACGACTACAAGAAGTCACTGTTCTTGTCATTACTAACGCCCAAGTCCAAACGACCTCTCAATTTTGTGTAAATTATCAATTTTAATTTGATTTTTTTAAAAATTTTGTTTGAAATTGATATTTTAGGTAGATATTGAGATATTGAATTCAATATTTTAGGTAGATACTAAGGTAGCAAAAGTTGTGTCGTCAGTTTGCCTTTAGTTTTAGGTTTAAAAACGACAAGACTTGTTTGTAACCTTAATATTGTTATATTTTATATTGTATTATTAGGTTGTTCAGATAATTTTGTGCTCCTAAACTCGAAAATTAGTTTTGAAGAGGGGCACAGAATTATATGAACAATCTAATAATTAAGTAGGCTTTAATTGTAACTCAGAGTTTGATCATTAACAATATGAGCTATAACGCAGCAACTAGTAGTAACAAAGCATTTAATTATTGACCGGTAGATTTTTTGAGATTTTTTTAAAAATTTTTTTCGATGTCTTTTCAATTTTAAAATTTTTTGTAACAGATTAGGTTGCTCACATAATTCTGTGCCTCTTAAGCTTAAAAATTTTCTTTGAAAAGGGCCCAGAATTATTTAAACAATCTAATAGTATTGTACTTACCTTTTGTATCCATGTTCACATGTGACCTATATCTCTATATCATTGCAATCTTATCATATTTTGTATGTTTGTAACAACCTTTTTTGGTTCTAAAATAAAATCAAGTAAAATACGGCAGTGTCTCTTTATCTATTGGTAGGAAGTTGATTTCATTATATCTTTTGATATGATAAACAGTAAACAACCGTTTTCTTATCAGATTTTACTTTTTTAGGTAATATGATCTACCTTACTCTATTTCAACTTTTACCATGCTTTGGATACCTTAAATTATACCCTATTTCTAACTCCACCAAGAAGCTAGCTTTGAACTAGTGTAGGAGAGGCAATGATAGAATAAGGTAGGGTAGGTTCTACCTCTAATATGACCTGACTCTACCTTTAACCCTACCATACTTTTTCCTGCTCTAAACTATACTTTAAACTTACCTTTAACTCTGCCATTAAAGTAGCACGTCGTGTAATGGAGTATGGTAGTGAAAGGTAGAATAGGGTAGTGAAGAAGAAAGTGAGGATAAATAGGGTATGAAAAGGGCGTAGGGATGGTTTGGGCAATCCGAGCTGTGTGGAGTTACGGGAAGGGGTAGAGTTGACCAAGGATGGACAAGGCTGAGCAAGAGTGGGGCTCTATAGGGCAAAGGTATATCTGGGTTAGAATTAGCAATAGCACTAGGATGGACTAGAAATAGAGCTAGGATAAACTTGGATTTGGACTAAGTAGGGTAGGGACAGGGTAGAGTATAGTAAGATAGGGAATGGTAGGGTAGGGTATGGTAGGGTAGTTTAGGGTAGGGTAGTTTAGGGTAGGTTAGGGTAGAGTAGGGTAGGGTAGGATAGGGTAGGTTAGGATAGAGTACAGTAAAAACTTAAAATAACATTGTAATATTACAAAAATCTTTTAAAAATTTAAAAAACTACGAAACGCGCAAAAGCAGCATTTTTTCTTACTTCAGATGCTTTCAATTTTAATTAATGAACTGTTATCAAATGAAAAAAAAAACATTTTTCTAACATCTGACGTCGCGTTTTTGATATAAACTACGAAAAGTGTTGTTCATTCTGGGTTCTTCTTGCATTTTCGTTAGTTTACCCGGTTTTTTGAAGGTGAATATTGGGGTTTGATTGTAATTATATTGATTTGTGGAGCAATGAAGGTTTCTTAATGTTTTTGATAGTTTTAGCTTTAGTTTTGTGTTAAGATGGTGGAGATATAGCTTATTTTAATGGTTTATACCGACAGCTTTTGAAGTCTTTTCTTTATGGATCTAGGTCATCCTATCGTATGAAAATTTTTTTAAAAATTTTAAAGTTTTAATAATAATTATCAGTTGTGGCAAAAGTTGTCGATTTTCATGAGGTTGTCCAAATATGAATGAGCCATTCAAAGCGTCCGACTTTGATTTTTAAACATCATACTCAATAACCATATTTTATCATTGGAATACATTGTATCTTCCATGAAACATTCTAAAAAACCGTACTTTTTTTAAAAAATGATTATTGGCTTATTCATATTCGGACAGTGTTCTTGCCAAAAAATTTTGTCGCTTAAACTGCCATTTCTTCTTGATTTCATTCTAAATAAACCTAAAATTTTTAGATTAACAAGCCAAGATGTCGAATAAACTAAATGATTCTTGTGCTCCGACCAACGCCGTCCAGAACTTGGCGAGGACTTATGGGACGTCAAATAGCCAGATCAGATCTGGCGTTGAAAGTCAGATTGACCAGTTAGGACCTAGTGGGTCCACAGGTGATCAGGTATGGGATTTAAGGATATATTTGTTTCATTTTAGGGTTGTTATGGTCGATAGAGTTGCTTTTAGGACACTAGAGTTGCCTTAGGACACTAGAGTTGCCTTAGGGCGCTAGTGTTTCCTTAGGGCACTATAGTTGCGTTTAGGGCATTAGAGATGCCTTTAGAGCACTAGAGTTGCCTTTAGGGCACTAAAGTTGCCTTTAGAGCACTAGAGTTGCCTTTAGGGCACTAAAGTTGACTTTAGGGCATTAGAGTTGGCTTAGGACACTATTGTTGCATTAGGGCACTATAGTTGCCTTTAGGACATTAGAGATGTCTTTAGGACACTAAAATGTCTTTTAGGGCACTAGGGCTGCCCTTAGGGCACTGTCGTTCTTTTAGGGCATTAGAGTTGCCTTTAAGGCAATAGAGTTGCCTTTAGGGATTTAGATTTTTTTTAAATTTTCACTTGTCGTTCTGTGTAAAGTAACATACTAAAGCAATATTTACAGTTTGCTCAAGAATACCTAGCACAAGCCAACCGATCTCAACCCCAGCCAGCCTCAATTAACGTCCGCCAACTCTTGGGTCAATCACAATCATCTCGTTGGGCCGACGACTTTGTCAAAGCTCAACGACAAAACCCACAAAACCAAATGGTCGATAAATGGGCGACGGAATTCAGACAACAGAATCGATTTAATATGAACCCTTTGGCCAATGAATTACCGAATCAATGGGCAGAGGAGTTTCAGAAAAGAAGTTTGGCTATTCCTGGACCACAAATGCATGAACAATGGTCGAAAGAGTTCGACCAGTGGATTGAGACAAGTCAACCGGCTGGAGGGCTAGAAGCGGCTTGGAATCAGGCTCAACAAGGGTAGGTGTTGTTGGTAATAGGGTAGGATAGGTTATGTTAAGAGTAATGGCATGCAAAGTAACATAGAGTAGTGTAAAAGAAAGTAAAATAACAAAAAGTAGAGTTATGTCATGTACAGTAACGTAGAGTAGGGTAGGGTAAAGTCAGGTAGAGTAATATAGAGTAGGGTAAAGTTATGTAAATTAATATAGAGCAAGGTAAAGCCATTTAAAGTAACCTTTAGTATGGTAAAGCTATTTAAAGTAACATAGATTAGAATCAAGGCATGTACAGTAAAATAGAGTAAGGTAAAGGCATGTACAGTAACGTAGAGCATGGCAATGTCATATAAAGTAACATAGAGAAAAGATATGTAAGATAGCATAGAGTAGGTTAAAGGCTTGTAAGGTAACGTAGAATAAGGTAAGTGCATGCAAAATAAGATAGAGTAAACTCTTGTAAAGTAACACAGACTAAGGGAAAGTCAAGTAGAATAACATACATTAAAGTCATTTTTTAAAAAATTGCTACTAGTCGTGGCTCATTTCTTTTTGAACCACTTATTATGTATATATAGACGGTCTGTTGCCGATGATGCTGGGAGAGGTCTGGTTCTTTTTATATAGCAGGGTAGCCTTTACCTATTTGTGCATATCTAACAATTTGTAATGAAGCTATAACTTTTTTTGACTATTAAGTTATAAATTTAAAAATTTTCAGTGAAGCCCTAGGCGACCAATGGGCCCAAGAATTTGCTGACAAAGTGCGAAGCGATGTCCCACCAATCGACCAGTCGACTTTGGACGCGGAATTTGACAAAATATTCCAAGCTGGCATGGACAGTTGGAGTGGTGTTGAGGATGTGACGGAGGAATATCCAATGGAGTATCAGTTTGAAGAGGTAGGGCATTTTCTTCGAAAAAAATTTTTTTTTATTTTTAAAATTTTTTTTGAGTTTTTACGTTTTAGGAGTGTTAACAGTACGAATTTGGTATGTTTTTAGTAATCTTTTTGTATTTTAAGTCATATTTGTTATCTTTTTTCTGAATTTGTTACCTATTTTGTAAAATGATATCTTTTTAAACCTTAATCCTTTAATTTCACTAAAAATTTCAAAAAACTCCCCCCCCCCCTAATTTTATAAAAATATTACCCCTCCCAATTCCAGTCCAATCCCTACGCCAACTCAGACGCCGACCTAATGGCCGCCGGCCTAAATGAAATGCGAAATGGCAACACGAACGAAGCCATCCTACTATACGAAGCTCAAGTCCAAAAGAATTCACAAGATGCGAATGCATGGTGCCGGTTAGGCTTCTGTCACGCTGAGAATGAACACGACATCAATGCCATGTCATCGTTCCGAAAAGCCCTAGAGGTGGATCCACAAATGAGAGAAGCGTTGTTGGGGTATTCTGTCAGTTTGGCCAACGAAAACTACAGTAACGAGGCTCTGAGTCAACTGGAGAAGTGGCTGGATGCTTATAAGGGGGTCAGCAGTTTGGGGAAGGTAAGGATTGAAAAAGTTTAAATTTTCAAAAATTTTTTTATTTTTTTAAAGATAAGAAAAGATAAAAACTTAAAGTGATTGTCTTTTGATTTAGCTAGATTTGAAATGGGGCCCATTCTTTTAGATGCAGTCCTAGCAAGTTTGGAAGAGCAACTTGGGCTTGGCCGCTTTGCAGGTCTAGGGTGTAGCTAGTAGACATGGATAACGGGCCAAGCTTATTTTGTAGGCCCGGCCCACGGGCTGGGCTTGAATGTTAGGCTTGACCTAAATTTTGCTCAGGCCTGGCTTGTTTTTCATGTGTAGTAGCCAGGGACGTTGTTAGAGGGAGGGAGAAGGCCTTATCAGAGCTAACCTGAAAAAAGTTTAACGGTGTTATACGTGAAAAAGTGGAAAAAATTTTTAAATGGATCAATAAGTAACGACAAAAAATTTTTTTTACTTTCCTTCCCCCCCCTCTAGAAAAAATCAGTAGCGACGTCCCTGGGTGTGGCTTATAATGCCAGTTTACTGTAACTCAAAATTTATATGTAAAAGTTTTCTGTGGCAGTAATTTATGTTTAAAAATGCAGGTACGACCAACAACCTTTGGTCAAATTGACCCTTTGGATTTATCTTATAGGCCACATGCTTTTCTTAAGGTAAATCAGTATAATATACAGTGAAGCGTCTTCAGTATGACACTTGATAGTATGATATTCTCTTTAGTATGACCTTTGATAGTATAACGTTCTCTTTAGTACGATTCTTCATAGTATGAAACCTTCTTTACAACGACAGCTTTTTGATCGCTTTTTGTAATAGAACGCTTGTCAGAAAGTAGCTGGAAGTGTGACACTCTGGTTATAATGAACCTTTGGTCTAAGCTCTTTAGTGCCATAGAGTGTCATACTAAAGAGGTTTGACTGTAGTAAAAATTTGGCTAGAACAACAAAAATAAGCCTAAAGAACAATTAAAATAAGCCTAAAAAATAGTGATTTTATGTCTACCATAAAAAGCATTACACTATTCAAAAAACATTTTAACTATAATATTTTAGGAGAACGAAAAGCCTCGCCTCGGCTTCTACGGTGCCTTCATAGATCCACTTCGCTTCCAACAAATCGAGTCCCGCTTCCTAGAAGCAGCTCGAGGCCAGACGAACGCCGATCCAGAACTACAGAATGCTCTGGGAGTACTTTACAATCTGAACGGCACATTCGACCGCGCTGTTGATTCGATAAAAACAGCCATTGCTCAATCCCCAGATGACCCTAGGCTATGGAATCGTCTGGGTGCTACACTAGCCAATTCGGATCGTACGGCCGAAGCCATTGAAGCGTACAGACATGCACTACAGTTGTTCCCTGCATATGTTAGGGCACGGTACAATTTGGGGATTTCGTGCATGCATTTGAATTGTTATAGGTAAGGGTTGGTTTTTTTTGAATAGTGTCAATGAGGATAACGTTGGAAGAGTAAGGATGGGTATAATAGATAGGATTGGGTAGAGTAGGGTAAAAGAGAAAAAGTTATTGTAAGGTACTGTAAGGTAGAGTAGGCCGAGCCCCGCAGAGGTAATTTATGGTAAGGGGTAGGGTAAATTAGGAAAAACTAGAGTATATATAGGGTAAAGTAGGAATAAGCACGGTTTGGTAGGGTAGGGTAAAGTAAAGTAAAGTAGTGTAGGGTAGGGTAGGGTAAGGTAGGGTAGGGTAGGGTAGGGTAGGGTAAGGTAGGGTAGGGTAGGGTAGGGTAGGGTAGCGTAGGGTAGGGTAGGGTAGGGTAGGGTAGGGTAGGGTAGGGTAGGGTAGGGTAGGGTAGGGTAGGGTAGGGTAGGGTAGGGTAGGGTAGGGTAGGGTAGGGTAAGGTAAGGTAATGTAAGGCAAGGTAAGGTAATGTAAGGCAAGGTAAGATATGGTAGGTCAAAGTGGAGGAGAGTATTGGTAATGGCAATTTATGGTGGAATTACTGTAAGGTAGAATAGAGTTAGATCAGGACAAGGTCCAATACCTATACAAAACCGAAAGAGTAATATTATTTTTTCGTTTTCAGAGAAGCTGCCGACCACTTTGTGAACGCCCTGAAGCTCCAAAAAGGTAGTGAGAATTCGCCGATTTGGTCGACTTTGCGGTCGGCTCTGATTAGAATGGACAAGACCGATTCGAATTTAATGGCAGCAGTTAACAACTATGATATCGACGCGTTACAGAGAGGCTTACAGATTGCTTAATTTTGTACATTTCTATTTTTTACTTATTAAATTTTGCAAATTTATTTGTTTTTTGGAAGCTTACTGTACTTTAAGCCATTGAAGCGTACAGACATGCACTACAGTTGTTCCCTGCATATGTTAGGGCACGGTACAATTTGGGGATTTCGTGCATGCATTTGAATTGTTATAGGTAAGGGTTGGTTTTTTTTGAATAGTGTCAATGAGGATAACGTTGGAAGAGTAAGGATGGGTATAATAGATAGGATTGGGTAGAGTAGGGTAAAAGAGAAAAAGTTATTGTAAGGTACTGTAAGGTAGAGTAGGCCGAGCCCCGCAGAGGTAATTTATGGTAAGGGGTAGGGTAAATTAGGAAAAACTAGAGTATATATAGGGTAAAGTAGGAATAAGCACGGTTTGGTAGGGTAGGGTAAAGTAAAGTAAAGTAGTGTAGGGTAGGGTAGGGTAAGGTAGGGTAGGGTAGGGTAGGGTAGGGTAGGGTAAGGTAGGGTAGGGTAGGGTAGGGTAGGGTAGCGTAGGGTAGGGTAGGGTAGGGTAGGGTAGGGTAGGGTAGGGTAGGGTAGGGTAGGGTAGGGTAGGGTAGGGTAGGGTAGGGTAGGGTAGGGTAGGGTAGGGTAGGGTAGGGTAGGGTAGGGTAAGGTAAGGTAATGTAAGGCAAGGTAAGGTAATGTAAGGCAAGGTAAGATATGGTAGGTCAAAGTGGAGGAGAGTATTGGTAATGGCAATTTATGGTGGAATTACTGTAAGGTAGAATAGAGTTAGACCAGGACAAGGTCCAATACCTATACAAAACCGAAAGAGTAATATTATTTTTTCGTTTTCAGAGAAGCTGCCGACCACTTTGTGAACGCCCTGAAGCTCCAAAAAGGTAGTGAGAATTCGCCGATTTGGTCGACTTTGCGGTCGGCTCTGATTAGAATGGACAAGACCGATTCGAATTTAATGGCAGCAGTTAACAACTATGATATCGACGCGTTACAGAGAGGCTTACAGATTGCTTAATTTTGTACATTTCTATTTTTTACTTATTAAATTTTGCAAATTTATTTGTTTTTTGGAAGCTTACTGTACTTTATTTCTACAATGTCTATATTTGTTGTAGTTTTTCAATACTCCTGTATAATGTCTTACTCTACATTGGTAAAGTAGGGACAGGGTAGGGTAAGGCAAAATAAGATAGCGTAGGGAAGGGTAAAGTAAGGTAGGGTATCGTCGGGTAGAGTACCATACTCTTCAAAACATAAAACCCAAATAACCTTCAAAGGTACCACTTAATATTAAAAATGGCAAAATTTATTCAAATAAGCGTCAATATAGAATTTTATTGTTCACTTCCTTGTAATACGCCAAAGCTTCTCGAGTTCTTGTGAAGTTGTGGTTAGGTGTATGACTACAATTGGTATCTAGGAGGATTGGTTCACAATGGCGATGAGCTGGATATCCTGGTGATAATTCTTCTTGTTCCAAATAACAAGCTTGTTTTTTTCTGAAATTGAAATCGGTTTTAACTTTTATACAATGTAGTATAACATTTTGGATAGGGTGAATACGGAAAGGAGGGTCAGTGGTACGCTAGAAAAGAGTAGACAGAGATGTAAGGTAGGTAACGTTGAGAAAACGAGGAAAAAATGATAAAAAGGAGAAGCCATAGCCCTATTATGTTATTCAAATAATTAGGTGCCCCCTGTTCCCAAAAAAGTTTTTTTGAAAAGGGCACATAATTAATTGAACCACTTAATATTAAAATCGTCCCACAACTTACGCTCCAAAGCAGTTGACTACTTTGCAGGCTGGACAAATTGTAATGAATTCTATGTTCAAAGCGATGGGACCCATCTTCTCCTTGTTTATTACCTAAAAAGATTTAAATTAGTCAAAAATGGAGCTAAAATCACTAAAGTAGACCAAAAATTTATTGAAAGACCTATAAAAAAAATAAAATTAAAATGTTATAGGTATAAAATTAAATTGTTATAGGTAAGGCCATATGTAATATAAATCAAAGAATATGTCGTAACAACAAGAATTACTTTGTCAAATATGAGTCACACAGTTTTTAGATAATTTAACCGCAACATACAACCGGTAAAGTTTTGTAAAAGAACTTTTGGCGCACTCTGTAAGCCTATACTTGACAACGTAGCTCTCGTTATAGTTAACATACGATAAAATTCACAAAACCTACCATTTTACTTTGACCATCGCCGAACGTATTTGTTAATTGTGATCCTTTACATTCTTCGACTGGTTCTTCAAAATGACTTATGTTACAGAATTCTATGTGGCATGGCATCTGAAAAACCACAGAATTTTGATTTGAAATAGAAAAAGCATACGACACGCTGAACCAATAAAAATCTTCAGCAACAAAATAACAGGTCGTTCACATATTTCTGTGCCCCTTAACCCCAAAACTTTTTTTTTAAAGAAATCACAAAATTATCTGAACAACCTATTATAATATGATATCAAAACAAGAAGGTTGTACCACCAAAAAAAAATAAAAATAAAAAATGAGAGGATTACCCCTACTATAACATCATATCAACTTCAAAACGTTATATTATCAAAACCAGCTTTAAATAAGAAAATTAAAAACATAACTTACAATATCAACCAATGGAGGACACTGCGTGTAAACGTAATTCAACCCGAATGTCGAAGGAGGGCGAAGGATTTTTCGTTCTCGTACCATAGAACCTTGACAATTATTCATACATTCATCCTAAAATGGTTTACTCTACTTTAAACTGTAAAGGAATACACTTTCTGCAAGTCAAATCTTTCGTTGTGGGACCTAAGCTAGGCCCATTAGAGCTTTCAATTTTGCTTCTTGAGCCGGACTGCAACAAAGCCGAGCCGGGCCGGACCTAGTTTACTCCCTTTGAGATCTGCTCTAGTTAATGTATATGTTTGAAATGATATCCAAAATAAAAAAGACATAGTAAACTTTTAAAAGTAATTAAACTATACAATCTGTCCGACTGTTAAGTAATTTTTGTTATTATTATAGTACAAGCCTATATTAACCTTGAGGAAGAGGTCCAAATAAATTTTTAGCCCAAAAATCATTTTTTTTCATAAAAGTTAAGAAAAGGACCATTTTACTTTTAAAAATGCTAATAAATAACTTACAATATTAAACTCAGTGAACATTCCATAAGGGCATCGCAACTCAACAGCGTTCTCTTGAATGTGACGATACTGATATAGCTCCTCTTCGTTTTTTACCCCTTCTAAAGCTATCTAAAAGTATTCATAATCAATTAAAAATAATAAAAAATCGCAAAATGATAAAAATAGTCAGTAAAAATAGTTTTGCTTAAAATGTTTTACCTCAAATGCCTCCTTAAAACTGACAGTAGCTTTGTTCACAATGAGGACGACAAGCAACAAGATTATCTGAAGTAAGAAGGCCATACAGTGATGTATAATATAAAGAATATGGCATTTAGAAGCACGGTACAAAGTAAATAAAAAACTCAAAATACAGTAAGAAACTCACGTTCATAATGAAGATATAACGACAGTTGCGCCGTTGGAGGATTTGTTCTCCATAACGATAAAACCGCTTTTCTTTAGCAATTGCGGCCGCTTTTAACATGATTTGTCAAATATAGATAACAAACTGAAAAATTTAATCCTATTTGATGTAGAACAATTTTTATTGTTTTATATTTGCATAATTATAATAAAAAATTTGAATATGTTCTAGTCACTAGTCAAAAATTGGAATAAACTCCAAAATCAAGGTTACAGTAGTCCAGATGCCGTGTAATCAATGTCAGCACTGGATTACTACTATTATAGGATTAATACTATAACATAAATGAATATTCCCTTTTTCAACGCAAGAAATATATAATTTGAGACGGGAGAGATGGTGAGGATTTCGGTAAAGAACGTCAGAACAATCTATTGTAGCTGTTCCCAACTGGGCCCCAGCCAGGTGATCCCGTTTCTCGAACTGTCAATTCGTGATGAAGTACTTCTAAAGAATTCAAGCCGTAATCAAAAGCCTGTGTAGGACGACTGACTTCTAGAGTCTCCATGCACTTAGCAATTTCTATTCGTTTTTAAATTAATGGTTACAATAGTAATAAAAAACCGTAATAAACGTACAAACTATTTATTTTTAGTGTGTAAATATCATAAACAATCTAAATGTAAAATTTCCACGAACATAAAAATAGTCATCAATCCTAGTATAGCCATTATCTTCAAAATATTCTTTAAATACCTTTAGATAGTATTCACTAAAACAAAATAATTCTTTGTCGATGTAATAGGTACCTTGTAGTTCAACTGGTAGAGCAGGAACTTGAACCATTTGTTTGATTACACTGATTATTTCCTCTACAACACTTCTTATTTCACATAGTAGATCACAGAACTCTAAGACGCCTTCAACATTTAAATCCCGTCCTTGTGTGATCAAGTAAAGTTGTTGAAGGTTTGGAAAGGATATGTTGATGTTGGTCAACAGCTCTTTGTAATAGTTACAATCGACATCAGCTCGAAAGTCGCAGGTCAAATATTCGACAGATGGGTTGTAGTATCTGGAAATGAGTATTGTAAACAAAAATAAGTTTTTTTTTGTATTGTTTTGTAAAGAAAGAAATCGGAGTATTGCCACGTTCTTATTGAGTTCAAACTTTTAACCTATTTATAAAAACGTTTGTCTGAAGATCCGCCTCCCCCTCTAATACCCGGCCCTGATGATAACTTACGAATTCTCAAATAAATCCAAAGTAAAGTTTTTTAGGCACTTTGTGTCAGTATGCATTGCTGGCTCCATATCTATAACGTATATATGTACTTAAACCTTTAATTTATAACTCAAAGATTTTATTTATTATATCTAAATTAAACTAAAAATGTAGAAAAAGTTAAAAACAAAATGGAAATTTATTTATATCAAAACTTACAAGAATGAGAGTTCCAACCTCGTAGTTGAAAGACATTGGTTTTTACATTACCCAACCATCTTATTTCTCTGGCATTACATATTAAACTGTTTAACTGTCTATCGAGGTGTTCAATAATATCCACAACTGGCACTAATTGACGTTCAAACATTGAATTATAAATGTAAATTCCCAATTTTGGAGTTAAAAGAATTTCTAAAATTAAAAAATTACATAAAATACGATAGTCCTTCTATATATAATAGATACAATAGCTAACGCCTCAGCGCTCTGCCTTCGCTATATAAAGTGTGTTTGTAAAATAATTCTTTTTTATTAAGATAAAGTAAATTACCTTTACACCAGTCGATAAATTCAATATGTTTTTGTTTGTCGACTGTTTGTGATCCATAAATTTCAATTATTAATTCTGGCACATTATCTCCAAACACAAGTTTTGTCATCGCTACTAAACTTTTAACATTTGGAGCCATATATGGCCCTAATTCTGTCGAACATTTAAATGATGTCCTTTGTTGTAAGTCTATTACTAAATAATCGAACCCAGAATGCAGTTCTTTAATTGTAGTGCGTGTATTGTTTGATAATGTCTGAAACGGTACTGATATAAATAAATTTACAAATCATCTCATTACTTGCTTCAAACGTTATCATTTAAAAAAATTATATAGGAGTTCTTTATACAAGAGTACCAATGTAGTACATCAAATAAAAATTAAAAAATACTTACCGCCAACTTCACAAGCATTTTGCTCAACTCCATCGTCACCTGTGGAGAGTCGTACATAGTGTTCAACATATGTTTACAGAAGGCTTCCAAACATTTTTTCTTTAAATTAGGTTTTTGCAATTTCAAAGTTTTTGCGACGACTTTGAAGTGCGAAACCATAATTTTAAGCTACCAGTAGCAAGCACGCCTTGGTGAATATAATATAAGGCGAAAATATAACCCTGATTGTGTTGAGAAATAGACAAAGGTAAGTGCGCAGCGCGATAGCGTCTTCGATACTACTTTTGCGTTTGGGTCACGAAGAGTAATGTGTTAACGCAATAATGGCGCGCACCTTAAAACTAGGGAAACATAATAACAAGGAACGTACCCAACCTGCCTCGCTTAGAAGGAGCTCAGCATCTTTATATGAATTCTTCGCACCATAAATAGTAAATCTAAAAAGTTTTAGCACGCACTTTTAAGTTTTAAAATTTTAATTTTTAGTTTTTTCGCCGATTTGGCACATTTTTTGTTTCAAGCACTGTAACACATTTTTGTAGTCTATCGTAATATATAGGTTGTTCAAATAAATTCTGTGCTAAAAACCCCAAAAATTTGCTTTGAGAGGGGAGCACGGAATTATTTGAAGAAACTAATAAGTTTTCACCTATTGGATTATCCCTCAGCGCTCTAAAAATAGTGAAATTGCATTGTGTTTTGCTTCTTCTCGACTACTCGAATAGTTCCTTTTACGTTTTTTGATGTGAATATTTTTATCACATGGAAAGTCTATTTGAAAGAAATTTTTCACGAAACAAAAAGTGCATTTTTAGTTAAACGTTTCGGAATAGGGGTTTATTAGTTTCTTATTTATCACGTTGTTTTTTGTGAAAATAGTTGTGTTTACATTGTTTTTATTTTTACTATGTGGAAGAGAGGGTTGATTAACTAGGAAATAGGTTTTTTGGTATTCGAAAAGTGTTACAATAGTTAAGATGTGCATTTTAAGAAATGGTTTAAAAGTTAGCTGTTATTTAACTTTGCAAGCTTAACTTCTTGGCTATGGCTCTTTAATGAGGGTGAAGATGAGGGATCTTTTGAAAAGGTTTTTTTGGAAACATTTTGTTGCCCTGCCTTTGCTTTTGCCTTTGTCCTGCCTTTTCCCTGCTTTTGCCCTGCCTTCGCCCTGCCTTACCTTTTCTCACGCTACCTCACTATACTTCCCTTGGCCTTACAGATCTTTTTGCAGTAGATACTACTCATCCCCTCAAATCTTTTGATACTATAACTTTAAATTACAAACATATGTAAAGCATTAAAGTACAAACCATTCGTTGTTTCCTTATTATTTCGGCAGCTGCCACCTTTTATACCCATTGATATAGTGGACGGAGGCTTTCGAGGAGAAAAAAAGGAGAAACGGGCCATTGCACTATTTTAGCCAAAGCCAAAAATACACTTTTTTCATCTGTTTTACTGGCGTTCATAAACGGTTTTTGGGGTCTATATTGGGTTTTAAATGGCATTCTTCGGTGTTTTTATGGCGCTAGGACAAATGCGGTTTTTGGACATTTGCGGATCTGCGGTTTTTAGACACTTGCGGATCTTCGGTTTTTGGACACTTGCGGATTTTGGACATTTGCGGATTTTTTAAAGGGGTTTTTTTTATTTTTTAGTTAATTTAGTTGTATTATGGCACTAAATTGTACTAAAGTTTGAATTGATACGGTTTTAACATAACAGTACTTTTTTGGGCTTTTAGTACTATTTAGTACCAAAAATATAAAAACAGTACCGATTAAAAATTTAGTACTATTTAACATTAAGAAATATTAAGACAGTGCCAATTTAAACTTTAGTACGATTTAGTGCCATACTAAAAATAAATTAAATAAAAAATAAAAAAAACCCCTTTAAAAAATCCGCAAATGTCCAAAATCCGCAAGTGTCCAAAAACCGAAGATCCGCAAGTGTCTAAAAACCGCAGATCCGCAAATGTCCAAAAACCGCATTTGTCCTAGCGCCGTTTTTATTAGTGTTTTTTGTTTTTGAAGGTTTAAAGGCTAAAATCGAGATTTTATACGAACATTTTGGTCAAAAGACATTGGTTTTTATAAAGTTTAGTAAAAAGGGCTTTAGAAATTTCAAAGGACGAAGGCTAGGCCTAGTGCTTGGGCTAGGGCTAATTTTTTTCATTGTTATATCTTTACTTAAGAATATGTTTGAGCTATTTTTTACAATTTTTTGATTGTTTCACATAGTTACAAGCAATGTTCAAACAATAGTAAACAAATAGTTTCCTCGTTCATTCACAAGACTTTAAAAACCTTGTTATTGATAAGAGTGCGTTTTATCACAAAAAAGGTGATAGAAAGAGAAGGAAAATCTATTTTCAAGGTGATATGTATCCTAGCTATAGCCTAAATTAGGAAAAACTTTTAAAAAGAAAAAGAAAAATAGTTAGAATTAAGGCAAGGCTAAGGCAAGGGCTAACGCTGGTGACCGGGTTAGAACTAGAGTTAGCTAGGGCTTGGGCTCATTTTTCATGCCCGGCCCGATCTAAGTTTTGCTCAAGCCTAGGCACAAAAGATTTTTTTTACGTTTAAACGGACCGTGCTTTTTGGGCCGAGCCTTGATTTTCAGGCTTGGCTCAACTTTAATTTGGGTCAAGTCTGGTCCGGACCGTTCTTCTTGTCTAGTCTTAGCACTATCCTTAACTCTAGCTTTAGCGAGAGCTTTAGCCCGAGTATTAGTTCGACTTTTAGCCCGAGTTCTAGCCCTATCCTTAGCTTTAGCTCTTATGTACCCTAGTGCTGGATTGCCTTAATCCTAGACTTAATTCAAAATGATTTTCATTTTCTTTTTAAAAATGTTTTGTAATTTTAATGTCTAAGTATAATAGAGCGTTGAAAAAAATGCGAAATTACATTATATAATTTAATCGGCGTATTTTACAAATAAAAATTTGCGAAAAATTGTATTTTTCGAGCTAAAACTTTTAAAAATTGATGTGCAAGCCTCATAAACTCTAATATTTTTAGCCATGTCCTACCCCACTGAGCAACAGTACGTAGAACAAGCATCAGCAGCTTTAGAGTTGGTTGAGAAATATGCTCAAGATAAACTCTCCAGATTCCCTCACCATGACTTCAGTTCGGATTCTCATACTGAAGAAGTTAAAGTGTTCTCTGGACCACCAAATGATGTGCCTGGAGCTAAGGAGAACATGCTGAAGATGAACACTTTACTGAATGTAAGAGATTTTATTTTCTTTTTTATGTTTAGGTTCAATTTTTTTTTGCTGTAGCCTTAGTCTCAGTCTTAGCCGCAGCTCTAGTCTCAGTCCTAGCTTCAGCCTTTTCCTCAGCCCTAGCCTCAGCCCTAGCCTCAGTCTTGGCCTCAGCTCTAGCCTCAAGCCTAGCCTCAGCCCTAACCTCAGCCCTAGCTTTAGTCCTAGTCTTAGCCTTCTTGGCCTTTGCATTTTGTTAGTCTTAGCTTTGCCTAAGCTTTAGTCGTAGCCTTAGCTCTAGCCTTAACCTTGGCTCTACCCTAGCCGCAGTCTTAGCCTTAGCTTTAGCTTTATCACTAGTTCTAGTCCTAGTCTCTTTCTCAGCCGTATCTCTAGCCTTAGGCTTTAGCACTAGCTTTAGCTCTAGCCATAGTTCTAATTTTGTTCTTAGCCTTAGCTTTAGCACTAGCCCTAGTCTTAAATTCAACCCCAACCTCAGCTGTAAGCTTAGCCTTGCCTTGCTATATCTTTCCTTGCCTTACCTTATCCTACAATTAAATTAGTACTGTAATATAAAATACGTTTCAGGAATCAGTGGAAAAGTTGTTCGACAAAATAGTGCCATTTGGCCCACAACGAAAACAATGGGACATTCAAATTGAAAAGCAAAAAGTTTTACAGAAAATTGGAGACGATGTGTATGTGGTTCATACTGTATTCAAACATCGTGGTGTTCTGCCGACCAGGGAATCTGTGGTCGTTTATAAGGTAAAATACGATTTTTAGTTTTTGCTCTGAAAAAAGTCATTTTTTAAATTGGAATTTTGAAATGAAAATTTAAATTTTTTCTTTGAAACTTCAAAATTCCAGGTCAAAAAGTCAGAGAACGAGACCTATGTAGCAGGAGTCAGTACCACTCATCCTGATGCTCCAGAATCTTCAGAAGTACAACGTGCCCAGTACCACTTTATCGGATATCGCTTCAAACACACTGGCTCTAACTATACCAAGCTTCGAGTGTATTGGTGTGCTGACCTGAATCTACCCCCACATGCCCCTAGCGACTTCAAGCATGGCCTTTTAAATGAATTTGTCAAAAGTCTGATCGCTTCTGGAGTCAAGTCGATCAACCCTAATCCAGTCAATTATCATCCTTAAGTTATGACTTGAAGTTGTGTTTTAAATTTTGTTTCTGTTTGTTTCTTAGACGGATGTTTTTTTAAAGTTTTAGTGTATTGTATGGCACTATAATGCGGTAGTTGTAAATGATAGTAAAATATTGTGCATATTGTAGTTGTTTTTAGCTACAATGGTCTTTTCTCGAGGTACTATGACATTTTTTGAGATTATTATTATAGTTTTAGGTATAATAATTAGATTTTCAAAGTTTTGTTTGTTGTAATTTTGATTCTTTATAGAATTACATTAGTTTTTAGCCGAAATTATAGTCCTTGAAGTTACAAAGAAAGTACCAAATCTGCTCCGCTCTGATTTACTTCAAATTTTTGATATAAAAAGATCATGTAAATATAAGATCTACAGCAAAGTACTAAGTCGCGCTTTCCAGGAAATCTCGAGAAAATCGAGATCAAAAAATTACGTTTTGAATTTTCCGCCAAACTGGCATTGTGTTTCAAGCTTATAACTTTGTCATTTTTTGACCTTTAATCATTTTTCTTTGATATACTATAATAGTAGAACCTTTAATTGAAACAAGATTTTTCAATTTTAAAACTTATTTTATCGGGAACACCAAAAAAGTGCTTGAAACGGAATGCCAAGTTTACCAAACTAATGGAAACTTTAAATATTTAAAATATAAAAACTAAAAGTGCGGGACAAAATTTTTTATGGGTAATATTGGTGGTATCATACAAAGAATTCATATAAAAACTTTGAGCTGATTTTGAGCGAGCAGGTTGGGCCCTTTCCTTGTTATGTTTTACTGTTGTAATCAAAGCTTTTTCGTATTTATTTTTGTAATCTAATGTTTTTGTTCTATTAAGATTTTAAGCCCAACAGATGTATAATAAACAAGGTAATGCTATTAAAACATCAATTTTGGCAAATTTTTTTTATTTTTTTATTGAAAAACGCCTTTACATACAGGGTGCGTCAAAATTTCTGTTACAAAAAACTCAGAACTTTAAAACTTCATGAATCCTTTTTGATCAAAAATTCAAATTTTTGCTGTTTTTCCATTTCGTGATGTTTGACGTATTCAAATAGAGAATGCGTTTGATCCAAAACAAATCCCATTTCCTTGAAATGGCTTTTAGAAAGCTTCAAAAACTCAGCGGGATTCAAGAAGATCCAACTTTGAAAGCGTCAGAATCAAAAAAGAAAACGAAGAAGATCATTTTAGCGTTAATTCGAAATGAAGTGTTTTTGTATTCAAAACCCTAGCTTTTACTGTGTAACATATACTGTGGTATGTGTAATCAGTGCAGCAGAAAATTTTTGGTGTTTTTAAAATTTTTTTCTCAAAAAAATTGCAAATCTAACCCTAGCTTTAAACGAGTACTACTTAGGGTTTATGTTGGATAGCCCTAGTCTTACTTTAGCTTTCTATTTTAGCCTCACACTGGCATCTTTCTCGCTTTACTTTACAGTGGTCTTTCTATATAGTGAACCATCTGTATAAGCAACTCTTCTTATAGTAAACAGGAAATTTGGCCTCGCCAAGTCAATTTGCACTAAAAAGCCTCTCTTTAAAGACAAACACCCCTTATAGTATACACAAAAATTTCGTTCCTTGGGGTTGCTTATACAAAGAGAGTACTGTATTAGCATTCTTCTATCTTAGCCCTACTCTTGTTTTATCTCTTTTTTAACACTTCCTCTATGCTGGTCTTGTTTTTTTGTCTTATTTCTGTCATACTCTAATCTTAATTAAGTCTATACTATGCCTTGTCTTGCACTACCTTTTCTTTCTCTTACATTGACCTAGGTACGAGAAGGAAAAGGTTTTTGATTTTTTTTCTTGAGACCATAATTATCAGCTTGTCAAGATTAATATTAGGGTGTTCAAAAAGTTCTGTGTCACTTACTCCAAAAAAAATTTGCTTTTAAGGGAGCACAGAATTAGTTAAACGGCCTAGTAAGAGGTGACGAAAACGTATTTTACAAAAACCATTTTTGTGATAATTTCAAAAATTAATGTTTCAAAACAAAATAAAAAATATATATAAATTTTAAAAAAAATACCCAGAACGACCCCCAACAACAATTTTTCTTTTTTTATGTTTGACCGAAGACGACAGATCAGCGCCCGCTGTTAGCTCAGTGGTTGCGCCATCTCCCCTAGTGAGACCCCGGCAGGGTTCGAAGCCTGTCTGCAGCAGTCACTCCGTAATGTTAACGAAAAAGCTTGCCCGCTTCTTTGACCTGTCAAAGTTTTGCTGTTTTAGTCAAAAATTTTTTTTTAAAATTGTAATCATGGCCGGGCGGAGACTATTGCTCTGGGAGGCGAGGGTCAAAAAAATGGTTCGAAAAATCCGCAGGGGGACCACGTTCAACTTTTATTATCTGAAGGGGGGGGTTCTTCCCCCGTCAACCCACCCCCTCCCCCTATCCAGCGCCCGAGCCTGATCGTAATGTATTTTTATTCTACTTTACTATATTTTATTATATATCTTGCTACAAATGTATCTCTAAAGTAAATCCTATACGCTTATTCATACCTAATACCCTACCCATTCCCAACCCAAAACTGCTCTCCCCAACGGCGATTTTCTTGTAAACAAGAAACAAACACGGAAAGCGTGATCCACATGCAAAACCCTCCGTCATTACCGGTCACTTTTTTGTCGCGAACTGCTAATGTTTCTTCGTCCTCCCCCCCCCCCCCCCCCCCCCACTGATATGTTTGCTTTCCGGAAGTTTTAGTGAGAATAATGTTTTTTGTGAAGTGATCTCATAGTTGTGTTATGCGAGCAATAACTTGTTTACCGCTGCTGGCTTGCAAAGAAATAAATATACATGTACAAAGTTTGTTTTTTACTTTTTGAGGGGGGAAGGGGGGGGGGGGTTGGAGGTGAGGTGAGGAAAAGGATAATAATAAAAGCAACAAAGGGTTATAATAGAGATGATAGAGGATAGGGCTAAGACTAAGATAAAGCTAGGGTAAAGCTAAGATAGAGCTATGGTAGGACCAAGTTAGGGTAAGAATAGAACTAAGATAAAGCTATAATAGAGCTAAAGTAGGGCTAAGCAAAACTAAGATAAGGTTAAAAAGGAGCTAGAGCAGGGCTGCTAAGGCCAAAGGAAAACCGATATAAGGCTAGGGTAGGGCTAAAATGGAATTTGAGCGAAGATTAAGATAGAGCTGAAAGATGACTAAGGTAGAGCTGGGCCAGGGATTAGGGCTAGGGCTAGGTTTACGGCTAAGGTAGATTTAGTGCTTGGGCTAGGGCTATCGGGCTAGAGCTATCGGGCTAGGGCTATCGGACTACGGCTCTGGGCTAGTGCTCTGGGCTAGGGCTCTGGGCTAGGGCTCTGGGCTAGGCTCTGGGTTAGGGTTCTGGGCTAAGGTTCTGGGCTAGTGCTCTGGACTAGGACTCTGGGCTAGGACTTTAGGTACTTTTACCTTAACCTTTCCTTAGCTCCATCCTAGCTTTTCCATAGCCTTACTCTAGCCCAATTCCAGCCTTCCTATTGCCTTACTCTAGCCCTACACTATCCACGCCTTAGTCTTACTTTTGCTTTACCTTAGCCGTGGCTTTAGGCTAGAGCTCTAGGCTAGGGCTAAAGCTACAATTTTTCTTTGCAAACCACTTTTAAAGGACCAGTTCGCCCATTCAAATATCATTGGCATTCTGTCGCAAAAAGCGTCGAAAATCAGGCAATTTCAATCAAGATCATTTTTCTCAAAAAACGTGAGTGGGTCGGTGTCGAAATGAATTTTCCAATTTGGGACCGACCTGCTCAGGTTTTTTGCGAAAAAAATGAAAATCGAATTTTTGTGACAGAATGCCAATGATATTTGAACGGGCGAACTGGTCCTTTAATTGTTAAAAACCCATAAAAACTCTTTTGGATGCTAGCCAACATTGGCTGATATTTGCTTTTCCAGACCTTTTTTATAACTTTTGTCGCTGATTAATACTCTTTAATTAATAAAATGTCATAAAACGGCTTGTTATGAGCGAAACCTGGTGTAATTAACGATGTTCTGTCGTTCTGTCACGGCTGTGTTTGATCTCACCGACACATGAACCATGATATAATAGTAGTGTTTGACTTGTTATGGAGGAAAAGGATAACGGATGAATATAATAGGAGTGGTTTTTGGTTGACATGGGAGGCTTGGGTTTAGATGAAGCTGAAGCCCTAGCCCAAAGCCCTAGCCCAGAGCCCAAGCCTTAGGCTTACTTTCGGCGGCTTTTTAGATTAAAGTGTTGAAGTTGATGTGTCATAATTCTTTGCAAAAGTGCATCTGAATTCAAAAATGCATGCCTTTTAATATTTTATGCTTCTCGAAATCCGAATTCATCACCTTTATCTGTTTACATAATCGGGAACGTTCTTGTAACCTCGTTTCTTCTCCGTTACTCGATTTGGCTGGGTCAGTTCAACCATTTTTATATTTTTTTGACTTTTAACATTTGAAAATATTAAAATTTTAAATTAAACTTTAAAAAAATATACTTTTATTCTGCTAGGCTGGTGGGTGATGGATATAATTACTTTCGTTTATAAATATTTTAAGATAGCGTTATCCTAAGCTTACTTTAGTTTCAACCTAATTCTAAATACCTTTGTTTTACCCTAACCTCTAGCTCTGTTATTGCTTTGTCGTGCCCTGTCTTAGCACTAATATAGCGCAAGCCCTACTCTAGCTCTACCTTAGGATCAGTCTGTTTTAGGTCTACTCTAATAATACTCTAGCCTTACCCTTGCTTTGTCCTAGTCTTACTACCTATATCCTAGGCAATTCTCAGTCCTGACATAGCCATTTTTTAGTTCTAATGTAGCCTTACTTTAGCTTTCGTTTAGCTCTACCCTGTCTTTACCTTAGCAATACCCTAGTCCTGCTTTAGTTTTTCTTTATCCCTATTCTAATTATACTCTTGCGTTACTTTAAACTTAGTTATATCCTTGCCCTACCCTAGCTTTACCCTACTTTTACTTCACTAAACGTATCGTTATTCTAGCTACTCTAGTTTACCCTATAACCTATTGTATCCTGTCTTGCATTCGCTTTGCCATAGCTTTACTTTAGCAATACCAGTAACTACCTTTTGTCTACCTTACTTTGTATAAATCATGCAAGACTTCAAAAATCAATTTTACGTTATTTTAAGGTTTTTTCGTCAAAAGGAACATCGAAAAACAGGAAGAAACCTGTAACAAAACTGATTCCCACATAAATTGCGCAAAGCGATTTATGGTCGACAATGATTGTTCTATAATAGTATATTGAACATACCCTTGTTAGTAGGCTAATGGAATTCCGTAGTGTTACGACATTTTTTATTTTAAATATTGTACAAGGTTTTTTGAGTTTACTGTAGCATTTTTTGCTTCCAGTTTGTTCGTTATAAAGGAGTTATGTTATATAGAAGTTTGTTGTTCTGTAGCTAGCGACACATTATTCTCAAATTTTTACAAGCCCAATCAAAACCATGGTTCAAAATTGTTTATATTATGAGTTAAGTTCAAAATAGTTTAAGCTCAGTTTATGAAAGTCCAGCAAACGTCGGTTCACGTTGTCCTTTGCGAGAGCACAGTTGTACTTTGCCGTGTGATTAACGTTCGTGGAACGCCATTCCAGACATTTTCTGGGCTTTTGTGACGCTTTTTTAGGGTCAACTGCTCTTCAGGATTTGGGACAATTAATGCTGGGATGGGGCTGTTATAGGGGGAGGGGAAAGTGTTTTGATAGGGGAGGGTTTGGGTTAGTCTTTTTCAAATTTTAATAGAGATATCAAGCTTATATTAGACTTAATATTACTTACCTCAGTCCTGTTTTAAAAGCCTTGTTATGCTTATCAGTCAAGCAAAAAATTTTTTTTTAATTTTGAAAATTAACATTTTTTGAATTTTTTTTAAATTTTGATTGCCTGTGGTAGCTATTGCTACTTTTTCTGAAATTTTTTGGCCCATATTAACCTTGCATGTCATAAACACATCAAAAATTTATTTGTAGTCGCATATCCGATATTTGATCTTTATTTACGGCCTAGTATTAATTACCATATCAATAAGAGGTCATTTCAAATATTTTTTGTTTTTTTCTTTGGACTCTCTTCGTTTTACATTATATTTTTGAAAAAACAGTAAAAGGTGTGAAATTTTTGTTCTTTTTTTAATTTCTACGTATTTTTTGACCTCAAAATCAAAAAAGTTTGTTTTTGCGTTTTTTTTTATTTTCTAGATACTTTTTGACCTTCAAAAATTTTTTCTTTAGACTTTTTGACCTCTACATAAAACCAAAATTTTGTCTTTTTTTTCATGACATTCACTTTCCGACTATTCTAAACTCAAAAACCCCTTAATTTACCCTAAAAACGTTCTCTCACAGTCTTCTCAAACCGAGATACAACGTAAAACCAAGAGAGACAATCAAAATACCATGGAAAAGCGGCGGAAACCCCCAAAAATAGTTAATAATTTGAATAGAGCCACAACTCAAACAAGCCATTGTGCACTTTTGCGTGCGTGATCTCAGGTTTCCGTGTTTGATCGAGACTCTCGACGCGGAAAAGGGCAATCGAGGGCGGGGGGAGCAAGGGGGAAATGACCACAAGATAAAGAATATTATGGTTTGCAAAGGGTTTTTACGAGTTTTTTAGTTTGTTTTGGGTTTTGGCAGTGCCGGGAGGGGGATTTTTTTCTGCGAGGAGAGGGAGAAGAAATAGGGAAAGGTAGAGACAAGGGGGAGGAGGGTGGAGTGGAGCTGTAAAGGGGGGGGGAGAGGATATGAAACGGAAGGGGACGACATCTTACAAAGTACGGTAGGGTAGGGTTGGGTAGGGTAGGGTAAATTTTTTTTCCAGTACCAAAACCAAAGATCATGTAGGTTTTGTCTAATATGATGTTGAAAAAACCTTATGATACCCTCATTAACCTCTTCTTGCACCCTCTCTCCCTACCTAAAACGTCACTATGAAATAAGTTTAATCTTTGTATAAAAACCAGCTGCCAAAGGTCGATTGACCTTAACAGTTTGCTTATTTGAAAGGCGGAACAATTTTCAAAACTTTTTTTTTAAGCGGAATTTGAAAAAAAATATTTGAAAACTAGGAAATTGTAAAAAACGTTTAAGCTAGAGTTAGTCTTTTAAAAGAGCCGGGCCTACCCAAAATTTTAAAATGTTTTGTTTTGGCCTTCAAGCGCACATATGCCGGCCCGGCCTCTTTCTAAGTTGCTTCGATCCACCTCGTCACGGCTCTGTCTCAGGCTTACTGAGCCCCGTTCCAGCTCTAGCTAGGCTTAAAAAATCATTTTTTGATTCGAAAAATTTAAAAACTCCTTCATAAAATGTCAGCGATTTAAAAAAAAACTTTTCAAAATTAGGTGAATTTGGTTGGGTGAGCTTCTGAGCGGTTCTTTTTGTAATTGCGCTCATTTTCGGGATTCAATGGGGCATTTTGTTGGAGCTACATCTCTTTTTCATTGTCATTTTTACTCAAACTTAAAGGAAAGACAAAAAAAAGTATTTAAGTTTTGAGTCGAGGGTCTGTGCGTGATTTTTTTTGTAAAAAATATAAAATATGACAGTTACATAGACCTGTATAAATACTGTGCAGAGTCGATCGACACAACTCGCGCTCTGAGTATTGGTCAGAGCTTTAGGCGTGCACGATCCGACCCTGTCTTTTACATATTTCTTGCTGTCCTAGAGCTAAGCCTAGCTCGGGTCAAGCTTAGTGAGGCTTATTTCTGGTCTAGTTAAAATTTCTAGGCCAAGATTAAGGTTCTTTCTTTCGGCTCGGCCTTGGTCTGTGGACTTCTTTTCAGATCTAGTTTTATTTATAAGCTTACTGATTTAAGTGACTTCCTATTTTAGGCCAGGATTCAGGATTAAATGGAGAAGGTTTTTTAAAGTTTATAAAAAACGTTTTAAGCCTTGTTTATGGATAATTTTTGAGTTTTTCAAAAAAAAATCAACAGGGGGGACCAAGTTAAACTTTGTTTTAAAAAAAATTTTTTTTTGTTTTTAAAAGAATTCTTTGATACAAAACTTTACACAGTAAATAAGTACACTATAATTAATATTAACGTCAATTTTTAGGCAATTCTGATTATTAGTTTCTGACTTATAATATTTTCAAATTTTTAGATTTAAAATTTTCACATTTCTGACCGTTTTTTATAAAAAGGATAATATAGTATTCAAAACTAACCAAAAGCGTTCACACAATCGATTTTACTCTGCTTTCTTTGTAAAACATCTTAAAATTCTTTGCGTTGTTTTGAGAAGATCAAAGGATGGTATTGTTATAGGAAATCATTACTTGGGGCGCGAGAGTTGGGTCGTGCCAGACGGTTTTGTCGTCGCTAAAAAAACGTGAAACGAAAAAAAAAGTTTCGAACAAAAACTGACTGTAAAATGATGTTTTATAAGGTCAGGCAGCAAGTTATATTGAGCTTATGTTAGGGTTTTGGGAATGTGAGAATTGGGCTGGTTTTGGGTTTGGTGGGCTGTGGTAGAATTACTGTAACTTCGTGGGGCTTTAATATTTCAAAATGATTTTTTGAGACTTGATAGTAAGGTGAATGGGTTACATTTTTGCAAGATTTCAGGTTTTTACCTTAGTTGGCTAAAAATTTACAGTAAGAATAAGTTATACATCAAGCTTTATTTAACGGGCTGATTTTGGGCTTAGTAGGCTGTGGTAGAACTACTATAACTTTGTGGTGTTTATACAGTTTGAAGCGATCTTTAGAGGCTTAATAGTAATTTGAATGAGCTACATTTTCACCAGTTTTCAAATGTTTACCACGATTTTCCAAAAAGTTACAGTAAGAACAATTAGTACGACAAGCTTTACCAGTTTTTGTGTCAAAACATTCATAAAACCTCAAAACAAACTTTTTTAAATTCAGTATCTAAAATAATATGAAAAATAATCAGTTTCACAAGTTCCAATATCAGTTTGTAACACAAGTTACCTGAGCCGTTGATAAATTACCCTAAAAGGTTAACAAAATGAAGATGACAAGTGATGATAAAGGACGTTTTTCGAAAAAAACGAAAAGTTGATAAGGGTTTCAAATACTGTTAAGATAGGTTTATCAGTTTTAAGCTACTTAGTTTGTTTATTAAAGGTACTATTTTATCGTGAAAAGTGATTTTTTGAAAGGTTTTTTAATATTATACTTGATTTCGTACTATTTTTATAAATGTTTTTGATTTTTTTAGTAAAATGTAGGTTAAAGTGAGTTTTATAAAGCTTTATAAAGTTAAGAAAGATTGTTTGCTTTCCTCTAATTCTCTAAAAACTCTTATTTTTGCAGTTATATTATCATAGACAATATACCCCTAAGCCCAAAAAATAGCTATCATGAGCTATTTTATGCCAAACCTTATCATCATACAATCAAAAAACAAATTTTATTCTATTTTTCGACCTTCAAGACTCTCGACCAAAAAATAAACCGAAAATGGACGGCGAGAGAGCGTTGAAAACAGAGAGGACGAGCAAAGAAAGAGGGATCGTTAAAAACGAGAGGGCGCGTCGGACAGTCAGAGAAAGGGCATTTGATTTTAGCGAAAGGCAGGGGAAGACCACGGCCAAGCGGAATTAGGACTTTCAAGAAAATGTTTTTGGTTTTTACTTTATTCTAGGCAACATTACTTTGGCAGTATGTTAGATTTATATTGGACGGGGTAAAAGTTGGGTGGGGTAAAATACGAGCCTTGATCTTAACCTCGAGTACAAAAATATGACTATTTTATAATAAAGTAAAAAAGGCTTTAAAAAGATGCACCTAAATCGTGTTTTATGTTTATTAAGCTTTACTATTTGATATACCACTAAGTTATGATATAATCCGATAAAGTATAATATTTCCAGATGCAGTTGAAAAATTTATGATATATGGATGCCAAAATCTATATTATTACTATATTAATCATTTTTTCTTGTTTTTTCAAATATTTTTAACTTTTTAAAGTTTCTAGTTTATTTTGATATTTTTGCCTTTGCACCGTGCAAGCCAATTTAAATTTTTAATAAAAACTTAGAAATTGAGTCTAAAATTGATTTTTTTTGATATAGCCATTAAAAATAGAGGGTGAAGAACACTTTTTGTCATCCGGATTTTAAAATTTAAGTTTAGTTCTGTTTATTTTAGTTTTTTAAATTTTGCGTTGCACCGTGCAGTCTTTTTAGGTAATTCCGATTAAACTTTGAAATTGGGTCTAAATTGAATATTTTGCTGACATAGCCATTACAAATAGTAGGTGAAGGAGATTTTTTATCATACAGCTTTTGAAATTAAAATTTATTTTCATTTATTTTTACTTTTTTATTTTTCGTTGCACTGTGCAGGTTATTTTCAATTTTTAATAAAAACTTTGAAGTTGAGTCAAAATTGAAACTTTTTCTGACATAGCCATTACAAATAGAGAGTGATGAACATTTTTTAGGACACGAATTTAGAAATTTAAGTTTAGGTTTATTTATTTTAATTTTTTAATTTTTGCTTTGCACCGTGCAAAACAACCATTTAAAATTTTTTTTGAGATTGTTAAAATACGTCAATTAAAAATAAATAAAAAAGACATTTCAAACCGAAAAAGCTACTTACCGTTTATCCTTCACAAGTCACTGCTAATTTATTTCCCAACAAATCTTCTTCAGGGTATCAGGGCGGTGGTGGGGGGGTGCGGCGCGCGGTTGTCTTTTCAAGGCCATCCCCCCATTATGCGCCTACTGTCTTCGTCTCATATTATAATTTTTGAGGATTCTGAAAAAAAGGTTAGCGTTTTGTTCGGGATCTCACTGGGGAAATTTGCATACTCATAAACACGTCGGGAGGGGGAGAAAGGAAGGTCAAAAAAAATTTTTTAATTTTAGGGTGGTGAGATGAGATGGGGAAGGATGAGTTAAAAAGTATATTTTTTGGGCGTGGGAATGAAGCGGGGTCGAAAATTCTATAACAGGAGAGAGGAGGGGGGGGTGTTGGGTGGAGGTCTAAAACTAATTTTTAGGCGGTGGGAGGGAGTGGAAAAAAATAAAAGAGCTATGGAACGGTAAAAAATGTATTTTCAATACGATGTATATACTATTTTTTTTATTTTTAAAACTTTTTTTAATTTTTAAAAATTTTTTATTTGGTTATTTTTTCAGTCTTTAGGCTACTGTAACTCCTTATTAATTAGCTTAATAATAACAAAATTTGACACATATATTAATATTATCAGTACTATTGAGAACATTTCTCCAAAATTTCAGATTTTAATTTGCACTTTTAAAAATTTTATTTTAAATTTTGTCCGAATCGGAAAGCTTTTTTTGGGTGGATTGAAAGCTTTAAAAAGGCTTTTTATGCCATTTTAAAACATTACTTTTAAAAAATATTTTTTAACATTTATTTTAATATTACGTAGAGGAATAGTTACTTCAGTTCACAGTCAGTCTTTATCTATCAAACTATAGATATATCCTAAAAAGGCCTAAAAATTGAGGTAAATTTATTATATTTTAACCATTCTTTTTTATATGTCGTAGTAGACTTAAATGGGGGCTCACTAGGCTCAGCCCGGCCTCGGCTCGGTCCTGGTTGAAGCAAATTTGAAAAAGGCTAGACCAAGCTTAAATATATGGGCCAGAGGGCAGGGACTCAACTAAATGCCGGGCCTTGGGCTCTGCCGTAATGTTAAGCTCAACCCGGCCCTTTTAAATGTCTATCCCATAGTCTTTTCTCATTCAAACACGATTTTTAAACGCACATTTGTGAAAGTGATAAAAGAAACATCGCAAAGTTTATCATAACATTGTGTCAGACCCACCGTTCCGTTCCTTTCAATCATTTCTCTCATCGACGCGGGTTTTCCGGTTCCAGAAATATAGCTTTATGGCTTTGTTTTTGTCGAGATTCGAGACGTTTTTTCGATTGTTCTGCTACAAGATTCGCGATTTTGCTTCAGGAGTTTTGGTTTTATAAATTTTTGGGAGTTTTTTGGCTATATTTTGATTATTTTGCTTTAAGATATGTTGTTTTAGATAGCTTTTTTGATAAAAAAGTAAGGTCTTTCTAGATTTCAGGGTTATGTGAGTGGGATTTTTAAAAAAGTTGTAGCTTCTTTAATTTTAATTGTTAAAGTCTAAAATTTGGGGAATACTATCATCATAAACTATGCTTCTCTGATGCCAATTTTCAATTTATTAACTTTTATACAAAGAAAGTTATGAAGCTTTGAACCTGGCTGCTTACGATTTTTTGCACGGTGCACTCTACTTCAACATATTTTTTTCAACTTTAAAACAGTTTTTTTCACAATTTTTTTTAAAGTCTTTTGAAAATATTACTTTTCACGCCTTTTGCAACAATTTTAGACATTTTTCACAATACAAACCCCTTTACATAACCTACAATACCAAAAAACGTCGTAAAGCGAATTATCACGGTTTTACGATTTTTTGTTTTTAAAAAAAAACTGGACTTTCAAATGGGACTAATTAGGTTTACAAAAGAAAACGAAAAATTAGACGAGAACGGGAGTAGCTACTATATTCATGTTGTTGTACAACAACATTACTCGTGTTTTTTTTTTAATTTTTGAAAAAAAAAGTTAAAGTGCAACTTCTTAAGTGAATTTAAGTCTAAAACGCAACATTTTAAGAAGATTTTAAAACAAAAAGTGGTCAGAAAGTATGTAGAATAAAATTTTTGATTGATTTTAGGAACATTTTTTAAATTTTGAAATAATAGTATTATTTTAATTTATCAGGCTGTTCAAATAATTCTGTGCTCTCTCTCAAAATAATTTTTCTTGGTGTTAGGGGGCACATAATTATTTGAAAAACCTAATAGATAATAACTCTCAAAAAAAGTTTTGTCTCATTTTCCCATTAAAATATATAAGAGATAACGACAAAACTTTTTTAAAGCTATAGTACTTTTAAATTTCGAAGAAATTTTTTATTGAATCCACCTTATGTTGCTCACCATTTCTAATAACATGAGAAGCAAGCATTTAAGATACGACCTTTTACGGGCGATTTATTTTTTATTTTACCATGAGAGCAGATGGCCATACCGAGAGGTTCGGTTGGAGGCCGGAAGTGGCAGAAGACTAATTTTGTGTTTGTTTTGTCACCTAAATTTAAAAGCTGTGTAAAATACGAAGTATTTAGATAATTTTTTCTATTTTTGCAATTTTTGAAACTAAATTTTCAATTTGCTGCGAAATTTTAATTTTTTGAGAATGGCTTGCCTTGCCTTGCCTTACGAAACACTAATTCACCCTGTTCTACTCTATCTTATCCTATCTCACGCTACTTTACTGTACTTTACCCTACCCTTACACATATCTTTGTAATAGGGATGTGCCTTGCCTTCTCTTTAGCTATTTATATTAACCTACCCTCTACTCCTGTACCCTACTAAAACCCTCTTTTTCAAAAAATTCTTGCCAATTTCTTATGATTCACCCTCTCAGCTCGTCATCAATAAAAGTGATAATATTATGTTTCTTTGTACGAGTTTAAATGCAAATTTAAAAATGACTCAGATAATTGTTTTCTAATCGCCTCGGGCATGTTTAGGAATGACCAATGCAAAAAACGCAAAATTATCTTGTTTTTGAAGAGGTTTGGGCTATGAAAGCGGGCTTGAAATGGTGGTTTTTTGATAAGAACTGGGTTTAAAATTGGGGTTTTTGGTAGAAAATGAGGCTAAATTGTACTGTATTTTTTGTAAATGTAATTCTGTGTTAATATAGTATTTAAAATGGCATTTTGGGGTTAGATATTAGCTTTTTGTTTTAAATTTAACAGGTTTTGGATAACTTTTTTTTTAATTTTTAATTTTCAAAAATATCAACAGGGGGGGGCCCTGTGGATATATTGATTACTTTTTTTTAGTTTTTTTTTCCGGTAATACAACCGGTAATAAATAGTTCCGTGTGTTGTTATGACATTTTGTGTTAGAACTCCGTTTGAAATCCGGATTCATATCAAAAAAATTTTTTTTGTTATCAGCGGTGCGAAGGAGTTTTATTTTTTTTCATAACTTTTTTTAATTAAGTTGTTCCAATAATTCTGTGCCCATATCAACGTGAATTTTTGGGTGTAGGGGCACAGAATTATTTGAACGACGTAATATAAAAGATTTTTTAACTTTTTAAAAACTAATGAAAAATGACATTTAATGCCCTACCACAACCCATATGTTACGTTATTATCCATAGTTGTTAATAAAAACCCGATTATATTATGTTATACCCTAGCTTAATATCAATTGTCCTTGAAATCGCGTCAGATCTTGATAAAGTTGGTGATTCACTTAGTGTAAACAATATTGTTTTAGCCTTATGACCTCAAGCTCAGCTGAAACGGTGCTTTGATTTACAGTGTGACATTCCAACCAATGTCACCACGCAATATTGTGGATGCTCAGAATGGAATTTCGTACGAGGTGCTGAAGCGGCTGGGCAAGGTGGGTTTTTTAATTTTACTACCCTAATTCACGCTACTCTACCATATAATACTTTGGCCAACTTTACTTTACCCTATCCTACCCTACCCTACCCTACCCTATCTTACCTTACCCAACCCTAATTAGCCTAGGCTTCGCTTCTACCGTTTAGCCCTGGCCTACCCTCTACCCTTTAAGCTAGGCCTACCCTCTACTCTTTAGCCGAGGCTTAACCTCTGTCCTTTAGGCTAGGCATAACTTATACTCTTTAGCCTAAGCTTAAAGTCTACCCTTTAGCCTAGGCCTACCCTCTAATTTATAGCCTAGACCTACCCTCTACCGTTTAGCCTGAATCTTCCCTCTATCAATTGGCTTAGAACACCTATATCCTTTAGCCTAGGCCTTTGTAATTGAAATTTTATTTTCAGGGCTCATTCGCGACCTGCTACCTAGTCAGTACTCGATTGCACTCAGCCGTTGATACTCAGTTTTTTGCTTTGAAGAAGTTTGCTCAACGTAACCATCATGAACACGAGATACGGTTTTCCAAAATTTGGAACGAAATCGTGGTTCATGGTCGATTATGTGATGAATATCGACATCCACATCTGGTTTCGATGTTGGCAGCCTTTACATCGGATGAAGGGGATACCTGCATGTTGTTGGAGTACTGTCCGAATGGGAATCTGAGCGATTTTGTTGAACAACAGCCTAGTAAGTTGTTGTCGATAATATAATTGTATGTACAGGCTGCAGAACTTCTTAGTTGCTTAAAATAGTAGCAATAGTACTCTTTTAAGGTACTATTGGTACTATTTTAAAGTATAATAAGATTATATTATACATGATTAATCTCACTACAACTTTTTCCTTTCAGAAGGCTCCCTACGAGAAACAGACGCCACCCGTTACCTAAAACAACTGCTAAGTGCTCTAGAGTACATCCACTCCGTCTACGACGTCCTTCACCGTGACATAAAGCCAGGAAACGTGCTCCTAACCAATGGTGCTCGTACAGTCAAACTAGCTGACTTTGGACTAGCGTGCACGGCCGAAGATGCAAGAAGACGGGCTTCAGTATGTGGTACTCCCAACTACGTAGCACCAGAGACAGTACTATACAAAGGACACACTTATTCGTCTGATTATTGGGCTTTAGCATGTACTTTCTACTTTATGTTATGCGGGCAAACACCCTTCCAGACGTCTTCGATCAAAGGAACTTACTCCAGAATCTGTAGAGGCGACTATGGGTATCCAAGGAACTTCAACGGAAGCCGGAGGGCTAGCGATTTTATCGATAAGTAAGTAAAATTTGATTTTTAAAATGGTCCAAAACGTTTTTTTAAAGCAATTTTCGTCTCCAACCCATAAACATTTTCAGAGTCCTGCTAGTGAATCCGATGCACCGAATGACGATGCGTGAGATGCACGATCATCCTGTCTTCCAAATGTTTCGTCGCAATTCCCTGACCAATCTACATCAAATGGAACTATACGACTCATCTCCATCACACTCCAACGGATCCTCACATTCAGAACATTCACCGCCAAGAACTCCCAACCCTCGAGTAAATCGATGTCAATCCATGTACGATGTCAACAACAATGCTCCAGAATCCGCGAGTCCACAACGATCGTTCGCCGATTCTCAGCTAATCACGATGAACCTGTACTATCGATGTGTGACCGAATGTTTGGGAGATCAAGGAGAATATTGTGTGATTCCAGTTGATAGACAGATTCCTCAGAATTATGTAGCCAAATGGGTTGATTATACCAACAAGTTTGGGTTCGGCATCATGATGAGGAATGGAGTACGATCGGTGGTCTTCAACGACGATTCGCTGCTTTCTACAATGTAGGTTTTGCTGTAAATTCCCTGAAAAAAAAACTTTTTAAAATTATCCTCCCCCCTGAACTAACTTTTTAAAAATGTTACCTTGCCGTAAAATTTTTTGACCCTCGCTGATCATCTTAGGACTTCTCGTGCCCTTAATTATCCCAAAACCACCCTCCCGACCCTAGATATACCTAAAAAACACCTTCTAAAACATTACCTTTTCAGTGACGGAGAAACAACCCTATATCACCCTCTAAAATCACACAAAAGCTCAAGTATCATAAACAAAGACGACACAGTGAACCAAGCCATGGAATCCAAACTCCGTTCTCTCCGTTACGTCAAGAAATACATGGATACAGAGCTGAATTCAGCTGTTCCGTTGCTAGAACCTCGAAATTCTGATGGAATTCAACTTTGTCGCGAAAATTATGTGACAGAGGTCATGAAACTCACAGATTCTGTTGTTTTCATCATGTCAGATGAGTCTGCACAGGTAAGGAACATTGAAAAGAGTGTAAAGTTAAAGGTTTTACAAGTTACGGCCATGTTCTACTCTGTAAAGCAAAATTATCCAAAAATCAATTTTGTCGTTTCGTCCCGGTTTGTTTTTCTGGCCGAATTTGTGAAATCCAAGTAAACAAAATATTGTTTTCGTGTAAACATACGAAAATAAGTTGGAAAGAAAGTAAATAATGTGTATTTCAGGTAAACTTCACCACATGTCGCCTCAAAGTATTCTTACAACGAGAAAATGACCAAGTTTTCTTGACCACCGTCTCGCCAACTGGAATATTCGGGTTTTCTCTGATGGAACGGGTGTTTAGCCCGGTCCAGCCAGCTCCGCCTTGTCCTAATTGGGCTCCAATGGTATTGGACACGTTACAACAAGTTTTGGAGAGGTTTTCACTTGCCAGACATTCGACCAAGTGCTAATTCACGGTATTTTTTATTTTTCTTTATTCTTTTGATTTTAGGCTTGGTTTTATTGAATTTTTGATGTTTTTGGTTGTAAAACATGGCTTTCCACCATCAAAGCTTATAAATATTGAAGATTGGAATCTGTTAATGTTTTACTGTTATTATACTAAAATTTCGTCGCAGTTAAGTTGTCTAATCTTTCAACAGTATATTATCATATGTCTTCGATCAAAAATCGTCAATTTTTGATAAAAAAAATAAGTATAAGAGAACGAATTGATGACCGAAGGCTTATTTTAAACATTATCATACATCTTACTTATGTTTTGATAGTAAAAATGCCTGTAAATACGCTGTTGTTGGTCTTTTTTTGCCTCAAGTTTACTCTGGGTCACTACTACTATATAAGTGCATATCTTAATGTATTATCGTTGAAATTGTTTGCCATTTGATTCAAAATAACAATCTTCAGGTCTTTAAAAACATGTTAATTACAATAATGTGCCAAAATCAACGCAAATTTAAGGTTAAATCAACCGAAATTGATTTTTTAGGCTAGCTTGGTAGTCCATATCAGGTTAGTTTTTTTTGTGTCTATATACTTAATAATTGCTCCAATATTGAATGGGTCCTTGTATTGCCTTATTGTTAATAAATAATATTACTCATGACAAGATGTTGCTTTGAAATTAAAATTTGTTGATTATGTCACAAGCTATCTGATCGGTGTTTGTGATTTGTGATAATATGTGGTTAATCATGTGAATATATAGTGGTTTTCGAAAGTTTTGGGTTTTTTACTTTTTAGTTTGTAAGATTTTTGAATTCTGCACCGTGCAAAATTGAAACCTTATATTGTAATTGGTATTTCAATGTGATGAGTAATACTTCTGACGATTTTTGGGGGTTTTTAGTTCTCTTTCGGTCACTTGACTTTTTATAATTGTACTTTAGATAAACTCGGTATTAAAGCTTTGTTTTAACATTTTTTATCAAAGGTAGCTACTATGTTAATATATTATTGATAATGAAGTCTTTCTGTTTTTAAGTACGTCGAAATGCACTTTTTCATGTACTTTGAAGTTGTTTTAATCTGTTTTTATTTTTATATGAATTAAAAATAACCGCGAAAAGGACTGGACCTTGTTTTAGTTTCTATTTTGTTCTCTGTTGGATGCACTTTTTTGTCAAATTTTAATCTGATTTATGATTTGATGTTTTTATAAGTTGAGAGCTTCTGCTATCACTCAAACTTTGTTTTTCGTGAACTTTTGGTTAGTGAAATGTGTCTATATATTAATATATGAACAAGTCACTTTTTTTGTTTTTTACGTTGAATTCCAATACTAACATTTTCTCTTTAGTTTAAGTACCTTCTTTACAATATAATTACAGTCAAACCTCTTTAGTATGATACTCAAGGTACTGGTTCAAACCTGTTTTTCTAACCAGGGTGTCACACTGCTAAGGTACTTTTTGATAAGTGACTGTTACAAAGCGCGGTCAAGAAGCTGTCATTAATAGAGGGTGGTGCCACACTATTGAGGGTCATACTGAAGAGGTTTGAATGTATCACTTTTTGATCTTTTGAATGCAATTATTAATTGCTGATTATCAATTTAATTTCGAGTTTGTTTTGCTACATGTTATAGAAAAAACAATCTTGTTTAATGAATGTGAGAACTTTTGATTTTTTTTTGGCCCAGCAGCTTGTTAGAGCTGTAGAACTTGCAAATATTAAAACAGTATTATCTGTTTTGTGCGAGCGGTTTAATAATAGAGTTTAAAGGTTCTTTTATCTAATCTTTACTTTTATAGTAGCATCACTTATCTTGTCATACTTATTGTGATATTCGAAGCTTCGAAATGGCGACTACGGGAGCAGTGTAAGTTTTCTTTTTACATTTTTGCAGTTATTAACGTATTTTTTACCGGACTACAAGTGGTTAATGTTATCTTATGTCTACTTCTTTAGACCTTCATCAAAATCTTTGTTGGACGAACTGAACTATGCAGTAATTGAAGTTAGGCCATTTGTGAACGAGTTTAACAAGTCATTAAGGCTAACACAAGGTCCAGAGTTGTTTTATGCCAATTTGATTACATTGGAAAGTAAGTTTTTGATTTTTTGTTTTAATGCTTAAGGTCTTAACGTATAGATTTTTCAAGTTTTTTAAAAATATTGCATTTTTTATTTAAATTTTTTGAAATAGCCTTAAAAATTTGAAATTAGGTTAGATTCTATTTTAAAACCAAATTCTATAAATTTCTTGACCAACTCATCATTTCCAGACAAGCCAGCAACGATTGAATTGAGCACCAGCGGCTGGAGAATCTGTTCGAACAAGCACAACGAAGCGACCGGCGAAGTGGTCGATTTCCCAAAAACCACATTTGAAACATTGTCCGCGCTGTTGACTACGGTTTCCGAAGGCTACAAAGAAGCCTTTGCGGGCTCGTTGGTTCAACGTCTGGAGGAGTTGGCAAAACAACAGGCAAAAGAGGAGAAGGCGTGATCTCTGAAGGATAATATCGCCTTCTAATGGTCTATACCTCGGTTTTTTGCCAAAAATGTACATAATTTAAGATTTTTTTGTGTAAAGGTTCAGTGTTTTATTGTAGATTTTAGAGTTTTTGATCGTTTTTTTTTAAATCATGAGGTTTTGTTTAGGTTTATACTTAAAATGGCGCTTTTTGGTAAGTTTCATAACAAAAATTGTTAGTTTTAGGTCTAAATTTACGTTTTTGCTATTTTGTATTTGAAAAACAGGATATTGTCTCTATTATATTCCTAATCTTATAATAATTGTATTGTGATGGTCAAGAAGGCTCTAGAACAACATATTTGATTTTTTTGGGACTTTGACCGTTTTGGCATAAAAACAATTTGGCCAAAAGCTTTAATTATATGAGCTAAAAACGTGATTTTAAAAGTGAAAAATATTGGTTTTGAGGTTTTTTCTACAAACTTTTTGTCTCATTTTGTAGTTTCAATTTTATTTTATTGTATATTATCAATTGTGTCCTATAAGCCTAATTTTCTTGTAAAAATTTTAATTTTGATAAAATTTTAAAACATTGTAATGCGGAAAGGGTTTAATGAAGACGGTATGCCTACTGTAAGGTAAAGAGTCGGAAACTAAATGAATTCTTTTTAAATTAAGGAATTCTTTGTAAAATACGTCAGAACAATTTATGTAGCTGTTCCTAATCAGGCCCAAGAGGTGGTCCTGTTTCTGGAGCTACCGAGTCTGTGATGAGGTGTTCCTCAAGACTTCAGGCCCGTCGGAATTCTGTGTAGGCCAAGCACCCGATTTGCCATAGTCTCCGTGCACTTTACAGATGCCCTTGGGTCCGGCGCATTGTTATTTAAAAAAAATCCGGTCGGGCGCCTTGATAAATTTTAGTGATTTTCAGTCAATTTTTATGCTTTAATTAGTTAGTTTGTACTTTTTTGAAATTTAAAAATTTTAAGATAAAAAATATAATTTTCAAACTTTATTGAATGGAAAATAACTTTTTAGCACTAATTTAGCCAAGCTTTGAACAAAAAAACACTGATTTCAATCAACAAAAAATAAAAATTTTCTCATTATAACTTTTTTTACCGGTCGGATATGGGAGGGAGATCGAGAACGGGTAACGCATCACATCGAACAGCGCAACGGAAACTTCACAAGGCCTTGAGGAAGTTGTTTAGACGTACTACATGTCGCTATATTGCTTTAGTTTTGGTAAGACAAGACGTTTTTGATACTATGTTTGCCAGGGGGTTTTAAATTCAAAAAAAATTTTTTTATTTCAAGGTTTAAGAGGCCTGGGGATTATTTTTCAATTTTTCAGTTTTAATTTAAAAAATTTAGTTTCGGCCCAAATTTTAAAAATTTTAGATTTTTTAATTTTTAGTCATCTTATTGTTATTTATAGCTTAATGTCAACTTTTTATTCATTGTAGTTTGCCGTAACGTTATTGCTTGGCACACTCTGCATTTTGGCTTATTTTGCGCTTATAAAGATTACTGTAAGTTACAAACTTTTATGATTTTTCATTATTCATTCTTGTTCTCTACAATCATATCCAAGCCAAAAAATAAAATTTGTTGTAAATTAATATTTACTATAACATTTTTAGGCAGAGGTCCAAGGCCTAATAACGGAAGAGAAGATATACACCTACCGTAGTGACATTGAACCGTCGTTATTCGCACACTGTAGTTATATGGGGTTTACGTCACCGAATTCAAAAGACTGTGATGATTATTGTGGAGAGAAGGCGGATATGATACGAACACGAATCCCACTGTATGGGGGGAATGGGACGGCGCTGGGGTTTGCAAAGGATTGTCCACATATCGTAGATTTTGTAGGTTTTTTGTTGACCGTTCCGTACTCTAACCTACCTCACCTTACCCTAGCCTATGTAAAGATGAAAGACATAATGAACAATTGTTTTAGCTACCATGTTCAGAAAGCAGCTATCGCTGTAATATCGAAACGACGGTCGCGAAAGGGTGTCCGGGAACGGCCTACCAACGGTCGATGGCAATGTTCCAAGAGGAGGGGAGGGTGTACAGCTTTATGGTAAGATATAAGGAATTAGTCAAAGCTTTTGCCGGAGGGAGTGATTTTTTGAGGCGGGGTGGGATAAAACATTTTGGATTAAATTTTTTTGGAATTTTACAAGAGGGGTGGATTTTTCAAAAAAAATTCTTTTAGGTCCCAATAGCCGATTTGAAAGAACTAAAAGCCCGCCATCGCACTATTGTACAGCCTAGTGAATTGATAGTCAAATGTCCGGTATGTCAGCAAACCAACATCAACATCAGTCTACCCGGTCGACAAGGATACACGGTGATACACCAGGAAGTGGGCGGGTTCCCTGACTACCGTCATTGCTCACAGATCGAACCAATCCAGGAGAACTCGAATATATCTGATAAAGAGTCCAAGGTACTGGAGGACTTTTACTACGACTATCTCTGTCACTACGACATTCCGAATAAAGAAAACATCTGCGAGGTGCGAGGAAGGCTGAACTCAACTGAGGATGAAAGTGACACCAATGTAAGGGATTTTTCAGGGGTTACACAGAACTTTAAGTATTTTCGTTTTGACCTGATATTGAAGGTCAAAAAATACGTAGAAATTTTAAAGATGACTATAAAGATACGAAAAAAAATTTCAGGATACCACTCCTTCACTGCAACTACAGTAAACACCACAGCTCATTCAACAACTGTCATGTTCATCTGAAAATAAAATCATTAATAATGGCACTAGGTACAATATCAATATCATCAATGTCTAAACCAAACCCAACTGTATCATAAGTTAAATAAGTTGTTTTGAATAAATATTTCATGAATTTGAAAAAAGACTCGTTGTTTCGAAAACAGAGTAAGGCCGTAGACGTATGATGATGGGAGAGGGCAGGGTAGAAATTATAGTAAAAGGTAAGGTAATTTGTCGCGACAGTAGGAATAGGGCAGATAATTTAGAAGCATATGGTAAAGCAACTCGTGCCTACATTAAAGAAGCTTTGATCATGGCTAAAGTATGCAGTATGGTTACTTATAAATGTTATAGAAGGCACGGCAGATCATAGAGAAATAGAGATGGTAAGGGTACAATAAGTTATGATTATGATAAGGGTAAACTCTATAGTAAAAGATAGAGTAAAGCATGATACAATAGGGAAATGGGTAAATTATAGTCATAGGAGGGTAGGTCATACTCGTCGTAGTGGTATGAATAAGAAGTGAATACCGTATATCATAGGATAGGGTAGATCATACTTGAATTATAATACAGGTAAGAGTATGGAATGGTAACGCTGTAGAAGATAAATCATAACCATAGTAGGAAACGAAGTAAATAAGAAATACAACTGTACTTAAAACATCCGAATTTTCAAAAATATTAATTTATTTTATCGTTATTTTATTAATATAATTGTTAATAAAATATTAAGAAACCTATTATTATATACTTTAGTCATAAATAAATAATTATTCCTGTTAGATTATGTCATAATAGATTATGTTAACAAACGACTAGTTAGTCAAAAATATTTAGTATCCGTTCAAATAGACAGAACAGTACATGCTGATAATGTACATATATAGAAAGTCATTAAGTACTACTCAAATAGACATAGTAATATATAATATAGATTACTGTAATCAAAGTATTACATAAATAAAGGCTCCTGTAAACAATCATACTATATAGTACAATCGACACTATCACAAACACTACAAAATACTATGTGGTACCACGTTAGAAAGACAATATATATATGTTTTTACTTAAAATTGCTACAAAATAAGGTATAGTAAAGTCTCGTGTTACTAATAAACGGCATTCCCTTCTCCATCCTCAATATTATCCATAGCTCCACCCTTCACACCAGAAGAGACCATCCTTGTCTTCAACAACATTCACAGCTCCATCCTGAATATAATTCAAGCATTCTTTTCCTTTTTCTCCGCCCTCTCTCGCTTCTTTTGCTCTCTCTTCATTTTCTTGATCTTCTTCACGGATTCCTCCAACTTGCTTCCGATCTTTGGTTCCTTCTTCTTGTGTTTCTTCTTTCGTTTTGGTTCGGGAGCTTGCGCTTCTTTACTTGTGCTTGGTTCGTCTTCGGTTTGGGGTTGATCGGCTTCGTTTTGAGCTTGTTTCGAGGTTGATGGAGAGTCTTCTGTCTAAAATTCGAAATATCATAGATTTTCAGCCTAAAATACGAAAAATCATAGCTTTTCGTTAAACATCAGGCCTTACTTTTGTATATTACGCTCAAAAGTCTTTAAAATTGTTCTTTTTTACGTATTTTTTAACTACTTCAAAAAAAATTTTTAAATTTCAATCCAAAAATACCTTTTTCTTCTTTGACATTTCGAATTTCCTCAACTCTTTCGGGTCGATTCCCAGTTGTTTGGCTTTTTCGACCCGTTGAAGGCAATGAACTTGATGTTTCTTTCTGTACACGGCTCGTTTGAAGGTTTCTCCGCACAGTTCACATTCGAACGTTGATGCACTGCCGTGAGTGAATTCGTGCATTTTGAGGTCGTTTTTGCGTACAAATGACTTCTCGCACATAAGACATACAAAGGGTCGATCTTTGGTGTGAACTGATCTGATATGAGCTGCTAGGGCCTGAAAGTGCGCCTTGAATTTCAAAATTTTAAAAAGTAGTACTATACAGCACTAAAAACAAAAACATTTCAATTCTTTTGAACTTTAGTACTATATCGTCCAAAAAATTGAGTAGAATACAATTTAGTACCATACAGTTTAAAAAATCGAAATTATACTCCCAGTACTATTTAGTACCATTCAGTACGACTTCAAATCCCCCAATTCAAAAAAAAATTAAACCTTCCCAATTCAATGCAATACACCTTATATTAACCTACCTTAGAGCACTTGTACCCAGGATGTTCACAGCCTTCCACCGGGCACTTGTAGGTATGTCCAGTGTGTACCATGACAATATGTCTTCTCAATCCTCCTCTTCTTCCAAACGCTGCATCACACTGTTCACACTTAAATGGTCTTTCGTTTAAGTGCATAATCGAGACATGTTCACGTAGTTGAGATGCTGTTTGGTACACTTTGCTGCATTGTTCACAACGGAAAAACATTTGACGTATCTTCTCCTTGTGCATTCTTCTTTCGTGTTTTTGGGCTTGAATCATGGATTTGAACATCTGAAGAGACATTTTAGGTCCTATCCTCGAGTTTAAACGTTTAAACATTTTGCAGCTCCCCAGGCTGCTAATTTTGTCTACTTTGTATTATATTATAGTAGACAACATTCTTACATAACTATAAATCAGTCCTGGACAATATACAGATTAGACACTCTTACCTGATCACACTTTGTGCACTTGTACCTCTTTCCCCTTCTTGGCTTGACCACATTCGGTCCCATGTGATAGTTGAAGATGTGCATTTGAACATTTTGTTTCAGGGTGAACCAGTGATCACAAACATCACATACAAAAGCCTTCTCTCTAAACCTCTGGTAACGTTGACGAGGTCCGTCTTTAATCAATGGCCGAGATTCTTTGGCTTCTACGTAAATTTCCTGAAATTTGTGAATTATAAGGAGTTTAGGCTGTTTAAATGGTTTTTTAGGTATCAATAAGGTAACATTAAGATAGCAGAACGTAAACCTTTTATTTTGAATAATACTAACAACATTTTAGGTAATAAAATGTAAAAACAATATTTTTAAGTTATTTTAGAAAGAAAGACGAACAAAATTGCATTTTTAGGTAACAAAATGAGCTTTCTGAAGATCTATAGCCCTAGATATCCCTGTCCAACCAAAAACAGTTCTTTTATCCTTCACAAATCGATTTTCCATCTTCAACATCCTTCACAATACCTAAAAACACAACAAAAACCCAATCACTTACTTGAATAGTATCACAATCGTCAATAACACGAAAAAACTTCTTCCACGAATCATTTTCCGTCTGTTTGCATAACAATTCATCACACGCCTTCAACTCGTCGTTCAATTTATTGCGAAGCTCACAATATTCAGGATTTATCGTCTGGAACGCCATGTTATCAGTGGTGTCCATATGATTATCGTGGATTGGAGTCATTCCTTGAGGCGACATTGTACCACTGTTAACACGGTATGGTGTTTTGTTACCGGATAATGCGGCCGTTGTTCCGAATAAACTGATTTCTCGACGAACATGTCGCTCTAGACGACGAAAGGGAAGGTTTGGATGATCAAAACACTTGGTTCCGACTGAAAAAGACGAATAATATTATTTTAGAACAAAAATTAAAAAATTCTTAATAAGATATGGCCTTAGTAGAAAAAACACAATATAATTTTGTGTCAAAGATTAGTTTTCTTTACTTTTCCATCTACAACAATATAAATTCAAAAGATGTTACCTAAAAGAGATTGAGTCTCTAAAACAAGAAAAACATCAAAATTAAGCCCTAAAACTGCCCAGAATGTAAGATATTATATTACGACAAATACTTGTTACCTAAACTACCAAAACCATATAATCCTTAGGCAAAAATCGCCAAAAACTCAAAATTGTTATCTAAAACAACAAAAAAATAAAATAACTCACATCCATGTTCTAGTTTATACTCCGGAAAAAAGTCCGCTTCTTTGATCTTGTAATCGTCGTATCGTATGTCAGAAAAGTTGTCATTTTCTTTAGCCGATTCAGGCACAAAATCCGAGAATAATCTGGCAAAGTCGGACTTGTCCACCGTCATTCGGAAACCACGGATTCTGACGAGTCAAAAATACGAAAATGACACGAAGTTATAAATTACATCCTTTTTCGATTCATTTTCGTGTGAAATTTACATAAAATTTTTATTTTAAAATTGAAAAAAAATAATTTTTGAGAAAATTTGACACTTCGTCAAATTGATGTGCGTAATGTCAAATTTTAATGTATTTTTTCGATAAATTTTGGACAAATTTAGGTTTTGCGTTATTCAAAATAAGTAATAGAGTAAGTTATGCTTTTCTCATTTTATTCAAATCAGTTATAACTTATTTTGCAATCTTATGTTAGACTTACTTGAACTTAGCTATTCTATTTGAAGTATATTACAAATATATATTACTTCACTTAAACTTACTGGTTAGATAGATTAATATTTTGCTGCAGATTGTGGGTTAAAAAATTACAGTACGGGGTCTTACCATGTTATATTTTTTTACTTTTACACTGTTTTTGTATGATGATACTAAATTACAAGGTATAATATTGAACATGTAATGCTTTATAACCTAAATTGTAGTCACGTTTTATACAGTATCTTCAGATACATTTTGTACACATATGCACATGTTTTTGCTAGATATGGACTTTGCTATACCTTATTACTTTGTAGTATTGCCTAAAATTAGTTTTCATGGTAACTTTTATTATATTGTTTGTATGAAACAAGATATTACACATGGTGTATGCTACTTACTATGAAGCTGAGTTACCGTCTGAAAGACTTAGAGCTTATTGTGTTATATATGCTTGGATAACCATAATTTTTAACAATATTTTATATGTTCTTACTATGATTATTATTAAAAGTTGTTTGCCGGTTACTATGGGCGCTTACAAGTGGTATGTTATTTCTTTTTTGGTTTACATTGTTTCAGTTTTTCATGAGTAGGGGTTACAGTAGGCTTTAAAAACTAGAATTGGTTGGAGAACAGAATGACCACTCCCCCCCCCCTCCGTCCTAGGCGTGAGAAGCAGCCCATGTAGGTCCGGCTCTACAACTGGACCGAGTCGGCCTTGAGCTAAAGTTGAAACGGGCAGGTTTAAAAGTTGAGTCCGAAGGATGGGCTTGACAACTAGGCTAATTTTTTTTTTGAAAGTTTTGTTCTTAACTAACTCTAACAAATTTTAGGTATCTGACATGGGCGATAAGTGACATGAATATTCTCTTTACTGTGTTAGCATCGTGGGATCCAGAGTTGCCGTGGCCACACTATGAAATGATTGCTCATGGTATACCTGAATATTTTAATGTAAGTTTATAAACTATATACATACCTACAAAGAATTTTATTATAATAGGTCGTTCAAATAATTCTGAGCTCCTTAACCCTGTAAATTTGGTTTGAGCGTACATAGAAATCAATATTACCCTGCTCATCTGCCATTATTACGCTGCTCCTTACTCAATATTATCTTGTTTTTTACTGCTTTTAGGCCATAACAATATCAATCTATGGCTTTTGACATTCTTTTTTATATTGATATCTAAATTTATATTTATTATTCCAGATTCCCTGGCTAGCCCCCCTCCTCCGAATCATACCATACACCTTGTACGAGATGCATGTGTACATAACTATTTGTCGTTTCGTGTACAGATACGCTCAAACTACAGGAAAACAGAAGCTAATGAATATAATGTCACATGGTTACTTCTTTACCTTCCTTTTTGTACTTATGATTGCCTTATTTGTCAAAGGATTGTATTTTAATCGGTTTGCGTGGTCGGATTGGGTCCAATATAAACTACAATTTCCGAATAATGACACCAAGCTGAAGGAGCATATCATGAACAACATTGATATACCGGCTAGGGTAGGTTGGAAAATAAAGTGAAATTAGCATTTTTAAAATAAAAAACCGTTTTTAAACCTAATACAGTATTATATGTACTCTGAAATCACTGTACAGTCGAACTCCTGTACAGGATGCGCCAAAAGTTCTGTTACAGGGTTTTTTAATTAAATATTTATTTTAACAACAAATATAACTAAAACAACAACTAACAATAGTAACATATAGTACTAGTTATAACATAGCCAATTGGTTGTGAAGTGTCCCCTCTTTGCGGCTTGGCACAAGCGCAAACGCTTCAAAAAGTTCGGCCGGTAAAGTTTGATAACAGAACTTTTGGCGCACCCAGCATAAAAAATCGCGCGGGAATTTTAAAATTTTAAAGTACTTTCTTTCAGCCAAACAAATTTGAGAACTTTTTCCAATACGCAATCTTCCCGTCATCTCTTATCATCTACTTCTTTTGCACCGTGCAATGTTATCGGTACAAGACTCGAGCCAAGAATACACTCAGTAAAAGAACATTAGAATTGTATCAAGTACTGATTCATGGGCTGGTTGTTGAGCAATTGGCAGAGTTTTTATGGTTTTTTGCACCACTCATTTACATCGTCAGTTATGATGAGAAGTACTGGCCAATTGGATTTCATATTATGTATAGGTTTATGTATACTTATCCTACTTTCTTGATGATATTTACTTTGGGATTCTTTAAGCCATATCGTGCTAGTGTTAAGAGATTGGTCAGGATTTTGTTTTATGGAGAAGTGGAGAAGGTTTTGGTTGTCAGTAGTAGTTATACTATCAAGAATAGTAATGTTGCTACAAAGTAAATCGATAATTTAGGTAGACTTTTATTTTTTAACATTGAACATACATGATGTATATTCAACTTTAATGTATGTATAATTTACATTCGCTATGTATTGTTTGTATATTTTTGTATAATAAACAAAAAATCAAGTTTATCACTTAATTTACAAAGCATTTGAATAACAAAAACAAGCCCAACAGCCTGGTTTTTTATATTATTGTAGCTATATTTGTTATGGACTTTAACGATCGATGTTATTCAAGCAAATCCTGGGAGACATTTTTGAAATTCAATCGATTTTTCTTTCATTTGATCTGTGTACTATTCACTTTGTGCATCTTTGGCGCTTTTATTGAGTAAGGTCATCAAGTATATAGTAAAACTAAGTAGCCTGAATATAAAAAAGGCATCTAATAGTCACTTCCGTAATTTAGGTTCACAATATACGCATTAGAAGGCAACATCTGGCGAGTTAACAAGCTTCTAATCAGCTACGCCTTTGTGTCCTACGTTTTCATCTTTTACTCTACAACAGTGTTGCTTGTTGCAATCAGACAAATGTTTTCTGTTGTGAAAACCACTTTTCAAAAGGACTTTTGTGCCACAGTAAGTTTCATTTTGGCAGATTTTAAAAAAGTCTTCACAGAGTTTGCACGGTGTAGTTTGAAAGTGGGCTGCACCGTGCAGAATTTTTAACCGCATTTTTAAAATAAAAAATTAGAAGTTTTAAAATTTTATTAGTGTGTATATCAAAGAAAATAGAATTTTGTAAATAATTTTTTGTAAAATTGTTAAAATTTTCCAGCCAGGCCAAGGAAAATTTATTTTTTTAGCCAGACAAAGACCTAATAGCCAAACTAAAACCAATAGTCAATTCAATGAAACTAAAAAACCTTTCAAAACAGCAAATTATCGACCAGCTTTTACCCTACAAACTAATGGATTCAGAATTAGAAGCCGTGTTAAATCAACCAATTAGCAATCGGTTCGATCACGTCCTCGTATTTTACGTTAAAAAGATAAAATTTCCATGGATTTTGGACATTTTTTGGTACCCTCTGTACATATTCATAACTTTGTTCTTCTTTATCGAGTGTATGATCATGTACAAGTTGTTTGTGAAAGGAAAAAGCATGGAAAAGTTGGCTAACAACGGCTTTTATCAGGATTTCAATGAACTATGGGACACTGCCGTTTTGTTTTTTAATGATTTGTTTAGTAGTTAATAAATAAGTAAAAATTTTTTAAAAAATATTGTAAAGACACATTTTAATTCAGCGTTTTAATCAAACCGAAGTTATTTTTACATATTCTTCACAGGGTTATAAAATAAATAATTCGTATAAAAACAGCCTTGCAGCCTGCGCACTTATTGGATGCAACTCGCGAATAATAATACAAAATAATTTTTTCGACACACATCATGAATAAAACGTAAGATTTGTACCATTGTAGAACGAGCTTTTCGTTCTTCTTTTGGCAATAAACGCCCAGTAGTAGCTTATTTTAATTTTATAACCGTTGCATTTATTTTTCGTTATGGATAATATCCTTTTTCCAACTTTTCAATCTCAAAACCTTTATTTTTCAGAATGTCTGACGACGCTTTGGAGCCCTCATTGTCAAATGTCGTCAATCAAACCTCATTAAAGTGGATTTTCGTTGGCGGAAAAGGTGGAGTTGGCAAAACAACTTGTAGTTGTTCTTTGGCCGTTCAGCTCGCTAAGGTTCGACGGTCGGTTTTGATCATTTCGACCGATCCAGCTCATAACATTTCGGATGCTTTTAATCAAAAGTTTGGCAAGACTCCGACGTCTGTTAATGGCTTTGAGAATTTGTATGCGATGGAGATTGAAAGCGCCGGAGGTGAAATCACTTCACAGGCTGAGAATCCAGAAACTGATGAGGGATGTAAGTTGATTTTGGATTTATTGTTCTTGTTTTAGGTATTAAGATGGATGTTGTTGTATTAAAGGGTGGCATCGGCTATTGTTCTTGAATTTTTAAGGTTTTTGAAACGTTTTGAATTAGGTTTTGTTTTTAAAGTAGACTTTTTTCAGGTGACACTTGGTTATTTTATGTGTGGGAGTCGATTTCTTTATTTGAAAGCTAATTTCTTACCTTTTTTAAAATTTATAAGTTAGTTAAGGACACTGTTAAATTATTTAGCTACGATTTTATTTCTAAACTGCGAAAACAACATCTAGAAATTAACATTCTCCTTTCAGCCATGTTGAACATGACAAAAGGTTTCCTCTCCGAAATTACTGGTGGATTACCGGGTATTGACGAAGCCAACTCGTTCAGTCAGATGATCAAACTTGTCGAATCCATGGATTTTGATGTTGTTGTGTTTGACACAGCTCCAACGGGTCATACTCTTCGTCTTCTTCAGTTTCCAACGTTAATCGAGAAAAGCTTGGGAAAGTTGATGGGAATGACAAACCAAGTTATGCCACTAGTCAATCAGCTTGGTCCTATGTTGGGGATGAACAATATGAGTCAGGAACAAGCATTTGGAAAGATGGAAGAGACTTTGGAGATTGTCAGGAAGATCAACAAGCAGTTCAAGGGTGGGTACTACAATATTGAGGATATTTTGATGTAGATCGTTTTTAGGGTTGACATTTATGTTGATATTAATTTCAACATAAATATTAATTAGATGTGTTTTTCAGATCCAGAGTTAACGACCTTTGTCTGTGTGTGTATCGCCGAGTTTCTTTCAATGTACGAGACGGAGAGGTTGATTCAAGAACTGACTAAACAAGATATCGATACCCACAATGTTATTGTAAATCAACTTTTGTTTCCAGACAAAGACGATAAAGGTTGTGTGGTGTGCAGAAAGTGTAACTCAAGGTACAAGGTTCAACAAAAGTATCTGGATCAGGTTGGTTTTTGAGATTTATGTGATGTTTAATGTTTTAGAGGCAGAAAGCTTATTAAAAGGGTCGAAATGGATATGATTTAGATTCACATGCTGTTTTAGCTTATGAAAGTTTATTATTTAGAATATAAAGGACTATTTTCAATTTAAAAATTATTTTTTTAGATTCTCGACTTGTATGACGACTTCCACATTACTCAGTTGCCTTTACTAGAGACCGAAGTCCGAGGTCCCGAACTTCTGAAGTTTTTCAGTGAAAGACTCGTGAACCCAGAACTCAACAAAACTGACGATATCAAATCCGACAGCACTTCTGAAGCAGTTACTGCGTAGAAGTAATTATATTGTGTTTATATGGTTAAGTTAATAAATTTTGCGTGATAAACTTAGTGGATTTTCAAAAAGAGTTGATTTAAATGTTGTGTCGTTTGTATTTTCGGTTTTTTTGTTGTGGATTTTGTTTAAAATTGTTTAAGTTTTGTTTTAAATTCAGTTTTAATTTACTTTGTTAAAGATAATGACAGAAGCAGGTAATCGACTGAAACTTGTCGATATTGGTGATAGCAATCTGGCTGTAAGCATTTGTTTCCTTTATATTTGGTTGTTCAGTTAATTCTGGACCTTATAACTCTAAAAATGTGTTTTGAGAAGGGTGCAGAGTTATTTGAACGACCTATTATAATATAAGTTGATGTAGTTATACAGAGAATATTTCTCTTCGAATAATGTGAATTTTCAGTCTTTTCTTCAAATCTATGAATTACTGGCATTCCAACAAGATAAAAAGAGGTTACTGAAGAGGATAGGGCAGTTTGTGTACAGTAAAATTGCCTTCGTCAAGGATAAACCGGCTGGTATCATCTACGTTGATGATGTTCAAGAAAAGCATGGTAACTTACCTGAAAACTCGGTTTATTTGGAGTTTGTTGGCGTCAAAGTCATGAATAGATCGTGAGTTGTTTAGTTTGTTTTTGGGAATCTGTGACGTATTTTACCTTTTTTATATCAGTTTAGGCTATGTTAATATTTTTGATGGTAAAACACAAGTTAAGAACCAGAAATTTGATAAACTTACTATCTTAAAACAAAAATTGTTTTAGGGAAGGAATAGCTACATCAATGATGAAAGACTGCCTCGAATATCTTGAATCTTTGAAGAAATACGACTATATTGTTTTACATGTTCAGGTATGTCAACCAAAAAATTACAAATAATAAGTTATATTATTTAGAAAAACAACGAAGATGCTATCAATTTGTACAAAAAGTTCAATTTCGAAGTGTTGGACACAATACCAAGGTATTACCCACGATTTGCCTGTGAAGACGCTTATTTGATGACACGGAAGCTACAATAATATACGGTTGATGTTATACTATGATCTCGGACAATAAATATAAAATGAAATATAAGTCATAGTTTATGTTTATTTTTTGACATTATTTTAGCCAATGTGACACTTTATATGAACGACTCTTCCTTTCGGATAAATTCTCTTTTCAATTTGCCGTTCTTTCGGGCGCAGGCTAGTCTAAGAGCGCGAAAAATAATTTTTTGAAAGAAAATTTAAAACAATTTTTTTTTAATGAAATTAAAGTTTCAACTTTAGTTTTGTATAACAAAATTGTAAAAAAAATACTAACTATGGCCTTATCAGCAGCGGTAAACGCTCTGGTCGATAATCTAAGCAATGTGAACGATCTCGATGCAGATACTTGTAAAGATGCGTAAGTTTTCGAATTGTTTTGGGCATAAAAACTTGTGGAGCAGTTAGTAAAGTATTTGTAAAAGGTGTAGCAGTACTTGAAAAAGGTGTGTCTGAGCCTTTAAGGTGTTTTCGTTTGTTAAAATTAGTTTTATTTTAGTTTTGGTTTGTTTTAGATAACAGTTTAATTTTTTTATTGTGTCTTGCATGTTTTTATCTAAAAATAAGATTATTTTATACTCAAATTGAACTATAGTTTGTTATTAAAGCATATAAGTCAATTTTAAAAAGAAATAACTAATCTAAAGCAATATTTACAGCCGCAACGCACATTATGGTAACTTCACGCAGATGGTGGATGCGCTTCGATGTGATTTGTTTGATGCAGAAGCTGAAACACTTGTCTTGGCCTTAAAAACAGGTAATTATATTCTATTTTGATTTCATTTTTATGTGTTTAGTTGCCAAGAAGATAATGGAATTCCAAACAAGGCCACACGATGCAGAAGGATCTTATTATGAACATCTACAGAATGAAGGTGTTGATCTCAAGAAACTGACAGCTTTTTTGTGGATTTTGATCGAAAAAGCCCTTGTGCCTGATAGGTATGGGTTTTTGAATTTATATTTATTTGTTTTTATTTTAAGTTCTGGCGTTTAAGGATAAATATGAGTAATTTAAAGGCGCCAGAACTTGTTGTATATGATATTTTAAGCATTTTAAGGAAAGCAAGGAAATGAGACGTGTATGTGAAATATAATAAGACGTTATGGTTATGAGTAACATCTTTTTTGATTAACAAGTTAATATTTAAAGCATTAATTGTTTTTTTGTATTTTAAGAACATTGTTTTAGGACGAATGATGAATTGGAAGTCGGGCTTTGCGCTGCAAACTTGTATATGTGCTTGGTTGGAGTAAAGGATGCCAAAATGTATCACGTTTTTCATGTTTACATCTTCGAAGTAAGTATCATTTGTTTTAAATTTAGGCAATATGTTAAAAGTTTGTAAGCAAAACACGTATTTTTTTCTGTTAATGTATATCAAAAATATCTAAATATATATTTTTTAGAGAGCAATTGAGCTCCTGAAAACGGTGGAAAAGCTGTTAAGGCCGGCTGGTAAAGTTATGGCTACAATTGGCTCTAGAAAGCGCAGAGAAGAACAAAATCAAGTAGATTTGGATATTAACATTGGCGCTTTGATGGACGTCGTTATTGAGACTTTGAAGGCGTTGTGTTTGTTCACACATTCAAGTAAGCTGCTTGAAATTACTTTATTTTATATGTCATGTTAGTTTGATGGCTAACATAGAAGCTATTTCAAAGCAGTTGTTTACCAAAATTTAAAAATTCATTTTTTGTTACCTAAAAGTTACTTTTGAGCAAATCTTTTTGTTTCAGAAGGCGTAGCAGACATAGTGTTTGAAAAAGAAGGTCTATGTGAGAATGTCATCGATTTCCTTCGAGACATTGCCGACTTTGATATGGATGGTGGTACGGATTTTCAAGCTAAATTGATTGAAGCCATCAGCAGTGTACGAAGAGCTTCTGATCTCTCTTTTGCTATCATCCAAAACTTACTTCAGAAGGATTCGGAAACCAGGAGTACGGTTATTATGGCACATTATGTCACACCAAGATTGCTTTATTGGGTTGGCGGGAATTCAAAATATCATATCACTGGAAGTATACCCAACATTCTGAAGGATGCTTGTACTGTGATGGTGCACTTTTTGGGAACTAGGTTTGATGTGAGTTTTGAGGCTGTATATTTGTTGTTTATCACGGATTTTAAGTATTATTCTGAGGGGTTTTATCCTTTTTCAATGAGATGGTTTAAATATTTCTATATGAATGTTTTTCAGAGTTTAACGTTATCAGAACTGAGAGCAATTATGAAAATGATGCAGATTTTGCCATTGAAATGCACAGATCGAAGTGAACATCGATCATTGTTGGCCAGAACTTACTCTGAAATACTGGCCATGATGCCTCCAATAGCTTCTTACGTATGTTTTACGGTATTTTTTTTTATGAATTGTTGTTAATGTAAAGGGTCAGGGAGGTTTTAATTTTTTGCTCAGGAGGTCGTAGAGGATAAACATTTTTTCTTATTCTAGATAGTATGGGGTACCCATAGACCTCTAAAGGGGACGGGGCGGGCCTAAAGCTATGGTTTGGGCAGTGGCCTTTGGGCTTATATGTGCTGGTCTATAATTTTAGTGTAGGGGATCAAAACCTGGTCTAACATAAAATAGATGGACATGTATACAAATTGTAAATTGAGACTGATTATATGCTGTTTTTAATGATATCTTGGCTAAAATACGAAAAGGGGTTGATAATATTAATGAAATCATTTTTTAGCACATTATCGATTTCATCTACATCTTGGGTAGGAATTCCCGAACTGCTAACAGGTCGTTTGCTTTGGAGATTGTACCTCATCTTCTACAGAGATTCAGTAGGTTTATTTCAAGCTTAATAACAATTTCTTTCTTTTTAATAACAATTTTCTATTCAATTTATTTATATTTTAATTTTAAAGCTTTTAGATGTAAATCACTATTAAAATTACAAATTTTTCAAATTTTGTAATAATTTAAAGTAATAATTCACGAAATTCCAGGGTTTGACCACCTTCATGACCGTGCCGAACGTATCGAAACAATGTTTATGGGCGAAGCGAATGAAGAAACAATCCTAGAGCAAGAAGACGACGATGAAATTGTGGAAGGTGATGCAGCCGAAATGGAAGAAGATCAAGAAGAAGCAATGGCAATAGTCGACGATGCCGAGGAAGAAGGAGAAGTTATGTTGAGGGATGAAGAAGATGAAGCAGCTGCTGCTGATGAAACTGTCAATGAATCGAGGGAACGACGTAACGATGCGTTGTGAGTTTTGGGTTTAAAATTAGCTTTAAATTTGAATTTTGAAAAAAAAAAATATTTTTTGAAAAAAAATTGTTAAAATTTCGATTTTTAAATTTTTTTTGAAATTTTTAAACTCAATATAATTTTTTTAGATGCGTATTCGAACGCCAAGGAATGACAGCCCGTCAAGCCGTCCTCAACCTCCTAATCACTGGACTGGTTGATAAATTTGCGATGCAAAAAGCTCTCCAAGCTGTAGAGGTCTTGGTTTCAAGTAATGCATGTGTAGATGATTTATCAATACTATCAACACGACTGGTTGAAGACAATCTTGAAGCCCTGAAAATGACAGATCGGCCTCCAAGAACTAATCAACAACGAGATAATCAACCACAACGGGCTAATCAACAACACCGAACTAATCAACCGGTAAATCAAAGCGACGATCAACCTGAAGTATCTGAAGCTGCTCCAGAAGCCATGATAAAAGAAGAACCGGAAGAAGAAGGTATGGAGCTGACCATGAGTGCCATTATGGAAGCAGAACCAGAAAATCCGGACATAAATGACCTGTTAAGGTTGGTGATAAGAGCTTGTGACAGTGAAAAGACACCGATTGCCAAACATGCTCTATGCTGTCTTCAAGCCATCTTGTACAGTCAGAATGTTGATGCAGAAATGACAGAGAAGTGCGTGGAGAAGATCAGGGTAAGATGGGTTTTTGAGGGAAGATAGAGTAAAGTCTTGGCGTCAATTTGCATTGGTTTTGCAGGGATAGAACGACAACACTTTTTTCGGTTGTAATAACATATGTTTTACGGGGTCATCTTGTTATGTATAGACCTGTAAAAGCGCTGGGTCAATTTTTGTGGCCCGGTCTTTTTCAAATTTGCTTTGACTTGGTCTAGCCGTGACCTGGCATGCCAAGTGGGGCCATTTTTTGTTCTAGTTAGATAAAGTCCCTAGAAATATAAAAAAGGTATTTTATCGTATCTTTGTACTGGTAGGACACTATTTAAAACTTCTACAGCACATTTTAAATTCAATGTCTATGTTTTACAGGAAAAATGTTGGGACGTGGCGATTCAAGTACGAAAACAAGCTGCAATGTGCCTTCACAAACTCCTCCCCCGCTTCCCAAGTGGCATCGAACATGCCTGGCTGCGAGGTGTACTACATCAAGTAGTAGACAATGAAAGTGGTGTAGCGAATCAAGCTATCAAAATGTCATCGGAATATATTGTAGAAGGTCTCAAAGGGGACAGACCAAACCCAACTTGGAATTTAATGGATGTGGTCGAGGGGGATACTGAATATACGTAAGGATGCTGGAGGGAATTTAAATTTTTTAAATATTTTTTTCGAAGATTTTTAAATTATAAAAAAATTGATTTCAAACTGAAAAAATGAATAATTTTCGAAATTTCTGTATTATAGCCACTTTGCTGACAATATTTTTGAGTTTTAACCCTGTTTTTTAAGCTTATCACTCATTTTTCAGTCGATACCTCTCAATTTGTCTCACTGAACAATCTCCCGGCTCCAACAGAACCACAAATGTACCAGACGACTTTATCCGTCGCTTGGAACGAGTAACAGAATCCAACGACTGCCCACCGTCTGCATGGATGTTATTGGCCGAGCTAAGCCCATTCATGGATGTCAAACCTCAATATGCTGAAAACGTCTTTGACTCGATTGACTTCACGAATCATGAAGATAGAATCCCAACTTATGTAGCCAAAATCATTGCGAATCGATCGAAAAAGATTCCGGCGGTTAGAAGAGAAGCACTGAAGGAGAAGATTGGCCAGAAGATTAAGATGAACAAGTAGGTGTTGATGGGAGCTTTGAGGAAAGAGAAATTGAGGTTTTTGACTATTGTCTATGCTAATTGGGTATTATAGTGATTTTTATTATAAATTTAAATTTTTTTACTTAAAACTTCAGAATCGCCGTAACTCACATTGGTGCAGTAGCCTACGCCTTTGCCTGTCTAATGGACGCTCTAGGCAGCAACGATGGCCACAACCGAAACGAGAGCGGCGCCAAAGAAATGGAACGTTTTGTGAAAGAGTTCCAAGTGAATGCGATAAGACAGCTCAAGAAAGAGATTCTAAGCCCATTTGCTGAAAGAGTGGGCTCAAGTTTGTCATTAATGAGCGAAGTCAACTCACAACGTTTGGATACATTAACAGAGGACAAGACGGACAAGGTGTTGAGGATGATTCACTGCATCGGCGAGCTACTACAATATGCGCCACAAGCTGTGGACGAAGATTTCGTGGCCGCGTTGAAGGTTATTGTGGCTGGGGATGAGGCGGCGAGTAAGTGATCTTTGGGACTCATTTTTATTTGCACAACTCAATAGTATAATATTATACCAGGTAGTAAATAAAAAACCAATTTCAGACCAATTCCGCCAGTTCCGCGCAGCATCCGTCATGACAAACGGTACTCAAGGCACGATGCGAGAGTCTCAAGCTCAAGTTTTTCGTGATTTCATCGCGATGATCCCACTCGGTATCAGATCAGCCGCTGCCTTTGCAATCGGACGAATTTGCATTTTGAGAGAAGAGGAAGCCAGCAAGTATATTCAGACTCTAATTCAACAGTTAACCATGGATAAGGATCATTGTTTGAGGAATAACATCTTGGTCACACTGGCTGATCTTTGCACAACGTAAGGGTTTGGTTAGAAGCACGGGGTTGATGGGGAAAAGATGGATTTTAGGTTGTTTTTGATTGAAAAAAAATTTTTAAGCACATTTTTTATCAAAATTAACTTTGATTTTAATGTCTAACACAATATGTTTAGTGGTGGAGCAGCAGTGAATCAGTTTGGGCCAGTCCTGGCGACAGCAATGCGTGACAAATCAGTACTGGTGAGAAGACATGCGGTATCATTGATAACAACCTTGATGAGAGACGAATACTTCAAGTGGGGAGGTCAGATCATGTACTATTATTTGGGAGCGTTGGTGGATCCAGATGAACGAGTTCGTGATCAGTGTAATGCTTCTTTGGTAAGATATGAGTTTTGTGGGTATTATAGGTTGTTCAAATAAGTCTGTGCTCTTGTCAAAGAAAATTTTTGGATTAGGGGGCACAGAATTATTTGGACAGCCTAATAATGTACGATTAAGGGCAAATTTATAAATTTTTTTGTGAAGAGGGGTAACCTTTGATTTGGTCGCTGTTTTTCGAATTTTTTTAATAATTTTGATGGTAAAATAAGACATGCATAGGTGCTGGAATTTAATGCATTTTTAGTATTCGAAATGCAAAAATATTTTTTTTATATTTACAATTTGTTTAAGAATTTTGTTTTCCAGCTAAACGTTCTGTTACCTAAATTCCCGAACATGTTCAGTAACAAATTTGTGGAATCAATGTTCTACTTGAACGATGTTATTCACCCTTCGATGAAAGTACTGATCAAACGTGAGTTTTTGTAATTTTTTTGAAAAAAGTTGTTGTGCTTGAAGGCTTGTGGTATATTAGGTGCCGACATAAAAACCCCGCCATAATTTTCCTGTAATTTCCTGTAATAAAATAAGGCTGAAAATATGTTTACAATTTTTAAATTAAAAATTAACATTTTAGAAGAACAAGAAAACTGCTCATTGCCAATCGAAGACTATTTCAAGTTGTATGGCGCGAGGAATCGAAAGGATCGACTCAAAATTTATATGTTTATGGTAAGAACTGCCTTAAAATGAATTAGAATGGTTTTTTCTAGAAGATTTTGAACGTTTTATACGAAACTTTACATTTAAAATTCAAAAAGTTAAAGAATATGTTGTATAAAAAGTAATGAGCCACTGAATTCTATCAGGTTATCCGAATATGGATGAGCAATTCAAAGCGTTCAGTTTTGAAAATTTTAGCTTAAATGTACTTGGAAACCCTGATACATCTCTAGAGAGACATCGCTCATTACTTTTTATGCAAGTTAATAGTATGATTAATATGTCTCAGATCGGCTGTGAGTGCGGTTTAACTAATTTCAAAAAAGTTTTTGAAAGAAATTCATTTTTAGATTAGCACATTTGAAGACAAGATCAAGGTACCTCTGATGGGCAGAATCGCAATGGAAGTCTTCCAATGTCTGGTCGATGAAGCGTTGGATCCAAAAGATTCGAAAGTTCAGTGTTTGATGGCTGATGCGCTTGATGTAAGGCTTTGTAAAATACGGAATGTATTTTTTTATATAGTAAATTTTTTTGCAAATTTTATCAATTTTAAAATTTTTTGAATTTTTTAAACTTTTTGTTTTGAAGTTTAGAGCTAAAAACGTGAATTTAAAAAATTTTCAGGTCGTTTAAATAAATCTGTGCCCTCTAACTTCAAAAATTTGCTTTGAGAGGAGGCACAGGATTATTTGAACAACCTAATAGAAAGCAAGAATAACATTGTTCATGATTTGAAATATGATTTTAGATTTTACGATCAAAAGAAATGATATTGAGCATGAATGTGGGCAAGAAAACGGCTACAGATGATGTTGACGAAGAATCAGAGGAAGCCAATGCGGTTAGTTTATATATCATATAATATTTGGGTTATAATTATGCTTAGTGGTAATGTAGACATGTTTTGTTAATTAAAACATCTTTATTTCAATTTGACTTGTATTTTCTCTTCTAGATGGCCCAAATGGCCAAGGACGTAATCTCAAACGTGTACATGTACAAGATCTGCAACGACTGTCTCCACTACCTTTTCAAAGCTCGCGACTACCTCAAAGTCAATCAGTTCCCCGAGTTTGCTCGCCTCACTTACAGCACGATTCTCGACATTTACGTACAGTATATCGAGTACTTTGAACAACTATGTGGATCAGATGCTCAGCGAAAAGAAGAAGTCAGGAATGATCTCAAGAGGCACAGAAACATCAATGTACCACAACCTGGAGCTCAGGGAAGACGACCTCAACCACAACGACAAGTTCAAAGAGAAGCGTCTCCGGGAGAAGAAACTGATGAATAAACTTGTTTTGGATCTCAATATCAACATGTTTGTGAATGTAATTGTACAAATTAACTATAAATTTGACTAAAATGAGTAATGGATCACATTTACCAAGAAATACTACGGTGTATATTACATCTGTTGGATATCTACTATAATATGTTTGATTGATCTTATTATCTATATATTTTATAACACTGCTTTTACTGTTAAAATTCTTTATTGTTGTGAACCTATACAATTAAAAACTCAAAGATATTATGATAGTAGCCCTCTATTTTGCTCATACGCTCCAATCTGGAGCTCCATCTCCGCCAGGAAAGGATCCACCGTCTCCTCTTTGATCTTCCTCATTATCATCAACGGGCTTGGCACTTCTTCTTCCACGGGCTCTTCTTTGATCCTCCTCATCATTGGCGGTTCAGCAACTGGCTCTTCCACCAGCTCTTGCTTCACTATCATCATCGCTCGCTTCCTCTCCTTCTTTTCCTCTCTCATACGGTGCCATTCGTCTTCATTGAAGATTTCTTGCTTCACCGTGAATGGTGCAGTCTTTGGTGCTGCTCGAGTGGGGAGCTTAAATGACTCAGACTGTTTTTTGGCTGCGATGGCCATTAGCTCCTCGAACGTTGGGCCGATCTTGGCTGGTGGTCTTTGCTTTGTAGGTTGGCTGGGCTTTGTGGGTCGGTTTGGCTTCGTGGGCTGGCTTTTCTTCGTGGGATGGTTCGGCTTTGTAGGCTGGCTTGTTTTTGCGGCCCGCTTTTCATTGTTGGACGGCCGTGTGTTAGCTGGTCGACTTGAGTTGCCCGGCTTGTCGACGGGTTGATTATTCAGCCGACAAGAAGGACCGGCTTCTTCAAGGCCTGGCTCCACTTTTATTACTTTCCGTGGAACTTCAGGCTCCACGGAGTTGATCGGCCTCTTCCGGTTAAGGTTACGGTCATGAGCCTCGGCTCGACCACTCTTTTCGGCCTGGTATGACGACCGGTGATGATGGCCGCCACGGTAGTTGGAGCAACCGGGCTCTTGCTTTATTAAGCACTCGGTTTTCATCTCACGCTTGATGTTGTTGTGGCCACGGTAGTCTACACCACCATGCTCTTTCTTCACCCATGGCTCGGTCTTGATTTGATGGGCCGGCTCTGGCTTCGGCTTTACTGAAAATTTAAATAATATCGTTTTTTGACCTTTGCTTTAATTCAGAATTCCAATATTATTAACTAATATATACATAACATTGTTTTAAGAAGTTTGTACTGTATAGTACCTATCATATACAGTAACGTACAACGTCATTGTATATAAGAGAACAGCTAGAACTCTTCAAATTTATTACTTTGTTTTATTAGATTCCTCAAATAATTTTGTGCCCCTTTGCTCAAAGCAAATTTTGGGGGTGAAGGGGCTCAGAATTATCTGAACTGGAGTTTCAGCTCAAGCTGACTTTTCTTCAAGCTAACATTATGAATGTTGACCTACCTTCTTCTTTATTTTCCTTGCCCAAATTGGCCAGGATTTCGGCCTTTTCGGCTGGCGTTGTTGGTCTAAAGTCTCCATCTGGCGTCAACTGAAATACGTTGCATTACTAATTTAAAATTATGAGTCATAGTGGAAATTTATATTGTTATGTTCGTTATACAAGAGTTTCGTTATAGAGAAGTTTCTTTAAACATGGTTTGTTATATAGGAGATTGTCATAGAGCGGTTCGTTTTACAGGGGTTTCATTATAAAGAAGTTTTGTTATACAGGAGTTAGTTATAGGAGAGTTTTGTTATAGAGGAATTCGTTATACAAGATTTACTTAATTATTAATTAAAACAGTAAAATTGCAAAAAAACCATCAGTTATTACAGTACTCACCTTAAAGTTGAGGCCCACTCCCATCCTCCGTGCCAGCTCCTCCTTGTCCACCAGTTCTTGGCTCATTCTCCACAAGGATCCTTCCTTGAACGACATTTTTTTTTTATTTTTGTCCGCACAGTAGCTTGACAAAGTTGCAAAATGGCACTTTCTTATTAATCCAGCTCCTGTAAAAATGTGTGCGCCAAAAATTATCGCTAAATATGAAAGCGTTATGTAATCTTCAGCGTCAGTTTTTTTCAAATTTTATGCTTGCGAGGGATCTGCGAGGATTATGTAATGCAATAATTAATTTTTTTAGGATTGGACTTGGATCTTGATCCGGATTTTTTAGTGGATTTAATAGATACTACATTTTAAAGTTTTTATATGAAAATATTATCAAAAAGTGTTTCTTATAAATTTACAGGGTGCGCCAAAAGTTATGTTACACGGTTTTTTAATCAAATATTTATTTTAACAACAAATATAGCTGTACTGTAAATTTTTTATCAACTTTTGTTAAAATACGCTTATTGTAATATATTCATTCTAAAATCATTTTTATGATTACAGTTTATTAAAGTAGATGTGCTGTAAACATAAGTTGCGTACTGGACTTTTTCAAAAACTATTTCTTTTTCAATGCACGATATATCATTCGATACGCGAGAAAGCACGGTGAGGGTATGGTGAAGGCATTCAGAGCAATTCTTTGTAGCTGTTTTCAATTGGGCTCCATCCAGGTGTTCTTGTTTCTCGAGCTGCCTAGTGGTGATGAGGGGCTTCTTAAGCTTTCAGGCCTTAGTAGGAAGCCTGTGTAGACCAAGCGAGCGATTTGCTATAGTTATAGTGCACTTAGCGTTACCCATTTATCTGTAACTTACAAATGCGGATTGATCAGCGCCACAACTGACTGAACCACAACCTGCTACAAGTAGAAAATAAATTTTACTGCAGTATTTTAAGGCATGCCGATATGTTAATATTATATATTGTAAAATACGAGCATGTTGTACTTGGAGAAAAATACTATTGTAGTAATATAAACTAAACCGGAACTTCTATATAACGAACTCTTCTATAACGGTAATGAAGAGCTTTTAAATCCCCAGCTAACATTACAAAGTGCATTCTAAACTCCTTTATAACAAAACTCTTTTACAACGAACAAATTTAAAGTTTTCGAGCGATTTGTTATAAACACTGCCTCTGTTTATACTGTGTTTAATATAGTATCAAGCTCCAAATTGCTCTTTGTTCACTAAAGCATCATAATTTATATTGGAAAAGCAAAGCAGTGTTATTAATAACATTGTTATTTTGCTAAAATTGCAATTTCAAGCCGTTTTTAACAGCTATAATGAAGATGTATAAACACGTGTTGGAGTACATTTTTGAAATTGTATTTTCAGTTTGTGCAACTATAGATGTAATAATAAAGAAATGAAGATACATGTTCAGTATCACCTTTTTTGTTTGGTTGGATGTTTAGTTTCTCTACAATGGTTTGCAAATAGATTAACGTTATACAAGACAAAGTTCAGTTATGTTATTGTAGATAGGGTTGTGTTGGTGATCATGGAAGGAGGAGGTTAACAAAGGGCGGGTCGGGCAAAGTATGAATTTCTAAAAGGTATATATTTAGGGTAGGACAGGAATGATAAGGTCACAGTAAGGCAAAGTTAGGGTAAAGTAAAGCAAACTAAAGTAGGGTAGGGTAGAACAGGGTGGGGTATGGTAAGGTAAAGCAGAGTAGGGCATTTATGATAGATTAGGAAAGAACAAGCTGGGGTGGGTGGAGTAGGGTAAGGTAGAGCAGCGTAGCTAAAATAGGATGGGTTAGGGTAAGGTAGAGTAGGATAAGGTAGGGTAGGGTAGGGCAGGGTAGGATAGGGTAGGGTAGGGTAGGGTAGGGTAGGGTAGGGTAGGGTAGGGTAGGGTTGGGTAGGGTAGTGCAGGGTAACGTAAAGTACGGTATAGAAAGGCATAATTTATTATACTATCAGGGGAAGGTATTTTTATATTTTTGGTGAACGGCTTCTCGTATTTTACAAACAATGTTATCATTTTTCGAATGAATTTCAATGTCATTTGATATTTACAGTGTGTGTGTAATGATTTTTAATGGCATGTCATAGAAACTCGTGGGATAATGACGATACGATGATTATAAACAATTTAGCCGCTTATTGTAGTGTTACCATGTGGTGGTAATTAAGACATTGGTTTTATTTAACTCTTGACTGTGAAGCTAAATACAATTTTGTTTTTTTATCTTTACTTACGTTTTATATGTAGTAAAATGTACTATAATGTAGCAATTTGTGGCGTTTCATATATTCTTTATACAAATTGAGATTCTATATTGTAAATATAGGATACTTTTATTAGCTATTATATTATGTTGAACCAAAAGTAGCGGGACACTTTTTAGTTGAAAAGCAAATGAAAAATGTCCCGTTACGTTTAATTCATAATAAAGGATATTATTAGGTTTTTCATATAGTTGGGTGCTCCATTTCACAGCAAATTTTCTAGGTTACGGGGCACGGGATTATTCGAACAACCTAATATTATACAACATAGTAAACATTGTTTTACATTTGAAACTTTCTTTTTTATGGCCAAACTTGGCCTACGTGATCTCTGCCAATTGTCATCAAACCCATTCCTCTCTTTTACCCCCCCCCCTTACCCAAAAACCCATTTTCCTCCCCCCCCCCTCCCCCTCTCTAAAAAACGACAAAAAATGTTTTCATTTGCGCTCTTAAACTGACGTGCCAATTCAAGCTGGTGTGAACTGTAATTACATCAAAAATGCCTTTAGGCGATGCGCAAATAAACAACCTTTATTTGAATTCGTAATGACATTTAAATCATCGAAAGGCCTGCAACATTTCCGGTCCCTATAGTTTTGATTAAATAAACATTTCATTCTCATTTCGGCCGAGGCCATGCGGCCAGCACGTGGGGTCATGAAGCATTACTATGGCATGGTAATGGCAGTAAGTGTGTGTTACTGTGGGTAAGGTGTATAAATAGGGTAGGGTAGGGTAGGCATTATCAGGGCATGGTATTGGCAGTAAGTCTGTTACTGTAAAAAGGGTTGGGAAACAAAGTAGAATTAACATGGTATGGTGATGGGAAGCGTGTGCTACTGTGGGTAGGGTGTAGAAATAGGGTAGGGTAGGGTAACATTGCCATGAAATGGTAATGGCAGTAGGCATGTTACTGTGTTTGTAGAAAAAATAGGATGGGCTGAAAATAAGGGGTGGTAAGCAAAAAAAAATAAAAAAAAATATATAAAGGTTGCAAAACGGGATACGTAGGCCCTTTGCTTAGCCGGGCATTCTTCGTTGAATTTTCAGAAAAAAAATTTTTTAAAAGGGGTCAAATAGTAGCAATTTAATGGCCTTTTTTTCTAAACCAATTTTTTTTGATTGGCACGTGTTACCAATATCTAAAATATATTATTGAGTAAATAAATTACGTTTTTTCTATTTATAATGGTCCGTGTTGTAGACAAGTTACAGACACTACGGTAAACAATATATTTTTACTGGCCCGATAAAGTGCTTGTTTAGTAATTGAATAATTGATTATCTTTTTATTTTTCATTTATTAAAAAATAACATAAATTTAAAAGCTTTTCCTAAAAAATGGCACGTTTTTGAGCGTGATCTGAAAATTAATTTGTTATTTTATCTTTTTACGTCAAAACAAGGAACAAAGTAGCAGAATTTTAATTTTTTTTGATAGAATAAAAAAGAATTTTAATTTTTTGTAAGTTAGTATTCAACTGACTGCTAACAAAGAACACAAAATTTAAAAAAATTTCTTGAACTTTCGGAGACGTGTGACAGGAACTTATTGTAATTCAGACACGTTTTTCAAAAATATAATCAAATTAAGTTAGCAAAAACAAAAAATAAAAATTTAGGTGGATATATAATATAACTAGTAGTATTTTTGAAGCCAAATTAGGGTTTTTAGTAGGACCGGGTGGGCAAGAGGGCAGAAAGTGGGTCAGGCTTTTTGGTATTTTTGGCTCATTTTTTGCGAAAAATTTTTCCACGAATACACAGGGGAGACCACGTTCAATTTCCACCCCTCCCCCTCCCCCCTCCCCAGCGCCTGGCCGGCTAACAATTCACATTGATTTAGTTAGTTATACCCAGACAGTTTAATGATACTTGGCTTTCGGATAGTATTGTTTTACTCTACTTTTTAGAGCTTACTACACAATAACTTTTTATGTCTTACAATACATTTACTACACAATAACATTACGTGGTATACGTACCTCAAAGTACCTAGCCAAATATTCAATTACAAAGTGATTGTAGTTCATTGTTCTGCATAAAATACGATTTTACTTTTGTTTTGGGTACAAACTGTACTAATTTTTTAGTTTTTTACTTATTAAATTATTCTTGCGCGGTTTGTTTTGCCACTTACAGTAATTACGTTCAAATTCAGAAAGCGTGGAAAGAATTATCTTTTGTGCATCACATGCTACGAGCGTTAGGTAATTTTGGATTGTTTTTTTTGGTATTGCCTGGTATTATTTGTTTTTGATGTTCAGGGGAATCTCATTTTAATTTAGGTATCAATGAGTTGTGTAGTACAGTAGAATAGTAATATATATTGATTAAGGACAAAATTTGTTAATAATTGGGTTTTTCTTAAACGTGTTTAATAAAAATAGGCGTGAGCTGTGTCAGGCAGGTATTTTTGGTAGGGGAGGGGCAAGGGTTTTTTTTTGTTGTCTGGTTGGTTTTTGATGTTTTTAAAAACTTAACAATAGTTTTTTATGCATGTTATATACAGGAATAGTAAAACCATAACGTATCCTAATTGTTTATGAACGTATCTTGTGTTGTACCCAAAAATCCGCCAAAGACAATGTAAAGTAGTAGTATCTTGTTTATGAAAATACAAATAAATAAAGTACGTACATGAGGAATTGTAACATTTATGAAAAACGTACTTAAAGTACTTAAAAAGTAATGTAGTTTTGGTTACTCTACCTTGTATCACGGCTCGCTTTGAGTTCATGTGACATTTGTGTATGCCTCACTCAGGGACGTCGTTTGGGGGGAAGGGGGGGGTAGGTGATCCACCACTCCTCCCCCCCCAGAGCCTATTCAAAAAAAATTCACAGGTAGGTAGTTACCTGTACGCGAAAAAAAACGAAAAAAAATTAGGGTCTCCACTCCCCCCCCCCAGAGAAAAATCGTAGCGACGTCCCTGACTTTATAATTATGTACTTCACTGTATGTATTTTAATAGTTTTTTACAATATACTGGCTTATTATAAACGTTAATTTTTTTCGAAATAAAACTTTCTACTTATGAAATGGGTCCATTTCTATTTACCCCTCCTCTCCGTCCCTACCCCCTTCCCTCCTCCCTCCTGTAGCAATTTTTGTGTTACTTACTTATTATGTAGTACGTATACTGGCAAATTGAGTATTACTATGTGCAAGATCTTATGTTTATATTATATATCTTGATGGTTTTTGTCACACGTGGGTAAGAGTTAATCTTTCTTTAATACTAATCTTCGCTAAAGTGGGCAATAATTAGTTTTTTTTAACTCTTAGCAGGTACTAATATTTATATTTTTAAATTTTTTAAAATTTTAATTTGATTTTTTTAATTTTTTGAAATTTTTTAACTTTTTTTTAAATTATAAAGATTTTTTTCAAAAATACAGTAACCGGGATATTTATACCTTTTGTAGCCTCAAAATTTCAAAAAAAAAAGTTTTTAAAAAAATTTTCAGAAAATGGAGATGGCGTGGGATCTAGAAAACAATTTAACAATGTCCATTATCAAGTTAGTGATTGGACTATTGGCCATGAGTGGAAATATGCTAATTTTACTCATCTTTATCAAGTTTCCAATGTTTAGAAAAGTACAAAGCAACGTGCTTATATCACTTTTGGCTGCTAGCAGTCTTGTTGTTGGTGAGTTTATATTGTGAAGAGTACGGTAATGTGGGGTTAGGTAACGTGGCGAGCGAAAAACTTTGGGTAGGTTTAAAATAGACGGTAATATAAAGTAAAAGGTTCAGTTAAAAATTCTGTAAAAGCAAATAGAGTACTGTAAGGCAGGGTTTTAGTTTCGTTCAAAACATGGGTAGAGCTAGGGCAATGTAACACTTGGATTGGGTAAGGCAAAAATCGGACAGGGCTAGTAGAAGGCTAATTTACTAGAGCTAACACAGCGTTTGGGCTTTATCCTAGGGCTCTGGGCTAGCGTCTACGCTAGGGATCTGGGTAGTAAAGTTTTAGTAAACCAAGTATAAGACTGCATTCAACCGTTATATTGGCCTTAATATGTACAATCTAAAACGAATTTCCAGGGTTTGGAATAGTGATCCGAGCCATCCACACCATCTTCTTCTACAACCCACTACAATGTAATCGGTCTGTCTGTCTTCTAATAGGCCAACCTCAAGTTATTGGCCTAATTTATGGCCAAATCCTTCTACTCGCACTAGCTCTGGACAGATATTCAGCTGTACGATGGCCTTGCAATTACCTACAGATTGATATAAAGTTGAGAGTAATAGTTATCTTGGTATTCTGCACATTACTCAGTATCTTCTTCATCGCTCTAGCTATCCATGGGTTGAGTGATGAACCATGTTCTCAATGTACAATTGGTGCCACGACAACACACTTGTACCATGCGATTTGGCTTGGCATTGGGGCTTTTAACGCTGTGTTGGTTATTGGTAGGTTTAGTGGATAATATTTTAAAGAATAATTTTAAAATATTGTAATATCTATGTTAATATAGCTCAATAGTGCCAAAATATCTACAAAAATGGTATTAAATCAAGACAGAATATTTACGTTTACAAAGGGCAATAATACCGAAAGTTACAGGGGACATTTCAGCTTACGCTTTTGAGTTTTTAAAATTAAATATTTGAATTTTTCGCCAATTTGTAAAATTTGGCATTGTGTTTCAACCTTTGTTTTCTGACGTTCTAGACAAACTACGCTTACAAATTTAAAAAAGCGGGTCGATTTAAAAGTTTTCTACTAGTAAATCAAAGAAAACTGATTAAAAGCCAAAAAATGACAGTTATAAGCTTGAAACACAATGCCAATTCGGTGAGAAATTTAAAATGTAATTTTTGATCTCAGTTTTCTCGAATTTGACTGGAAAATGCGATTTAGTTGAAGATCTTATCTTTACATTACCTTTCTATATTAAAAGTTTGAAGTCAATAAAAGCGGTGCAGGTCAGGACTTTCCTTGTAAATCACATCAAATACCTAAAAAATGTAAGAATAATGTAAAAAACAACTTTAATGGAAAAAACAGCAAAACTCTTACAAGAATAGTCTTGCAGAGAAGCATTGACGCTTTTTGGTTAACCCTTCCACTTCTTCAGCGGGTCAGTCGGCTCCGCGACGTTTGCCCCTGATGGGGGATTGGGACTATCTGCCCTGGGTCTGCTGGCCATACGCTTTCTCAGCGTTCTTCGAACTGGCGGCCGTTTGCCGCATTGCGTCGGCGCACAACCCCTGGACTATCCAGGGGGGCACTGATCAATCGTTCTTTTTGATTCAAACGGGGAAGAAATAAAGAAAAAAGTAAAAATAAATATTTTGGGGATTTGTGAGGTTTCTTTATTGGTTTTTACTGAAGATTTGACTGAAAAACAAGTTTATATTATTTTCGATTCTTTAAATTGGTAGAACATTATATTTTCTTTAGCTTTTAAGGTTTTTTGTGGATTTACTATCAATATCAAGCTATATTTGGGCTTTACTATTAATTTTTAATCTAAATTTACACAAGAAACAAGTTTATATTACTTTAGGTTTCTAAAAAAATATGTTCCCTAAGGTATTCAAGGTTTCTATTGCAATAACGGTTGATTTATAGGGAAGATCAAGCTTTATTTTATGGTTTTGATTGATTTACAAGGAAGATCGAGCTTTATTTTAGGTTTTTTATTAATTTTAAGCTTATATTTACACAGAAAACAAATTTATGTTGTTCTGGATAGGTAAAAAATATATTTTCTTTTAAGATTTTAAGGTTTATATTGATTTAGAAGGAAGATCAGGCTATGTTTTAGGTTTTTGATTGATTTTTAGCCTACATTTGGCTAATAAATCAGTTTATATTATTTTAGGTAAATAAAAAATTTTGTTTTTTAATCTGTTTTTTATTCTTTTATAAATTTAAATCAAAATTGTGTCAAAAAGAGTTTTATATTGTTTTAGACAGATATACATGTAGATAATACTTTTAAAAATTAAATTTATGACATTTTATAATGTGATATTGACTATAAACTTAATAATTTTATAATTTACAGGTCTGTACCTAAAAGCGGTCAAGCTGTTGCACATCCAATTGAATTCGAAGTGCACAAAACACTTCCATACCATCCGAGTACATCAACATGCATTTATATCGATCTCTTTGGTGGTACTGTGCTATGCCATTTTCTGGTGCATTCCTGTGTTTGGAAGCATATTGGCTTATGTAAGTTAATGTTATACATGGACTGGGTATGGCAGTGTAGGGTAGATAAAAAAGGGTAGGGTAGAGTAGAGTAGGGTAGGGTAGGGTAGGGTAGGGTAGGGTAGGGTAGGGTAGGGTAGGGTAGGGTAGGGTAGGGTAGAGTAGAGTAGGGTAGGGTAGGGTAGGGTAGGGTAGGGTAGGGTAGGGTAGGGTAGGGTAGGGTAGGGTAGGGTAGGGTAGGGTAGGGTAGGGTAGGGTAGGGTAGGGTAGGGTAGGGTAGGGTAGGGTAGGGTAGGATAGGGTAGAGTAGAGTAGGGTAGGGTAGGGTGGGGTAGGATAGGGCAGGGTATTCTTGAGTAACTTATACTTAATGTAAAATTCTTTACAGATAAGCAACGCAAATGACACAATTCGTGGTTACATGTCAATTACCTTTGGCCTAGGAGAAGGTCTAAATTCTTCACTTACTGTAGTGATCTACCTCGTCAAACATCGTGAAGTACGGCAATGTGTAAAGAAGTTGCTGAACATTCACGACAAAGTCAATATGAATATTGAGACTGTCAATCGGAAGAGTCAACTGTCAACTCATTAATTTAGGATTGAAAAAATTAATTTTAAAATTATTTATAGTACTTTTGTTGTACGTTATTTGAAAAAATAAGATTATTTATCAATAAACTAACATACTATGTTTAGAATTGTTACAGTAAATTCAAAATTATTATAATTAAAATTTTATACTATGTAAAGTAAGCTACATCAATACGAGTAATACCTGACAATCCTAGTTAACTTACTAAGAAGCCTTGGCAGTAGTAGCAGCCGCAGCAGCACCAGTAGTCTTGGCAGCTGAAGTGGCACCAGTTCCAGGTGGAGCTTTAGTACCGGCTTTGGCTGGGGCTTTGTGAGCTGGAGGATGGTGAGCTGGTTTCTTGTGGGATGGGGAATGGTGGGATGGCTTCTTACCGTGGTGGACGGCTCCTAGAAATGAGTATTATAAAGTTTAATATAAACAAAAGTTAGAAATTAGGGTGCTTTGGAGACGATAAGGCATCAAAGTGTATAAGCTTTACAAGAACAGTATTTAAAACGACTTGACATTTTAATCTTTTATGGTACTGTATTCTTAACTTACCATATCTTATTCAAACGTTTATTTTTTAATACATATGTTTTATATGGCTGTAAGTTTGACTTACCAAGAGCAGTGACCGCCAAAAAAGACAAAAGAAGGATGATGAAGAATCTCATATTGGAGTGGACAAACAAATTAATGTATGATATGATTATGACTGATATTTCGGTTTATATATATTAAACGTTTATTTAGGTTTACATAATAACTATGACCTACTTCTCGTCGATTGTTTATGTCTATAATATTTATTTTTTGGGCAAGAACTACAAAGTATTATAGGATATAGTCGCATTAATGATCGTTCAAAACGTGTTAGTAAATATCTTATATAAATTAATATGTAAATTCTAATACAGTGATGAATAGTATAAATAGAACAGCGATGGACAGTAACCATATCATTCATCGACTTGTTTGCCCATTCCAATATGAGATTCTTCATCATCCTTCTTTTGGCTTTTTTGGCTGTCACTGCTTTTGGTAAGTCAAAAATACAGTATTATTCGAAGTAACTTTTTATCATACTTAAAAATTTTTAAGCTTATTATAATAAAATATTGTTGTAATCACGAAATCTGTAGGAGCTGTCCACCACGGTAAGAAGCCAGTTCACAAGAAGCCAGCCCACCACCCCCCAGGCCACAAAGCTCCAGCCCACAAAACTCCAGCTCACAAAGCCCCAGCCAAAGCCGGTACCAAAGCTCCAACTGGAACTGGTGCCACTTCAGCTGCCAAGACTACTGGAGCTGTTGCAACCGCTACTACTGTCAAGGCTTCTTAATAAGTAAAGTAGGATTGTCACAAAATTAATTTTAGTATTGTAGTGTGCATGATTAGAAAACAAAGTTTTGTAAAAAAAATTTTTTTTAATTATGATTGTCAAATTAATAAATAAGTTGAAAAAGTATAAACAGTGTTTTGCCCGGACCGGTTCGGAACGTTTTTTACCGGTCCGGTCCAAACTTCAAATTTTTAGGTCCGGTCCACAAAAAAAGTTTTTTTTTATATTTAAAAAAAAGCAAGAAGCGCTAAAACTGCTTTCTTTACGCTTAAAAATTCTTAAAAATATATTTTATTTGCAATTTTTAAAACAGTTTTATTAAAATAAAAAAAAGTGTTTCGTGGACCGATCCGGAGCTTTTTCTCCGGTCCGGGTTTTTGGGTCCGGTCCGGTGCGCAAAAATTTTAGTTTCGGTCCGTCCGCGGACCGGACCGGCAAAACACTTGGTATAAATGTGTCTAGAAGACGAATTTAAAATTTAAAAACTCAGTTGCGTTTTTTTTGCCAAGAATTTTTTTTTAATTTTAAGATTTAAAAACTATAAATTAAAGGTATAAAAGTACAGGGCTTTTTTACCTTTCGTTAATTTTTGAACTTTTTTCGAACTTTACACTGTAGTAACTTTAAATATAATATATAGTATCCTTTACATCAAACCTTACTTACCAATTTTAATGAATGTTGTTAGCCTACAAATAAATAATTATGACTAAATATTACTTAATAACACATTGCTTTTTTGTCATAACATGTTATTATAAAAAAGATGAAACCAAAAATGTCACAAAAGGAAAAACAAAAAAGTTAAACATATTTATAAGGATAACGTTAATCATAAACTAATATTTTGGGTATAGTTGTATGTGACCCTATTTTCGTCTTACAACGGTTTCTGCTCCAGGCTCAGCACTACCTTAAACTTCTGTAGCTCTATCCTAGCTTTCTCTTTATGTCTATGTTATGTTGACCGCTTTGAAAGGCTTATTGATCTTTGGACAACTTAATAACTTGTTACAATCAAGATATTGTTTATGTTTTTGAAATTTTCGTTATTAACATTTCCTTGTACACATTAACGAGTTATTGTGCTAGACATTGCTGTTGCAAAACACACTTTTTGAAATTTTTTGGGTACAACTTTTAAATATTGAAGTGTTTATTGTACTACAAGATACCCATTGACATTTTAGGTATACTCTTACATTTTAAGTTTACTATTGTACTACTAGACATAATTTTGCGTTTTCAACATATGCCCTTACCTTTTTCTCTAACATTTTAAAGTTACCATTGTACTACAAGATATACATTTGAATTTTCAAAGTAAATCTTTACATTTTAAAGCTATATCATCACACGGAATAACTTTAGGTAGCGACGACTACAACTCGTGATAATACAAAACGACGTACTACAACTTGAACAAAGTCCGTTACCAGGCTGTAAAAGGCGCATCTTAAGATGGTAGTGAACGTATGTTAAGTACATCTTTTAAAGATTGTTAACTTTTGCTAGAGATCACTTTAGCTACTACTACTTATTTGAGGTTTACATCATTGCCTACTTGTCTTTCACATTGTTTATGACATCTACGGTCATTACGTTTAGTCTGTAGCTTTTGTTGTGGTATACAGGGTCATAATATTTACTACATGGTACTATAACACTATTTTTATTGCTGCTATCTTACTATCATCTACTTTATGTCAATATAGAAGTTAATACTTGTGATACTAAATCTAATAATTAACTTCTTAATATTGAAGTTAAGTATATTTAACTTAAAGTAATATTCCAGTACCTTTTAGTACAAACTCTAATCAAAACAAGTACTTAAAGCCATGTCATCGCTCCAACATTTACCATGCAGTGAAGATTCTACTGTCTTCTTCAGCAATATCTACACTGGCATTCTTGCCATAATCTCTGTGTTCATAAATGTCACAGTAATATATCTGAGCTTACAACAATCTCATGAACTGTTAATGTATTCAAAGCTTATCATATTAGGATCGGTTGCCAATATTCTGACAAGTTGTTCCAGGAGTTTAATCGCTTTTGTGGGTTTTTAACTATAATTTCAAGGGAAAGGCAAATAAGGGGTATCGGACCTAGAACTAAGGCCTTCAGTAAAATACGCATTTGGTCGTATATGAATAAAAACTATTTACAGTACTCTCTCTATATAAGCAACCCGAAGGGACCGACATTTTGCGTTTACTATAAGGGGTGTTGTCCTTACAGAGAGACTTTTTAGTGCAAATTGACTTAGCGGAGCCAAATTTCTTGTTTACTATAAGGAGGGTTGTTTATACAGATGGTTCACTATATAGAGAGAGCACTGTATAATGCTTTACTGTTTTATTAAAATTAAAATTTGTATTTGCTTTTTATAATTTGTTACAACTTTTAGTTGAAAAAAAAAGTTTTAATAGTTTGAACACACTTTTATGTACACTATCTTTTACTTTAAACTGTTTGCTTTATAGACTTTTGTAGTGCTAAGAAAATTGAATTAAATTTTAAAATTAAATTGAAATTTTAATACTTTTTGCAAGTTTTTAAACATTTTTGCAAAAAAGTCGATATTAAAGTTTAAGTTCAACTTACTTTTAATCTACAAGGAAAGTACCCGACTTGCCTCGCTCTGATTGACTTTAAACTTCGTATATATAAATCCCATGTAAATATAAGACCTTCAACAAAGTACTAAATTGCGCTTTCCAGGAAATCTCGAGAAAACCGAGATCAAAAAATTACGTTTTAAATTTTCCGCCGAGTTGGCATTGCGTTTCAAGCTTATAACTTTGTCACTTTTTTACTTTTAATAATTTTTCTTTGATATACTAGTAGAAAACCTTTAGATTAACCTACATTCTTAAATTTGAAAGTGTAGTTTGACTGGAAAGTCGAAAAAAAACGCTTGAAACACAATGCCAAACTGGCCGAATTGGAAGAAAATTTAAATGTTTAAAATTTAAAATTTAAAAGCGCCAGCTAAAACTTTTTATAGGTACTACTGGTAGTACAAGAAACTCATATAAAAATTTTAGGCTGATTTTGAGCGATGCAGGTTGGGTACTTTCTCTGTAAATATACATTTATTCAGAAAGCCATCTACTATAAAGGAGCCTTGTATTACTTTACATATTCACCTTTGTTTTACCAAGCATCTGAACCTGTACATCAATTTATCATAACAGTGAGCTTTATGATAACCTTTATGCAATCATCTCTGCCAGCCGTTCAATTCTTCTACCGGTATCGTATCTTGAAGGACTCTTTCTTATCTTCACAAACGTTGTTTTTATTTGTTGGAGCTTTGTTTTCTTACGATTTTGTGGATGCCATTACTTTTTTGGCAATTTTTGAAGAAGATAACCAGAGTTTAGTCGCCAAATTATTTTATGACGTGCCTGGCTGTAGTTCTAATACAATACCCACAACTACAGTAATTGTGTCGGTATGTTATTGTGTTTTATTGACGACCAAGTAGAATAGAGTATAGTGCAATAGAGTTAAGTACGATAAAGTACAGTAAGATAGAGTACAGTACGATAAAGAACAGTACGAAAGAATGCAGTGCAATAGAGTACAGTACGCTAGAATACAGTACAATCAATTACAGTAGGCTAACGTAGGGCTAGGCTAAGGTAGGGCTAGGCTAAGGTAAAGCTAGATAGAATTTTTTTAAAATTATTTTTACAGAGTAAACGCTGGAGTTACTGGCACAACTGTATGTCGACTGTTGGTTTGTGGGGTAGTTTTGCAATCGTAGTTTACTATGGAGTAAAGACGTATATACTGTACAATGATAATGTGAAGAACATGATGAAAAGAAAGAAGAAGCTAAATCGACAGCTGACTATCATGTTGTTACTTCAGGTATGTCTACTATTATACAATATCATTGTATCTTACCTACAAGCCTTATACCGTAAAACTTTTAAAACTTTTAATGCTTATTATATATTGTTATACAAGCTTTACACTCCTTAGTATTACCTATATAATTACATACATATCACTTCCAGACAATACCTCACTTTGTCCTCTCAGTAATGCCAGTTGGTATCTTCAACTCTCACATATTTGGAGGTGTGGTAATGGCCATAGCCAACAATGCCATGACTTATGGACCTGCAATCCTGCCTGTATTTGATGCTCTTACTGTACTTTTTGTGTTACCATCTTTTCGTCGTATCTTCTTCAAAATATGCAAATGTGGCAAAGTTGCCGATACAAAACATACCACAGTAATGTCGACATCTAAAGTTCGCAATCTTGTGCAAGTTGATGTAAAACAAGTTTACACTGTAAAGTCAGCTGTTTAATAAAGTAGCTATGATACGAAATCAGTACTACATAATATTATTATAGCTATGATATGATAAAGATACGATACATATATATACAGTATTATCTGAAAAAGTAACTAAGATACTACATATATGGTAGTACGTATAGATCTAAGTACTAAAAACGTAATAACTTACTATGCAGTAAGTGTTATGTATAATGTTATAGCTTTAATTAGTAACAAAGCAAAAGCCATGTAAATTTGCAAAAAAGTGTATGATAAATGATTTATGGCTTCTCAAACATAATTTATGTTGCTATGGTAAATAAAGACTTTAGTTGGTCTTGTTCTAACTATTGTTTCTTATTGTATCTATGTATTTAGAAATAATTTAGAGTTCATTTTTGCAAAAATATCTTTTTATTTTTAGCCTGATATTTTTTCAATATGCTTCAGCTCGTTCCGATCTCTTATATAATTTCGTTAAAAAAGGTTAGGATAACTTGTATTCTACTGCTTTTGTTCTCTGAATACCCAATAATTTAACTATTTAAACTTTAAAACACAATTAAAAAATCATTCTTAACTACATATCGCTAAAATCATATTCGTTTTACACTTTCCGCAAGCCACATCTTTTGCTGTTAAATTTAAATTTCGGCGCGTCTGCCGAATTGTGCGGAGGGCACGTTACATCAGGCCTTTCGATCACTGATCACCGATTGCCTGTTGCGTCTTCGGCCGAAGTGTCTGTCGGCGAAAGGCGACATAACAAAAGAAGCACCGGAACGGTGAAGGGCCACGATTTGGCTACGTCGGCACACTCTCTGTGACACTACCGTTCTTCTTTTGATTTTTGTGGCCAAGATCGGGCTCTGCAGTTTAGCCCAGAGCCCAGATGTGCCGACCTTATAGGGGGAAAACATGTCTAACACCTCGACGGTATTTTTGTAATACGGATCTGAATTGTGTTTAATTCTAGGGCCAAACATACCAGCTATGCTGCGCGTTGTTGATGCCTTTCCCAAGAGCAATACTCCGTGTTCGGAGCCAAATTGGCGCCTTGCAGCATACCTTGGCAAAAATTTAGGGGTCGGAGAAGAAGGTCGCGGTCGTTGCCGTCGCTGCTACCAATTGTAATCTTATAAATTACATAAATGTATTCCTAAGTTATAGGGCTCAAATTTATAAAACGTTAGTAATTTTTACTTTACCCTTTACTGAACCACTTTTTTTTACTTAAACGATGTTTCTTTATCTAATAATTACTAATCGTTTATTAATTAAGCACATGTATTCGCTGGTTTAACGCGTTAAAATCTCACGGTGTTTGTTCGGCTATTTTAAACGAACATTTTTATTTATGTTGCATATAATTATTACAGCGAAACTGCTGTATAATGAGTTTCTTTGGCATTTTGAATTGAAAACCAGGCCGAATTTAATTTTAAAAAAGCCGGGCCTAGCCTGCATATGTAAACTAGGTCAAGGCTCAAGCTAAGGAACAAAAAACTGCTCAGCCTTTTTACAGGTCCAGTTACATTGTATTTTTCATTGTAAATGACTTTTATTTTGTTCAGGTTTCCCACGTATGATATTATTGATAATACAGTACTCCCTCTATATAAGCAATCCGAAGGGACCGACATTTTGTGTTTACTATAAGACGTGTTGCCTTTACAGGAAGGCTTTTTAGTGCAAATTGACTTGGCGGGGCCAAATTTCTTGTTTACTATAAGGAGAGTTGCTTATACAGATGGTTCAATATATAGAGAGAACACTGTAGTAGCTGTAAAAGTTTCTATTAGGTTGTCCGGAAAGTTCTGCAATATTTATTCACTTTTGAACTAACAATAATAACAATATAGTTAACAACTACAATCAATCAAAGTAATTACCGTCTGAATCAATACATGGGTTTCTGGAGTTGATGAAGTTCTTGAAGGCATTCTTGGCATCGTCTGGAGTTTTGAAGATTCTTCCATTAACTAGGAAACCGCAAATAATGAAAATCGAGTTATAACTAGTGGTATATATACAAACATAGCGCAAAAAAATCTAAGACTTATGGTGTAAAAAATTTTTTTGCCAACAATCTCTAGTTTTTGAGATATGGCAGGTCAAAGTTTGGTTTTTTAAATACTTTTGTCTCATGTTCGCTTTTTGAGCGCAGAGCGTAAGCGCTTCAATGGCAGCGAGCGAGTGAGCCCGACTTGGACTCGAAGCTCAAGGGTTCGGCTCCCGTCGGCTAGGCTGTTTTGAACAATTATTGTTGGAATTTTCTTTTTTTTATAAATTATTTAGGTTTAAATTTTGTTATATTCTTTTTTCTTATGTTCAAAATGTTACTTATGTTTAGTTTTAAGACTAGTTATTAACTTTAAAATAGAAAAAAAACAAAAAACATTTTTGAGGCGTTTTTAGCCTTTAGAAGCCGACGGGAACCGAACCCTTGAGCTTCCGAGTCCAAGTCGGGCTCACTCGCTCGCTGCCATTGAAGCGCTTACGCTCTGCGCTCAAAAAAGCGAACATGAGACAAAAGTATTTAAAAAAACCAAACTTTGACCTGCCATATCTCAAAAACTAGAGATTGTTGGCAAAAAATTTTTACACCATAAGTCTTAGATTTTTTTGCTCTATGTTCGTATATATACCACTAGTTATAACTCGATTTTCATTATTTGCGGTTTCCTAGTAAGAAACGAAGACAAGTGTTTAAAAAGGTGAAAGTCCGTTGGAGCCAAGTCTGGAGAATAAGGAGGGTGCTCCAAGACTTCGTATCCCAGTTCCCTGAATTTTGCCACGGTCTTCTTTGCAGCATGGGGCCGTGCGTTATCCTGCAGAATGATCGGACCCCTTCTTCTGACCATTGTTGGAAGATTGTGTCGCAGTTTGTCAATCTGGGCACAGTAGGTGTCGGCCGTAATACTTTGGCCAGGTTTCATGAAATCGTACTGGATCACTCCAGAGCTACACCACCAGACAGTCACCATAAGCTTCTTTTCGTGCAATTCTGGCTTCGGAACGTGCTTAGGAGCTTCTCCACGCTTACACCAACTTGTAGATCTTCTAGTATTGTTAAACGAGATCCACTTCTCGTCAATAGTTACAATTCGATCCAAGAATTCTTCGTTTTTGCAGCGTTGCAGAAGCTTTTCGGAAGCACATCGTCTCTTGGCTTTTTGCAGATCAGTCAAATTGTGAGGCACCCATTTGTCCAACTTTTTGACCATACCCATTGCCTTCAAATGATCACCAATGGTACTTTTTCCACAGTTTAGTAACTCTTCTAACTCCCGGATTGTAATATGTGGGTCATCTTCAATCTTGCGCCTCAGGGCATCTTTGTCAAGTTTGCTGGGTCTTCCTGCACGTGGTTTGTCTTCAAGCTTCTCATCGTCCACACGAAACTTTGCGAACCATCTGGTCACCGTAGAATAACTCACAACATTCTTACCCTCATTTTCGTTTATGATTCTGAAGGTTTCTGCCGCAGTATTTCCGCGTTTGAATTCATTCCATATAATCACGCGCAGGCGAGATTTCTCCATTTTTTTCTAATACCTAAAACAATACAAAAAAATGAAATTAAGTTATGTAACTTACCTTTTTGAATAATTTAGGTAACAAACAAACAAACAAAAAAGAATTTTTTCTTTCCGTCAAGAAATAAATTTTTCCTGATTTTTCAAAGTTTACCTACTCAAATATTGCAGAACTTTCCGGACAACCTAATATAAAACAAAAGTTTTATTTCCAGATTCGTTACTAATAATTTTATTTTTGTGAACACAGAGCATGAGTAAAACATGACTAACGTCATAACACTTTTAGTAACCATGCTTTTTTAATCATACGTCGTATGAATAAAAAATTTTTTATTAATATGGTAGGGCAAGGTAAGGTAAAGTAGAATAAAAAACTTTAATTTAAATTTTAAACTGTAAAAAATTAAAAAATTTTTTAACTTAATTTTTTGTATTTAAATAGTTATTTAAAAAATCTTTAATAGCGGTGTTTTGAAGATTGTGTCATAGCCGGCAAGTAGTCAAAGATACCATCTAATTCAAATAAAGCCGGATGAAAAAGTTCAGCGGAAGCGATTCTGTGAGCTGTTTCACACTGATTCTCTAGATAATAATTGTCCGAATTTTCCGTTTTTTGTAAATTTTAATGGGTTTTATTCTCCACTTTTTAAAATAAGTTAGGTTTTTGTGTACAGTTAAGTTTGGATTGTTTTTTTTGGTTTTTTGTAAAGAATATGAACTTTACTTTTAAAGTTTTGCGAATATATGGGCCTGGATGGTCGATGCCTATACTAGCCCTAGCCGCAGCCCTAGCCCATACAATAGAAAAACTCTAAACACTTAAACCTAAATTTAAAACTTTCTTCTATACCCCTTCAGCTTTTCACAGCTCAAAAACGGCCATAAAATTTTTTTTAAAAATTATTTTTAAATTTAAAATCTTTCAAAATTTTTTAAATTTCAAAATTTCAAAAAACCGGAAAACTCAGACAGACCGTCTTGTTTGAGCCACCTAAGTCTTTTTGATTAACCGTGCTATCAGCACAATACTCTCCATATGAAGGAAAGCACACGATTGTGGAAAGTGGAAACGCCCACAGAACGAGACGATCGATGGTACTCGAACCCGCGACGATTCGCCGTCGCATGTATCGCACAACCCCTGAGTCGCCCACAAAGGGATGGGGAGAGCACAAATAATTTTTTATGCTTAGTCCAAAAAGAAAAATAAATAGAAGTTGCACTAGGGCTAGGGCTAAGAATTAAAAAGTTTTGTCGCCTTTTCACGTGCATAAGTTTGTTCAAAAGCGACAAAACTTTTGTTACAATGAGTAACAAATTAAATTTAAAAAAGTAAAAATAAGTTAATAATAATAATAATTTCTGACGTATTTTACTCAAAATAGTTAGGTTTCTGACTAAAAGAACGTTCGGCGATAAGCTGTATATATAAAAATATTCACCATGACCAACAAAGGTGTGGCCGCCTTTTCCTTATCAATTTTTCGCTTCCGCAACAGAGTTATAACTCTATTTGTTTATATTATTAGAAAAAAAATGAAATGAGATTTATAGTTTTATATTTTTGACCAAACTAATCATTTTTCCCATTTTAAAATTTAAAAATTTTTATGCAAATTTTCTAAATATTAAAATTGAAATCAACGAAATGCGTTTTGACGTGTTTTTCAACTTCATTTTGAAAAATAAGTGTTTTCGAAAAAACTTTCTTCATTTCAGGTTAGACAAAGTGGTAATGCTTGGTATACCATAGGAAGTGCTTTACATTACTATTCTAAGCTTTTAAATGTGCAATACGGGAACTTGTTTTACATATCGTTATTTTTATTGTCATGGATTCAAAAATTGATACAGATGTAAGTCTTTTTCAAAATTTTAAAATTTTGATAAGAATTCAAGGGTTTAAAAAGTCGTGTCGTCAATTCACAAACAATTGCGGCTTAAAAAGCGACAAGACTTTTTTTAAAGTTTTTTATAATATATTGTAGTAGATTTTTAGGATTTGTTATAGAACGAAGTAATAAAAAATGGAACGTTGATTAAAAAAATAGCACGGCTACCTTTATTTCTTTAAGATTTTGACGAAGTGTCACAAAGTTGACGCGAAATGTCAAAAATCGCGAAAAAAAGGAAAAATATTGTTTCATCGAGAAATTTTGATGTTGTTTTAGATGTTTTTGGGCATTTTGGCCTTTTGTTGCTGAAGGATTTAAAATTGATTTTTTGTTATTTTTTGATTGAGTTTAAATTAAATTGACTTAAATTCATTGAGCTATAGCTCTTAATTTTAACCTTATGTTTGATCCAGCCTTTTTTGATAAATTTTTCGCATAACTTCCAGCTACCTGAAATTAAATTGTTAAAGCTTATTTTAACAACACTAAATATTATTTTTATGTATTTTGAAACTTCTTTTACCTTCTCATCATTAACTTAATTTCAGTCATTATCAGAATCAAAGAAGACCTCTTTCATATCATTCGCCAGTTTATGTTTGACAGTGTCATGTTTTGCACTTGTAGTGTTATTTCTACATTGGTACGATGAAGGAGAAGGGTTTGTTCGAAGCAGTTATTATTTATTACGATCTCAGGAGATTTTTCAAAATTTGGTTGAACAACCGATTCAAAATGTCACAAAAGTAAGTTTTTTCTTAATTTTTTGATGTTTTAGGTATTAGAGTTACATTTGAAAGGTTTATATATTTTCTTTATGTACTATATAAGGCATGAAGTTGTAGAAGTCTTTCGAAAACTTGTAAAAGGTTTGGTTTAGATTAAACTAACTTTTTTCAGCGAAACGACACAGTAGTAGTCCTCCTCTGGACATCATTTTTCTCAAGTAATACCTATTTTTGGCCGTTAAGTTTGAATTGCGAGTATAATTGTACATTCACACACGATCGTCAACTACTACCGAATGCTTCACTAGTGGTGTTTCATATAAGAGATACGAATAGCAGGGATTTGCCGAGGAATTCAACAGCGGCCAAAGCTTTCTTTTCGTTGGAATCACCTTACAATACCTATTTTAGTCGGCCTGGGGTACCGTATGGCTACTTCAACTACAGTATGACGTATATGGAGGATAGTGACATTCCACAAGGGTATGAATATAAGTGGGAGGAGACGTTTAATGACACTAGTAAGAGTATTGAAGAGGTAAGTTGGGGTTTGAGGTATGTTTTCATTTCTTGGTTTAGGGTTTGATACCTTCCTAAATGTACTGAACCTCAATATTGTTGTAGATTCGAGAAATCATTTCAAAAAAGAAGCATTTGGCATTGATTGCGGATTCAAATTGTAATACCAAGTCACGTAGAGAGGACTTATTAATCGCCTTGTCAAGTCAGGTGAATATAACTCGAGTTGGGAGCTGTGCTAAACGTTCTTGTGACAATAATTGTTTGAAGAAACATATAGGTAAGGATGTTCTATTAAAAATCAAAGAGTTTTATTTAAAATTTTGGGTTTTGTAAAATTTTTGTTACCTAAATTTAAAAAAAAGTTTTTTTCAATTTTTTTTGCTTTTGTTACTTAAAAAATTAAAAAATGTAGCAATTTTAAATGTTGTTGATACCTAAAAGCTTAAAAGTTTATTAATTTTCTTACGTTTGTTACCTAAACTCTATTTGTTAAATAGTTGGCACTTAAAATATATTTTTTTTGTTACCTAAAATCCAACTTTTCAGCCTCCCACCACTTTTACCTTGCCTTCGAGAACTCGATATGTCAAGATTATGCGACGGAAAAGTTTTTCCGTTTCACTCAATTTATAGTACCGGTAGTACTGAAACGTTCCGTAGTACCCAAGCGAATACCTCAAAATGTATTTATTGCCGTTGATGACTTTAACAATGTGGCAGAGTTTGTACATTATCTTAAAAAGGTGGCCAGTAATCACACTTTGTACGAACGGTAAGTTTTGCTACTTAATTTTGGTCGTTTTTTACTGTAATGTAGGGGTATTAAAGTGAGTTTGGGTTGAGAAGAGGTAGGGTAATATAGGTAATGATAGGGTGGGGTCAGGGAGTGTTGGGTAGGATTGCCTGATAGAAGATATTACTCTACTGTAATATACGGCATGTTCTACTCCTTTGAAATATAGAAAGTAAATTTTTAGATATTTCGACTGGTCGATAAACAAAAAAGTGCCTGATAATTATGATGAGAAGTTTGATTCCATGTGTCATTTGTGTAAGACCGCCCATTTACTACCTCAAAAACATATCTCCGACTACCGACAGATCCTGAACGTCAAAAACCAATGTGATGAGAGATTTGTTTACAAATTTTTGGAGAAATCTAAACTAAAAAATAGGAAATAAATCTTTATATTACTATATATACTGTAAATAAACGTGTTATATGTACTCTATGCTAACATAATGTACCTCTCATATTATTATACATACGTTCGAAACGTTTTAAAGATTTATTTTGCAAAGTAAAATGGGTTTTTTTAACGTTGAAGCAGGTAGGTTAATATAATCCTACTTGACTTATTAAGCAGCCTTGACGGTAGTAGCGGCCGCAGCAGCACCAGTAGTCTTGGCAGCTGAAGTGGCACCAGTTCCAGATGGAGCTTTAGTACCGGCTTTGGCTGGGGCTTTGTGAGCTGGAGCTTTGTGAGCTGGGGCTTTGTGCGCTGGGGGATGGTGGGCTGGCTTCTTGTGAACTGGCTTCTTACCGTGGTGGGCTGCTCCTAAAGGATTATTGTGTATACTGTATTATTCAAGCAAGAGTATAACAAAAGTATCTTTTTTGTGACTTCTAATGTAACATTGACTTACCAAGAGCAGTGACAGCCAAGAAAGCCAAAAGAAGGATGATGAAGAATCTCATATTGGAAAGGACAAACAAGTTAATCAATGATATGGTGATTGTGGGTTTTTCTAGGCTTATATACTCCACTTTGTCTGGATATTTGAATTATAATAAGATTAGAGCTATTAAAATTTGTTTTGGTTGATGTTTGGAAGATAATCACTTTACTTGTAGTTCTTTAGTAGGGCAAAAACAAAAAACAATAGAATACCTAAAATAATAATCATTATGCAAATTCTGACAGACGTTTTACTATATAAAGCTTAAAAATCAATAATAACCATATCATTGATTAACTTGTTTGTCCTTTCCAATATGAGATTCTTCATCATCCTTCTTTTGGCTTTCTTGGCTGTCACTGCTCTTGGTAAGTCAATGTTACATTAGAAGTCACAAAAAAGATACTTTTGTTATACTCTTGCTTGAATAATACAGTATACACAATAATCCTTTAGGAGCAGCCCACCACGGTAAGAAGCCAGTTCACAAGAAGCCAGCCCACCATCCCCCAGCGCACAAAGCCCCAGCTCACAAAGCTCCAGCTCACAAAGCCCCAGCCGAAGCCGGTACTAAAGCTCCATCTGGAACTGGTGCCACTTCAGCTGCCAAGACTACTGGTGCTGCTGCGGCTGCTACTACCGCCAAGGCTTCTTAATAAGCCATCTAGACTTATGTGATATTGTGTGTAGTAATGTAGTATTTTTTTGTGTTTCGATAGTAAACTCTTTAGAAATGAGCCAAGTGTTGCTTTATGGTCATGTTTGTTTATTGCATAAGTATAATATATTGAGGTAACAAGCTGTTATATACAATGTTAAAAAAAGGTATTTTTAAAACATATTCTATTATAAAAATCTATATTTGATGTCATACTCTACTTATATACTCCTTTTAATTCCAAAAAACCTTGTACACGTTTAAGTTTGATTAGGCGCTTTAGGCGTGATTTCTCCTTCATCTGGCTCAATGTTAATCACAACACTCGAGGCGGTGAAGTAGGATTCGATTGAGTCGTTTTGAACTTGACTTAGCTTGAGATAGGGCGGTACTTGGCGACGCGACGACGATTGCTGCGATAACGACAAGGATTCGGGCCTTGAAGGCTCCGACATTGAAGATGAGTAGGAGGTGCTTTCACCTACTTGGAACTGAAAAGTTCATTGATAAGCTTTTAGAAAGTGATAGGTGGGTTTAATATGCTGTAGGGTAAGGTAAAGTTACAATGTATTATTTAGTATGGCTTAGTTCAGTGTGTGGTATGATATATTATGTTATAGTAGTGTAGAGTAAAGTAGGGCATGATAGAATAGAACAAGGTAAAATAAGGTGGGGGTAGGTTTAAATATAGTATTAGGATAGGATACGATAGGTTAAGGTAGGGAAGGGAGCATTACGGTAAAGTAGAGTAAGGAAGGGTAAAGCAGGGTCAAGTAGGGGACAGTAGGGGGCATTACGGTAGAATGAAGTAAGGCAGAGTAGGGCAGGATAAGGTAGGGTAGGGTAGGATATGGCATGATATAGTATAATTACCTTCAGCAGACCACGACTTCTCTTTCTCATCGCATTTTGACTAGGCATTGAGGATGTTGTACCGTTTCGACCAAACGGCTTCTTCATGCTTCTGAAGTATCATACAGTAACTTTTAAGTTATTTTTTGTAATATTGTTAATTAATTATAGGATTACGGTACCTACACAGTACTGTAACTTTAAGTTTATATAAAGACTTACCGCCTAAAGTTTTCAAACAGTGATTGTCGTCGTACCATGGCGTATTTTGTAGCTTTCGGCCTTCGAACGTACGCTGATAAGGTAGAACATCTTCGTATATCCACCGTAGCTTTTCCTAGCAGCACTTCACTTATCTAAAACATCATCAATCATGTCTTAACCTAAAATAACATCAAAAAACATCTATAATAAGTTGCCAACCCTTCCCCTACCTTTCGCTTAATCGGCTCTTCCGGCTCCAACGTGCTTTGAGGGCCACTAATCTTGGCCAATTTTCGTGCCACTTCCAATGAACTTTCACTGTCATCTTCATGTAGATCAAAGTATGTTGTGTTAGGCGCTCTTGGTGTCAGTTCCTCTTCGATCGGACTATATGGAGGTTTGTCTGGTGATATATCTATAGATATGGGCTTCTTGAAAAGTGGCAGCGAGTTTGAGGGTCGTACTGAAGCCGTACTCAACTTGTGCAAATGATGATTGTGGTCCCAATGGTGCTCGTCACAAATGGTGTAGTTGGAATTTCGGCTGGAATTTTAGATTTTAGGTAACAAAATTGAATGTTTTGAAGTTTTTGGCGTGGTAAACATGGCCAAAAATTTTAAAAAAAACTTTTTCAAAACCTACCGCCTCCGATCCGTATGGGTATCAGTGCTCATTGATGCAATGTCAGTCCGATCCACGCTAGAAGCCACGTCGGATATGGCCACTTTTTTGGTGTTGAACAAGGTCTCTGTCCTCCAATTCGTGACCACGTCTTCCAGCAAGTTGAACTGACATTGGCTCTTCTTCGACGTTTCTGATGGCTTCCGAGTTCGAACTGATGTGTCACTGAAATGACTAAATTTGTCACTATGGGGAGTTAATATTTTGAATTTTAAGGTTTAAAAAAAGAAATTAATAAAATTTATTTTTTATAAAAATGCAAGCCGTATTTTACAAAAAACGTTTTTTAATAAAGTTTTGGGCGTGACTCTGCGGGGGTTTTTAAAGAGTTTTTAACAAAATTTTCTCAGATTTCAAATTTCCAGCTTCGAAGGTTTTTAATACTAAAATTTGACATTTTTTGGCTCTAGCTGCAGCTCCGGCTCTATCTTTTTTATAAATTCTCAGTCCGGCTCTATATCATTAGAGAAGAAGCCACTAATTGAAGGAGCTTCCCATATGCTCCGAAGCCGGTACCGGTTTTGGAACATCTGGGAACTTTCATTTTCATTCTTATGTTATACTATGTCATAAAAAAGAAAATACATGAACCTCAGACCCACGTTTGTTCGTATAACTTGACATATATTTAGCCTTTTTTTGCGGCAAAAGTTTGCTTCAAATTTTACTTTTTTTTGGCTATTTTGCGAGAAATTCTGATTTTTTTGTCGAATTCTTTAAAACTTGTTTTTTTTAAATTTTATTCGTTAAATATAATTTTTTTTCACTCTATAATTCTTATTCATTTTGATGCCGTAATCTTATTGGAAAAAAGTCAAACATATTCTCGTACAATCAATTTATAAATTGTTTAGTGTAAAAACTGAGCTACATTTCTACGTGTAATATGTGAAAAACCTAGTTGACTTTTTAAGCAGCGTTGGCAGTAGTAGCAGCCGCAGCAGCACCAGTAGTCTTGGCAGCTGAAGTGGCACCAGTTCCAGATGGAGCTTTAGTACCGGCTTTGGCTGGGGCTTTGTGAGCAGGAGCTTTGTGGGCTGGAGGGTGGTGGGCTGGCTTCTTGCCGTGGTGAGCGGCTCCTAAAGTCCATTGTTATAGTACAAGTAGGTAGTTTATAAATTATATTTTTTAATACTTGAAATGTCATTTTACAGTTATTTTACATATTTGACTTACCAAGAACAGTAAAAGCCAAAAGAGCCAAAAGAAGGATGATGAAGAATCTCATATTGGAATGGAAAAACAAGTTAATCAATGATGTGGTTATTGGTGATTTTTTAGACTTTTTATAGTAAAACTTCTGTAAGGATTTGCATAATGAGTGTTATTTTAGCTATTCTATTGTTATTTGTAATTGCCCTACTAAAGAACTACAAGTAAAGTGATTATCTCCCAAACATCAACAAAAACGAATTCTAATAACTTTAATCTTATTATAATGCAAATTTCTAGACAAAGATTAGTATATAAGCCTTGAAAAAACACAATAACTATATCATTCATTGACTTGTTTGTCCATTCCAATATGAGATTCTTCATCATCCTTCTTTTGGCTCTCTTGGCTGTCACTGCTCTTGGTAAGTCAAAAATCAATTTCAATATGTAAGGTAGCTGTGAAATGACATTTCAAATATAAAAAAATGTAAACTAACTACTTGTATCAAAACATTCGACTTTAGGAGCCGCCCACCACGGTAAGAAGCCAGCCCACCACCCTCCAGCCCACAAAGCCCCAGCTCACAAAGCTCCAGTTCACAAAGCCCCGGCCAAAGCCGGTACTAAAGCTCCATCTGGAACTGGTGCCACTTCAGCTGCCAAGACTACTGGTGCTGCTGCAGCCGCTACTACCGCCAAGGCTTCTTAATAAATCAACTAGGATTGTCACATGTCAAAATATAGTAAAGCAGCTTGCTTGTGGTCAGTAAACCCTTAGTGTCAATTTGTGATTATAAAATTTTAAGAATTAGTACGTGCTCAAATAATGGGGTAAAGTTATTATTATTATGTAAAGTGACCGGCTTTTTTTGATTCACCCTTATAATACAGTATATGTTGTTGCTATCGCCAAAACAATGAAAATATTGACCATTAATGTACTTTTATACAGTTTTTTGGCATTTGAATTGATCAAAGAATAAACTTTCATTTTACTGTTATATAGGTGAAAAACAAAAAGTTATAGTAAAATACGTTGTTCTCTGTATAAAAGGTAAATTTTTTAAAATTTTTAAAATTAGATACTCAATAGAGTAAAATTTTTGTGTTATTATAGGCCCAATAATTAAAACAATATTTAATAAATAAATATAAAAAGAATTCTTCCAAAACTTACCTGTCCCTGTGTCCACCACTGACCTTCTCGTACTGTTTCTCCTGGAATGCCCTGTTTGGATTAACAAATGTCATTTTTTCGTATTTTTTGAAGAAATGATATAGTATGCCAAGCCATATTAAAAGCACTACGGTGATTAGTATAACTTCGTGTGGCATTACCCGTGTTATCGCTGAGTGAATTTCTAAAGAAAATATTTTAAATATATATATTATAGTAGATTTATAAGTTTTAAGGGCTAAGAATACGGCTAGTGCTGGGGTAGGGATAGTATGGGGACAGACTAAAGCTAGGGTTGGGTTAGAGGAAGGGTAGACTAGGAATAAGGGTAGCGTAGAGCAAAGCTAGACAAGGTCGGGAAGGGCAGTGTAAGGCAGGGCAAGGCAAGGCAAAACAGGACTAGTGAAGCGCAGTGTAAGGTACGGTAGAGTAGTATACTGTAGGTTGGAGTAGGGTATTACCTTGCGATTTAGTCGCAAAATTGAGTTCAATAGGCATTCCAGCAGCTCCACATTCGCTTCGTGCCAAAATCCGCGCACTGTAATTACTCTTCGAGTCCAAGTTCGATAAAATAGCACTTCTGGTCGGTGCCTGTAAAACTAGTCGAGTGGGCAGAAAGTTGGTCCTTGTATCTCGTGACCACCAGTCGATTTCGTAATGGAATGGTTGATAAGTTTGCCATGGTTTCCTATGGCCCCATTGGACGCGGGCGAAACGTTCGCCGGCTGCCACTACGCGGAACCCGTGGATCGGCGGTGGGGCAGCTGAAAGATAGAAATTAGAGATTGAGACGTAAGCAAATGGATAACAGCAAATTCTGTAGGGTAAGGTAATGTCCTCCCGTCCTCCCCCTTTTATGCCTTTTTGCCTTACCCTCTACCCTCCAAACAAAGACACCTCTACTCATCCCAATGACCTGACCACTATAATAGCTTCAGAAAATGATTTTAAACCCACAGTAAAACAACAAAAAAACTTACCACACGGAATAGCCATTTACAATGACTCTTGATGGCTTTACATAATTCGTTTCGGCCCAACTCTCGGACTGGAATCGCGGCCCAAACGCATAATACAAAGTCAGTTGTTCAATCAAGCCTCACGACTTTTGTTTTTGTTACTCTGATTGCCAAATTCATTAGCGTGTGTTATTTATGTTCGGAGGGGATGATAAGCTAATTAAAGTTAAGTAAATTTCCGTATTATTATTATTGGGAGTATAAACAAGATAACGAGATTCGATATGCACGTAGAATATGTTACATTATAGAATTGTAGACAGATTTATTTATAGAAAATACGAAAGATATGTGGCATAGAAAAAAAATTAACAAAGATGCAGAAAATAACAATAAATCATTAAAAAAGCTACTGTACTATACGAAAGGTAAGACAAGTTAGGGTAAAGTAAGTAAAAATATGGTAGTCTAGGGTATATTATGATAAAGTAGAATGATATAATATAATGTAAGGCAGGGTATGGTAGGTTTAGTTATGATATAGCAGGGTGGGACACCCATGCAGGGTAGGGTAAGATAAAATACAGATGGGATAGGATAAGGAATGGTAGGGTACGGTAAGATAAAGTACATTAGGGTAGGGTAAGGTAGGGCGTAAAAAACCTTCAAATATCCCCCCAGAAAATTAAAAACTGTATCAAAAACCCGTTCAAACATCAAAAAACCTAACCCTAAAAAACCCAACCCGTCAATAAATCTATGACATGTTGTCTGAGCAAAAGCTCCTTATCTTTAGAGCTGGGAAAAACGTATTTTCGGCCGCACCAAATCGAGTTACGGAATCGGAAGCGAATTAAATGTCGTACTAAAGTAAGATTGTAAATAGAAAAAAGCCTTTTGTTGTGACCGGAATTAGCCCGAGGGCCGAGAGTTTCGCGTCAGATGTTCAAAAGCGGATGTCAATCAAAACTAAACTATTAATCTTACAATACAAGTTTGAAACAAGGTCGTCAAGGTTCAGTTTTTTTATAATTTACGCTTGATTTGTAATAAAAAAACGTAAAATTCTAAAATTTTTTTAAAAAATTGAAAAAAAAGTTTATCGGCATGCCATTTTTTACGCCATACTATCTATATAAAAGCCTAATAACTGTTAAAAAACTGCTAGTTTTAATAAAAATTTAAAATCATCACTCAAATTAATATTAAGTTACACTAGAATTAAGAGTGTTTTTGATTAGCTAGATCTTTTTTTGTTTCCAAAAAATGTTTCTTCAAAAGATATTACTCTTACATGGTAAAGAATCTGCAACTGACATATTAAATTTTAAACAAGACCAAAAGTACAGAAAATATTAAAAATTTGTCAACATACTACCCATAAAAAGCTTGCCAGACATGATGTAAAAACTTTTAAAAAAATAAAACACGACTTTGTTTAGAAAATAAATTTAAAATGTGAGAAAAATAGAGAATATTAATAATTTTGTCCTATCTCATCGTAATATATTACATGTTGAACACAAGAATTTTTGATCTTTTAAGTGAAAATATAAGGCTCCTGTATAAAGAACTCCTCTACACGTAAAAATCGTTATAACGAACAACCGATAAGTCAGAAAATTTATGGTCACTGGTCCTTTAAATCCTCGTCTACAGCCACAAATGCCTTTTAGAACTCCTGCATTACAACACTACATAACAAACATATAGTAAATCGGTGACGAATTCATTATACAAGAGTTATACTGTGCAACAAATGTTTATTTTAAGCTACAGTCAATTCGAAATAAAAGAAAATTTGAATTCTTATACTGAAAAACCGTATTTTACAACAGAGTTGTATTCAGGAAGAACAGTCAGAAGAAACTGGACCTGAAATGAAGCTACTATATAGACCCATCCCGGCCTTTTCACAGGCTTAGAGGAGCCCCATCAAAAACAACAAAGAAAGTTTCCGTATAACGAACGACGTTTAAATCTTTCATCGGTATGTTATACAGAAGTTCTACTGTACTTTTAATACGCTTAAAAAAGTTTTAAGCTTAAGAAACTCATATTCTTAAAGCAATTTAAAGTTCAATATCTTAATCCTGTTATTTCAGCCTTTACCTCTTTTTAGTATACATTTAAAGATCTTTAAATTTTTTCGAAAAAAACAAAGGAAAAATGACAGACTTTACTTAAACTTCTCTATTTTTCAAATATTATGACCAATGTATCCAAATTTTATATATAAAACTACAATCATTTTTACCATAGCCAAACCCAAGTCAAAAAGCTTGCAAAACACCGGCCTGCCATAAAATTTTTTTTACGTTTGTCTCTCGTTAAAACAACAAACATATTGGGCTAGCCTCCATTGCCTGAGGGCATGTCATTAATTTGCGACAAGAAGTGTAAAAACAACAAAAAAGTGGTGCCAAAAGATATTCTTCCAAAACGAGGAAGTTAAGAACCTTGCTTTCGTATTGGAATTCGGACACATATATATATATAATACATGACCTAGTTGAGGGGTTGTTTTTGTATAATGGTCAATATGAGGTGCAGAGGAGGGGGAGGAGAACGGGGAGGGGTAAGGGAACGGGGAGGGGGAGAAAACAAGGAAAGCAGGAAGTAGACATGAGAAACGGACCGGGCGTGAAAGTTAAGCCCATCCCGAGCGAAATTTTGCTCAGGACCGGCCCGGCCCGATGGCAGACTCGGACCGGACCAATTTTTTTACGAGGAAAAAGGCCGGGCACGGCTCATTTTTCAGGCCCTGCCTAATCGAAATTTTGCTCAAGGCCGGCCCGGCCCGTTTCTGATGTCCAGCAGAAAGTTTACTAACAATTGTAAGGGGGGGGAGAAGGGTAACAGAAGGAGAGGGGTCGGGTTGGTTATAAAAAGACTCGGTTTATAAGGTAATAAAAACTTTTTTTTTAAGTTTTAGAGAACATTGTTTCTCCCCCTTCCCCTACCCGGTTTTACAAAAACAACTTTTTCAAATTCAATATATTATAGTAAACCACCTAAAAACACTTAAAATCCCCAAAATTGAGCCAATAAAATGTTTCCTAACACTTGTTTTTAACATTTCAATGTTACTTTTCACGCATCAAAACATCTATTATAACATCGTACTCACTCTGTTTTTGCCAATCTTTTAAAGTAACAAATGATGTACTAAAAGGTATAACATAGCTCAAAGAACAGGTCATGCAATTACTTTAATATTGTCAACTTTTTGGTTCTTTAAGTTGTTCTTTTCATGCTAATTACGGGTGAATAGTATTATAATACAAACATGGCACTAATAGGTAAGCCAGTTGGGTTTTACATTTTGCAACTTTTTAGGTTTGAATTTGAAAACAAATCAGTCAAACTACAAGTTTATAGCCTGCACTTGAAAGAAAAAAACTTTATTTTCTAATCGTGACAAATTGATAAAAATGTCCTACAATGCTACAAAGACCATTTGAAAATCCTATTGGCTTATTAAGAAGCCTTGGCGGTAGTAGCGGCCGCAGCAGCACCAGTAGTCTTGGAAGCTGAAGTAGCACCAGTTCCAGATGGAGCTTTAGTACCGGCTTTGGCTGGGGCTTTGTGGGATGGTCCTTTGTGAGCTGGAGGATGGTGAGCTGGCTTCTTGTGCACTGGCTTCTTACCGTGATGGGCGGCTCCTACAGATTAACATAGTTACAATAATATCTTACACAAAGAAACCTTGCTTTATCATAAAAATGCTTTATATTACCGTACTTTTGACTTACCGAGAGCAGTGACAGCCAATAGAGCCAAAAGAAGGATGATGAAGAATCTCATATTGGAATGGGCAAACAAGTTGAATGATATGGTTATGGTCAGTTCTATTGCCTTTATATACTAAGCTCTGAGCAACGATTTGCATCAGTTTAATCAAGCTTTACATACTAATTATAATTTAGCAATAAAAAATATAATAGTAAACATGTTTGTAGGTGTGAGAAGATTAACCGTATATCATGTAGTTCTTAATAACAAAAAAAGTAGACATAAATAAAGATAAATTTTCTGTGCATACTTTATGCAAATTATTGAAGACTAGTTAATATATAAAGGCAACAGACTTAACTACAACCATATTATTCATTAACTCGTTTGTCCATTTCAATATGAGATTCTTCATCATCCTTCTTTTGGCTCTTTTGGCTGTCACTGCTCTTGGTAAGCTGAGAATTTTAAAGTTAAAAATATTTTGTGAAACAAAAGACAAAATTGACCTTTTTAAACTTTAAAGGTCATTTAAAGTTGTAATAATGCTATATTATCTAATTTAGGAGCTGCCCACCACGGTAAGAAGCCAGTTCACAAGAAGCCAGCCCACCACCCTCCAGCCCACAAAGCTCCAGCTCACAAAGCTCCAGCTCACAAAGCTCCAACCAAAGCCGGTACTAAAGCTCCATCTGGGACTGGTGCCACTTCAGCTGCCAAGACTACTGGTGCTACCGCGGCCGCTACTACCGCCAAGGCTTCTTAATAAGTGAACTAGGATTGAAAAATGTTCTATGTAGCATTGTAGTATATTTTTTATCAAATAGCCATGATTTGAAAATAAAGTTAAGATTTAAAAAAAAATTTTTTTTCGTCATCGCTCATCTTGGTGAATATTCAAGTCTTTGAAGCTTTATAAATAATAAGTACATATCAACAAAAATTTTCATTTTGCTTGAATAAAAATGAGCTTTTTTGGTTTAAAAACAAATTTTATACTAAAAAATTTCAAAAACAGCCTAAAATAGGGTCGAACGTAACCTAAATAGCTTGGTTTTTACACAAAATTTTCAAAAAAAATTTAAAAAAATTTTTAAAAATCTTCAATTTCACAAATTTTTTATCTGAATCCTCACGTTGTTTCAAAAAATCTCAAAAAATATGTTTTCTCCTCAAAATTTGAATATTTTCCAAAAAAAACGACCAAAAAACAACTGATTTTCCCCAAAAACCCTCTCTTTCCCCAAAAATTTGAATAAAAGTTCGAAATTTGCGAAGTGCGAGTATAAAAGGCGTGGATTCGCGAAAAAACGTCATTTTTGACTGAAAATGGGCTTCTTCGCGATCGTCTTGTTGCTTCTCCTGATCGGTGGTGGCGCCTACGCCTACATGAACAAGGAGAAGCTGGCCGAAATGGCCGGACAGAAGGCTGGTGGCGGTGGTGCCGAACCCTCCACGAGAACCGCTGTGGACAAGAAGGAATAGGTAAGGGGGTTTTTTGTGGTTTATGTTGATTTTGTGGGATTTTGGAAAGTTTTTAAAGTATTTTCATTAATGGTTGAACCAAAAGTAGCGGGACACTTTTTAGTTGAAAAATAAATAAGTATCCCACTACTTTTGGTTCAATTTAACAATTTCGTAAAATTTTTAAGATTTTGGTAATTTTTGGGTATTTTAGGCATTTTTTGCTTTAGGGGTGACTAATAGACCGGGCCAAAAGGCCGAAACCAGAACTTTTAGGCCTGTTCTGTTTTTACGTTTTTCAGGCTTATCCGGCCTACTTAAAAAAAACGTTGGCTAGGTCTGGTTGCAACTTTTTGGGCTCGGCCTGTTTTCAAAAATTTTGTTAAAATAGGCATTTTATGACCGGTTTTTGAAATTTTTTAATTTTAAAATAAGTTAAAAAAAGTATTTTTTCATGTTGCACCCTGTAGTTTTCGACTTTTTTTTAATTTTAAAGATGGTATTCGTGAAAAATAAAAAATTTTTGAAATTTTTCGAAGTTTGAGTTTAAATTTTGAATTTTGTAGATTGTTCACCAATTTTGTCACTTTCAGGTAGCAGCTCCATTCTCTATCGTCGGACACATCAGAACATACTTTTTTACTGACTGAATAAACTTATGATATACAGTTTGGCATTGATTCTTTTGACATTTTTATTTGTTATCTGTATTTGTTGGTTGTGTTCTTTGAATAAACTTGTAATATCTTTGACTTGGTTGACCGATTATTGAAATGTTCGTATTATATTTTAATTCTATTTTTATGGTTTGCAGCTTTGAAATGTATGGAAATAGCTGGTTACTATGTGTCTAATCGTGATAATGTGGTAACTCTTTGAGCTTCATTTATACCGTTTGCTTAAGAAGTTGTAGCGGTATAGGTTATTGGTTTCTTGACATGTCATGAAGATATCATATTATTCTTGTAACATTCAATAGTTTTCTTATTTGATTCACAGTTCAGTACCATGCTTGGCACTAAACTATGAATGTACTGTATTTGAGGTACCGGCATTTAATTTTGTTCTATGGTTTGTTATGCAGTGCTAGCTACAACAATCATTTTTTTGACAAAACTTTATTTTCTAATCATGGCAATTTACAAATGTACTAATATGCTATCAACAAGCTATTGAGTTGACTTATTAAGAAGCCTTGACGGTAGTAGCGGCGGCAGCAACACCAGTAGTCTTGGCAGCTGAAGTGGCACCAGTTCCAGATGGAGCTTTGGTACCGACTTTGGCTGGGGCTTTATGAGCTGTAGCTTTGTGGGCTGGAGCTTTGTGCGCTGGAGGATGGTGTGCTGGCTTCTTGTGGACTGGCTTCTTACCGTTATGGGCAGCACCTGAAGTCGAAGGTTATAAGACTTTTACTCCGTTGTTTTTGTTGATTTATAAACTTTTTTTTATATTTGAAATGTCATTTAACAGCTATTTTACATTTGACATTGATTTTTGACTTACCAAGAGCAGTGACTGCCAAAAGAGCCAAGAGAAGGATGATGAAAAATCTCATATTGGAATGGATAATAAACTTAATGAATGATATTGTTACCGTCGATTCTTTAGTCTTTTATACTAGTTACTCAAATTTACATACTAATCTGTTATTATATTAACCAACACGTGTTATGTGGTCTTTAATGTGATTTATGTTAATCTTCATAAATAAACTGTAGTTCTTGTGAACAAAAAAGTAGACAAAAACAAAAATGATAAACAATATAGAGTTCCAAGACTAGGTCATGTCAAATATGTAAATCTGTTTACATAATTTAGTATATAAAGCTAAAAAATCAACCAAATCATATTATTGACTAACTTGTTTGTCCATTCCAATATGAGATTCTTCATCATCCTTCTTTTGGCTCTTTTAGCTGTCACTGCTCTTGGTAAGTCAAATATCAATTTCATCATGTAAAATATCTGTAAAATGACATTTCAAGTATAAAAAAAATTGTGTACCAACAACTTATCCTATGACCTTCGACTTCAGGAGCGGCCCACCACGGCAAAAAGCCAGTTCACAAGAAACCAGCCCATCACCCTCCAGCCCACAAAGCTTCAGCCCACAAAGCCCCAGCCAAAGCCGGTACTAAAGCTCCATCTGGGACTGGTGCGACTTCAGTTGCCAAGACTACTGGTGCTGCTGCGGCCGCTACTACCGTCAAGGCTTCTTAAAACGCCGCTTTGCGGATGAAGCCCAAGTTTTAGGATTAGTCTGTTTCCACACATTTCATAGCTATATAAGCACTGTCCGAATAAAATAAAATTATAATACAAACATTTCAGTAATCAGTCAACCAAGTCAAAGTTAATATAAATTTATTCAACGAACACAGCAAACAAATATAAATGACAACAAATAAAAATGTCAAAAGAATCAATGCCAAACTGTATTTTATAAAACTTTATTCAGTCAGTCAAAAAGTATGTGTGTCGGTTGTACAGCATATGAGCGACGATAGAGAATGGAGCTGTGACCTGAAAGTGACAAAATAAATAAAAAAAAATAAAAAATTTAAAATTTAAACTTCAAAATAATAATTTGTAAAAAATTTGTTCAAAAGTTTTTAAAACGTTTCATACCTGCACGGTGCAATTTTTTAAAAATTTCAAATTGCACCGTGCCAGTTTTCCCCAAAAAAACAATTTTTTTTTGAAAATATAAATAGTTATCTTAGCCTGCAGTAGCTTTAATAAAGATATCATTTAGTTGTTAGTCTAACTAGACCTGAAAGGGGAAACACTAGGCCCGGCCTTCGACTTGAGCCGAAGTAAATTTGGAAAAGGAGTCGTGCCAAAAAATTGGGTTCTTGCCGTTTTACAAGTTTAAGCCTAAGTAAATTTTTACAAAAATTATAAAATTTAAAAAAACTACAATATCAACTCAAAAAGACCAAAAAATATCAAAACGTTAGCCATAAAATGGCAAAAACAACAAGTTTCCAAAAAACGTATTTTACAAACCTTCCACACCTTTAAAATCTCCAAAAATACTAAAAAACTAATCAAATACTCACCTAATCCTTCTTTTCAAAGGTTCCGCCGACTGCAGTCTTCGTGGAGCTCTCACCAGCACTACTCTTCTGCGCCATATCCATCAGCTTCTCCTTGTTCATGTAGGCGTAGGCTCCACCAGCAATCAGTAAAAGCAACAAAACGACCACGAGGAAGCCCATTTTCAGTCAGAAATGACCGATTTTCGAAATTCGAAGCTTTTTATACGCGGAACTGAAAATTTGAATAATTTGAAGTTTGTGGGATTTTGAATTGAATTTTCGATATTTTAGTGAAAATTTTGTAAAAATAAATGCCGTTTTCAAAAGGTTGATGAATTTTGGCAGAACTTTTTAAATAACCTTCAGCAGAATTTTAAATAAACTTCTGATTTTGAGCTGGTAAGCGGTTTGCTACCTAAAACAATACACAAGTTTTCGAAATTAACCACCAAATAAACAAGCTTTCAATTAATGACAAACCAATTTAATACCACAACCTAAATGGTATGTTATTACCAGAAAAGACGTTATATAACTGTGTTATAATGAAGAAAAAGCGTTATGATAAAAAGTAATATTAAAAAATTGCAAAAACAATAATAATAAGTTAGTAGAAGCTGATATTAATCGTCCAGACACAATATAATACAAAATACAAACAATAGCCTGCTATAAAAACGCTAAAACAATTCAAAAATGAATGTTGAAAAAACGCTTAAAAGATGTTCTAGTACCTATTGGAGTGAAGACAACATAAAATGTAAAACTGTTGTTCTTGTAGATCTTCCTCTGATGTTTTATATCAATAACTGGTGCAGAGAACTCTCCTCCCCTGAGTTCATCCCGTTTCAAGGTATTGATGCCAACGGCACAACTGTACTTCATCGTTCCCGATGATTCGTTGCTGATCAAAAGCGTGAATTCCTCTTTTCCTCTCAAATGCAAGTCTTCTAACCTCAGGTTATCCACAGATTGGCTGCCAATCACAACTTCTTTGTTAACTTCTTTCTTCATCTGATGACTTTCACGAAATCTGTCAATGTCAAATCCATTAAATTCAAAAAAGAACACTTCAGAGCACTTCAGAGCCAAATGTCCTAGGTTCAACCTTCTGGATAATGTTAGACATTCTTCTGCATAATCAAGGGCAATGTTCTCCATCAAAAAGAGTTCGCATTGCAGCTATAATAAGTCCAATTTAAGTACAGCGAACATATTAAACTGTATAAAAACCGATTTTTCTTTTAAAATCTAATGTTTGCTTTGAAAAGAAGCTTGATTACCTTGAGAAGCTCAATTTCATATCGATGAGCTAACTGAATCACCTCCATTGCCAATTCAACATCATCAACCCTTTTGTTCTCGTAAATGTACAGTAACATTGCTCTGACGGCATCAGTATCATCAGACAGCTTTAATTCTCCATCTTGAACTTCTTTAGCTTCTTCTCGAAACATTGCTCTGAATACTGGAGATTTTTGAGCCAGAAGACATTTGGATACCTAAAATTAGATAAAAAAGTAAGTATACTCTTTCAACAGCATAAGTACCCAGAAGATTCTCTAAAACGGGTATTTTTCGATGTGTTTTAGATGAAAGTTTATCAAAAAAGTGGATTCGAACCTAAATTAAGAAGAATAAGCTAAGAGTCTTACATAAAACGTCTCCTTGTCCGTTGTTATCTTAAAGTCAATGAAACAAGCGACGTTGAAAACGGCATCATCTTCACAAAAATCATCTTTGATTTCGGCTACCCGTTCTGAAACACAACATTATGTAGTTAATTTACAACAACAAAAAATAGATGTAGATAATGTAAAACAACAAAAAGTAGATGTAGATAATATAAAATATAAAGCAAATTAGATGTATAGGATGTAAACCATAACCTACTCTTCAAATAACAAAGATTTGATTGAATCAAGCTCTCACGCTGCCTCAATTTGATCTGTTTTTCCGTGGACATGTTATTCAGAAGGCTGAAACAAATCAAACATTAAAAACAATGCCTGAAACAATATGAAAGTAAAAGTAAGGTATAAAAAAGGTTACATTAAAAAATTAAAAACGTTTTCCAAGAAATCTCTTCTGATTCCCAGTTCGAAAAACAAAAAACGGCCAGAAAAATTGGGCGATGACAACTTTTCTAGAGGATATGATCGATTTTCTGGAAGATTTCTTGACAGTTTTTTTAAGTTTTGAACTAATTGTTGTACTTTGTGAATTCTTATTTGAATTTAGATTATTAACAATTATTTTAACACTCTAAATTGAAGATTTAACGCCAAACAGATCAGGAATACATTATTCTTTATCATTTTATTATCTCCATGTTGATGTAGAGCCTTGTAAGATTTCACAGTATCAGAAACCCGGACATAAACAATCTTCAGTTTATAAAATCAAGTTTTTTAGGTAATACTTGACCTTGTTTTTCACATATTTTACAGTTTAAGTAAAAATTTTGTTTTCGAACAAAAAAGTTCATTTATATACAAGTGAAATGAAGAGCTCAGCCGTTGGATTCGTGTTTCTCCTCCTGATTACTGTATTTTTGATTAGAATGGCTTCATCTGGTAAGTTTGTGGTTTATATTGTAGTAGAGCTGAGCTTTCTTGTAGTAAACCTATTTTGTAAGCAAAGTATTGGTTTTAGAGGGCGGTAACAGAGCTGGAAAGGTGTACATATCGGGTTGTTCAAATAGTCCTGAGCCCCCTCTCAAACCACATTTTTGGGGATAGGGGCACATAATTGTTTGAACAATCTAATATTATGAATTTTCCCCTAACTTCTTCATTATTTTCCTAATAAATGCCTCAGGGGCTTTTAAGGCTTAAAAGATGATTTAGGGCCGAAAGCTTTCGCGGTAGGGGGCGAGTACGGTAAAGTTTTATCATCATAGGGATGTGGAAGGTAAAAAAATATATTTTTTTAATTTTTAGCAATACAACAAGACTGTAAAAGCCAATGTTCAAATTGTGAAGGCTACAAAGAGCGGTTCCAATTTGGAGAGAACCGTGTTATTAATGGTACCGAACGTTGTGTTTGCCTGAATTACCAGCCAAAAGTCAACTTAACCGACTTCAATAAGGAATTGTGATCGATTTTACATATTGTTATTGATTTTTCAATAAATTATTTTTTTTTGTTTTTGGCTACTAATGATTAGGTCTGAAAAGGGGCATTAAAAATTCGGGGCCCTTAGGCGGTCAAAAAAATGTGAAAGGGAACAAGTCGAAAAATCTGGATCGGTTCCTATTTTAATTTTTTCAAATTCGAAATTGAATTTTTAAATAAATATTTAAAATTTTTGATTAGATGCAAATTTTGTGGGAAAGAATTAATTTTTTGTTTTAAAAAGGCATTTTTTCCCAAATTTCGATGATGAAATCAGTCGTTGGATTCGTATTTTGCCTGGTTCTTGCAGCTGTTGTACTTGAGTCTGTAATAGGCATAACACCAAAACGTAGGTCTTATTCCATGTTTTTTAGAATTTTATTTTGATTTTTTAAAATTCTTGACTTTTTTTATTTCTAATTACATTTAGACTTATTTAGTTTCGTTTGTAGGCTTGTAATGGTCTAGGCTTCATCAAAAAATCAAGTTTTTAATATTTTAATCAGTAGCCAAAAATGGATAAACGTAAAGCTTTTTACTTCTAAGAAGGAAAGTACCCTACCTTACCCGCTCAGAATTTGTTCAAAAGTTTAATATGAATTCTTTGTACCACAAATAGTACCCGTAAAAAATTTTAGCTCGCGCTTTTAAGTTTTAAAATTTAAATATTTGTTTTCCGCAATTTGGCATTATGTCGCAAGCACTTTCGATTTTCCAGACAAGCTAGGGTTACAAACTTAAAAATTTAGATTCATTTAACGGTTTATTACAATAATATATGAAAGAAAAATCAGTAAAAGTCAAAAAAGACAAATTTATTAGTTTGAAACACAATGCCAACTTGGCCGGTAATTCAAAACTTAATTTTTTGATTTCGATTTTCTCGTGTTTGACTAAAAAGCGCGATTTAATAGTTTGCTGAAGATCTTATGTTTACATGATCTTTCTATGTTAAAAGTTTGAAGGCAATCAAAGTGATTACATCAGACTGTTTTAGGCAAAAGTCGGTAGTTTTGAAGCTTTTTGTTTCTAAATTGTGAGCTTTTTCGATTTTTTTGTAATAGCTCTGTAATTTTACTGATTTTTTCAACTTACTGTACTGTTTAAAGCTTTAAATTTGCTCTTTTTCAGCAATGTACAAAGATTGCCAGTACCAATGTTTGAATTGTGAAGGCTTCAAAGAACGCTTCCACTATGGGGAATCTCGTGTCATTAATGGTACAAAGCGCTGTGTTTGTCTGAATTACGATCCGAATGGCAACAATACCGACTTCAAATTGGAATTGTGATCAATTTTACGAGATTTTAATAGAATTATGAATAAATTTTGATTTTTTATTGTTTCTTGGATCTAGCGCGGCAGGTTGAGCACATTCTTCTTGTGAATAAAAATTACAGAGAGCTTGCAACGTGCAGTATAAATATTAAAAACTGCACTGTGCAATCAAAGATTGCCGGATATTAAGTCCCTCTTAATTACCCAAAGTTATAAAAACACACCTTACAGATAACATACGACACCTTAAACATAATATTTATTCATTCCATGCATTTTTTCGAATTTTACCACGTTTACAATATTACACTAATATTGAGCTTACAGTATAACTGCAATACTGTTTCAGTTAGATATGCCTAACAAAAAAGGAAAGGGGAAAAGACTCGTTTGCAATTTGAATACCGCTAAATGGCTTTAGTTACACCGTAATCGTTCCTATAGTATTTTACTCCGTGTTTTTTTTGGATTCTGAAGACCGGATTTTACGTGATTTACCAAGGTAAAGGCTGTTATCGATAATATATGTCACGAAAGTTGATAAAATTGATTAAAGAAGCTAGAAAATTAAGAAAATACTATAAAATGATGAAAAATTAATATAAAAAAATGGAAAACTACTGTAAAATAGGTAGAAGATAATGTAAATCATCAAAAAACTGATGTTAAACTTGAAAAAATACTCAAAAACTACTGTAAATCATAAAAAAAACTAAAGTAAAAACCAGTCTATAGTAAGAGTAGACCCATGTTTTCATATAACTCGACTTGTTTTCAGTTACTTTCGTTGTTAACCGTAGCTTCAGGCTTTGGAATCCTAACTATGACTTCTTCGAACACCTCCTTGTCCTTGAACGTCTTCTCGAGGCGGAAGAAGGTGAACAATACCCGTTGACAATCGAGAACCTTCTCAAAGTCCGTGTTCAACTGTATCAGCCATGGGATGATGTCGTTCTCAATCTTGCGGAACATAGCCGCCGTCATTATACAAGCTGAAATGAGATGAAATGTTGATAAAACAAAGATAATGATAGAATATTATACTAGACTTTAAAACGATCAATTCTAAACCCAATTAAAGCCCCCAAACTTTAGCTAAAAGCCCATAATATCATATAAACAAATCAAAATGATTCATAACACCTACCAAGAGCAATAACAAAAGGAGGAAACAACAACACAGTATCAGTTCGATATGAATCATTAATCAGCATCCATACATCGGAATGTAGCTCATCTATATGCCTATTCGAGTGCTCTTTTAAATCTTGAAATAAAACTTTTAAACTTCGATACGGATGCCAAACATGTAGTGAGCAATCAATTATCTGTAACAACATAAACTCGGCTTCGTGAATATATTGCGGCCGCAAACAGAACTCTGGCTTCGTGGAATATTTTCGTACTGAAAAAAGATTATATTTGATATTGATTTAGTTAAAAAAAGCTCTGAAGCTTAGAAAGATTTTAATTTTAGTCTAAAGACCATTAAAATACCCAAAAACGTAAAATTCTTGTTTGATCTAAGAAATATATCTAAAACTTCAATACAAAATTATATCAAAGCTCACAAACAAAAATACTTGTTCTTATTTCGAATTACAACCTAAACCAGATCAACGGAGGCCCTACGGGCCTCCTATGATCTGGACGTTGCAATTTCATTTTCATTTTACTAAATTCAATACATTTCATAACATTCATACAAATTAGCTCGGGCCTGCGGCCCTCGCACATTGCTTTTGATCTGGACATTGTAATATCATGTTATCTGGTCTTCAGTATGTTAATTTAAATACAGTTTATAATATTCAAACTCGTGGGCTCGGGCCTACGGCCCTCGCACATCTTCACACTTTTTAAAATAGTACAGTATCATTCTATAACTTCATTGTAAGAAAATAGCATCGTGCTCAAAAAAGGACGAACTTTATACAATGCAAATGCCTCGGGCCTTCGGCCCTCGGCGCGTTGCAAAGCATCTATTTTTAAAACTTAAGATTTTTACCATTTTACTATCATTTTTTATTTCCAAATTCAAAGTTTTTCACATTTTCATTTTCAAATCCCCACCGCTCAATTTCAACCAATTTTTTAACAATAAAATAGAATGCTTCATTTTGCCGGCTTCACTTTTTTGTCACAACATACCACCTCTCTGCATTCAGTGCGGGGAAATCAAATAGAAAACAAAATAACTTACAATAAGAGTTGATATAGTTCGATATTCGTGTCGTACTTAATATCATAAACTCTTCTGTCTTCGAAGCCACAAATATACTCGTAGCAGCCATTAAAATGGGATCAACATCTTTGAGAGACCTTCTAAAATAATTCAAAATCATAAATATTCAAAAAAAAAATAAATCTTAACGTCAAAAACAAAAAATTATAGTAAATTTTATGCTATATAAATCAGAAAGCAGTATACAATACGTATTTTACATTGAAACAAATCATTACCTAACGTAAAACCTTCTGAAATACGTCATAGCAGTAGCTATAATCTGCTGTCTCAATTTGTTATCTGTTCCAATGGCGTGAATTACTGAAAAAAAATTTTATGTAACATTTTAGGTTAGGATAAATATAGCTGATGATAAAAACCCTGTTTTCAATCCATTTGAAGTAAAACCAAAACCTAAAGACCAAAAAAGCAAAAACAATAAATAAACTTACAATTACAGTAAAAAATCATAATTTTCTGATATTCTTCTTCACTAAACACCTTCATATCTTCCCCGCGGTCTCGGCACAAGTCAGCTCGCTCCAGAATCCATTCTTTGCTTAAAATACCATTTTTAGACAACATAAAACAATCAAAAAAACCTAAAAATGTAAATTCTTACCAGTGCGAGCTCTTCCAAAAACTTTCTCCCATTTAGTTGCCCAAAACCTGTAAAGATATCAAATTAAAAATTAAAAATGTCAAGTGTAATGTAATTTCACAACTCTAATGTATTGAATCGATAAAAGTGGAATGAATAATAGAGAGAAAACACCCAGTTCCACGGGTTTTGCGTGAATTTTTGGTCTTTCTGTCTAGACGTCTACAATTTCTTTTTTGGAAAACGGAACGCCACACTTTTTGCTAACTTCGTTTTCGTTGCGGGACTTAACAGTAGGAACAATGTTATGCAAATTTTTACATTTTATCTGTAAAACGTGTGAAATTGCTGAAAATGATATTCAATTTGGGTTTTATAAAAATATTATTTTGCAAAAGAAGTGATAATGAAGTTGGTATTGAGTGTTTTTTTGTTGGCTACGCTGGTTGAAGCATATCAGGTTGGTATCGAGCCTGGAGATGCTGCTTGCTTTCATATGAACTTCCAAACGGACGATTACGTTAAAGTGCAATATGAAGTAAGTTTTAACTGCTGATTTGGTATTTATAGCTTATTCATTTTTACTTTTTTTGAAATTTAACGAATATTGTTTTAGGTCCACGCAGGAGGTTATTTGGACATTAATTTCAACTTGACCAGCCCTTCAAATGAGCTCTTGCACACAACATTGAACACTTCTGCTCATTTCATGTTCCGTTCGTCGCATGTTGGAAATTATAAGATTTGTTTTGACAATTCTTATGGAGTTAGCCAGCAGATCAAGGAGATTAGCTTCTTCTTCGATATAGATCAAACAAAAACTATGGAAAAGGTTCAGCATCATCATGGATCTAATACTTGTAAGTTTTAAGTATTTTAAATTGATATTGAATAATTTTTTTTGTTAAAAAGTAAAGTTATATTAACATACATACTTCAGCGCAATGATTTAACTTTAAAATTTTTGAAATCGATTTTGAAACTTTAGATTTTACACACGGATTACCCATGATGCTCAAGTGCTTTATGCAAATTTTTATGAAAATCTGTCGTGCCTAACATTTTTTACCTAAAATTTCCTTCCTCGACCACCTAAAATAAAATAATATAATTTTAGCTGATCACGAGCGCCTCGTGAGCATGGTGCACAATTTGAAAGAACAGTTGTACGAAGTGAACAGTGAGACATATTTCTTGCAAATGCGACAAAAATGGCACTCTGTAATTGTCTATAAAACCAACTTTTCCGTGGTCGCCTTCGGCGTCTTCCAATGCATTTTCATGGCTGTTGGTGGATGGCTCCAGGTCTATTATACTCAAAAGTTCTTCGAAGTCAGATTGTGCGTATAGATTGATGTTGCAGCAGTACGAAGGGTTGTGAGCTTATTGGATGAGTAAATCTGTTGTTTTATGTCATTGGATTATATTGTTTTAGAGACCTTGTAAAGGTTGGAATAAAGTGTTGTATAAGAATGGTTGTAGTTTGTTGGAAGATTTACGTGGTATGAAAACAACCAGAAGAGACTTATCTATATTTGTGTTGAGTTAGTTTTTTGTAATTTTAGGTATTAATTTGGCTGTTAGGCTAAAAACGAAGGAGCTTTTGACCAAAATTTTGGCTAAAAAAGTATATAAAATTAAATGGTTTTCATGAATTTCAAGGGATTAATTAAGGTTTTTTTTGTAAAATACTCCGTTTAACTCCTGTCCAATATAAAATAGAATAGAATTTTAAATTTTTGTCTTAGCACGCGCAATATTTGGCTAAAAGTAATGGAAAACAGTTAAAGACATGTTACTTGCGGTCGATTGATTCGACGTTTTTTCGGCTTCTAAAATACCGATTAGAAAAGTGCGAAGGCATTAATGAGAGGACGGTGGAACGATCAAACAAATCATTTGCGGACGGTCATTTGCTAAAACAATATTTGACTACTTTCAAGGATACTCCTTGTTTATGGTCTTTTTTTGAAAAAATGTTGTTTTTTTGTTTTTAGGCTAGACTTTGTAAGCATGTAAGAAATTATTTTTGAATAGTTTAAGAGTTTTGGTGTATAAGAATATTCTATTAATGATGTAAGAAAGAAAGTTTATTTTCTAATCAAGGTCAAGTCATAAAAACCGAACTACAAAGCTAAACGAATGCCTCTGGCAATCCTAGTTGACCTATTAGGAAGCCTTGGGGGTAGTAGCGGCTGCAGCAGCACCAGTAGTCTTGACAGCTGAAGTGGCACCAGTTCCAGATGGAGCTTTAGCTGGGGCTTTGTGGGCTGGAGCTTTGTGAGCTGGAGCTTTGTGTGCTGGAGGATGGTGGGCTGGCTTCTTGTGGACTGGCTTCTTACCGTGGTGGGCAGCTCCTAAAGATTTTTATGGTTATGATAGTATCTTATGGAAACTGTGATTTTTAATAGAAATTTTTTACATTACTGTAGGTTTCACTTACCAAGAGCAGTGACGGCTAAAAGCGCCAAAAGAAGGATGATGAAGAATCTCATATTGGAATGGACAAACAACTTAATGAATGATATGATTATGGCTGATATTTTAGACTTTATATACTAAATTATAAGTGAGGATTTACATAATAATTATTTATTATTTTTGTTTGTTTCCGTCTGGTTTATGTTGTCTATAAGGACTACATATTATACGGTTATTAGGATTGTTATGTAAATTTAGACAATCAGCTGCAAATCTGAATAACGTGCAGTATAAATAGGAAAAAGAAGCAACAATAATCATATCATTCATTGACTTGTTTGTCTATTACAATATGAGATTCTTCATCATCCTTCTCTTGGCTCTTTTGGCTGTCACTGTTCTTGGTAAGTCGACATTACAGTAATATGAAGCATTTTTTTATTCAACCAAGGTTTTTTGAGTAAGATATTTACTATTTTAACCATAAAAATCTGTAGGAGCTGCCCACCACGGTAAGAAGCCAGTCCACAAAAAGCCAGCGCATCATCCTTTAGCCCATAAAGGTCCAGCTCACAAAACCCCAGCCAAAGCCGGTACCAAAGCTCCATCTGGAACTGGTGCCACTTCAGCTGCCAAGACTACTGGTGCTGCTGCGGCCGCTACTACCGCCAAGGCTGCTTAATATGTCAACTAGGATTGTTACGTATTACTGTTGGTACCAAAAAGCTTATTGTTTACTTTTCATAGTTAGAACACAAAATAAATTTAGTACTATTTAAAGTTGAAGTATTAGGTCGTTCACTTAATTCTCTGCTCTCTTTAAAGCAACTTTTTAAAAAAGTATAGCTTTTCTTTTGCTTTTTTAAGTTTTTTAAGACACTTGGTATAATATTTATGTACCTAAAATACGAAAATCAAGCAATCCCTAATGTGCCCCGACAGTGACAGTCTTTGATTTACCTCAAAACAATGTCCGAGTCTGTTTCATCCTCAAACAAATTAATCTTAATCGCCAGAGCTGACGGTACCCCGCCGGCTTCGGCACCCAATCGTTTTCGCTTTTTTTGGCTCACTGTTCTCGCCCGTTCCTTCTGTTCGCCTCTGATGGGTCATTAAAAGGGACGACGGCTGTTTTTGATTATGTAGCTGCGGTCAAGCTTTGGTGAAATATTAAATTTTAATTCGATTTTGAGGGCAGGGTAGTTTTGTATTTATTTTTTATTGACTGTATGTAGACAGTCAGAGTTTGGTAGAAAGAAAAGGGTGGGATAGGGTAGAGTGGTGAATGGAAAATTACAAAATGTTAGGTACAGTAAGGAAAGGCTATGAAAGTTGTAGGGCTGGGTTTAAAAGGGTAGGCTAGGGCAGGGTAGGGTAGGGTATAGTAGAGTAGGATAGGGCAGGGTAGAGTAAGTGAGGATAGCTTAGGGTAGGATAGTGTAGAGTAGTGAGATTACCATAAAATATGGTAGGGTACTAGATCGAAAAAGAGGCCCACTAGGCCCGGCCTGATTCTGGGCCAAAGCAAATTTGAAACGGAGCAGGCCGGCTGCAGTGGGGTTGAGACCTATGCTTTGTGGAAATGTCCTGTCTTGTGTCTAATCCTGGAACTGGGCCCAAACCAAGTCTCGGTTCGTGGGCTAGGCTGAAAACTTGGCCCCGCTCTCTTTACAGGTCTATGGGGTCCAGTAGGACAAGGATAAAGATGGCGGAAAGGCTATGATAGAGTAGGTTAGTAAGAAAGCGTAGGGTAGGATAGGATGGGGTAGGATATGGTAGGGCAGGGTAGGGTAGGGTAGGGTAGGGTAGGGTGGGGTAGGGTAGGGTAGGGTAGGGTAGGGTAGGGTAAGGTAGGGTAAGGTAGGGTAGGGTAGGGTAGGGTAGGGTAGGGTAGGGTAGGGTAGGGTAGGGTAGGGTAGGGTGGGGTAGGGTAGGGTAGGGTAGGATAGGGTAGAATAAAGCAGTACGGTTTAAAAAATTTTTAAAGCCTGAGGTCCTACTGCAAACAATTTATAATTTTTATAAAAAATATTTGTGCTACTGTAACCCTCACTTCAAATATGTCATACTTTTTACAAAAACACCCCTTTACCGGTTCCTACAGTAACCGTATTATTGTTGTTTGTGCTACAAAAAACGGAGAAAATATTTAAAAGCTAATATTTTAACTGTTCCTCGGGGTCATTCGCCGCTTTGGCCAATTAAATTTTGTTTAAAAAACTAATTTTGCTTGGCTAGCCATTGTCTGCGTTTATTAGTTTTGGGCTTAATTTACATTTTAACTTTGTTTTTGTAGCTTCCAGGCAAAAACATTGTTTATAGTAACTGGAAATGGGCTGGTTTGGGTTGTTTTTCTTTGGAAATGGGGGTGGATTTCTTTAAAATCGGGGCGGATTTTAAATTTTAGGGAGGGGTAGGGTGTTATTTTTGTTTTGACATAACGAGCGGTGGTTTTTAAATAATGGTGGTATGGGTGGATTTTATTTTTTTGAAGGGGTGATTTGTTCAAAACATTTTTTTGAAGGGGTGTTTTTTTAAAATATTTTTTAAGTACGGGTGGTTTTTAAATTTTTTTATATGACAGCCATTTTTAAACTCACACAACGACCTTAATCGTTCTGTGCTAATAATTGTAATTTGACCTCGACGAAAACAAAAGAGATATTACCACAGTAATTTGTAACACAATCAAAACTTGTACTGACATTGACTGAATGCCATAATTAGCAATGTTACGCAATTACTAGTAAGTCTTTAAAAGTCAAGGTCAGTATAAGGGTATGCTCAAGGTGATTTGTATATTTATAGTTTACTGTGCTTTGTATATTGGACTACTTAACCTTAGCTTTGCTCTAGCCGTGCCTTAGCTCTAGCTTTGCTCTAGCCTTGCCATAGCTTTGCTTTAGTCTTAGCCCTAGTCTTGCTATAGCTTTGCTTTAGCTTTGCCCTAGCATTGCCCTAGCCTTGCCCTAGCCTTGCCCTAGCCTTGCCCTAGCCTTGCCCTAGCCTAGCCCTTGCCTTAGCCTTGCCGTAGCCTCGCTCTAGCCTTGCCGTAGCCTTGCTCTAGCCTTGCGTTATCCTTGCCCGAAATTAACCTATTTCTTTACATTGCTGTACTTTATCTTATTATATTTACTGTTACCGTAATTGTATTTAGCCTATGCTTGGCATACTGTATAAAATATTTTACAAATTTTGCAAAAGTTTCCAAAAATCAAGAGAAATTTGCATAATTAACTAATGTTCTATTTGATTTTCATTCACAAAATTCGTAATATTAAATGAGCAAAGTTGAGGGTGGATATGAAACACTACCACAACAAAAGAATATGCTTATTAACCTTATTACATTCCGAATCAACATAATAGTATATATAGAGAAGGGCGAGGGTGAGGTTACATTTATGTACATTCATATGGCGAGGGCTGTCTGCAAAGGCCAAAAATCTAGGTTTAGTTGGAAACTGATGTACTTTATGTTATCAAGGCTTGCAAAGTATGATTGACAGGGTTGATGTTAATTGGCGTTGGTACTGGAGGGCTGTACTACTTTATCTTAGGTTTTTTCTACGATTTTTGATGTTATGTTACTATAGTCACTAAGTGTTTTTGGCAAAACTTTATTTTCTAATCATAACAAGTTGATAAAGATGTACTACGATGCTATCAAGATAGCATTTGAATCCTAGTTGGCTTATTAAGCAGCCTTGGCGGTAGTAGCGGCCGCAGCAGCACCAGTAGTCTTGGCAGCTGAAGTGGCACCAGTTCCAGACGGAGATTTAGTACCGGCTTTGGCTGGGGCTTTGTGGGCTGGAGGATGGTGTGCTGGCTTCTTGTGGACTGGCTTCTTACCGTGGTGGGCAGCTTCTACAGATTTTTATAGTTACAATAGTAAATATAATATCTTACTCAAAAATCCTTTGTTTTACAATATAAATTGTTTATAGTACTGTAACTTAGAGACTTACCAAGAGCAGTAACAGCCAAAAAAGCCAAAAGAAGGATGATAAAGAATCTCATATAGGAATGGACAAACGAGTTAATGAATGATATGATTATTGTCAGTTTTGTAGTCTTTATATACTAACATCTAACTGAGGATTTACGTTCTGATTTTCTCTTGTTTTTGTTTGTTTTTGTCTGGTTTATGTTGTCTATAAGGACTACATATTATTATTAGGATTATTATGTATATCTAGACAATCCGATACAAATCTGAATGAATTTTAGTATAAATAGGAAGAAGAATCAACAATAACCATATCATTCATTACTTGATTGTCCATTCCAATATGAGATTCTTTATCATCCTTCTTTTGGCTCTTTTGGCTGTCACTGCTCTTGGTAAGTCAAACTTACTGTAATTTAAAACAAAGATAGATAAGTTACTTATATTAAAAACCAAAACTTTTTGAGTAAGATTCTATTGTAACTATAAAAAGCTGTAGGAGCAGCCCGCCACGGTAAGAAGCCTGTTCACAAGAAGCCAGCCCACCATCCTCCAGCGCACAAAGCTCCAGCTCACAAAGCCCCAGCCAAAGCCGGTACCAAAGCTCCATCTGGAACTAGTGCCACTTCAGCTGCCAAGACTACTGGTGTCGCTGCGGCCGCTACTACCGCCAAGGCTTCTTAATATGTCATCTAGGATTGTTACTAGTTTTATTTAGTAAACTAGAGGTACTTTATATAGTTAGTAAGTAAATTTTTATTTTGGCACATACATTTAGAAATGTCACATTCAAATTTTAAAAAATCTTGTTTACTACAGTAATCTCCGTTCGTTTCTAAATCTGTTTTAATTCTAAGAAGCCAATTAAATCGCGGAACTCGAAGCGTGTTGTAGCCTGGATTCCAATCTCCGAATCGCATAACAAGCGGTTTCACATAGTAAAACATTTACTATCATATTGTTTTAATTGTCTCTTATTAAAGTATCCTTATTGGAGTAATGAAATTACATATTGGTTTACTGTAGTGTAGGTTCGTGTTTTACTGTAGTATGGCTTTAGTAAACCATTATGAAAGACAAGGCAAGGTTTAAGCGGTGGCTGGGTATGACACGGCAAGGCTGGTAGGCAAGAGTACAGTAGGGCAAGGCTAGGCAAAGAAGGGCAGTGTAGGGATTGGCAAAGCAAAGTGAGGGCAATGTAGGGCATGTCAAAGCAAATTCAGCTCTAAGGCTAAAGCTAAGACTAGGGCTTGGCAAAGCAAAGCCAGAACTAAGGCTAAAGTTACGAATAGGCTAGGGCTTTGGGCTGGGCTCTGGGCTAGACAAAGGAAGAGTTGAGCAGGGCAGAGCAAGGTTAAGGCGCTGCACAGTACTTTGTACACAAATACGTGACATAGTATAACGATTTACTAAATTCCAAACAAAAACTGTTGAAATACAGTGTTATATTTACTAAGAATTGTACAAACTTCACAGTAAAGTTTCATTAAATGTTCTCAATAAACGGCCTTTCAGGATTGTAGCTTCACTATTACGATTATATTGTATGTTCTTTGTATTTTGTATCATAGATATGGCACATTAGTTATTTGGATTGTAGAACAACACGAGTACTTTACAGTATTTGAGCGTAATGATATTAGGGAATTGCAATGTTTTGTAAAACGTTTAAAGAGAACAATTGATAATTTGAAGAATACGAAATAAGCTTTACAGTTATATTGTTACAATTATCAGTAACGCCAACGTATGATAGAATTATTGTAAACTCGCATTTTTGTGGACAATTTAAAGTACGGTAGTGGCATGGGTTGTTGTATAAAAAATTGTAAAATGTTAGAGATGTTTTTTGGAACATGCAAAAAAGAGCTGGCAAGTTGCAAAACCCTGCTAAATTAGCCAAATTGGTGAGAAATTGATGTATTATACCTTTAAACACTAAACCGGAAGCTAATATGTTTTATATGTGCAACTAAATAGTTTTATAATGAATTTATACGAAAACTATGAGTAGATTTTGAGAAGTGCAGCTTGTGTACTTTTCATGTTAGTCAAAATTAAGAATGTGTTGACTATCATAAAAGTACTAGTATAATATTTTTGCAAGTAAAGACTTTTGTTGCAAGACCTAAACTATAGGCCATAGGGGCATTGGGACTGACATTTTGTGTTTACAATAGGGGCTGTTGTCTTTATAGAGTGATTTTTAGTACAAATTTACTTGGCGGGGCTAATTTTCTTGTTTACTATTTGGAAAGTTGCTTATACATAGTGTTTTTCACTATATAGATAGAATAATGTAATATAACAGGCGACTTGTTTTACTCTACGTTTTTGATGTTACGTTTTGGCACTTGACCAAGTAGACTCAAAAAAACTTTTTATAATTTCTTTAGTATGAACCTCGTCGATAGTGTGACACTTTCTTTATAATAACAGCTTTCTGGCAGTCTTTTGTAATATAACTTTTACCAAAAGTTACCTGGATAGTAAGACACTCTGATTCTCACTTTGAATTAGTCTGTTAAGTGCCCTACTAAAGAGGATTTATTGTACAGGGTGTCCAGAGAAAAGTGGAAGAAAGTCCAGGCTTCGTTCTCAAAAAACTAGAAGTCCAAATTGGCTGATTCTTTTTTTGTTAAGCTTCTAATAGCATGCGGATTTGTCCTGTATGATTTTTTTGATCATTCGGCGGAGGCTCGGCGAAGACCGGCGGACGGTATTTTTAATGTTTTCATGGCTATTCCAACCTGTTTCGTATTGCTACTCATGTTTCGGCCATTTTTCAATTCAATTTTAAAATTTTATTAAAATTTGGTACAATCGGCGGAGAAACCCGGCGAACGCCATAACTCAGCCAAGTATTGATATTTTTTTTCCAAACAAAAACTAACATTTTCTATGTTTCTTTGCCATAAAAGTGGACTAAATTTGGTAATTTTTAAACTTGTGCACAAAAATCGGCGGAGAGCACGTTTGTCGGCGGAGGCCATAACTCTGTTCGAAGTCAATACTTGAACTTGAAGCAAAAACTATTACGTTCGTATACCAATTGTCTTGGTACATATTAGTTAAGTTAGTAAATTTTTACAAAAAATATCTTGTTGATACAAATAAGGTTGCGGTCTCTTGACGTTAAAAGCAAATGTGTAACAAAATTTCTTTATGTTAAAGAAGTATCACATACAAACACACTGTTTTTTGTTTGAAATAAAAATATTGACTTTCAACAAATTTATGGCCTTCGCCGATAAACATACTCTCCGCCGATTTCTCAGTTTTTATTTGAAGACAATCAAATTTTATTATTTTAGAGGATATTCACATACAAACATGATTATTTTTGTTTGAAGTCAAAATATTGACTTTGAACGAAGTTATGCCCTCCGCCGATAAACGGGGTCTCCGCCGATTCTTCCGTTTTTGTTTAAAATTTGTAAAAAATTTTTTTAATCTAAAGAAGATCTTCATAAAAACATAATGGTTTTTGTTTCAAGTCAAAATATGGACTTTGAACAATGTTATGGCCTCCGCCGATAAACAGAGTCTCCGCCGATTCTTTAATTTTTGTTTAAATTTTGTCAAACTCTATCATTTTAAAGAAGATTTTCATACAAACATGATTATTTTTGTTTGAAGTCAAAATATTGACTTTGAACAGAGTTATGGCCTCCGCCGATAAACGTGCTCTCCGCCGATTTTTGTGCACAAGTTTAAAAATTACCAAATTTAGTCCACTTTTATGGCAAAGAAACATAGAAAATGTTAGTTTTTGTTTGGAAAAAAAATATCAATACTTGGCTGAGTTATGGCGTTCGCCGGGTTTCTCCGCCGATTGTACCAAATTTTAATAAAATTTTAAAATTGAATTGAAAAATGGCCAAAACATGAGTAGCAATACGAAACAGGTTGGAATAACCATGAAAACAGTAAAAATACCGTCCGCCGGTCTTCGCCGAACCTCCGCCGAATGATCAAAAAAATCATACAGAACAAATCCGCATGCTATTAGAAGCTTAACAAAAAAAGAATCAGCCAATTTGGACTTCTAGTTTTTGAGAACGAAGCCTGGACTTTCTTCCACTTTTCTCTGGACACCCTGTACTAAAACTTGCTTAGGTTAAAATTCTACTGTATTTTTTAAATAGTTTTTAGTTTTTTATTGTGTTAAGTATATATGTTACAAAATATATGCGTTACAGTATTTCTAACTCAAAAATATTTATTCGATTGTTATGAACTTGAATTCAGCGTTAATACATACGATAGTAATTAAATCGGCTACCCAATGTAATTGCGGGAATTGGGCGGGGTTTGGGCGGACAAATAGGCGGGGATTAATAAAATGGAATTTAAATTAAGAATGCGAACTAAATCCCCTGTGGTATTTGAGTAAGGCGTGTTTTTTACTACAGTAATCTGTAATGTATTGGTTAAGGTTGAGTATAACAGTTACTTCGGTCGAGTGTTTTATGAAGTTATAGGCCGTGGTGTATAGGTTATTGTTGTAGTTTTTTTAATGTGAGCTTTTATACTGTAGCTAGTTACTGTAACAGTAAGCATAAAAACAGTAGTTTAGATATTGTAGATATAAGCATATATGTATACATAGCTAGTTACCGTAAATGTAAGCATTTTACAGAAGGTAACTATGATAGTTGTAGCTATATATACAGTAGCTAATTACTGTAGAAGACGTAAGGTTATGTGTTATATTACTATATGTTGCATTTGCGGAAATCTCAAAGTTTAAAGCATAGTATATGTGGGTTGTGACTTTACAAAATACAATAGTAAATGCTGCTCACTTTACGTAGTTTATCTTTTAAATTTGTATTTTACAACGAAACGTTTGTTAACATATCATGTAACCGGAATGTAAAACATCAAATGTTCATAACATTTTAAATTTCACAGTAATTAGTGACTACAAATGCAATTGTGCGAATGTTATAATTTGTAAACATGATTTACACAGTATTTTATATTTTTTAATTTTTTAGGTTATGATGTGTAAAGTAAACTCTAGGGTAGAGCAAGAAAAGGGCTAGGGCTCTAGGCTAAGGCTTTGGGTTAGGGCTCTGGGCTAGGGCTCTGAGCTAGGGTTCTGGGCTAGGGTTCTGGGCTAGTGCTCTATGCTAGGGCTTTGGGTTAAGGCTTTGAGTTAGGGCTCTGGGCTACAGCTTCAACGCAAGATATAGATATACAGACATCGCAGGGGGGGGGGATAGGGGGTGGGTGGTGATGACCAGTGTTTGGTCCGGACAGACCAAAACAAAAATTTTGGGTTTGGACCGGACCTAAAAATCGCCGGACCGAACCGATGAAAAACGTTCCGGACCGGTTCGGGCAAAACACTGGTGATGACGGTTTGGTGAAATCAGAGCAAGCCGTTGTAGATGTCCTTAAAGTATGATATATGCATTTTGTATTTACACTCAATTTTCTTTTTATACATGTTAGGTGCATGTTCAAATCTTGTGACGACCAAAATTTCTAAAAATATCGTATATTCTCTATTCTCTAAACAACTGACAAAGATACAATTTACATGAAGATAATAGTAATGTTTGTTAGTTTTACGTTTGTATTGTACGTAGCTACATCCGTTAAGGTTTATTCTATTACCAATATTAAAAAATGTTTACTGATTCGTCATAATTTTTAACTGTAGATTAATGTTTGTCATCGAAAAAATACTTTATTCTCTAATAACACTAGATAAATCAAAACTTCTAATCGTTGGCAGATTAAGCAGCCTTAGCGGTAGTAGCGGCCGCAGCAGCACCAGTAGTCTTGGCAGCTGAAGTGGCACTAGTTCCAGATGGAGCTTTAGTACCGGCTTTGGCTGGGGCTTTGTGAGCTGGAGCTTTGTGGGCTGGAGGGTGGTGGGCTGGAGCTTTGTGGGCTGGCTTTTTACCGTGGTGAGCGGCTCCTATAGATTATTATACATAGTAAAAATAATAATTTGATATAAAAAGCTTTGAATTATACTGTAAGTTTGACTTACCAAGTGCAGTAACAGCCAAAAGAGCCAAAAGAAGGATGATGAAGAATCTCATGTTGGAATGGACAAACAAGTTAATCAATGATATGGTTTTTGTTGATTTTTAGGCCCTTTTATACTATTTATTCAGTTAAGATTTGCATATCAAACCAGGTTAACACGTTTTGTTTGGTGCCTTATTTTTTAATCTGTTAATACGTTGTAGTTCTCTCCTACACTAATACCAGACAAAAACAAAATAAAGTAATTGATAAAAGCATATACTTGATATGCAAATTTTTATATATGATTTAGTATATAAATCCCAAAAAAAGTAACAATAATCATATTATTCATTGACTTGTTTGTCCATTCCAACATGAGGTACTTCACCATCCTTCTTTTGGCGCTTTTGGCTGTTACTGCTCTTGGTAAGTCAAAGTAACAGTAACAAAGTTACAGTAACATAAAACGTTTTCTGTAAGTTCTATATTTAAAAACAAAAGTTTTTTGAACAAGTTACTATTGTAAAAAAATCTGTAGGAGCAGCCCACCACGGTAAGAAGCCAGTTCACAAGAAGCCAGCTCACCACCCTCCAGCTCACAAAGTTTCAGCCAAAGCCGGCACCAAAGCTCCATCTGGAACCGGTGCCACTTCAGCTGCCAAGATTACTGGTGCTGCTGCGGCCGCTACTACCGCCAAGGCTTCTTAATAAGTCAGCTAGTATTGTTATGTATTACTTGTAGTGTAGTTTCTATTATATATTGACCATGATTAGAAAATAAAATTCAATTATTTTAAAAAATACTCGATTCAATAATCAGTCTTACACTGAAGATAATAAAAGAAAAGATAGTTATAGTTTGGGTACAAAGTGTGTGCATACTACTTACTATATATAGTTTTAACTATAAATAAAATTTAAAGGTTACTGAGTACACTTAAAATTACTTGTGACCTGTTCTTCATGTTTTAGGAACTATATTACTATGATACAAACGCTTTCCTACTGTATTATTTAGCATTTTATTTGTAGTTTTTTTACACATTATTAAACGTATACAACGTTACTTACTACAATATGTTTTCTATATATAACTTTACTTTTAAGCAAATGCTTGTTCTTTAAATAACATTTACTTTGTATTCGTGTACTTAATCATGTTGTACAGCACTCATTGTGACATTTGTTATAAAAAGTAATTACAGTAAGACGTATAAATTTACTGTATTTTCAAAACAATGTGTTATCTACGACAATTTCAGATATAAAACGGTACAACCCAAAGCAGAAGTTACTTGTTGATTTGAAGTTCCGATCGTACTAACAAAGGTGCCAGTAACATACTACTAAAGATCATACGACATGCCTCGACCCGGTAAAAATTCGTACGACGAAAACTCGTCACCGGTAAGTTATTACTGTACTCTGCCCTTCTCTCATCTTGCCTTGCCTTGCTCAGTCGTTACCTAGACTAGTCTAGCCCTACCCTATTCTATGTTACTCTACTTTACTTTACTTTGTTCTATCTTACCCTACCAATACTTTGATCTTTTATATTTATACCTATTCATTACAGAAGCCTCCCTTCTCCTACATATGGCTAACCTACATGGCAATACAAGACTCAGAAGACAAGATGCTACCTCTCACCGACATTTACAAGTATATAATGGAAAAGTTTCCGTTTTATCGTCAGAATACGCAAAGATGGCAGAACTCATTAAGGCATAACCTGAGTTTCAATGATTGTTTCATCAAGATACCAAGAAGGCCCGATCGACCAGGCAAAGGCTCGTTCTGGGCGATTCATCCAGCGGCACAACGAATGTTTGAAAACGGCAGTTGTTTGCGGCGGCAAAAGAGGTTTAAGGTGAGGATAATTGGTGTAAAATACGTATATTTTTAAAATGAATATGATGTTTTTGAGTTTATTACTGCCATAGTGGAGGGGTGGGGAAGCAAAACGTCAAAAAAATTTTTTCAAACAGATTTTTATTTTAAATTTAAAAAAATTTTATTATGATTGTTCTATGAATTCACAACCTCAATACCTTTTACTTTAACAAAACTTTATTTCCTATTCAATATCAAGTCATAAAAATTGAACTAAAAAAACTAAATGAATCTCCGTGACAATCCTAGTGGACTTATTAAGAAGCTTTGGCAGTAGTAGCGGCCGCAGCAACACCAGTACTCTTGGCAACTGAAGTGGCACCAGTTCCAGATGGAGCTTTAGTACCGGCTTTGGCTGGGGCTTTGTGAGCTGGTCCTTTGTGGGCTGGAGGGTGGTGAGCTGGCTTCTTGTGAACGGGCTTCTTACCGTGGTGGGCGGCTCCTACAGAATTTTAAAAAACGTTGTTTTTAGGCTTTAAAATACGAAATTTAAATTAAAAAAACTTGTAAGTTCAAAACTTACCAAGAGCAGTGACAGCCAAAAAAGCCAAAAGAAGGATGATAAAGAATCTCATGTTAGAATGGACAAACAAGTTAATGAATGATATGGTTATTGTTGATTCTTTTTCTATTTATACTGCACCTTTTTCAGATTTGTATCTGATAGTCTAGATTTACATAATAATCCTAATAACCGTATAATATGTAGTCCTTATAGACAACATAAAACAGACGAAAACAAACAAAAATAAGAGGAAATCAGAATGTAAATTCTCATTTAGAAGTTAGTATATAAAGAATAAAAAAATCAACAATAACAATATCATTCACTAACTTGTTTGTCCATTCCAATATGAGATTCTTTATCATCCTTCTTTTGGCTCTTTTGGCTGTCACTGCTCTTGGTAAGTCGAAGTTACAAGTTTAAAGTTATAATTATAGTTTTCAATTCAATTTCCGTATTTCAAAGTAAAAAAAATTTTTTTTAAATCTGTAGGAGCAGCCCACCACGGTAAGAAGCCAGCTCACAAAAAGCCAGCCCACCACCCACCAGCCCACAAAGCTCCAGCCCACCACACTTCAGCCCACAAAGCTCCAGCCCACAAAGCCCCAGCCGAAGCCGGTACTAAAGCTCCATCTGGAACTGGTGCCACTTCAGCTGCCAAGACTACTGGTGCTGCTGCGGCCGCTACTACCGCCAAGGCTGCTTAATAAGTCAGTTTTAGGATTTTTACGAGCATCCATTTAGCTTTATGGTTTGGTTTTTGTGAGCTGACTTTGATTAGAATATAAAGTTCTGCTAGACTATCAACATGATAATCAGTTTTAATTCTAAAATTTGAAAGGAGAAAGCCTTCAAAGTACCAAAAATTTTAAAAAATCTGATTGATCGTACCCCACCGGCTGCTTAGTTTTACTGTGTAAGCAATTTACTTTCTAAAGCAATAAGATCAACTATTTTTTTTGCCAAAGCAGCAAGATCTAATATTAAATATTAAATTTTAATTAAAAATATACAAAACGTCATGTATTTACCAGTCATCTCATTTGTTGTCACTTTTAATCTCATAACGCTTGACTAACCATAAGTTGGTCGGCGATCTTTTAATTGTTTATTTAATAATTTGGCCAGTACGTGGCAATGAAAGACTCAATCATGTACATAAGAGTACTATATACACAGTCAATGGCAGATAAGAAATTTTGGGTAGGGTAAACGAGATGGGGGGGGTGGAGGGTAGTTAAACCAAAACAAATTTTTGTCAAAAAAAGACGAAGGCTTGTCAATTTTTTCCGTTTTTTGACAGAAAACACCACGCCCAACTTTTACGATTAAATATAGATCTACCCCCCTTCTTACACCCCTTAATTTTTTTACCCCTCCCTCTTTTACAACTACCCTGCTCAGCTCATATCACATTATTTTCTAACTGTCTACCCCTAAAAAAACAAAAAGTACCCCTAACTTGTCTGCTGCCTCCCGATTGGCTGCCCTCTCTCCGCTCTTCTACTACCCCCCCCCCTCTCCTCATTTTAATCCGTCATCCAAAAACAAGCGGAATTAAGGACGATGAAAGGAATTGGAATTGTAATACTCTGTCGCGCACAATCAATTAATTTTAAGCCAATATTATATAGAGTTAAGAGTTTTCGGCGCGAATAACAAGTATTTGCGCATAATTAAATAACCGCAAAACATTGGCCAAAATATTTTGCGACACAATAAAACAACGGGTACGGTAGGGGGAGAATGATGACATTGAAAATAAGAAGTGAAAAACTCCCCTACCCTCTATTCTTTGCACACCAATGCAAGCCAATTTTTTAGCCTTAAAAACTTTAATCTTGATTTAGCTTAGCCATAGTGTAGACTTAACAAAGATCTATCGCATTGTCTAGTCTTGTTTTATCCTTGTCTTAACTGACTTACCAGTAGCCTAGCCTTATCTTTCACTACTGTAGTTTGATATAGTATAATCTCACACTTTCCATATGTGTATCTATATATTTAAGACAACATTAAAAAAAAAGAAAAAAATTTTAAATATAGTTTCAACTGCCCTCGTATTTTATAATTTGAAAAGAAAATTTTCAAATTTTTAAAAAATTTTAGTTTTGGTTTTTTAAATTCAATTTTTCGAAAATTTTTTAAAATTAAAAAAATTATTTTTTTAGTTATCCGAAGAATTCCTCTCCCACAAACCGCATCAATCTCGGCTAAAATCAATGTCCAGCCACTCCCCTGATCTTCCATTTATGTCACCTTCTAAGGCATCGTTCGACTTTATGACGCCTTATCAGTCCACATCTGATGATAGATCAACTAATTTTAACATCTTTAAAGAATTTGGGAAACTCATCAACAAGGAAACGGTACCAGCAGAACCAGGTTTGAGTGTACAACAGCTTTTGTTCGCTCAGATTTTGGCAAATCATTGTATGAACAATGATGAGGCTGAAGAAAGCGTGGAGAAGGGGTTTCTGGAGTCGTAAGTTTTGGATAGTTTGTTATAGGGGAGAGAGGCAGGGTAATTTTTTAAGCAATCCCAGGCGAGGTGACTTTTATAGAGAGTCCCAAGTAGTTAATTTTTATGGTCCAGCTTGGGCGGGGTAATTATTATGCAGTCCACGGCGGGTGATTTTTATAGACAGTCCAGGGCGGAGTAAATTTATTTTTGTAAGCAGTCCCGGGCGGGGTGATTCTTAAAGTCAGTTCAAGGCGGGACGGGGTGGTTTTCAAAGGCAGTCCGAGACGGGTTGATTATTATAGTCAGTTCAGGGCGGGGTGGGGGGATATCTTTATAGGCAGTTTTAAGCGGAGTGGGGTAACTTTTATAGGCAGTTCAGAACTGGTAGAAGTAATTTTTGTAGGTAGTCTCGAGGGAAGAGGTAGGGGGTTATTTGTATAGACAGTTTCGGGCGGGGTGATTATTAAAAGCAGTCTAAGGCTGGGTTTTTCCCTTAGGCTGTCCCGGGCGGCGTGATTCTTATAGGCAATCTTGGGCGGGGTGATTTATGTAAGTACTCGCGGGTGCTTTTTATAGGCAGTCCCAAACGGGTAACTATGTTAACCATCTTACAGCCCATTTTTCAAAATTTTTTCATTCCAGAAAGCCCCAACTATCAATGGTGACTTCAACTGAACTCAATCCCTTCTCCAATCCAGCCACATTCTCCTTGGCCAAACCCTCGTTTTCAATTGCATCCCTTCTTGGCAGTGCGAACAAACTACCTGACTTTTATTTGCCATAACAATGAAACCAGACCAATAACAATGGAATTGGCATTCTTTTTCATAGTCATATCTCGGATATTCATCAAGAACCAACCTACTGTGTCATATTGTTTTATATTAAAGTGACTTTGCTTTAGAGGTAAAGCGACTTTACTTTTGAGTTAGAGTAACTTTAGCATTTAGGAAAGCTGTAAGTTAACCAGGGATGTCGCTAGGTGAAATAAGGGCAAAGGGAGGAAGATGGGGAGCATCGACTCACTCACCTTCTCCTCTTCAGAAAAAGATCTTTAGCGACGTCCCTGACGTTAACCATAAGATTATTGTACCAAGTGTTTTAGTAATATTATAGTAATGTTATCAATATTTACGCATTTTCACTAATTTTTAACGCTTTTTTTGAATAAACTATGTTAAATTATATTGACAAACTTTTTGAAAAATCAAAAATAATCAAGTAAGTTTATCTTAAATCAGTTTTCTTTTCAAATTTCTTACATTTTCTGCTTGTACTTCAGTAGATTCTCACGAAAAGTCAGTGATTGGTACATTTGATGTGTCTCCAGGTACCTAAAAAACCATTTTTTATACAAAAATTTTAAAAATGTTAGGTTGTTTAAATGATTCTGTGCCTCCTAACCCCAAAAATAGTTCCTTGAGGAAGAGCACAGAATTATATGAACAAAATAATAAAATAAATACTCCAAATAATTAAAAATGATTTTTTTCTTATAAATCTCCCTACTACAATATAATAACAAAACTTTATTTTCTAATCAATATCAAGTCGTAAATACTGAACTACAAAGCTAAATGAAAGTTCGTGATAATCCTAGTAGACTTATTAAGCAGCCTTGGCGGTAGTAGCGGCCGCAGCAGCACCAGTAGTCTTGGCAGCTGAAGTGGCACCAGTTCCAGATGGAGCTTTAGTACCGGCTTTGGCTGGGGCTTTGTGAGCTGGAGCTTTGTGGGCTGGAGGGTGGTGGGCTGGCTTCTTACCGTGGTGGGCGGCTCCTATAGATTATTATATTAGAAGTTGTATTTTATTATAACAAGCTTTCAAAGATACTGTAATGTCGACTTACCAAGAGCAGTGACAGCCAAGAGAGCCAAAAGAAGGATGATGAAGAATCTCATATTGGAATCCGAACACGCTAATGAATAATATGCCTAAGATTGATTTTTCAGAGTTTATATACTATACAATGTGTAAAGAATTTGCATATCAAATATACGTTTTATCAATTAATTTATTTTGTTTTTGTCTGATATTAGTGTAGGAGAGAACTACAACGTATTAACAGATTAAACGGTAAGACATCAAACAAAACGTTGATATGCAAATCCCAAGTGAATAAATTGTATAAAAGCAGCGAAAAATCAACAATAATCATATTATTCATTAACTTGTTTGTCCATTTCAATATGAGATTCTTCGTCATCCTTCTTTTGGCTCTTCTGGCTATCACTGCTCTTGGTAAGTCGACATTACAGTATCTTTGAAAGCTTGTTATAATAAAATACAACTTCTACCACAATAATCTATAGGAGCCGCTCACCACGGTAAGAAACCAGTTCACAAGAAGCCAGCCCACAAAGCTCCAGCTCACAAAGCTCCAGCCAAAGCCGGTACTAAAGCTCCATCTGGAACTGGTGCCACTTCAGGTGTCAAAACTACTGGTGCTGCTGCAGCCGCTAAGGCTGCTTAATAAGTCAACTCGGATTGTTACTTATTATTTTTAGTATTGTAGCTGACTGCCTGTACTAGCCATGATTAGAAAATAAATTTTAGTTCAATTATAGTACTTTGAGAATACGGCCTAGTATATCTTGTACGACATTAATTTTATCTTGATTCACTCCAACCCCCAACCATGTATAACCCCTCTCTAACAACCCCTTAAGCCCTTGAGCCTACCTGCTTTTCCAATTGAATTCCAGTAGATCTTCCACAATTTTAGCGACAACCGGTCGTTTTTTGGGTTCGTGGTTCCAACTGGCTAGTAGAACATCTTTTAGTTTCTGAGGGGTGTCTTCGCTGATATCACAATGAAATTTAGGGTTGGCCCATAGCTCCAATTGCACTTGCATTAGGCCTTTCTTACCGTATGGTTGGGACTCACACTTTGTGTATATCTCCCAGAATACGACACTGAAATGAGTTGAATGTGTACCTACATCCAGAGACGTTGCCACAAATTAGTCCAAAGATGGGGGGAGGGAGGGGGGGGTAACCCAAAAAAAATTTATAAATTTTGTGAAGGCTGATCTCCACCCTCATTTAACCCACCCCCCCCTGTAATTCTGCGGTCACAGGGTCATCCCTCACCCTCCCGCCCATCTCCTCTCCTCCCTTACCCCTGCTTTTATCCGCCCAAAAAAACATTCTACCCCAACCTACCCCAAGCTCCATATATCAGTCGCTCTCTCATAAGAATAGTCCATCAAAGTCTCCGGTGCCATCCATCGTATAGGCGTGGGTCTTGTCTTGGGCACCTTATATGATATTCCTTTGACCGCCAACCCAAAGTCTCCAATTTTGGCACAGTTATGCTTCTTATCGACCAAGCAATTCCTGGCTGCCATATCACCATGTAGACATTCGTTGTTGTGAAGGTATTCAAGGCCCAATGCTACGTCAAAACAAAAAGCCAATCTTTGTTCTTGGGTTGTTTCGTTGTTCTGAAGATAAACGTCCATTGAGCCGGATTCTAGGTATTCTAGGATTATCTGAAAGTAATGAGAATACAGTAGAAGCAATTATACGGTAAAAGAGAGACTACGATACGAGTGAAGCTACAGTAAGGTACAACAACATCACAAAAACTAAAACTCACACTAAACTGGTCCTCCTTCAAGACAGTACCATACAATCGAACCACATTTTGATGGATATACTCCTTCTGAACATTAGCCTCTTCCGTAGCCTTTTTCAAAGCTTTTTCATTGCCAGCTCTGGGTATCTTCACAGCTACTGACACGACTTTTCCATTTAACGTCAATTCACCTTGATATACCTTGCCAAACACCCCTCCACCCAACACTTTGCCTAAGGTTATGTTATCCATGTTCAGTAGTTGATCTTGTTTCTTGATTTCTTTTGACAGTAGAACACCTAGTGATGATATTGGGGTTTTGGTTGAAGTGTGGAAGCTAAATATAGCATTATACAACGTACGGTACATAACATACTAACAAATATATTATAAACTACGCCTTATATACTCTACCCTACATTACCCCACACTCTAAACCTCAAGAATCAACTCCAAAACTTACTTTACAACCTCCAATACAGTAGCCTTAAAGTGGAAGTTGTCAAGACTGATCCCTTCACGACCTTCAACTTGACAAAACTCATACTCCAAGACAGTACCGGACCATTTCACCAAACATACCACCTTCTTCAAAGTACTTCTGTATCGCAATCCCAGTACAAAATCACCGTCATTGTGTAGCCTATCGTGCGCTAGATCATCACACAGTAAACCATAGTAAAATTGACATTGTTTTAGACTCTGAAAAATCAAAAGTTAAGGTTGAGATGCTCCAACTTATTGTGAAAAGCTGTGATAATTTAGTAAAATACGATTGTAATAAAAATTTTATAAGACAATGTCATTTTATGTTCAAAAAGTCATTTTCTTATTGCTAAACATTACTATTGGGTTGTTAAAATAATTCTGTGCCCCTATCAAAAAAATTCTTCAAAGTAAGAAGGCTAATAATTATTTGAAAAATCTAATTTGACTGATAATACATATATGAATAACAGTAAAGCAAAGAAATTAAGAGAAAAAATCTTACATCAACGTAGCTCGGTCTAACTACTACCTGCTTGGTACTACCAACATCTGGAATTTGAAAAACATCAGTTTCGTCAATGAACTCTTTTGACCCCATTGAGAATAACAAAGTCAGTATAAAACAACCAATTTTAATTTACAAAAAATAAAAAATTATGCTTTCAAAATTTATATCATACAATAACAAAACTTACAAAAAACGATGACAAGACCAAATATAAAACAAAAAAATTTATTTTCTAATCATGGCAAGATGATAAACATTATACTACATTGCTACGAAGAATACCTGACAATCCTAGTTAACTTATTAAGAAGCCTTGGCGGTAGTAGCAGCCGCAGCAGCACCAGTAGTCTTGGCAGCTGAAGTGGCACCAGTTCCAGATGGAGCTTTAGTACCGGCTTTGGCTGGGGCTTTGTGAGCTGGAGCTTTGTGAGCTGGTCCTTTGTGGGCTGGAGGGTAATGAACTGGCTTCTTGTGGACTGGCTTTTTACCGTGGTGGGCGGCTCCTACAGAAAATGTTGCTTTCAAATTACGGAAAATAAGTTTAAATTAAAAAAAATAAATATGAAATTGTAATTTTTCTACTCTCGACGTTATCAAGACTTACCGAGAGCAGTGACAGCCAAAAGAGCCAAAATAAGGATGATGAAGAATCTCATATTGGAATGGTAAAACAAGTTAATGAATGGTATGACTATTGTTGAATTTTTGGTCTTTATATACTAATCAGAACCATAAGGATTTGCATTTGAAGTATAAACTGATTTTTGGCTTTAAAATAACATTAATAAGAGCTTTACATAATTATCATAATCTTAAAATAAACAACACATATTGTCTTATTAGATTATTACCATTAATCGTATAATGTGTAGTTCTAGATAAAGTAAGGTAGACACAGACATTCAAAAAAGAACACAAATAACAAAAGCATAATGTTTATGCAAATCCTTATGGTTTAGTAAAGTATATAAAAACTACATAATCAACAATAACCATATCATTGATTGATTTGTTTGTCCATTCCAATATGAGATTCTTCATCATCCTTCTCTTGGCTCTTTTGGCTGTCAGTGCTCTTGGTAAGTTCAATTTAACATTAAAAAATATCTGAAGATGACTATTTTAAACCTTATTTTGTTTTTTGAATACTGTCATGCACACCATAACCCTTTAGGAGCCGCTCACCACGGTAAAAAGCCTGTTCACAAGAAGCCGGCCCACCACCCTCCAGCCCACAAAGCTCCAGCTCACAAAGCCCTAGCCAAAGCCGGTACCAAAGCTCCATTTGGAACTGGTGCCACTTCAGCTGCCAAGACTACTGGTGCTGCTGCGGCCGCTACTACCGCCAAGGCTTCTTAATAAATCAACTAGGATTTTCATATGTTAAGGTAAGAATAAATTTTTATTAAACGGTCAATATATTCATAGCACAAAACGTTTTTTTCGTGGTCTATAAATTTTTAGAGCAAAAAGGGTTTGTAGGTAAAAAAGGAAATCAAATCGCCCATTTTAATGTGGTTTTAATAGCAACCATCACTATTTGTTTTACCTTGTCATAAGTATTATACCAAAATCATCATTAAAATATAAAATGTCACCATAATAACATATCACAACATATAATCACCAAAAACATCAATCTCGCCCAAAACACCAATTTATTCTCAAAAACTATTAATTTTCATCAATATCTTGTCCATGACTGCTGTTATTTAATCTCATCGTCGCAGATTCTTCTTCCTTGATGCTGACTTCCTCGAGGCCTTGCTTACACATCCTTCCGAGCTGAACTCTTTGCTACTGGACCTGGACTTATTGACCGATTCGCGGCTTCTGCTCTTGGTTTTGCCTACATTCTTCTTCTTTGACTTTTTGTATTTGACCAGGTTTTCGCGGAACGTCAGAGTTTTATACATTTCGTGCGATATTGGGTACCTAAAATGATGTCGTTCAGTAAGAGCTTTTAACACCGGGAGAGGAAAAGGACAAGAGAATGGGGGGGGGGGGGGCGGGGAAGGGGGAGAGGAAAGTGTTTTTGATCTGGGAAGTAAAGATAAGCCTTCTACATTTGTAAACTAACTTTTTTCAAAAATCAAAAAAAATTTTTTTAAATTTTTTAACCCCCCCCCCTTTTTTTTACCCCTCCCTCTCTTCAAAAAGTTTACACCAATACAAAATTTCAAAGCCTTATGTCGCGAAGTTGCGAGTTAAGAAATACAAAAACATGTTTACAAAAATATAGAAGCGATCCAGAACAAAGAAGGTCTTTTTTATCTTGCAAAAACTGTTTATAGTAAGGCCGATTTGGCCAAAAAATAAGAAGTCTCTAACCAACTAGACCGCGGATCGGTCGTATTTTATATTTCTGGATAAATGAATATTTTATATACTGTAACTTTAGCTAATACTACTAATATTCATAATAATTTATGACACTTACTTCACCCTACTCTACTTTAACCTACCCAACTTCACCTTGCCCTACCCTACCTTACACCACTCTACTACTAAGCCCCCTGCCCTACCTTAACCTACCTTACCCTACTTCCCACTCCAAATCAAAATCCGTAATTCACAAAAAAATTCAAAACTTACCGTGCCTTGTAGCAATGTGGCAGTAAATAATCGACAATTTTACCAGCCGACGGTCGTTTCACTGGATCGTGACACCAACACACTTCGACCACATTCTTCAGCTCTCGAGGCATTTGTGGGTCGATTTCGAGATGAAAGTCTGGATTATTGAACAATTCTTTCTGAACTTGCTTTAGGTCTTTGCCAGTGTAAGGTTGCTCCTTGCATTTTGTGTACACTTCCCAAAATAGCACTCTGAAATATACTTTTGAAATTTTTATCAGCCCAAAACCCACGCCCTAACCAAACTATAAGCCTTTATCACTCCACCCCACAAAAAACCTTAAAAACCCACGCCATGCTCCAAATATCAGCCGCCTTCCCAAACGTAGCCGTCTTCAAGACTTCCGGAGCCATCCATCGAATCGGAGTTGGTTTCGACCGGTCGACTTGTTGCAAATCTCCCTTCGACGATAGGCCAAAATCCGAGATTTTAGCACACTGAAACTTGCGGTCGACCAGACAATTTCTCGCTGCCATATCACGATGCAGACACTCGTGGGCGTGTAAATACTCCATGCCCAAGGCTATGTCAAAGCAAAATGCCATTCGAAGCTTCATTGGGCAGTTGGAGGCCTTTAGGAACTCGTCCAGCGCGCCTCCGTCCAGGTATTCTAGGACTATCTGAAAATACTTTGAAATAAGGTTTTATCATTTTGTAGGTAGGCGTTAGAGGGTAGTTTTGGTGTAAAAAGAGAGAGATAAATCAATGTCAAATTGAATTTTTTAAAATTTTTTGAAGAAAAAATCAACAGGGGGACCACGTTCAACTTTTTTTCAAAATTTTTTTTTCAATTTTTTTTTTAAATTTCACTGCAAAAGTAACCTGGATATCTAAAAACCTCAAAATGTTACCTAAAATTCTATCCAAATCCATTATTTTTCTCATTTTATAATTTTCAGCCTTCAAGCCTCCCCGAACCTACTACAACATCAATAAAATCAACAAATTCAAAAATTTGTTTTTGAATTTCAATTCAAAAGTACATTAATAACTCAAAAACTTCAAATTGTTACCTAAAATTTCACATAACCCTTTATTTTACCTTTTTTTCACAATTTTCCCCTTTCAAGCCGCCCCAAGCCTACTGCAACATCCCTAAACTCAACAAAACCCCTCAAAACCAAACTTACACAAAACTGATTAGCATCAAACACCACCCCATACAATCTGACAATATTATTATGAGTGTATTCCCTCTGAATCCGAGCTTCTTCCATCGCTTTCTTCAACGTTTCCTTGTTGTTATCGGCCTTCTTAGTTGGAATTTTGATTGCGACCGGTGTGCTTTTGCCATTTTGTGTTAGATTGCCATAAAATACTTGTCCAAAAGCGCCTTCGCCCAATAATCGACCAGCTTTTAGGTTTTTGGAGTCTAGCTCCCAGCTCTGCTTTCGGATGCTTTTTATCAGTTTTGGGCCGTTATTACCTATTGGGATCTTGCCTTTGTAGTGGTAGCTGAAAAAAATATTGGTTTAAGTATAACAGTTAAGAATATGCATAATTATATTGTAGTACGTAATGAAAAAAGTAAAAAATATATTTATATTGTTTTAGGTAACAAATATTGCAAAAACTGTAATTATATTGTAGTAGGTAAGAAAAAATAGCTTATATTATACTAAAAACCATAAAAAAACAAATTATATTGTAGTAGTTATTTAAAAAATTCAAAATTCTACTTCACCAGCTCCAAAACAGTCGGTTTGAAGTTGAACTTGTCTAGTGTAACACCCAAAGAATCAGCAGCTTGATTGAATTCGTATCCTTTCACTTTATCCAGCCATTTCACATAACATACGACGTTTTTCGAGGTTTCGGTATATGTCAAAGCCAATAAGAAGTCACCGTCCTTCTCCAACATATCCGACGCTTCGTCCTCGGGCAGAAGACCGTGGTAGAAATCACAGGTTTTTAGACCCTGAAGTGAGAATATATGGTAAAGTGCTTTTACTATAGTAAACACCTGCAGTAGGTTTATTTTAAACCTTACAGTACCATACTCTACATTATAGTACCATACCTTACCCTACAATACCACACCTACATTACAGTACCATACTCCACCCTAAAGTACCGTACCCTACATTACAGCATCATACCTTACTTTAAAGTACCATACTTTACCCTACAGTACCATAGTCTTCCCTACAGTACCATCCTTTGGATTACAGTATCATACTTAACCCTACAGTACCATACTTTACCTTACATTACCATACCCTAAATTACAGTACCATACTTTACCTTAACCTACCCTGCCTTACTTCACTCTACGATAATCCCCATACCCCTATCATACTGTAATAAACCTTACATCAAGCACATTCGGTGGTTTGATCTTCTGAATCCGAGCCACAGCCCCGGGCGATTGTGCCGGTTTGTCAGGTGATTTAACAGGAATTACAAAGTTTTCGGGCTCATCCCCATACTTGTCGTCGTTTTCAGAGCCAAACAAATGTTGGGCCGAGTTGTTATTACCCTTGTCATCCTTCTTCGGTGCCACATCAAAGTAGTCCTGCTGTTGGAGGTCGGTTTTTCCACTCATCTGTAAAGGGTGGGTTAATGTAATATTAAATATTATAAAAATTAGCCCAACGAGACTATAATACAGTACAAAAAAAATATATAACTTACAGTGATAAAAACGACGAAACTGCTCCAAAACGCTCCTTCAAAACGCTACCGGCCGGTCAGAAATAGGTGAAAAAGCAAAAATGACCATGACTTCTCTCCTAAAGTTGTCTGTAAAACTTTAAAATATTTTTTGTGAAACAATTAAAAATTTTATTTTTTAACAATTTAAAAACAAGGTTTATGTAAAATTGAGCTATCGTTTTGCCAATACATATTTTAGTATTTTACTAAAGATGCTAGTAAAACTTAAACTAAACTTTATTTTCTAATCATCAAACGCAATATAGACAGTCTACTACAATACTAAGTAATATGTGACATTCCTAGTTGACTTATTAAGCAGCCTTGGCAGTAGTAACGGATGCAGCAGCACCAGTAGTCTTGACAGCTGAAGTGGCATCAGTTCCAGATGGAGCTTTGGTACCGGCTTTGGCTGGGGCTTTGTGTGCCGGTGCTTTGTGAGCTGGAGCTTTGTGGGCTGGGGGGTGATGTGCTGGCTTCTTACCGTGATGGGCAGCTCCTATAGAAAAAGGTTAGAGAAAAGGTATGAACATTAAGTTACATGAAGAAAAAGGTGAATCGATCAAACATGTTAACTTACCAAGAGCGGTAACAGCTAAGAGAGCCAAAAGAAGAATGATGAAGAATCTCATATTGTAATGGACAAACAAGTTAATGAATGATATGATTATTGGTAACTTTTAATTCTTTATATACTATACCATGCCTAAATATTTACATAATAACAAACCCCTAATCTATGAGTTGTTTGTGTCTATCACGATTTATTGTCGAGAACAACATACCATAAGATTAACCTTCTAACGGTAACATAATCGTTTGTTGTTTGCTATGCAAGTGTACTCATGCAAAACCGTGTCAATGCTATGCAAAGCTTTAGGCTTAAATATTGATATATAAGCGTAAGAAACTCAAAACTAATCATATCATTCATTAACTTGTTTGTCCACTCCAATATGAGATTCTTCATCATTCTTCTGTTGGCTTTTTTGGCTGTCACTGCTCTTGGTAAGTTTAAATATTCATACAATTTACCTTTTTCTCAAAGCAACTTAATTTTCATCTCTAATATTCTCTGTAGGAGCCGCCCACCATGGAAAGAAGCCAGTTCACAAGAAGCCAGCCCACTACCCTCCAACTCACAAAGCTCCAGCCAAAGCCGGTACCAAAGCTCCATCTGGTACTGGTGCCACTTCAGCTGCTAAGACTACTGATGCTGCTGCGGCCGTTACTACCGCCAATGCTTCTTAATAAGTCAACTAGGATTGTCACAAATTACTTATAATATAGTAGAAGAGTTTCTATACTTGCTTTGATTAGAAAATAAAATTTTGCTAAAATTTGGTTTAAAATTTTATATTTAAAAAACTTAAAAGGCGATTTCTGAGACCGTGAAGCAAGGAGAGACTAGAAATTTACCCGCTGTTTTTATTTGCTAAATCCATGAGATAGACGGTTTTAAGGTATGTGTTAAAGTGATTTCGGACAAAATGCCGTTTTGGCACTTTTATGCCATTTTTTGTTAACATACTGTTAAAATATACCAAAAAATCAATAGTCCGCCAAATGTTTTGAAAATTTGTACACTTACGTTTTTGACCATGCCAAAAAATATTGTAATTGAAAAATTTTTTTTATCGGTACCGTAACCTACCGTTATCCGACCGGTCGATTATAAAAGTGCAAATATCTAAAAAGTTAACACGGATCTTCACAGGCAATTTTTGCATATTTAGAATCTCCATGGAATTTGGATTATCATAGGCTATACCCCCGTTTCTAGTCCGATGGGTTTTGGGGGTTTTTGGTCGACTGAAAAATTACGGTAGCAGACCGTGCAAATAATAATTTTTTTTTTAAAAATCCAATAATGCATAGAACGCTTTGAAACTGTGCATGGTTATGTTTTTGACCATGCCAAACAATATTGCAATTGAAAATTTTTTTCTATCGTTACCGTAACCTACCGTAATCCGACCGGTCGATTATAAAAGTGCAAATATCTAAAAGGTTAACACGGATCCTCATAGGCAATTTTGGTCGGATTACGGTAGGTTACGGTACCGATAAAAAAAATTTTCAATTACAATATTTTTTGGCATAGTCAAAAACGTAAGTGTACAAATTTTCAAAACATTTGGCGGACTATTGATTTTTTGGTATATTTTAACAGTATGTTAACAAAAAATGGCATAAAAGTGCCAAAACGGCATTTTGTCCGAAATCACTTTACCACATACCTTAAAACCGTCTATCTCATGGATTTAGCAAATAAAAACAGGGGGTAAATTTCTAGTGCACATGCCTGTTACAGGATGCTTCACGGTCTCAGAAAGTCTCTTTTAAATTATATTTTTATCAAAAATAACTTGGCTATTACATTTTCATTGTTATTTTAATAGTAATATTCATATTATAATCTATATTTGTATTACATTTTTGTTTATTTTTTGTTGTTTCGATCATAGAGCAAGTCTTTTTTCTTTCGAATTTTGCAACCGTTTGAAATTCGATACCTTAAGGAGGTGTCTATTAAACGTAACGCAACGTTCTTTTGAGCTTTTTGAAAAAAACTTGACTCATCTAACACATACCGCAACAAATGTACTATGTTAACCATTCAAAACCTTATTTCAGCCAAATATTAGATTGTTCAAATAATTCTGTGCCTCTCTCAAAAAAATTTTCAAGGTTAGTAGGCACAGAATTACCTGAACAACCAAATATTCTAAACATTTAGAGCTTTAACCGCCCAAGAGAAGGACTGGCACAAGTAAGCCCAGCCTGTACAGGTCTACCTGTAGTAAAAGAACACTCCATATGAAATAAATGTGGCATCTTATAAGCTTATAAGCGTCCTTAGGCATTTAAACCTGTCAATTCTTAAAGTTTTTCAGAAAATATGACTCAAAGTGCTAATGTTCACAGCAATATATAAAAAGCATTTTACAAATTGTTGAGGACATGTCTTGACATTTAACGTTCAGAAGAACAAAAGGCAACAATGTAGCCGATCAGCGCTCATTTTCCATTTTAGAATGAAAAAGTGTTTTTTTTTTATTTTTTAAACTTTTTATTAAAAACATGGTGAAAAACGAGCTTTGTATGCCTGGACCGGCCCTACAATCAGGCCGGGTCGGCCTTGAGCTAAAGTTGAAACTGGCCAGGCCTAAAAATTGGACACGGTCAAGTTTTAAAATTAAAATTTTTCTTATAACGAGCCGGGCCTAAAATTTTAGCCCCGTGTCTAGTCCAGGTCTCAAGAAGGGTTGTTCAAATAATTATGGACCCTCTCTCAAAGCAAGTCTTCGAAGTGAGAGAGCACAGAATTATATGAACAACCTAATATATTGAAGTAATGTCAAATATTTTGAAAGTTTGTGCTTTAAAGTAACCTTCTGATGCCCTAAAAGTCATCTTTTATCAAATTATAGGGGTCAGGGGCACAGAATTATATGAACAACCTGATAATTTTTTTCAGCAAAACAATAACCAATACAATCTGCAATCTTATAGTAATGTAGTAATGTGTTTACAAGCATTCGTATTTGTCCCCCCCCTCTTCTCCTAACAACAAGGTTCTTGATTAAGGCACCTGTTCCTTCCTCGTCTAGTATAATATTCGTTTAATTTTTTTAACTCTTGATCTCGGCCTCCAAGCGAAGGGAAAAGCAAAAGACTTGTGATGCAATGGGATTTCACTCGATTTCAAACTTTCTCTCTTAAATTATATTTCCTTTCCGGCCATGACGACGGGTCAAAGGATAATTGCCAATTACTCCTGTGTTTGTATTGCTTGTTTTCGTGTGATATTTAAAATTTTGCGCTTGGGGTTGCAAGTTTAAGAGGTTTTTGAACTCTCGAAGGTGATTGAGGGCTTGAAAGATATTATTTTTTTGCAAATAAGCAGGGAGGACCAACTTTAAATTTAAAAAAAATTTTTGATAACAAATTTGTTTTACCTAGACCTGTAAAGTGACCTGACCGAATTTTTTGGCAGTGAGCCAATTGTTTCGGTCTTGTCCCTTTCGAATTTTCTTCGACGCTTCCCCTTATATAGCCTTAGTTTGAGCCCGGCCTTAAGTCTTTAGTTTTGGACCATTACTAAGGTCTCGTTTTCCGGCCCGGTTACCCATTGAAAATTTGAAGCCGCGCCTTTCAATTCTAGTTGTACCAACTTAATTTTGAATTTTTCAATGCACTGAACGTACCAAAGTTTTGAATAAACGTATTTTACTAAATAATCAACTACTAGCCAAATTCAAATTATAAAAAGATGTTAATGATAAAAGTTTATGTCATTGAAAAAAATACTTTTATAATTTTGGATAGTCAAGGCTTTATTCAAAAGCATGACGTCTTTTTCGAGTCGAGTCATGGCATATGGCACTTGAACTTTATCGAATTTTCTTTTTCCGTGATTTCAAGCCGGCTTTTGGGATAATTTCCTTACTTTTTGTTTAGCGTATTTTGTATTATTTGGTTTTCATTGTAAATTATCGTTTATTTTTTATTATCTCTAGTAATCTGTTTATTGTAAAATTAGTTTGATATGTTATTGTACAGTGAAATTCTGATAATACGAACTCCTATAGAGAATTAGTTTTGATATAGGATAAAAATTACGTATAATGAACTTTTAAGTCCCTGGCTATCACTTCACAGTGCATTTAAAACTCATATAACAAAGCTCCTTTATAAAAAAAATTCTTAAGCAATTCGTTATATAGGAGTTCCACTGTATTTCTCTTAAAAATTCGTCTGAAGTTTATTGATTAAACCCTTTTTACTGTCATTTAAAACTCAAAAATTTATATTTTCATATCCCTAATATAACCTTAAAATCAAAATTTTATTATTTTTTAATTTCGAAATAGTGGCCGTATTTTACACAAACCCTTAATTTTATTATTTCAAAATATTAGATTGTTCAAATAATTCTGTGCTCCCACTCAAAGCAAATTTTCGGGGTTAGAGGGCACAGTGTTGTGGACAATCTAGTAAGCTTTTCATAATATAATGTAAATTTCTTTCGATGTTAATTGTGATAACTTATTCATGGTCTGTATATTATCCATGTCAATTTTAGTTTAAATATGCCGAGAACAAACCGGATTATAGTGGTATTTATATTACGAAGTTGTTCAAATCATTCTGTGCCCTCTAACCTAAAAAATTTGCTTTGAAATGGGGCACAGAATTATTTTAAAAAAACGACTAGTTCAATTAGCCCTATCCCTATAATAACATTGTCGACCAGCATAACCCTAAAAAAATAATTTTGTCGACCAGTATAACTCTAATGCACTTTCAGGCTCCCGCAGGTCATGCCAAAATCGCCCAACTGAAAAAGGATGGTGTACGATCCGAATTTGGGTTATGATCCGGAGGAGTGGGAGGTGTGTCCACCACCTGACCACTTTCTGGCGTTCGGCTGGTTCACTCGGATTTGTTTGGCCGCTGGCGCCGTCGTCTTCGCCTTTTTGTTTTTTTACTGTTTAGAACAGAGGAAACGATGGAGCGCCGAAGAACGGCGAGCCAGTTTGGCCAGCGTTAAAGTAAGGGCGGTGATTTATAACGGGTTTTAGGGGGTGTTGACAGGTTTTTCTTTCATTTATTGGCTGTTGTTGCAAGAAAACGCAATTTGTATGATTATCATAATACACAGTAGTAGACAATTTACTATGATAACCTACTGTAAACACAAGAAAATTAAAAAATATCATTACATTATCACATATATGATCACTGCCCGTTGTTTACCACATACAAAATCCATCCTTATCAATGCAATTTCAGCCAGACCCAGAAACCCTAGAACGGCTAGAAAAGCTTGTCCAAGAGCAACAATACCATCAAAACGGTCATGAAGCCTCGCCTTCGAGCGGTCTTCGCCGACGCCAAAAACGTCTATCAGAACAAGACCTTCAAGCTCTAGACGACTGGGAGAACGAACGTCAACGACTCGAACAGAAAAAGCTGGAAGAACTGGCACTTCACGACAAAAGAGGTAATGGAACGCCAAAGACTCCGCCTTCATCACCACCCAACATCGAACCGGTCGATTATCAAAAATTGGCCGCGGATTTGGAGAAACGATTGTTGGATGAGATCAGGAACATTGATGAACCCACAAACTCGTTGGAACTTCATCAACGATTGAAGGAGAAACATGAACCTGAAGTTAGACGTGCGGAACAGAGCTTGGCCAACAATGAGGCCGAGGAGTTGAGGAAGTCGTTTACTAAAACGTTGGACAATGCTATCGAACAGTACAATAGGTAAGATTGATTTGGACGATGATAATATAAAATAGCTTTAATTTAGGTCCAAGTAGCTTTGTCTTGAGTTCCAGTAAAAATCAGTTTTAGGTCCCACCACGAAAACGAATAAAAGTCATTTTTTCATCTTTACTCCTTACTTTATTTGTGATTTTTTGTGTATTCCAACATATAATAGTTGATCTACATACCAATTGTTATATATTAGGTCGTTCAAATAATTCTGTGCCACCTCTCAAAGCAAAGTTTCGGGGTTAGGAGCACAAAATTATTTAAACAACCAAATAGTATTATAAAAATATAACTTTTTTATATTTTGATTACTATATTCATCATCCCTTCAGGAATCTGAATGAGCAAGTCTTCGGAAATGACAGTGATTTCGAGCAGCCTTACAAAGACTCTCCCTACTTTGTTCCGAGTGAATCAGACGACGCTGAACATGCTCATTCTTTCGTTTTTGAATCTCCGAATGCGGCCTTGAACCAGCTTGGAATGAGTATTCCTGATCAGGGTCAAGCACAACAACAAGGCAAAGTGCCAAGCTTCCAGCAAGTTCAGGATCAACCTTATCAACAGGGTCCGCCTGGCGCACCTTATCAGCAAGGCCAGTCAGGTCAGCCAGGTCAAGGACAATTCAGCCAAGCCGGATCCCAAGGTACCCCAGTAGCTCAACATCAGCCTCTAGAAGCCCAAAAGAAGTCATCCTCAAGTTCAGATGAAGGATTTGTCAAAGTCTACAACCCAAAACCTGAAGACCTGTTAAAGAACATTGAGCAACATCGTGCTCAAATCGACAACAACAACCGTGCTGCCGAACAACAACGTATTCAAGCTCAAATGCCTGACTTCAGATACCCTGGAGATGACAGACAAGGTGAGCAACGACCAGACAGTTATTATGAACAGCCAGAAATGGTCGAGTTTGTGGATCAACCTCAGACTGTTTATCAAGGTGATCCTTATCAACAAGGGCAACAAGGTCAATATCCACAACAAGGTCACCAAGACCCGTACCAACAAGTTCAACAAGGTCGTCGTGGTTCAAAAGGACAAGTTCAGCCTGGAGAAGCTCAAGATGCTTATGGTCAACAAGGACCTCAAGGTCAACAACAAACACAAGCTCCTGGCCAACAAGGTCAAGACCAATATCAATCCCAAAAAGGACAACAACTACCCTACGTTCCCCAAAGTCCAACAAAGAAGTTCCACGAGCAATCTTCGCTGGACTACCTAGAGGAACTTCACGATCATTTACTAGGCGAAGCTCCACTGAATTATCCCGGACCTCAGGGACAAACTGTTCAACGACCACGATCTCAACAACGTGACGATGCCCTCAGCCCGCAGGAGCTTCAATATCTGGCCGAGAATCCGCAAGTTCAACCAGCTCAAGTACAACGAGCTTTGGAGGAAGCGCGACAAGAAAACTCACCGTTTGTTGTTGTTGAACATGACGGTGAAGTCGACCTTTACCCTAGTGATGAACATAAAATTGTGAAGAGGACTGGAGCTATTTCAGAAGGAGGTCAGCCAGCTTTTGATGGACAGATAGGTCAAGAACAACAAGGCTACCCAGGTCAAGATCAAGCTCAGCCTCAATATCCAGCTCAACAAGACCAAGCTCAACGAGGGCAAAAGGTTGAACAAGGTCAACTGACTCGCAGAAGACCAAGTCAGACCGATTTACCTGATCCATACGACAACTTAAAAGCTCAACAACAATACCCCGGTCAACAAGACCAACCACAAAAGCCGGGACAACAACACTATCAAGATCAACAACAATACCCACAACAAGAACAACAATATCAAGGACAACCCGGTCAAGCTGATAAAATCATTTCCCCTTCAAAATCCGAACCCCATGAACTTCACCATAAACTAGAAGCTCAACAACATGCTCAGAGTCAACAGGTGGAACCAGCGAAAGATCTGGATTCGACTGCAGAAGCTCACTTGGCTGAACTTTTACAAGAATATGACGTTCCTGTAGAACAGCTGAAGCGACGAGAACAACGAGAACATGTTCCATCTCCCGAGGCTAATGTTTTGAAGATGAAACTTCATGAACAAGGTAACATTCAAGGCCTTGAACAATATAATTTCTCGTTCTTTTAGCCCAAACATGAATAATGTTCTTTTCAACACTCATTTTTTGACCTTTTCTTCATTTTTAACCTAGACGATACCTCGAAAAACCTTAACAATATAAAGAATAAGAAATAGCCTACCTTTGTTGATGTTTTACATGTTTTAGGAGTCAGTCCAGGCCAAGGAACTCCAATCCATCAAAGACGATTGTCCAAACAAAGTGCTGTTGATCATAGATCGGCTACACAACCTCCAAATGATGCAGATAACTATGGACTCCAATTTGGTGAGCATTTCATACATTTTTTCCAATTTTAGAAAAACAAATTATTAGACATGAGAAACGGGCCGGGCCGGCCTTGAGCAAAATTCCGATCGGGCCGGGTCTGAAAAATGAGCCAAGCCCGGCCCGTTTCCACGTAAAAAAAAATTTAGGCCCGGGCCTACCATCGGGCCGGGCCGGCCCTGAGCAAAATTTCGATCGGGCCGTGCCTGAAAATTGGGCCCGGCCCGGCCCGTTTCTCATGTCTACAAATTATTGTTCTGAGTCTAGTTTTCTTCTTATTTCTAAATATGCGTGTCAAGTTTTTCTTTTTATATTCACCTCGGTTTTTTTTCAACTTTAACGATGTAAAACATCAATTTCGATAATTTAAAACTTGTGAAAGGTAGTTTAGTTTATTGTTAAGTTAATTTTAAACTATTTTTCAGAATCCAAGAAGCGGGAGACATCAGAACAGCCGTCCAGACAAGATCAACAAGGTCAGAAGCGCGCGAAAACTGTCGATGGCCATGAAGACGATCCTCGACGTCAAGTTGAAGCTGATATTTATTTACAAGATGCAATGGAGTATGTGGATACCCACAAGAACTACTTACCATCAACCAGCGGCTTTGTGATTGAGGAAGACATGTTGGAGAGTGATAAACAACCATATAAGACACAGAATGCGAGTGCTGATCCGACGAGCCGACAGGTACCGACTCATGAAGTTTTTGAAAAGCACGAAATGGTCTTTGATGACGCCGACGATGCTGTTACGTATGCTCCGGAAATTCAATCGGTCGAGATTCCTCCAGATCAGATCAGTCAAGCTTCTTCTCAGTTTGCCGAGCTGCCAGATGACAGAGAGATTGTTGAGCATTTGAAACAAGCGAAGGAAGCTTCTGCTCCTCATTTTGTTACAAATGATCAGCAGGACAATCTTATTCATAGGTAGATTTTTGGGTTTAAAGTTGAATATTATTATTTTTTGTGCAAGAATAATATTGTTCAACTTTTCATCAATGTAGTTTAGAGTTTTTTCGTGATTTTTGGACTTTTTTAAAGTTCAAAAGATTGAAATTTAGTATTTTAGTTATCTTTTAAGTTCTTAGACATTAAAAAGTTAAAATAAGATTTTATAATCTTATACTTTCAGGAATTCCCCGAAGAACTTCTCAGGCCCAGCACCGGTTGGAGCAGCTCCAGCCTTCAGTGTTAAAATCGAAACTGACAACGTTTCTGTTTCCTCTCGTTCTTCTCGATCTCTCTACAAACAAAGCTCTCTATTATCAGCTCTAGGCGTTACTTCAATGCAGGAAATGTTACTAGAACTAACCTCCTTCGAACAATTGAGTGAAGCCATGAGGAAAGCCGGCCTAGAAAGAGTGAATCTTATCTTTGGCGTCGATTACACTGCTTCAAACAAATATCAAGGTGAAAACTCGTTTGACGGTAGAAGTTTACATTACCTGGGCGAATCGTATGTTGTCAATCCGTATCAGAAGGTGATTATGACGTTGGGACGGGCTTTGGTGCCATTTGCTGCTCAAAATGGCATACCTGTTTATGGATTTGGTGATAACACTTGTGGTGATTGGGGCGTTTTCCCGTTGAATGGTACTAATGGGATTTGCAAGGGTTTGGACGATGTTTTGAGGTAAAAAAGGGTTTATTTTAGCTATATTTTTAGTTGTTTTGAGGTGATAAAAGATAATTTAGGTAGTTTTGACAATAATTTTTGGTTTTTGATTAAAAAAGCTAAATTTAGAGCATTTTCGTCTTAATGTGGGTAATATTGAATGTCTATTATATTGAAAAATGTTGTAGTTGACATCAGTTTTAAAAATCAGTTTAATATACTTTGCTTTACAGAACTTACAATGAGGTAACGCCAACAATTGGTCTTAGTGGTCCAACAAACTTTGCGCCACTTATTTATCAGGCGATTCAAATATGCCAACGGGTACAAGATGTAAGTTTACATTTAATAGCGAATTGTCGACAACGTAGGGCGGGGTAAATTTTTTAAACGGCCTTTTGGGCGTGTATTAGGTTGTTTAAATAATTATGCACCCCCTGGCCCCGAAAATTTGCTTTGAAAGGGGGCTCAGAATTATTTTAACAAAATATTATTTTTAATTCGTATTTTATGTTGTTCAAATAATTATGAGCTTCTTACCCTAAAAGTTTGCTTTAAAAGGGGGTTCAGAACTTTTTGAACACCTTAAGATTCGAAGTTCCTATTTTACGTTTTTTCTTTGAAAAACCTAAAATACGAAGACGAAAATTTAAAAAATAATCGAAAAAAGCTAAAGCAACTATTTTCAGTATCACATCCTGGTGATAATAGCTGATGGCCAAGTGACGAACGAACGTGCCACTCGTAAAGCCATCGTTCAGGCCTGTCAATGGCCTTTGTCGATTATTGTGGTCGGTGTTGGCGATGGACCGTGGGAAATGATGAGGGTGTTCGACGAATCGCTACCTAAAAGGCCTTGGGACAACTTCCATTTCGTCGAATTTCACGATTTGGTACGACCACAGTACGGCGAGCAGGGAGAGTTGGCGTTCGCTATTCATTCACTTTTGGAGGTAGGGTTTTTATTATTAATAGTTTGTTTCGTATTTTACATTCGTAACATTGTGGACTGTTAACTTTGATGTAAGTTAACAGTCTACAACTTTGAAGGTATAGATTTAAAACTATAATATTAGATTGTTCAAATAATTGTGAGACTTTAAAGTTCGAAAAGTTGCTTAATTTTGAGGCCTTAGAGGGCACATAATTATTTGAACGACCTAATGTTATATGTAAGTTCCGTATTTTACCTTTACTTTAAAAATTTACGTTTAAAGGTTCCGGACCAATACCATCACATCACAAAACTGGGCATGTTGCCAGCCCGGACTGCCACCGGCTCTCGCCGAAGCAGTTTTAATCGATGAAACTCTTAAAAACTGAAATTTTATAATAGTTAAGGCTTAAATATATATCAAATATTGTTATTTACAAAACAATAGATTGTCTTTTTGATATTACTCACAAAGAATTTGTATTTTTATGTTATTTTTGTGGAAATATAGCTTTATATTGATTTTATCTTAATACGATTGATAGTATTAGGTTGTTCAGATACTTTTGTGCCCTTTAATCCGAAAATTTGCATTGAGAGGGGCACAGAATTATATGAACTACCTTGATATTTTAATGGATTCGATAGTATTGATATTGTTTTAATACAATTTATAGTTTTATTGATATACTATTACTGTAACAGTCTCCGACGTCTGGAGACGGTCTCCAGAAGTTCTTATTTTTTCTCACACGAAGAAGCTTTACATCTCTCCGGTACGATCTTAAAATATTTTTCGATTTTTTTTTGTATTTCGTTGTTATTTAAAGAGTAGTAAATTTTGAATTTTTTGAGTTACTGTAATATTAGATACCATACTGACTGTTCGTCTAACTTTATTTTTCGAAAAACAATACAATAAGACCCGTAACTAGTAATTAAAAAGCGTAAGAAGTCTTTCGATGGCAAAACAATGGGTAACATGGTCGATAATATAAGGCATCTGAAGATACTTAAAAGGGAAGTCGTACAACCTCACAACTTGCTAGATATATTGCACAAGATGAATATGATGTTGATGGTGAAAAGGTAATTTTGTGAAGGACAGAAGATAGCTTTTAGGGCTTCAGAAAGTTAATTTAAGGCACGAAATTACAAAAGATGTGGCATTACTTTAATACGATCTGATCGTATGTTACTTTCATCTTGTGTTATTAGTTTGTTCAAATAACTCTGCGCCCCCTAGCCCCCAATATTTGCGTTGAGAGAGAGCTCAAAATTATTTGAACAACAAAATAATTTGAGAAAAAGTAAAATACTATTATATAGATCGTGTATACGAATGTAAGAGAATGGTAAGTAAAGGTAACTTAATCCGGAGTAACATCCTTCTCCTGCAGTGACTTAATCCGAGCTAACACCCTTCTCTTTGTCAATCTTGTCGTTGGCTGAAATGGCGGCCTCATAGATCTTCTTGGCTTCCGGAGCCACTTCATCGTTCACAAACTGCTTGAACTGGTTCCATTTTTCCTCGACTACTGGGACGGCTTTCTGAAATGATAAGAAAGGTAATTTTTTACGTTTTAGCGCCATATTTTGACCATATTTGATATAATAGTTTAGAGAGGGGACCAGGTTCGTCTCAGGGACTTCACCTTTACTATCAAAAAAAGTAAAACAATCTTAACATAACCCACCTCTCTGACCCACAATTGAACTTGTTCATGAGTCTCGGGATCCTGTAGCTTCTCCTTCACGTTGTCAAACTTCTCTCTGATGTAAGGCCCGGCTTTTTCCTTGAGGTAGTCGGCTCCTTCATGAATTTTCGTACTGACACTGCTTACGAAACTGTCCCACCAATCTCCGCCTGAACTTTCACTGTCTTCAGCATGAATTAGCTGAACTGAGAGGGCTACGAGGAACAGAAATGGAAGTAGTTTCATCTGAAAGTGGAGGTTTTAACTTTGGTTTTCAAAATAAATCATAGATAAATAGTATAGGAAACGTAATGTATATAACAGTATGAGGTCTTAAAATGCTAAATATTTACTTTTTCATAAAGTATTAAAAGAACATTGTCGAAAATACAAAAAAAATTTATCTAAAAGGAATCGAACTTTTTTTGTTTTTCCGCATTTTAAAATAGCCATAACTCTGCCAAAACCTAATATAAATGCTTTGGTTGCTCATATACAAAACTAATATACAGGCTGGCTTTACAAATATAAATGTATCATCTAAACATAAGACTTTCATTTATATTAGCTTTTACATCCACCATAACGCAAAAAAATGAAGGTAAACATAAAATGACAAAATTTTTAAAATGCTAATAACTCTTGTAAAATGCAAAAGATAACGATTACGATAAGTAAACAAAATCCTGCAATTTCAAAGCTTTTGTTACAATACATATGTTAAAATTTGAATTTCAAACAAATACGAGCTAAACCATACATTACTAATATTTGAATAGATAGACATTGCAATGGGGAGGCAACTAATTGCACTATTTAGTCATCAATGTGATTCAAATGCAAAAATCAATTATATAGTTTGTATAAGACTTTAATTGCAAAAACATAATATAAGATCCTGTAACAAAAGGATAAGCATGTAACTACAGCCAGACAGCTTGTCTTGGTACCGTAAGTACAGCCAGGAAATTAAGCTTGGTATAAATAAAGTGTAGGTAATCTATTATAACATATTAGGTTGTTAAACCATTTCTATGCTTCCTAACCTTAAAAATTTGCTTTGAGGAGGAGCACAGTATTATTTAAACAACCTAATAATAATCCGGGAAAAAGGTATTACAAAATAGGTGATAAGAAAAAAAATTGCAACTATAATGTATAATATAATAAGTCAGCAAAATTAATAGTAATGATAAAACTATAACCAATTTTGTGTTAAACCTAATATCAAGTACAGTACAAACATCATTACTATCTATTCTCAATAGATAGGTACGTACGATCTACTGAGAATAGATGTTTGTAAGTGTTTGCGCAGCCGTGTCAATATAATATACAAATAAGGAACTGGAAATGGTTTTATACAGCTGTTTCTTCTAAATAAATAATTATAATTAGTCTGACTATTATATTATGAGAAAACTGTTTTTAGTGTGAAAAAAAGCTTCATAAGAATCAAATAGGGAATCCTATGTAAATTCTTTGGCCACAACTATCTCGATAGCCAAGACCATTTTAACAGGAATAAAGTTTTTCTAAAAAATTTAAAATTATAAAAAAGAAAACCCTCATTCAAAATTTTATTTTAAAATTTAGACTTATGCAAAACTTTTAGTTTTCAACCCAAGCACCCTTTCACGTATTTTACACAATAAGTAATTGTTCTCCTAAAAGCAATAAGCTCAGTAGATCAAACATTTCCTGTTTATAGATGCAAATACCAAAAAAAAGAAACCACAAACTTATAAAAAAGTGATATTATTCATAAATCCATTCAAAAAAAGATTAATAAGCTATACGACATGTTTTTAGATTCATAAAACCTTAGGCGTTTTTTAAATGAGAATCAAAGCTACCCAAAAATTTAAAAAATTTTAAAAAATAGATTTTGAGCTGTTTTAAAAGTAAAAAAATGTAAAGTAAGTAAAATATCAAAAAATTTTTTAACGTTTCAACAATTTTAACTTAAACGTAAATGAGACCACTAGTTCCGCCCCGGCACATGTGTGCCCAAGACACAAACTACGGATCCAAAGGCGAAGCTTAGGTCTCGCACCGAAAGATTTGATATGAGAACAGTATAAAACAAATCTGATGTTAAAGCCATTTACTTGAGAATAATTTTTAAACTAAGTACAAAATTGAAATTGTTATATTATAGTTTGTTTAGTGCATAGAAGCAGTACAATACTATAATAGTTGTCTCAGTTGACATTTTAATGAATTTCTATAAGGGGCTGGCTGGGCCAAGCCAAAAAAAATTAAACGGGCCTGGGGGACGGGGCTTAAACCAGGCTCCAGCCTGGTCTCTTTACAAAATCTATAACACTCAATAAAACTTTTAAAAAACTTTTAAAGCTATCTAAAAAACAAAAAATAAAAAAATCTCAAATCAACAATGGTCAGTTTAAGCTATACTATTATAAAATTCGCTTTCAAAACAAAAAATCCAAACCCCTATCCAGTACAACCAAATCCTCGCCTAATCTAGTGTAAAAACCAGCTGTGAACTGCCAAAATTCCCCCAGCGAAACCGGTGAATCAGAGGAATGAAATGGAGGAATTTGGGTGGAAATCGCCGCTGCGACAGGTTTAAACCACGAGAAATTGGCTTTAACGAGCGCTTTGCAAGAGATAAGATTGATTAATGTAACGCTAGCTCAATAACACAACTCTATTGGTTTGGTGTTATTAACATCGCTGCAGCTTGATTAACTGATTTTAAGTGTTATCAAGCTTTGATTTGATTTGTTTTAGTGATATGTAGCGTGATAGAGAAGGTAAAGGTTATAGAGTGATAGAGAAGGCAAGACGCTACGAAAAAGTGACGTTTCGTGAGCTTACTCCAAATATGGAGTTTAGGTAATAAAACCTGACCCGCTTGGCGCAGAGCAAAGAATTTCTTTCTATGAATTGGACCAAGAAAGTAGATCCTTAAAGACAAAGCTTAAAAGAATATCATGCCCCTCCCCTTCTTCTCATAAATTTAGCCTAAGTTTAAAAAACTTAAACGAAACCTGAGCGTTGCAGGTCTGGTACCTTCCTTGTAAGTTTAAAAATTTTAAAATAGCTTTTTGATAGAAAAAAAACCGCTCAATAAATTTAAAAAGGGCTAACCTTTAAAACAGCACGACATTTGCGCGATGACCTTTTTCAAATTTGCTATTATATATTGGCTAAGTACAATCGATTTAGCAACCTCCATATAACCTAAAACGTAACTAATAGAACTGTGAGTTCTGAGCCATCCATTCCTTAACTTATCCTTCCTTCTTTTATTAGGTTGAACTAAAAGTAGCGGAAAAAATTTTAATTGAAAAATGAATGGAAAGTATCCCGCTACTTTTGGTTCAACTTAACATTAACAACAAAATCTCTCTCTCCTTGTACTTCTTTTAAAAATATTCATTGAATTACTATTCTTCTTTTATTGTAAAAAAAAGTTTTTATACCCGGCTTTTCACCAATCGACTTTACCCTACCCTACCCTAACCTTCCTTACCCTAATCTATCTTTCCCTACCTTACCTTACCCTGTCCATATTACAATAGAAAGCTGACTAATTAACTTCCAAAAAACCGGAAAAGAGCTGATAATGGCCACAAATGCGTTGGTCAATCAGAAAAACGTTTGTTTTATAGTGTTAGTGAGTCATCGTGTCCTCAGACATTAATAATAAGGTAACAAAACTCAAATAACGAGCGAACAAGAGACGATTACTCATCGGCCAACAGTTGACAACTGAACTTTGACAGTTTTAGGTCATAAAACATATGCCAATTTTAAAAACAGTTGTTTTTGAGGTTTTAAACGCTATTTAAAATATCGTTTTTACTGATTAGAGTAAGTAAAAAGCCTTGGCGTCAATTTACATAGCTTTGTACACAAGAAAACGACAAATCTTTTAAGATAGGCTTTAACTTAAAAGTTGCTATAAAATAAAGATGAAAAGTGAGCCCTTTTTCAGATCTATTTATAACAAAACACAGTCAAGATCGTTAGTATGTCACCAAAAGGGCTAGTCCAAACGTGTTTTTGTATAATACCTAAGGTGTCACAATACTATGTATTACACTTTCCATCTATACCCATATAATTTTTGACAGGGCTTCTGTTTAAAAATAGCTGTCATTATAAAGAATGCGTTACGCTGTTGAGAGTCAACATATTAAGACTTTACTCTACAAAATAATTTATCTATGCGCCCGATCCAGAAGATCAGGCATTCCAAAATTTCAATATTCAGCCACGTAAAAATGAGCCGAAGAAATTACCAACCTCAATTGGACTTTACAAAGTCGGAGAACAAATATCTCCCCTTTCTTTTTATGAAATCAAAACTTGTCTTTTGATTGGGTTTCGCGAACCGTTACTAATTCTCTAACATAATAAGAGAGTTTTCTCCGCTTCTCTAACCGCTCTCCCTCTACTTACTCGTCTCTCTCTGTATTGATCTTTTTTAAATATAGGTAATAAATAAAATTATAAATTAGACAATAATGTACTTTGTTGTGCTTTTCAATCAATTTTAAAAGTATTTTTAGTTTTAAAATTAAAAATCAAAAGTTGATTCAAAAACTTTTGGTTTGAAAATTAAAATGTCACGTTTTATGTATAAACTTTGACTTCAAGCTTATTCATCGCGTGATTTAGCTAAATATTACAATTTTGATTTAAATAACGTCACTATATATTTATAATAGATTGAATACCCTTGCTATATGAAGTAGCTTAAAACATACACAGTGGAACTCCTGCATGCAGGGCCGAGTGTGCAGTTTAGTTCTGAGGACGAAGGCCGAAAAGATCAGCACAGGTGAAAGGAGCTACTAGTTCCAATGTAAAAAAGTAAAATTTTTTAATTCGCAGTGAGTATCACGTCCAACTTTGTCAAATTTTTTTTCTGGTTGATGGGGGTAGCTTCTGTCCTCACCCACTCTCGCACTCGGCCCTGCCTGTATAGCAAACTCTATCACAACAAAGGGCGTTTAGAATTCTTGTTCTCATAAGCTACTTATCTTACATGACGGAATAGTCATGCTTTATCTTATTCTTGTAAAGATTTGACAAAATCACAGCAACCCCGTGCTATATCACAAGGGGGTCGAAACTTAATTCCCAGTTTTTTCACCGCAAAAAAATCTTATTAAATAAAAAGAAATCCCACCAACGGTTTGACACTTAATTATATCAAAACAGTCCCCAGTACTTTATGAGTACATATACCAAGTTTGGTCCCGATCGGTTCACTTATAGCCAAGTTTGATGGAGGGGGGGGAAAGTCAAAACTTTCTACCTTCAGTATAGCAAACGCTTTCCAAATCCCCGAGCGATTCGTTATACAAAAGTTCCTCTGTACAAAAAAAAAACAATAAATTAAAGTTAATTTACTGTTCAAAAGCCTTTTCATTCAATTTGTCTAGTTTAATGTCCATCAAAGAGAATATCTGAGCAGCGTTCTGTTTTTTTTTCGGAACAGCTGCTTTTAACAAAAAAAAGTTAGTCATAGTGCAAGGCTTTAATATTTTTTTGCAAAAAAATTTAAAATTTTTTTATAATTTATAAATTATCTTTGATGCAATTGTAAAATACGTAGTTCTAAGAGTTGTTCTTTACTTTTCTTCTAATATTGATTTTACATAACTTTAGTTCCAAGCATTTTTATAACTTTCAAAATAAATATTAGCAATTTGTTCTGCAGTATTATTCATACTAATAGTTGGTCGATCGGAATCCACTAATGCGTTTCTTTTTGCCATTGGACTACAACAATTCAGTTTCTGTACATATGATATCTTCAGTAGTACTATTGTCATCACCACGACATTCTAAAAATATTCAAAAATTAAAAAGTTTACACAACCCTACCCTACCCTACCCTACCCTACCCTACCCTACCCTACCCTACCCTACCCTACTCTACCCTACCCTACGTATCAGTATTGTCCCTCACAGAGTATCATTCAGTACAGCACAGTACTTTTTTTTCTCTATTCTATACTTTACTTTAACTTACTCTTCCTTTCCCTACCTTATTCTATCTTACGTTCCCTTACCCCACTTTACCTTACCCTATTCTACGTTTCTTTAATCTACTTTACCTTATTCTACTCTATCCAGCTTTACTCTACTTTTTCTACTCTAACATAGCATCAAAAGCACTTACCGCAGTAGTAAGTAAAAAGTAGAAGCACTGATTGATCAATGACCTTAATATTGATGGATTTGGTAAATACAACCCAACTACATAAAATACACAAGCAATAGCCAACAAAGCCACCATGACAGGTATGATAATGTTCAATAGTCTGGCTGATCTCATGTTCTCTGCTGCTTGGTACCTCTCGCTTAATGTAGCATTTCGAGAATGAATAGTTAGTGCTGCCACTTTGGCCGGTAGCTTTTTCAACTCTTGAAGCCGCTCTTTAGCCGTGAGAAGATACTGTCGGTTAAGGTGGCGTGTTATACGGGGTAGGAATAGGAATAACTAAAAGGCTTATATTAATATTTAAGTTTCAATAAGATATATAGGTATATGAGAGTAGGAAAAAATAAAGTTGTGATCGATAGGGTCTTCCTTGATATTTTACAGTTTATAAAATGTGGAAGCATTTACTTTATAATAGAAGGTACAATTAGTAGTACTTACCGTAAAAGGTGTTACGATTGAAAAGACTATCAATATTATGCCAACATATCGTAGAGCAAGCACGTTAACTATAAAAAGTATCATTATTTACATGTGTCTTTACAATATTATGTAAAAGTATAAGAAATAATATAAAAACAATAAAAGATAAAAAAAACTTACAGTAATACAAAACAAAGTAGGTAAAAATAGCAAGGCACCACTGAAAAACAAAAATAACTGTAGTATTTTTAAAAGTCGTATTTCAAATTTAAAAAAAAACCAGTAAACAGTTAGTTCTTGTTCTAACATTTGAAGGATATTTGATGCAATTTCTTTGTTAACACTTACAAGTAAGGTGCCCGACTGGCCTTGCTTTGACTAACTTTAAACTTTTTATATGTAAATGAAAGATCATGTAAATATAAGATCTTCAAGAAAGTACTAAATAGAGCTTCCTAGTCATTTCACGAAAATCAAGATCAAAAAATTACATTTTGAATTTCCCGTCAATACGGCATTGTGTTCTAAGCTTATAACTTTGTCGTTTTAAACTTTTAATCATTTTTCTTTGGTATACTAGTAGAAAAACTTTAAATGGATCTACATTTTTTATTTTTAAGCGTAGGTTGTCTGAAACATCAAATAACTGCTTGAAACAGAATGCCAAATTTGTTAAATTTGCGGGAAACTCAAATTATATAAAGCTTTTTAAAAATTTTTGAGTGGGACAAGTTGGGTACTTTAAAAATTAAAAACTCGAAAATCCTACCTCAGAAACGACCAGTAAAAGTGGCAACAATGACACTCGTACATCCATATTTTCGTATTTAGCGACCATTACTGTAGCTACAACTCTTTCCACTACAAAAGCGTCTAAATTGTAGATAGAACACAGTATGCCAAGTAAACTCAAGGCTACTAATATTTGTCGTATTAAGAGGCCATTTAAGTAGTTACCGATAAAGTAGTCTATATTTAAAACAAGTTGAGGTAATAAGTTGAATAATGTTGTTATAGGCTGATGTAGAAGAAGATAGAGGAGGTTTCGGTGGATTGTCTGAAAGATGTACTATATAAAATGATATATAAAGTACTACTTACTATATAGAATGTTATAGTACTATATAACGTATATTATGCTATATGTACTACTGTATATACTATATAAAATGATATGGCATACTGTTTGATATGTTATACAGTAATACATACTATATAAAATGCTAAAGAGTGCTATATACAATGACTTGTGGTATGTTATATAGTATTATGTAATATAGTATGCTATATGGTACTATATATCATAAAAATAGTACCAAGTGAGTACCATCATAAATACCCAATTAATCCGTACTATTAAGTACCAATAACCTATGGCTATAACAATGACATTTCTTTTACCACCTGTTCTAATAAAATAAGCAAAGAAACAAGTAAAGCTTACCATTTTTGTTGCTAAAAGGTAAATGTAAACAAATGAATAAATTATTGCCAGCACACTACAAGCCATATAGAAAGCGATTATAATTGACAAAGCCAAGTTACCAGTATTTGAAATAGCATTTGTTGATATCACGTCCTCTGAATTCGTATATACCATGACTACATTAAACTGAAATTTGGTATGTATTGCAATCAGTAAAAAGACGTTATATGTAATATACAAGAGTAAGAACCATTGAAACTTTACTTATGCCTAGTGCCGCTGGGTCCGGTTTAACAGGCCTGCTTTCAAGTCTAGGTCAGTCCACAGTGGCACTCTTCAACGTTTTTTTTCTAATTTAGAGATAATCGCTGATGGCGCTATGTTTAATCAAGGAGCCGTAGGTTCTTTTACAGGGACAGTCTCGTAAGAATTTCGCATTTTTTAAATTTTAAAAGTTTGAAATTTAAAAAAATTCAAATACAGTATTCTCTCTATATAAGCAACCCAAAAAGACCGACATTTTGTGTTTACTATAAGGGGTGTTGTCTTTACAGAGAGACTTTTTAGTGCAAATTGACTTGGCGGGGCCAAATTTTATGTTTACTATAAGGAGTGTTGCTTATACAGATGGTTCACTATATCGAGAAACCACTGTACAAAAAAATGACATCTAATGACTATAAAAGAAAATTCGTGTAGTTATAGAAAAAGTATAATAATAGAAAAATAAAAGCAAAGAATGAAAAAATAATACGATTAAAAGTTATAAACATGACTAACATATCTCGGGCATTATAAAATCACCGGTCGTTTGTATTTTTAAAAACCGGTTTCCTTTTGGCCTTTAAACTAATTCTCTTTACCAATTGGATAAATTGTTTTATTGTAAAAGGTGTGTCAAGAAATTGTTTTATACATATAAATGAGTTAGTCCAAAACAAATATTACTGACAGTGTAGCAGTTCATTTAAAAAACATTACAAGCTTATGCCTGTATGGTCAACTACCTGTAATATTATGCTATATACATAATAATAATGTTAGTAGCCATTTTAAACCTAAACTATTATTAGCTGCAGTACAAAATTTATCTTACATTATCCATCGTACACCATATTTTGAATAGTGCAAGCTAAAAATAATTGAGTTGTAGTAAAAAAACAAAACTTTAGACCAAGTGAACATTGTATAATACTATGAACTACACATAATTCAAGTGCCCACACATATAAGACATTTTGGAATGTAAAAGGTAAAAGTACATTATGAACGATGAGAAAATGTGATGTGTATAAATAAAAAAAAACTTGAGAAAGCTGCAAGGTTATGTTGTTTAGTTAATATGTTCGTATGTCAAACAAAACATAATTTTTATAAAAGCCGAAAACGTCAATAAAATTTTCAACCGCCTACAACAACTTTGTCAAAATATTCTAAATCAAAGAAATATGAGTTATATGACATGACAAAACAGCCAAAATTGCGAGATCTTGGTTAAAGACGTTAATTATAAAAAAGAAATGGCAATTTGTAGGTGTTTTGATAAGAACAACAATCTTGTTTTTCTTCGATATTAAAAAGAATTGTACGTACTTATGTGGCGAGTTGTAATTTACTTTGTTGTTTTGTACTTGACTTTAATAATACCTCACCTTCTGGACTTGGAATTGATTAAGACGTATTTTGGTTTGAAACTGGGAAAAAAGTGTCGAAGAGAGAACTGGGTAGGATGGTCTTGGAAATATGCCAAGTATAGGCCCCTGAGATATTGTTTTGAGCATAGGGGTGAAAAACAAGACGCATAGGTCTGGGCCGATCCGGCCCTAGGCTCAGGTTGACTTTGAGCTAAAATTGAAACAAGCTTGGCTTAAAAGTTGGTCCGGCTGGCCAAGCTTGAAAAGTAAGAGTTCGTTTTTTGATTTTTTAGGTATTACGATCAATAAATGATCTATAGCAACAATGCAAAACCAAAGTTTTTTTTATTTTTATGATTTTTAAAATTTTAAAGTTTTTTTTAAATTTGAGTTTGGCCAAGCCTAGATTGTTTTAACCGAGCCGGGCCGGCTTAAGAAAAAAATGGAAAATAAGCCGAGCCTAAACGTTGAGCCTCGGGATTGAGCCGGGCTTTAAAATTGGGCACAGCTAGATCTGTTTTTCACTCCTAGACTAGGCCCGGCTTGGGCTCCTTTCAAATTTTCTTCAGCCTAGGCGGGTCTAGTAAGCCCGCTTTAGTTGTAATTTGCACTAAACGTCGATCTATATTTTTAAATTTATTACCCATTTTTAAGTGCATTCTTAATTCAAAGTACTTTTTGCTACACAAACCTACCCTAATGTTCTTTTAATTACCCATATCTATGCCTGTTTTTAAAATCCGCATGTTTTTTTTTAAATGTTGAAAGAGACGCTTAGTCGCCAACTTTGAATGGCCTTGAATAACAATGGACAGACAACTTGGGTGTCATAATTTTGATCATTAATTTCGGGACACAAAAGTTGAAGGAGGTGGCAAATATTAAAGGAATATTGAGGTAGGTGAATGTTCAAGGCCGCGAGGTGGCAGTAATTAGCCGAGTAATTAAGGTGAAAGTAAAGCATTACTCAAGGTTTTCACTTTCCATGGTTATGTTTATAAGATATTTTTACTTATTATGGACATGTTATGTTAAAAAATGGCAAAGAAAATCTTGTCGTCAATTTGTATTGGTTTGTATGGTCGATTGCGACAAGACTTATATTTAACTTTTTTTTAATTTTAATGGGTTGTTCAAGTAATTCTGTGCCCCTAACTAGGACTAGCAATCGGGCCTAGCCAGGCCAACTTTTCAGCCCAGCCCACTTAAATTTCCCTCAAGCCCGACCCAATTGTCAGGTCTATCCAGACCCAAAAATTTGCTTGAAGAGGGGCACAGAATTATTTGAACAACCTAATATATTACAAATTTGAATTTTTGGTTCCGTTTCAATTACCTTTTTTCGAATAATTTCAAAAATGAAAAGAAGCGCATAAGGTTCAAAAAAACATAGAGCCATCTGCTCATAGAATTTCAAATCAAGTTTGAATTTTTTATTAACGGTCATCGAAAGAGGGTCATTTTATTGTCTTAAACTTGAATTCAAAAGCTGGTGTTTGTTTTTAAAAATTTTAAGTTTTAAAAAAGGGCTGGTTTTAAAAATTGTAAAATGGAACTTAATTTGAAAAGATACTAAACAATGTGGTAAGATGTTTTTGGTCTTGGGGATGCATTTTTTGTTTTTTTTTTATTTTTTTAGTTTTTTTTGCAGAAAATACTACAGTACAAGACTTTTTTACATTAAAATACAAATTTACTTGTTAAGTTGAAAAGGTTTTTACATAGAGCTCTATAGAGTGAAACTCTTGTATAAGGAATCGCTCGGGGATTTTAAATTTGTCCGTTATGAAGGGTTTTTGATATACAAGAGTTTTAAACGTACTATGCAGTGTTACCTGGGGAATTGAAGGTTGTTCGTCATACGGAATCTTCTTTGTAGAAGAGTTTGTTATATAGGGGTTTTGCTGTATTTAAATATACAGTGGAACTCTTGTAAAACAAACTCCTCTATAACGAAAATCCCGTATAACGAAAACTTTTGAATCCCCGTCAACCACCACTACACAGTGCATTTAAACTTCTATAACAAAACTGTTTTATAACGAACTAATTTTAAGGCTCCGAGCGATTCGTTATACGTGAGTTTCACTGTACATTTTTCAGAAAACACTCTGCTATAAAGAACTTTGTATTACATTACTTATCTTATTCACCTCTGTTTTACTAAGGACCTGAACATGTATATAGATTTATTATAGTTGTAAGCTTTATCTTAACGTTTATGCCGTCTTTTCTGTCAATAATTCAGTTCTTCTATCTGTATCATATCTTGAAGGCTTCTTTCTTATATCTACATACAAACTTTGTTTTTATTTGTTTGAGCTTTGTGCGAAGTGTTAGCTGTAAGGTAAAAAGTTGTTTGTTATAAAGAAGTTGTGTTATATAGAGTTCGTTATACAGAAGTTCTACTGCGTTTTTTTTGAAACGAATTATGTTTTTGTCTTAAAGGTCCATTCAAATCCTTCTTTTCTAGTTTTACGGTTGTTTCACGCAGATTGACATATTTGAAAGCCGTTTAAACTTGAAGTCTTTCTAACCGTATCCATCCAAACTCAATGCCATTTTCAATTAAACCCCTTAAAATCGCCATAAACCGCAATTCCGTCAGACTCCACTCTGCAAAGTATGCCTCGTAGCCTGTTTGTCTTGACACTTTAATGACCCCTCGTATTGTTGTGACATTATGCAACAATGCCTGGGAGCGTCGCTGTCACTGTCGATTATTCCAAAAAATTTGAATTTATCGAATGAATGGCGACGCAAATGGCGGAGAAATAGTGGGGGGAGGTGGGAGAGGGGCGAATTTTTTATCGCTTTTAGTTGGCGTCTCTCCCTTTCCGACACATGATCCCCCCCCTCTCGCGCATGGAGAGGCAAAAAGAGCAGTGGGGGGATTGATTACCATGCCACAATACGATCGAATCAAGAAGGGGGGTTTGAATGGGGGAATTAGGGTTAGCAGAACATAGCAAAACAAATTTTATAGGCGAAACGGGTAGGGGTGGCAAAGTAGGGAAGGAGTGGATTTTTAAATTTTTTTAAATTTGTTTTTAAGTCAGAAAGAAGGGTATACTGTACTTTTTTGTTCTTCAAAACGTGACGTAACTAAGAGTTTTGAATAAAGAAAGTCAAGGCTTGTAAAATTTTTCAAAACTTGGGGGTAGATTTTAATTTTTTTATTCATTTGCTCGATTTTAAAAATGTTTTTACGGTTTTTTTTTTGAATTTCGAAGAGGTAAAAAGACAAAAAGTAAAAAGACACATCAAATTTCGAAGGGAAAGTGGACGCGCGATTCAAAAATGGACATGGCTTGATTTAAACGCGATAATAAATTTTCAAAAGTATTCAAAAAAGGTCTATAAATGTAGAAAAATTAAATTTTATAATTAAAAAATTAAGATTTCGCTATTTTTAATGACTATTACATTATTTTTTAAGTTTATTGATGCAGACGTATTTTACCTTAATTTAAGCAAAACACAAAAAAACAAGCTTGTTTTCAATATTTTTTAGTAACAAATTTAGAGTTTTAGTGTCATAAACTTGTCGTTATTTGTGAGGGTGACTACTACATAGTGGAACTTCTATAGTATGACCTTCAATAGTATGACGCTTTCTTTATAATAGCATTTTCTCGCCAGCCTTTCTTAATAGAACATTTATTATTACTACACTAAAAGTACCTGGTTAACGTGAAAACTTGGTTATAAGGACAGGTTTGGAATATGTTAAAATAAAGAGGTTTGGCTGTACAATGTTGGTATAAACTGAATGTATTATTCATTTTTTGAATTTTGAACTTATAACTATGCCTTTATTCAGCAAATTTTGAAAATTAAAGCTCACATTCATAACAAGACTGGAATTCCTGTATAACGAGAGTGAGAAGCCAGCCAGTCTCAATTAAAGCTCGCCCCATGCCTAAGGCCCAAAATTTAGGCCTGGTATGTTTTTATTTTTTCTCTGGCTGGCCTGGCAAGATTAAATAAATTTTCGAGTTTGTTATAGAGAAGTTTTAAATGCAATGGGTAGTAGTGGTATGTAGGAACTTAAAATCAGCTCGTTACACAATATTTTTAAAAGGGTTTCACTGTATAATATTTTTTATTTTTTCAATGGTCAAGACTTTCCTAAATATAACATTTTTTAACAATTTCTTTATTTCCGTTTTTCTTTTTATTTTCTTGTGTTTTTTGGGTTATAACGACTCATTTCGACGCTATGCGTTTGGCACTCTCTCTCCCTTCGCTTTGGCATTCGACTTTTGCGCGCCTCAAAAACGCTCTGGCCTGATCGCTTTACAGCCAGACAAAGTTTAACCTCTTCCTAGTGTCGGGCTGTTTTTTTTTTATTTTTTAAAACATAACTTGGCTAGGCGGGGTTTTTTAAATTTTTTTGTTAAAATGGGATTTTTTTATTTTGAATATTTACCTTTACTGTATATAATAGTTTGTTATACGTGAGTTCAATTGTATTATTTTTTTAACCTATTTTTGGCTATTTTTAACATTTTTTTATTTTAATTTTCTATCTCGCTATTTTTTTTAAGAATTCACAAGGAAAGTGCCCGACCTGCCCCTCTCTGCTTGACTTCAAACTTTTTATACAGAAATAAAATGTAAATATAACATCTTCAGAAAAGTATTACATCGCGTTTTTCAGTCAATCTCAACAAAATCGAAATCAAAAAATTACATTTTGAATTTCCCGCCAAATTGACATTGTGTTTCAAGCTTATAACTTTGTCTTCTTTTGACTTTTAATCATTTTTCTTTCATATACTAGTAGAAAACTTTTAAATGAACCTACATTCTTAAATTTGTAAGCGTAGCTTGCCTGTAAAATCGAAAAAAGCGCTTGAAACAGAATGCCAAATTTTTTCAAATTGACAACAAACTCAGATATTTAAATTTTGAAATTTAAAAGTTCTAGCTAAAATTTTTTATGGGTACTGTTGGTGGTACAAACAATTCATATAAAAATTTTGAGCTGATTCTAGGCAGGGCAGGTTGGGTACTTTTCTTATCAGTTATATTTTTAAACTTCTACCTGAAATTTTAAAAAGTTTATTTTAAAAACCAAAAAAAAATTTTTTTTATTTTGCGACAGTTTTTACCTGAAAATGCGTTCACCCCTCCCCCGTAATTATGAGTATTAGAGCTCTCGTTGAGGACATTAGTCGAGAGTCTCGAGAGTCTGTCAAGTGAAGTCCTCGACCGTTGCGTAATCAACATTTGTTCAGTCAATCGAATTGGCGTTGTTAGATACTGGCACACAACCTGCTTTACGCTCGCCAAATTATTTTTTGTGCTTGGGCATGGAAAAGTAAAGAAAATTGTTTTGGGTGTGGTAAATTAAAAAAGTATTTTGTTTTTGGGCGTGGTAAAATAAGAATATTTTTTTGGGCATGGTAAAAAATAAAAATATTTTTTTTGGCATGGAAAACAAAAAAAAATTGTTTGAGTGTGGTAAAATAAAAAAAAATTTTAGGCAGGGTAATTTGGCACGATAAAAATGAAAATTATGTTGTTTCTAAGGCATGGCAAAATGAAAAATCTATTGTTGGGCGGGGTAAATTTGATTATTTTTTTTGAGCTGAACCAGAAAGGTAGACGAATTTTCAAATTTTTACAACTTATAAAATGGCATTTTTGTGCGACTTTTGATAAAGATAACTCACACAAAAATAGCATTTGTTTACGTTTTGAATGTCATAGTTCATCAAGTCGTATCGAATGTTCGATCTAAATTATTTTTGTCCTCTCATTTAATCCAAATCAAAGCGACGATAAAAATCAGTGCGCAACAGTCGAAGGCTAATTTTTCGCTACAAATGAGGTCTATTTGAATACTTGGCATGAAATGCAAATTTTTTATTTTTTCTGATTAAAAAAAATTAAAAAATTTCTAATTTTTATTATTTTTTGTAGTTTTAAGTTTAAATACTTTGATTAAAAATAGGAAAAATTATAGAAAATTTATACCTAATCTTATCAAAACTGTCACTTTCCAATCTCATCTTTCACTGAAAAAAACGTTTCTTCAAGATAACCCCATCTTGGGACCGTTCCCAAAATGGTCCCGTAAATTACCTTAATCCGTGCCATTGTTTACCCACAAACATTCGGATAGGGTAATATTGCGCCAGATGTTTTTCCTCCGCACTTAATTCCCTATATCAAATTATTTTTGTTCAATACCATTGTCCTTAGCCATATTATCGCGTAACGGAATCAAATTGTTTTTTAAATGTGTTTACATGGTTTCTAATTTTAATACATAATAACTTTTACTGATTTTTTACATTTTAAGGCTACTTTTGGTGTTTTTTATTTGTAGTACTTCAAACTTTGTTTATTTTTTGGTGATTCTGAGGCTCAAAATGATGTTTTACACTGTTTTGAGGACAAAACCCAATTTTTATGCCATTTTCTTTAACAAAATACACAAAAAATTCTAAGGTATGTTTTAGTATTTTATAAATACGACTTTTTTACATTGTTGTAACTTTTTTCACAATAAAAATGGTAAAAAACGACTTTGACCCCGACGTGATTCGAACACGCAACCTTCTGATCTGGAGTCAGACGCGCTACCGTTGCGCCACGGAGTCACACAAGTCGGCTCTTTTTATTTCTCTTCAAGAGCGAGAGAAAAGAGCCGCCTTGCTTGGTTTTTTATTTCTTCGGCCGAGAGAAGGAGAAAAACTGGGAAATAGTAGAGAAAACTTACTTTTTACTTTGGTAACAGACAAAAAAGATTTGTAATAAGTAGATCTTCAAGGAATATTGAAGATAAAAATGGTATTTGAGATTTTTTAATAATTTATTTTGGTTTTTTATTAATTTTATTGTTCTTGCCAATGTGTCAGGCTTGTTTCTTTAAAATCTAGGCTTAAAAACTTCTAAGCTGATTTTCATATTTTAAATATTTTAACATGTTATTCTTGTAATTTTAATCATTTTCATTTATATTTCGCGGCAAACTTCGCTTCATTCATCGATATTACTAATGCTATAATTTTGTTACCTAAAACGGTATCTCTTGCAGGTTTTTTTTGTAAAATGAACCTACTACATCCATATCAGAATGTGCCGGACAATATGAATCAGAATATGAACATGCAAGTTCCCTCAACCTCAGCTTTTACCCAAAATTGGATCAACGATCTTCAGGCTGGTACGATACCTCAAACATTTAATTATGCGCCTAGTCAAATGACTTTACAGTCTTATATGACCGGAATTACGGAATGCTCAATGGCGGTAAGGTTTTGCCATGTTCTTGATTTTGTTACCTAAAATTTTAAAATTTGTTACCTAAATTTGAAGATTGATCTTTCACGTCACAAATTTTTTAAAAATATTTTTTCTATAACTCTAAAATAAGTTTAAGGTTTTGAAAATTAAAAAAAATAGATTTTGTTACCTAAATTACATTAAAATTTATTTTAGGTGGAATCAGACCCAGCAGCAAAGCTAAATGAATTAATTCCTTTATTACAAGATTTGGACGTTGATGTAAACATGAGAGGGCATGATGTATTTCGTGGTTTTTATAAGCAAATGGGTTTTGCATTGGAGAAAGAAGAAGTATCTAAAAAGCAGTTGCATGATGTATTCTTTTTTATTGTCCAGACTGCTAACACCTTTCTGATGGAGTATATTACACAAATCAGGTCACAGCCTTGTAATGAGGCCAGGGTTAAACAACTTAGACGTGCGGTAAGTTGGAAATAAAGGTTATTATAGTTACAACTGTAATATAACTATAGTTAGACCTGACAGGGGGTTTAATCGGCCCGGATTCTTTTTTCTTATAATATTATACCTAACATGGTATATATTCATAATTTAAAACTGTTAACATAAAATAATATCTAAACATTGCTATTGATTTACTTTTAGGTTGTGGAGAACATTTTAACGTTGAGGAACATCTACCACTGCTCTATTGTCATGAATCGAATGGTAAGTTTGTTATATTGCTGTAAATATTAGTGATCTATATCATTGTATCTGTTCTGTTGTTGGCATAAATTGTGATTAAAAACCTATCTTATTCTACCTTACCCTACCTTACTCTATGTTACCATACTTTGCTCTACCGTATATTACTTTGCTTTACTTTACTCTACCATACTATATCCCACCCTACTCTACTCCACTCTATTTTACTGTCACACTACATACACATATTAACCATACAAATTTCAGTCAGACGATCAAAAGTTGATGTACATAAAGACGTTGATCAACGCATCTGAACTTCCCGAGGTTTCCGAAGCCTTCCTTTGTTTGTTGCATTATGCCAGAAAGTACATCTCGTTACCAATTCAAGCACAGCAAGAAGCTTGTTCGCCGGTAGTAATCAGACGGATTTTGGAATTGGCTAGTAGTGCGACAATCAGGTTTAAATACAAACAGTTTGTACCTGCTATACTGGCGTACACATTCAAGTATGTGTCTCATGATCGGGAACGATTGGTAAGGTTTATACTGAGTATTCAGATAGCTGAGTGTTGGAGGTTTTTGAGGGCAGGGTTTATTTTAAATGGGGTAGAATGAAAAGTTGTTTTTGGGTGTAAAGATTAGCTTTAATAGATATAGGGGGTGTTTAGGATAGAATGGAGTATTTTAGTAGGTAGAAGTGGCTGTTTTTTCGGCTTGGTCTTAAAATTGGTACTGGGATTACGATCTTTAACTTTATAATCGGCCTAGGGTTATTTTCAAGCGAACGATGTTTATCCGGCTTTGTTTTATGATATTATAACTGCTCCTTATGTCGTGTTAGTTAATGTATATAATTTTAGTTATCAATTGATGAGTTCAAGTCGATTTCATTGTTCATACTCGGTCAAATTGGATTCACATGGAACATGCTAAGCGATCAAAAGTCTGGAATTGGGGAGAAAGATATCATCGATGTGTTTGGTTCATGGATTTACTGTTTAATGTTGGTGTTTCCACTAACGGTAATGGTTCCTTCTGTAGTTGTACTTCAATATTTCAATCAGCAAGGAGGGTTTTTGGTAGGTTTTTTAGTTTTAAATGGTTTTTGGAGAATTTGAGTCGATTCTTCTAGTCTTGGAGGTAAAGGGCTGGGCGTATGATATTGTATTTTGCCAATATTTTGACCTGAGTTCAAGACTGTTATTGTTCCCTTGTTCTCCCCAAGGGAGAGGGGGACGATAACAACTCACCGCCCGGTCTTGATTCGGTCTTATCATAACATTACTTGACGGACTGATACCTATAATGGCTATACCATGTTTTAAAGACATTTTTAATTTTGTCTTACATATTTAAACTCATACCATTCTACAATATCAATTTTCAGCATCTATCCGGTCTACTCAACTTAGCTCTTGAGTACGCTCGACGAAAGAAGGACGTAATTCTGGTGGAAAAAGTGTTCTCGCCCATCCTGAATGGGTTACATGTTTTGCATGCTTGTTCAGGTGACACGGACATGTTGGGAAAAGTTGATGTTACAGTAGTATTTGATTTGTCATGGAAACTGTTCGATTTGATCAATGCTCGAGCGAATTCGGAAACTGTAAATAAAATGATATATCCGCTGTTGGGAATGGTCACCAATTTGCTTGTTATGGACACACATAGAGTTGTAAGTCTTTTTTAGGTACAAAGTTTTAAAAATGAATTTTCGGGAGAAGGCTAAGCAGAGAAAAATGAATTTTTCAAAAGATAATGAAGTTAAAATAATTCTGTGCTCTTCAAAGAAAATTTTTGGGGGTTGGAGCACAGAATTATGTGAACAACTTAATAGTACATCAGTTACTTGTTTTTTTTTTGCTCTATACCTACTTTTTGAATTATATTCTGTGCAGTTACAGGTAAAGACAAGGGACAAATTGCCTTTTAAAGGGTAATTTTAATTCGTAGGATTTTTTGCTAATAGAAAAAATTTTTTAAGGGCCTATTACTCGTTTAAAAATTCATTTCTCAGATTTATTACTAATAAAAATTTATTTTTAAGACCTAATAAAAAATATAAATTTATTTTTAAAACAGATTACTAAAATAAAAATTCATTTTCAGGACCTACTCCTAACCAAAGCCCTGAACAACATGCCGGCTTGTCCAATTTTCCCTCTAGCTGCACTTGTTCATACTCAAGCTGCTAATCTCAAATTAGCCAGAAACGTGGAAATGCTGGTCCTCCTCATTTGCGAACTCAACAAAGGAATCCAGACCAAACAGTATGGCAACTTCATCCTATTTCAACCAATCCCGAGCACTCGCAAAAGTGGCTTTAGTCTAAATGAAATTTTGAAGTTTGTCGTTTTACGAGAGAGGAATTTGTGTTACGAACAGTTGGACTACCGGAATGTTGAACGGGTATTCAGATGCTGGCGAAGGGTAGTCAAGTCAGGGTTCCCTGCAGGACAAACTTCTATTGACTACGAGAGTGTTTGTACGGACACGGTACATCATGCCCTTTATTTTATGAATGAACGATGTGTTGGAGTGGTAAGTATGGAGAGCGAGATTATAAGGGAGGGGGATTTATATATTTTTTTTGAAAATTTCCAAGGGGGTTTAATATCAGCTTCTTTTGAAGTTTTTACTGTTGGAAAGGCTGGTTGTAATACAAGAAAGCTATATATTTAAGCAGTTGATATCAATTTTAATCTCACTTTTTCAGGACTTTCCACCCGCTCTCTGTGGAGCCCTAGAACAATGTATTGAACTAGTCAGACTGTTCCTTGAAAAATGCTCTGACCGTGTGAAGATGAGTTTGATCTCAAAAATCATCGAAACTGATATGAGTGTATTCCTGAAAGCTTCGGAACCTGGAACTAACATGTTCCTTCGGCTTATCAACGTATTCATGATGTCTTTGAAGAAAGAGGATGCTGCTTTTGTTGCTGGGAATTGGGTACAAGAAGGGAAGATTAGCAACGAGCTTCTGAATACCCTCAACTCAAGGTTTCCAAGTTGCGGTAAGTTATTCTTGATATTCATGTAATCTTTTATGATTTCTATGTTATTGAAGACTAGATCTAGGAGCCAGCTTTTACTGTGAGGTCGAGTGAGATGTAAATTCTTTTATAGAGTGAAATGTACAGGCTTTTAACAGGTTAGTATTGTACTAAGATAGATTACTTTTCAGGTCCTGCCATATTAGATCTACGGGATATATTGAACTTTAAAAACATGAACGACGGCCTTATCTACGCTGATCTATGACATTTGGTATCTTGCCATAAACTCATTCCTATCGAACTCAACTCTATAAGCTCAGGCATTATTTAGTTTTACTTTATTTATTTTCTTTATTACCTAAATTATTATGTTATTAACTTTTTTTGTATTTTTACTGTTTAGGTAACAGTAAATAACTTATTAAGATCTATTTCCCAACTAATGTATTTATTGTTGTTAAACCGGCTGAAGTATTTGTAGCTCTCTTGTTGATCTTTCATTTCACTACAGTATTTTTTTCTAGTTCAGTCAAAAAGTGCCAAAAATTCCTTGAATTTGAACGTGTTTTCTTTGTTTTTCATTACCTTTTGGCCTTATTAATGAATGGTTTTTATGTCTTTTTAGATTCAATTCTAACTTTTTTGTATATATTGAAGCTTTTAAGTAAAGATTGTGAATTATATTTGGCATGTTAATAAGGGTTTTATTACTGAAGTTACGAAGTACGTATTTTACAAGTTTGCTAATCGTTTTAAAAGTAAAAAATTTTATAAAAATAAAAATGCAAAGTCTTGTTAAAATATGTTTTAAAAATATTTCTGTATAGTATTTTTATAAGATCTATAGAAAAAACCAAAAGATACGAACATTACAAAGTTACTTCTGTCCCGGCACGAAAACAAATAAAGGAATTCTTGAAAATATTTTTATTTTTTTCTCGATTTTTCGGCCGTTTTTTACGTTTGGTTCCTCGTTTGTCGTGTTTAAATAAGCTGTTTTTGTTACTATAAGATTCTTTATAGATTTGTCTCGATGGGTTCATCTGCATCAACGCTTCAGAATCAGGTAAATCTAGGCTATAATATTTACTTTTCTGTTTTTAGGCTTTAAATTTGAGAACGATTTTGCTTCTTTAGGCTCTAAACGTTTTTTTATTATCTTTTCTTCAAAGTTAAACTTAAGTAAAGTATAATTAAGAAGTTTTCTCATTGTAGTTTTGAACATTAATATTAGAATATTTTGTTTTAGGCTAGAGAACCTGCTGGATTGGACAAAGATGGAATTAAAAGAGCCGTAGCATCAACCTCAAGTTCAGGATGTCCAAATCAAGCGGGCGAAAAGAACTGTACGGCTTATGTTAGCGAATGCCCGTCTGCTGCTGGAGCCAATGCTGCCAATCCACATCAAATTGATCCGCTCAATGCTGTAAGTTATTTTTATTTGTGTTTTTTTTTTGTTTAGGATGTCAAACAAGGGATTTAAGGAGCTTTTTAGGCATAAAGACACATTTATACCTTTGGCATTTGGCTTTTTAATTTAAGAATAAAGTTGTTAATCTTCTTGATCTAAACCTTAGTTTTTCAATTTTAAAATATTGTTTTGAGATGCCCCCACCAAACCAGCGGCCAGCTCCAGATCAGCCTTTTGCTTTGTCAACGGCACGTGAACGTTCAACGATTCCAAAGGCTACTGAGCCAGGAAAGACATGGGAATACCCATCACCTCAAATGTTTTGGAATGCCATGCTGAGGAAAGGATGGAGATGGCAAGAAGATCAACTGTCAGAGTCAGACATGAACAATATTATCAAGATTCATAACGCTAACAACGAAGAAGCTTGGAGAGAGGTTTTGAAATGGGAAAATTTGCTTCATCCGTAAGGTTTTTGAATTTTAAAGAAAAATAAGAGTTTTAAAAATTAAATGAAATTAAAAAAGGGATTTTCGGTTTTTTTTTTTCTATTTTTCGTTAAGATATAGAAGAAAATATACTTTTTTTTGATATTTAGGTATCAAATTTTTTTAATTTCAGTGAATGTGATTGTCCAAAACTGAAGAGTTTCAAAGGAGATGCCAAGAATATATCGCCAAGAGCTCGTATTCGCAGCTGGATGGGATATCAACTACCTTTTGATAGGCACGATTGGATTGTAGATAGATGTGGACAGAAAGAGGTAAATTTTATTTTTAGACTCACTAGTGTGTCATACAACATTTGTTAAATCTGAAAACTGTCTTTTTTAGTTCATGTTTATAAAGCTAACAAAATGGTGTTAAAAATTTTATTTTAGGTACAATACGTGATTGACTACTACGATGGAGGAGCTGTTGACCCTAACTCAAAGATCTTCACCGTATTGGACGTAAGACCAGCGCTTAATGATTTCCAGAATGTGTGGGATCGTATGGTAGTGGCGTACTGGAGATTCAAGTACGAAACTCTAGGATTTGCACCAAAACTACCGATCCCACCTACAGAGGAATCTTAAACCCGTCTTAACCTGTATTTGTTTAGTTGAGAAATTGTTTTAGGTCGAAATATATTTGTTTTGCTAAAATACGACGTTTTATTGTAGTATCTTTTTTTTTCTATGGTGCTATTTCTTAAATAGGATTTTGGGAATGGGATCTGTTTTGTATTTTGTTAGCTATGAATGTTATGATATAGGATGTCGTGTTTTAGTTATAGGTCTAACTAGCTCTTTGGATACAGGTGATTGTAATTTTGGAACATTTTTGGGATTTTGCTAGCTTTTTGGTCGTGTTCTGACGATCTTTCGACTGCTTTTTGGGCTATTTTTACGATATTTTTGCAAAATATTATCAACTTTTGTCCGATGGTCACGAATTTTAGCCTCGTTCTCATTCAAATCCAAGTAATAATCACCTGATTCTCGTTGTTATCTTTTCTGAATACCTTTTTGTCGAGGCCAAATCTATTTGTCATTATTAACTCTAACTTCAGAGCTGGTTTTGATTGTAAAAACGCTCCAGTGCCTTTCTTTATTTTGTTGTTGTGGATACAAATTGATCTTGAATAAAGATATTTTGTGTTATTTTAACTGATGGTGAAGGTTTTCTGAAACGGTAAATAACTCCAAATGCTTTTTTCTTTAGATTTTTATTGTTTTAGATATTTCCTTTTAAAAAATGAGGTATTATGTGAATGTTTTAAACGTTTATTTGTCAAATTAGGTTGTTTTTGAATACTTTTCGCTGCAAAAACGAAAATTAATATATACCGGGCACTGAAGTTATGATTGTTTAGATGTCATTGTTCAGAAGAATATCTTCAAAGACATGTACTGAACTTCTTTTGACAGCTAAAACAGTTAGAAAAGTGTGAGTTTTTAGTCTTGAAGGATCATAACTGTTGATTTTAAACTTTTTCTGTCGATTTTAATTATTATTGTAACAACAACCTTACCTTTTCCTCATTCAGACCCCAAGTAGAAGTCCGTCGTTACCTGGGCGAGTCTCTAAAACAGCCAGGTCAAACATCTTTTCAATCCAAAACTATTGGAGTATGGCTTCTTGGATGTGCTGGTATGGTATATGGTGCTGTGGCATTAGGTGGAGTGACTCGTTTGACTGAAAGTGGGTTGAGTATGGTCAATTGGGATCTGTTTCGAACTATGAAGCCGCCATTTAACAATAAGGAATGGGAAGTTGAGTTTGAACGGTACAAGGAGTTCCCTGAGTATAAGTTGTAAGTTATTTTTACTATTTTAGGTATAAACTGACTATTTTTTAAGGTTTAGAGACAAACTATGTTACTTTTCAGTAAACTAAATGTAATTTTTATAAAAGGAAGCATATTTACTTATGATTTTATCTTACTTATATTGTAGTAAGTCCTCAAACGAAGAAATGACCCTAAACGAGTTCAAATTCATCTGGACCATGGAGTACCTTCATCGAATGTGGGGAAGAGGTATTGGTCTTGCTTTCATAATACCGTGCACGTACTTCTGGGCAAGAGGACGATTCAGTGGAGCCATGAAGAAGCGAATGCTACTGGCTGGATTTTTGATCTGTGCTCAAGGCGCAGTTGGTTGGTGGATGGTGAAAAGTGGGCTGAATTTGGAGAATAATTCGAATCAAGACATACCAAGGGTTAGTCAGTACAGACTGACCACACATTTGACTATGGCGTTTGTGTTATACTCGATATTTTTGTGGACTGGGCTTTCACATGTTCTGAAGCCGGCTGACGTGAGTTTTTGACCATTTTTTGATTTAAATTATAAAAAAAGTAATGATAAGGCTATATAAAGGTATAGGCACTGAACTCAAACAATCTGTGTTTCACTAAAGTCCTTTTTTCAGCACACTGCTGTCCAAGGCGTCAAAGCTCTGCGTGGTATGACCCACGGCTCCAAAATGTTCATCTTCTTAACAGCCATTTTTGGCGGTTTCGTAGCAGGATTGGACGCTGGCCTAGTCTACAACTCATGGCCAAAGTATGCGGATAAATGGCTACCAGAGAATATGGCATCAAGAGTACCGGCTTGGAAGAATTTCTTTGAAAACGAAGTTACTGTTCAGTTTATTCATCGGAATTTGGTAAGTTGGTATAGGTATAGGAAGGGGAAGGGCTAGGTTGTTTTAGCTGTAACGTTTTTGAAAAGGTGGTTGGTCATTTGAGACAGTATATAAACGTAAGCTTTCAGGCATATTTAACATTATTATCGATCACTATGACCTGGTTGAAAGGAAGGAAATTGGCATTGAACCCCAGAGCTAAAGTTGCTTTACATGGGTTATTGGCCATGGGTTATCTTCAAGCTATCTTGGGCATTTCTACCTTGGTAAGAATCTACTTTTATATATTTTGCCTCTATTCCAACAAATTTTTTTGGAAAAATTAAAAATAGTTGTTTGATGCTAAATAATGGCGCGGTATAAGCTTCAGCTTAGAAAGAAAAAACTTTTTTAAATTTATGTTTTAAGGTCCATCAAGTACCCGTCTGGCTAGCCAGTCTTCACCAATCCGGCTCCATGGCCCTGATCACCTTTGTCTTATGGCTTTCGAATGAAATTCGTCGGATTCCAAAGTAAAACTGCCCCAGGCGTTGAAAAAAGGAGAACTTGAGGTTTGGCTAGATAATTCCTCTCATCTCATCTTACTAAATGGGGAAGATCAACATTGTTTCGATGCTGGAATCACAAGTATAATACACATTTTCATAGGTTGTTAATTTGTTTTCAATAGTAAGTTATTGTTATTGGCAAAGTAAATATTGTTTTAGGAATACCAAGAATTTATTAATATTAGGTTGTATAAAAATTACTGAGCTATTTGAAATAGCTGATATGGAGTTCAGTAGCGAATTTTTGGGTTAAGGGGCACAGAATTATTTGAACAACCATGTGTTTAAGCCTTTGTCATTTTAACAAAAGTACAATAATATATTGTTTGAGAGATGATTTTTGATAAAAGCCACACCTCTGACTTTGTTTATTTGAGTTTTTTCAAAAAATTTCGAATTCATTATCCGATGACAATAGAGGTTAAAAGACATGGATATTTACTCTCCACCCTCTCCTCTTTTCGAGATTCATTATGTCGCGGCCCAAAACAAAAGTCTGCTTAATATAGGCGGATCTGAGCAAACAATTTCCTTTTATTCGTTTTAATAATAAATATGAGTACACAATCTCATGGATATCAGTGGGGCCTTGAACCGGAAGCCATAATTTATTAAAATTCTTTTCGACATTCAGCGTGGATGTGGCTTCAATTGCAGCCGGTTTTTAATTATGAAACTTGAATAGGGGTTTGTATAGAAGTTTTGTCTATTTTTAGCCTAAATAAGTTTGGAAAAGAGGTGGGGGTGAAAGTATTGTATGAAAGGAAGAAGACGGTAGAACAATGCATTTACGGTGGGGTAAGACTTCTTATTACTTGGTATAGCAGTGTGGATTTTAGAGAAAGTAGGGCAGTACTGGGATGGGATTGAGTATCGTACATTATGACAGAGTAGGGTAGGAAATGATGTTGACAACATAAAAAAAGTAGAGTAGGTCAATTTAAGGTAGGGTTAGGGTAAAGTAGGAAACGGTAGGGCAAGGTAAGGCAGGGTATTGTAAATTAGGATAGGGTAGAGTAGGGTAAGGAGAGGCAAGGCAGGGCCGAATATGATTGATGTAAGGCTTGTTACAGTATAATAAACGTAGAGGTAAGGGAATTATGGTATTGTGAAGTAGAATAGTTTAGAGTAGAGTAACTAGGATAGATTAGGGTAAAGTATGGTATGATAGGCTAGGGTAGAGTAGGGTAGGGTAGGGTAGGGTAGGGTAGGGTAGGGTAGGGTAGGGTAGAGTAGGGTACGGTACGGTAGGGTAGAGAAGAGTAAGGTAGGGTACTTCCACCGTTCATTCCGCTCATTCTCTACAATTATACTCGGTTTTTTGACTACAGACTTGTTGATTAACTAGATTAGCTAACGTTCGTTTAAAATCCGGCGTGAAGAAGCGCCACCGACGGCAGTAGCGTTTGTTTTGTGGCGAAACTGCAGAAACGGGTTTGGATTGTTCATGAACATGGGTTTAGTTAAACCGGCGTGTTTGGTCGATTTCATTGTAGCTACTGCGGTTTCAGGAATGGGGTGACGGTGAAGTGTCTTTTGGTAAAAGAGGGGTTTTTGCAGGGGGGGGTGGGGGGGATTTTTTAAAATTAAAATTTTTTTAGTGAAAAACGTGTTAAATGCCACAAACCTCAGAGAAAAAAAATTTTTTGTTTCTTGTCTTACCCTTCAGACCTAAAATTGGCTGTTCTGCACTACTACCAATCCTAGTTTTTTTTATCAAAAACGGTCGATAAAGAACCCACCTTTTATTACCAACAAAAAAATTTTTTTCTTTAACGTTCTTTATGATATGGTTTTACTATTTCTTTATTATATAACCCCGTCTTACCATACTTTCTTTGTAACTTTCTCCTTTTCACAGAAAACTCATTGAAACCGTTGGCGAAAAACGAAACGCGTAGCACGCCGTGAACGCATTCTACGCGCTTCATGTAGCGATAACAATGACTGGAATCTGCGCGAAGAGAAGAGATCACGCCGATCGTATGTCGGATGAGTTTGTAAAAGTATTGTCAATGTTTAGACAGCCGGAGGGCAGGAAACAGTGGCAGGAACTTGTTGTCCGTTCTGTGACGCTGGGAATGTGGTGTATCGTGTGGTTCGGTTTGTAACTTGCCAACTATTTAGCTTTTGGAGTTTGAAAAATGAAGTTTGCTTTGAATTATTCAATGTAGTTTGACAGTATGTTTGCGATCAGAATTTTCAAATTTAAAACTTTCGGTTCCAGTTTCGGTCTGGCTTTTTTAAAGTTTTAGTTTTGTTCTAGAGACGTGCTGGTATAACTTTCAATATGAAAATTGAAAGGCATACTTTGTGTGAAGGTTTTGAACCAAAAATATGTGATTTTTCAAAATGAAAATTTTTTTTGTAAAAATAAAAAATAAAATACGCACTGGGGGCTCAAATTTTACTGTTTTGTAATTTTTTATGCATCAATAAAATTTTTTTTAAAATACAGTGGAACTCCTGTATAACGAATCGCTCGGGAACTTGAAATTTGTTCGTTATAAAGAGTTTCGTTATAGAGGGGTTTTAAATGCACTGAGTAGTGTAGTCCGGGGTTTAAAAGTTGTTCGTTATACGGAAGTCTCGTTCTAATGGAGTTTGTTACATATACAGGAGTTCTACTGTAAATCGTTCTGTTTTTGTATTTCCCCAAACTTTTAACAATTTTTAATCTCTCTTTCTTACTACAACTTAACATTTTTTAAGTTAACAACCACTGTAATTAATTTGTTCAAGTCGATCAACTATGTTATCTAGTGATAAATAAGAAATGTTTCTCGTCAATTACTTTTACGACGTTTTTAAAAAGCGCGACTCAAGTTTAACTACTGTTTTTGGATCTCTTAATCTTTTTATTTTCTAAATTTTATTTCATCAGACCTTTTAGATTTATAGGGTTTTAATAAGACTTTTATGCACTTCTATGCCTAGTTTAGTTATTTTTACTCTAAAATTAGGCTTTTTGTCAACAGGGTAGACGGGAAAGTTTTGTTTAGAGCAGGGGAGTGGTGAAGAGTTATAATTAGTTCTTTATTTTATCAAGGCGAATATTTTTTTGTCTGTGGCAGAGGGAGGGGAGAGGGAAGGTGGAAGTCTGAAAATTTTGGGTCACTTTCAACTTTTTGGAATTTTTTTTATTTTAAAAGTTGTGTAAAAAAATTACCCTGCCCGATTCTTCATGTGTTCTTTTTTCTTTTGATGTGTCTCTTCTTTTCTTACCCCTCTCTCTCCCCCCCCCCTTCTAGATCAGCCTATAACTTTGCAAAATTTTATTACTCATCTCCCTCTCTCAATGTAAACATGATCAACATGCTTCCGCTCACCTTGCCACCTTCCGTGATACGATTCGCGCGACACGTCTGAACGGCGAATTATTTTTGTTGACCCTGAGGGGGTTTTTCCTTTTTTCTCCCGATGTTATCTTCACTTTCACTTTTGCCGAAACAGCCAGCCGGCTGAAGAAGTAACCGGTTTCTCGTCAAAAAAAACGTCCGCCGGTTTTTTGTCTTGGCGCGCGGGGGTTTTGAGCCGCCAGCAAGACTTGGCGGACAAAGTGTAGATCCTTGTATATTCGACATCAATTAATTGTCTTTTAACATTGATGACAAACAATTGTAGTTGGCGGGGTTGTTGAAAAGGTTATTGGGAGCAAATGTTGTTTTAGGCGAGGGGTGTTTGCAATTTTACAAGGAAGGAGGAAGGGGGGGGGTGGAGAGGAGAGGGGAGAGGGGGGCGAGGATAAGTCTATGTTGAACATGAACTTTTTCTTTAGTTTTGATATGAATCGAGAGGAAGAGGAAGAAAGTTAGGGTTTCTTTATCGAAAAATTCTACATTTATTTTTTTTTCAGTTCACAGTGAAGCTCTCGTATAACGAATTGCTTGGGTTTTTATGCGACTTTTTTGTTATAGATCTTACTGTATTTTTAAGAATTTTTGCAAAAATTTAATTGTTCTTAAATTTTGTCTTTTTCTTACCCTTATATTATAAATGATACAGACTAGAATGCTACATGTGCCGATTTTTTCCACAAATCCACAGGGGGACCACGTTCAACCTTTTTCAAAATTTTTTTTGGAGTGGTGTACTCCTTTCCTCCTTGGTAAAACTTATTAGAAGCAAATTGTGAAGGTAGCAATATTTTTGTAAGTTTATTTTTTTATAAAATGATATTTTTTTTGCATTTTTGACTTTCAACTTCCTAGTATTTAAATCTTTAACGTTTTGAAATATGGCTAGTTTTCTGATTTTTTGTTGTTAAATACGGTTTTCGTAAGAATTCAAAAGTTTTTTAAATAATTTTTCACGTGTTTTATTTACAGACAAACCTTTTCAGTATGACATCCAAAGGACTAAACCAAACTGTCATTATAACTAGGGTGTCATACTATCGAGTGTTACTGAAAGAAGGAGGGGGGGGGAGTATTTGCTGCATTATTTTTTACTTTAAACAGTAATGAGTACATTTATCTACAAAAGGCTAACTTACGTGTTGACAAAAAGGAGAGTTTTTTTCATAGTAGGTATGACTAAACTAAAGGTTTGCTGTACTCAACACACTGACATTGAATACCAGTACTAAAACAAACACCTTTTCCCTCCTTACAATGTAATCTACACTTTGTTGATTGTAACAACAACAATACCCCTTATCGTGCTCTCCCTTCTGAATTTGTTTGTGTTTATTGTTGTCGCGCGGTAGCTGTTGTTAATTGTGTCTGTTGCGCGGCTGCGTGGTCCACTTTGTGAGGAGCGGCTCCCGAAATTATTGTTGCGCGACGCAAGCTGGCCCACTTTTTCCTTATTCCGCCTGGGAACGTGGCCAGTTGAACTTACTAGGAAAGTACCTAACGTGCCCTGTTCAGATTGAGCTTAAAATTTTTGTATGATTTTTATACTATCAATAGTACCCATAAATAAGTTTAGCTTGCGCTTTTAAGTTTTAAATTTTTAATATTTGAACTTACCGCCATTTTGGCAAGTTTGGCATTGTGTTTTAAGCACTTTCTTTCACTTTTTAAACAAGTTACGCTTACACTTTTAAAAATTTAGGTTCATTTAAAGCTTTTCTACTAGTCTATCAAATAAAAATCATTAACAAAATGAAAATGTTATAAGCTTGAAACACAATGCCAACTTAGCGGGGAATTAAAAAACTAATTTTTTAATTTCGGTTTTTTCGAGATTGACTGGAAAGTGAGACTTAGTACGTTATTGTAGATATTATATTTACAAGATCTTTTTATATAGGAAAGTTTGAAGTCAATCAGAGCGAGGCAGCTCGGGAATTTTCCTTGTTAGTTTGCGTTTTTTGGCAAGTACGACTAGTACGTTCCGTACTTATAGAAAGAGCGGATTACTGGTACGTTCTTTATGGGTTGGTGTGGGGTTTGATGGTTTAGGGGTGGGTTTTTAAACGTTTGGGGAGGAATAGAAATGTTTTTTATTTATGGTTTTTGTAGGTATGGGCAGTTTTTTCAAGTTACAGTTGTATAGCGAGCTCTTGTATAACAAAACTCTATTATAACGAACAAATCTATAATAATATCTCTATAATATTTGTTATACAGGAGTTCTACTGTAGTTCGAAAAAAACTACAAATCTGTCTTTATAAACAGGGTGCCACACTAATCAGGTACATTTTGATATGAATTCTATTATTAAAGGTCAAGAAGCTGTCATTATAAAGTGAGTTTCATACTATCGAAATTCATACTAAAAAGGTTTTACTGTATAATACTACAACTAATAGACTATGAAATTCTTGACTAGTCAAATATTATTTTAAACATAAATGCCATTTTTACTATGACCTATAACTCAAATCTAAGTTTTTCCATGTTATACACAACATATAACTCAAATCCCAACTCAATCAACACGAAAGATGAGTAGAAGGGAACTTGTTGATCTTGAGCTAGAACAAGATTGCAAGAGAAAGGATGAGCCGGTTCTTTTTTTTTTGTTTTTTGCCGTTTTTCATTTCAATCATTTTTCTCACTTTCCCCTTCCAATTTACTGACTGCCATTTAAAGACCTCCAGGGGAGATGCGCCGATCTTCTTCTTCACGCCTTCAGGCTGAAATCACTCACTGTCTGGAGTGGCATCGAGTTAAAAACATTGTCTTTTCGTAGGGATAAGACGGGGTTGTTGCGGGCGGGGTGGAAGATTTAGAGAGGGATAGGGATGCCAAATACAGAGAAGGGCGTGGATAGGAAATTTAGAGGTGTAAGAATGTAAAAAAATAGTAAGTATAGGGAGGTTTTGTGTTGAGTGAAAAAGACAAGAAGTGTTGAATTGGGCAGAGTGCACAACGTCGGGCGGGGTAAAATGTAAAAAAAGTTACAGGTTTTTAATGAAGGTATAAAGCAAGGAAGAGATGGAAGGGTAGCTGCTAATTTTATTCTGAAAATTTTTTTGTGTATTTTTCAAAATAAAACGTTTTTTAATGGTCAATATTTTTATAATTTATTTTTTAAACTTTAAAATAACTTTTAAAAAATCTTTATTTAAATTCAACCCCCCCCTCGTTAAAAACCCTAAAACCTTGTTATGAGCTTTAAAAGTCGAGCTGTCTCATGCACACCTTTATTCGAACCTATTATTGTTTTACTATGTGAAAACACAGTTTGATGAATGTTGTCTCCACACCTTTCACGTTTTTGTCGCCGATCCCTTTCTTTTTCTTCGTTTTTTGTTGTTTTTGGGTTTCAACAACGCAAAACCTTTTGGCAATAATCGTTTTTTTTTTCAATTTTTGCTAGAAAAAACCACGCGAAAGCAAAACGGTATCACTTTTTGTGGGTTCTTTTGTCATACTTTAGGGTGGTACTTTAGGCAAAATGTGGCGTACTAATCAGAGTTCATAAGGGCTCCGGAGCGGCTCCGATCCCGGAGCTTGACCGGAGCACTTAGAGCCGGAGCTAAACTTAAAAAAAACCAGAACCGGAGCCGGAAGTTTGTTTGGAGATCCTGGTACTGATATTTTTAAATTTATGATTCTGATAAGTAAGATGGTGTATCTTTAAAGAGCATTTACAAGAAAAGCACTCAACCTGCGACGCTCAAAATCAACTCAACATTTTTATATAATTTCATTGTACGACCAGTAGTCGCGCTAGTTAAAATTAATAAAAAATTTTAACTAGCGCTTTTGAGTTTTAAATTTTAAATATTTGAATTTTCCGCTAATTTGGCAAATTTGGCGTTTTGTTTCAAGCACTTTTGTCGACTTTCTAGACAAGCTACGCTTACAAATTTAAAAATGTAGTTTTATTTAAAGATCACTTACTGGCATATCAAAGAAAAACGATTAAAAATCAAAAAATGGCAAAGTTATAAGCTTGAAACACAATGCCAATTTGGCGAGAAATTCAAAACGTAATTTTTGATTTCGATTTTTTTGAGATTTCCTGTAAAGTGAGATTTAGTACTTTGCTGAAGATCTTATATTGACATAATCTTTCTATATAAAAAGTTTGAAGTCAAGCAGAGAGGGGCAGGTCGGGCACTTTCTTTGTTAATTTTTAAATTTTATTGCCAAAACTCTTAAGTTCAAAAAAAAAATTTTTTAGTTTTGCTTGGACTATATTCATTATTAGACCAGATAGTATAAAAAAACGTGAAGTCAAAACTGATTTTTCAAAATTTAAATTAAAATTTTTGACCAAAACTCTTATAAATTAAAAAAAAATTGTAGCCAGGTCTCGGCGTACCTTTTTTGTTTTTTTTGGAACCGTTTCATCGCTTCAATTAATCTTTAGCGCAAAACACATTGTCTTAGCTCTCGATGAAAAGCGAATCTTCGATTGAGTGAAGATGTCACTTCCGAACGAGATCTTCTCCCCCAATAACTTGTTTTTTCTCTCGAATTATGACTTTGTTTCTTCACGTTGAAGGCAACGTTTTTATGAATTGAAAGGCATCGTTTAGTTTTCATAACCTGGAGTTTATAATGCGTTGACTTTAAATTGTTTTAGAGTTGCAATTAGATGTTCTGTTGCGGAGTTGCTTTAGGCATTATTGGAATTTGTAAACACTATTAGGCTTAATGGTTAAAGACAGGGGTTTTTACTATTAAAAGATAGGCGTTTTCTTATTATTTTTTATGTTGTTTTAGGTATGTAGTCAAGTTTTGTATAGCTAAAATAAAAAATTTTAAATAATTCAACCGCAACATAGAGAACGACCGGTAAAGTTTTGTACTAGAACTTCTGGCGCATCTTGTAAGTATGGTTTTAGCCTGGAGGGATGAAGAGATTCAATAAATTTATGTGTTTATAAGAAGACATTTTTAATTTTTTAAAATTTTTTAAAAATTAGTAATTGGGATGAGGGTAGGGAGAGCAGTTTTAATTTTTGTCGAAAAAATTTTGAGGAGGGTGTTGTATTGGTACTAGGAGGGGAGACAGCTTTGTCATTAAAATTTTTTTTAATTTACGAGTTGGCTATAGTAGTCAAGCATTTTTTGTTAATGTTTCATATAGCATTAATAAGTAGTACCAGAGTCGGGAGGCTAATTTAAAAAAAATTGAGTTTAATGGCAGCCAAAATAAATTTTTAAATTTGTTTTTTATTTTCCGGCTAAAATTAGTTTTCATGCCTTAAAAATCCTTTTTTACTTTTAAAGATACCTCATTTATTTTAAATTTTTTCATCTTTTTCTCCTCGTTCACCACTTATTTATTTATCTTTTTTGTTTGTGAAGAAGACCCTAAAGGGCTGATTCAAACGCTTTCGGTCTAGTCGTTTCGAAGATGGATTAGGTCGAAATCTGCGTTCAATTTAAGTGGGGATTCTGTAGTTTTTCATTGAGGATTCGGGAGGTCGGAACGGTCACACCTCCTCCACTTTCACTTTTGTTATTCGCTCTTCATCAAAAAATCATTTTTCTTGTAATAATCAAATCCAATTTGCTTCTTTGTCTTTTTCGCGGGTCTTGAGGTTTGTCAAGGGGATGAGGTGTCACAGGGTGAGGGTAGAAGTCTTTCTAGGGTTGGGGAGGATCGAGATTTGTCAAGAGGTGGGGAGTGTGGAGATTTGTCAACGGTTAAGAGGGTAGAGGTGTCAAGGGTCGGTAGGTTAAAGGGCTTGTCAAAGGGTAGGTAGGGCAGAAGTTTGCCAAGGGGTCGGTAGGAAATGGATTTGTCATTTGGTAAGGAGGGTAGAGGTTTGTCAAAGGGTACAAATGGAGCTAAAAGGGCTTAAAAACTTTAAAAATGATAATCCAGGGCTTTAACTTGAGTTAAAAATGGCACTATTTTTAATTTTTTAAAGAAAATTTGAAAAATTATAATTTTTTTTTAAAGTTGGAAAAATTTTCTTTTTTTGTAATTAAAAAAAAATGAAAATAGTTAAAATTGCATAAAATCCAAATATTTTGATCACCTCAACTACTTTTTTAACCGATTTACAGTTTACTTTTTCGAAAAACCGCTTTAATCTCGTAAAATTGACAAAATTGGACTTAGCCTGAGGGGATTTAAGCAGTTTTTAATCTTGTCGCTTTTTGTTTTTTGTGGCCTGGTTTAAACACAAATTCCCTTGTAAACTACAGATTTTTATGGTTGAAAAAAAAGGAGTGACATATGGATTCAAAGCTTTGTAATCTTTATGACCTGTTTGTTTACTTTTTAAAATTTTGAAGTATTTTGTGTCATATTAGGTTGAACCAAAAGTAGCGGGACACTGTTTATGTATTTTTCAACTAAAAGGTGTCCCATTACTTTTGGTTCAATTTCATAAATATAATAATATGTCTTAAAGACCAAAAAAATCATTTTCCACTTCCCTGCCAATCCAAATTACCATATCACTCGGTTTTGTCACACTGCTTGATCGAAGCGTGTAAAGCCGTTTTTTCAATTTAAAACCCATAAAATTGCTGAGAAAACTGAATATTCATGATACTAGAACTTCTGTTTATATAACTTTGCATGTGTTATGGAGGGTTTTGTTTTCATCCTTGTGATAATCCGTTTAGGGTAACATCATACCTCTTCTTTTGTTGTTGGGAAGGGAAGTTGGTTGGGGAACAGTTTAACGTTTAAAAGGAGATTTGAAAAGGGATTTTAGAACTTTAGAGTTATGTTTTTTGTTTTTTAAAAATTTTTGTGGTTATATTTTGTATTACACTTTATAAAATACAGTATAACTTTTGTATAAAGTACTGCTCTATAAGCAAATTTCAGTATAACGAACAACTTTTTAAGTCTTTAGTTATTTCTATAGACTCTATTTTTTCTGTATGTTAACGTAGCCAATATGACTTATTACTTTTCATATAAGTACGACTGATACGTTCTTGATAGGTTGAGGTGAGTTTTGGATGATTGGCGTGGTAATTCGAATAGTTAGAAAGGGATAGGGGCAATAACAAAAATAATGTATAACGAGCAACTTTTAAGTCTCTAGCTAACACTACACAGTGCATTCGAAACTCCTGTATAGCGAAAATTCTTCATAAAGAACAAATTTAAAATTTTTGAGCAATTCGTTATACAGGAGTTGTACTGCATTTTGTTTACTGGTTATGGTTTATTTCAAGGGTTTTTTATAGGCATAGGAAAGGGGTCGGGTCGGGCCTATTTTTCAGCACTGGTCCGATCTAAATTTTGATCAGGCCTGGCCTGTTCCTCACGTCTAGTGTTTTACGACAAAATAGGGCTTTCTCAGTATTATTGTAGGTCATGTTTCTTCATATGGAAGCGTCTTTTTTCAGATTTTTAAAATCAATTTTTATCTTTTTTATCTTTTTTATTATTTTTTAAAATTTTTTTACTATGCTAGTCAAATTTTTCATTTTGGATTTTTCACTTTGAATTTCCTTTCAGTCTTAATATTTTTTTTTTACTTTTTACCCTACCCATTTTTTATTTTTCTTTATCTCTTCTTTCCTCCGGTTTAAAAAAATATTTGTATACCCCTGCGTTTTTTTGCTTATTTTTAAATAGAGCCTCCCCCTCCTTATTTTATACTCTCTTCCATTCCATTCTACCTTCACCCCTCCTCTAATTTTATATTTATTCTATCTGACACACCCCTTCTCCCCCCCCCCTCCCCACCCCAAAAACACTTGAAATGCCACACAAATCCTTCCCAAAATCCGTTGTGAAAAAGTCATCAGACGAGGAGAAAAAACTCATCAGAATCCGATCCTCAAGATGTTGACCTGCCTTCCTTTCTTTTCATATTCCGCGACTCTTGATTGCCCCATAAGAAAGGGAAACGCCGGAGGTCACAAAAGGGATCGAAACGGTGTTTTTACGGTTTTCAAGATGACTTTCGCCGAACGATTTTCGTAAACTTTTGTGGACGCGGGCAATTACACATTTAAGGGAGGGGGGAGGTAACGGGAGGATTGAATGGCATGGGTAGGTAAAACACGGTTTTTTTGGTTTCGTCTTGTTGCAATTTGATTTTTTGAAAAGTGTACACTTTGATCAGTTGTTTTACCAAATGCATTTTCTAACAAGGAAGGTACCCGACCTGCCCCGCTCTGATTGAATTGAAACTTTTTATATAGGAAGATCATGTAAGTGTAAGACCTTCAGCCTAGTACTAAACCGCGCTTTCCAGCCAATCTCGAGAAAATCGAGATCAAAAAGTTACGTTTTGAATTTTCCGCTAAATTGGCGTTGTGTTTCAAGCTTATAACTTTGATAGTTTATAATTTTTATTTATTTTTCTTTGATATACTAGTGGATGATCTTTAAATAAACTTACATTTTTAAATTTGTAAGCGTAGCTTGTCTGGAAAGGCAAAAAAGTTCTTGAAACACAACGCCAAATTTTCCAAATTAGCGGTAACTTCATATATTTAAAAATTAAAACTCAATAACGCGAGCTAAACTTTTTTATGAGTACTATTGGTGGTACAAAGAATTCGTATAAAAATTTTGAGCTGATTTCGAGAAGAGCAGGCTGACCTTTTTTGTCTTTTAACCATTTTTCTTTGATATACTAGTAGTATACATTAAAATAAACCTACAGTTTTAAATTTGTCAGCGTAGCTTGTCTGGAAAGTCAAAAAAAACTGCTTAAAAGACAATGCCAAATTTGCCAAAATGGCGGGATACCAAAATAATTTAAATTTAAAACTCAAAAGCGCGAGCTAAAATTTTTTATAGGTGGTATTGGTAGTACAAGGAACTCAGGTAAAAATTTCGGGCTGGATCTGAGCGGGGCTGATTGGGCTCTTTCCTTGTAAGTCTTTGTGTTACAGTATCTCTCGGTCTTTTGACATATGGATTTTTTAAAAATAAAGGTGATGGAAAGGTAAAAACGTCAAAAAATGGAAAAAAAAGAAGAATGGGTGGGGGGGGGGGGGAGTTAAAAATTTATTTATTTTTTTGTACCCTCCCCCTTTCTTTTTCATACCCTACCTCCTTTAAAATCAATTTTCAATTTTTTTGAATTTGAAAAAAAAATTGAGAGTTTTTTAGGGTGCATCCACCCCTATTCACCCCTCTGTCCCCCCTTTTTTTGTCCTCTTTTAATACCCCCCCCTCTCCCATTCTGTTAGCAATGTCCCTGATACCTACTACAACATATTTATCTCCCAAATACCTCTAATAACCGTAAAATAAAGCTTATTGCCGTCTGAACTGTCAGACTTCATTTCTCTGATAATTTTTTCAAATTTTATGGCTTTGGACTGTCAATTTGTAAAAAAGAAGCCATTATTGTTTTGTTTTATATTTTTAGAGTACCAGTATAAAAACCCCGTATTTTACATTATTAGTTTTTTTTATTTTTTACTATTTTACTGTATTTTCTTTAGTTTGTTTTGACGTGTACGTGAGCTAACTGTACTTTTAATTGTACTGTAACTTTTACGATACCTATTTTGACGTACATTTATTACTATTGTTCGCGGTAATGTGGTAGATTTATAAATTTACAAAAGAATATTTTTTGATTAAAGCAAACTTTTTTCAGGTTAACTTATCAGCTATAGCTAATCACAAACCAAAACAGCCTTTGTAAGGTGTGAAAACGTTGGGAGTTTAATTTTTTTAAATTTTTATATTTTTTGTAATAATAGTTTTACTAAACTCTTTTTTTTGGTGTTATCTAGTCCTTACCTACTCTATGTGCTTTTAAAGAAAAAAAAATTTTGTTGTAAAATAGGTTTCTTTTAAAAAAATGTAAATAACAGATTTTAACATCGGGAAGAGGGCTCTTTTTTAAAGAAATTTAAAAATTGAAGACAATTTTAAATTTTTTTAGAATTTAAAATTTTTTAAAAAAAGAGGCTTATTAGGCCAAGCTTAGTCGGTCTAGTCCAATTTTACACAACAAATCTCACGAAGATTTGAAAGTTGTTCGTTATGGAGGAGTTTTGGTATAAAAGAGTTTGAATGCACTGTTTAGTGTTAGCCGATGATTTAAAATTGTTTGTTCCATTGTTCCACGAGCTTTTCGTTACGGAGGAGTTTGTTATACAGGAGTTTTACTGTATTTTTAAAAACATTAGGACTTCTGTATAACAAGCAACTTTTAAATTTCCGCTTAACACTACACAGTTCATTGAAACCTCCTCTATACTGAAACACCTTTACGACATAAAAAATTCAAAATTTTTGATTGATTCGTTATAGGAGAGTTCTACGTAATCTTCAAAAATCACATCTTTGTAACACCACTCTTTACGGCGCTTTGAGCTATAATTGTAGAAAACCAGCCATTTCTGGACTAAAGGGTTATAAAATTGTCCTTTCTAACTCTTAATACAGTGAAACTTTTGTAAAGTGATCTCTCTATATAAGCAGCTCGAAGGAATCAACATTTTGTGTTTACTATAGGGGGTATTGTTTTTACAGAGTGATTTCTTGTGCAAATTGACTTGGCGGGGCCACATTTCTTGTTTACTATAAGGAGAGTTGCTTATACAGATGGTTCACTATATAGAGAGACCACTGTAAAAAATGACATCTAATGACCAGTGCGGGGCGGGGACTATTACTATAAGGAGAGTTGCTTAACAGATGGTTCACTATATAGAGAAACTACTGTACAGTAAAACTCCTGTATAACGAAGCGCTCGAGAATATGAAATTTTGTGTTTGTTACGAAGGTGTTTCGCTGTATGTCATGAAATCAACCCTTCTAAATCTTGCTATGTCATAAAATCAGCGTCATCCAAATCTTTCCCAAAAACACTTTTATTGGTTTACCTTTTTCGAAAACAATTAGTTCACCTGAAAGTGGCGCGTTTTATGCAAATTCGGCGTCTGGGTTTCGATTTCGTTTGGCGACAGATTCGGAAAACCCTCGAAAAGACATTAAACGATTCCGAATTCGATCGCCACAGGTCAAATAAGAGGAGGGATTCCGAATTCACTTTTCCTCTCATTCGACTGTAATTAACCGATCGTTTATTATTATTGCACTTCAATTTAAACAGGGTTTGAAGAGGGCGGGGGAGATTTAGGGGGTGTAATATTTTTATTAAAGATGGGAGGGTTAGGGAAGGAGTAGGCTAATATTTCTGTTAAAGGGGGCAGGGGGGGGGGAGGGTTAAATGGAGTAATATTTTTACTGAAGAAAACGGGGTGATATTTAAATTGGCAGTGAAAAAGGCTCTAGGTTTGTGCTTTTCAAGTAATTTTCTTTTAGCATGCCATTCGTTCTAGGGGATCGGAGGGTGTAAAACAAAGTTGTTTTTGGTTGCAAGCGGTACTGGTAGTGCAATTTTAGTCAGGAAAAAAAGCAAAAAAAGTTTTTTTGTCTACACATGCCAACTTTTTTTATTTTTCTTACAAGAAAACTGCAAGACCTGCCACGCTCTGATTGCCTTGAAAATTAAGATCATGAAAATATAAGACCTTTAGAAAAATACTAAATCGCACTTTCTGGGGAATCTCGAGAAAGTCAAGATCAAAGAATAACGTTTTAAATTTCCCGCTAAATTGGCATTGTGTTTCAAGCTTATAACTTTCTCATTTTTGACTTTTATTAATTTTTCTTTGATATACTAGTAGAAAGGCTTTAAATTGACCTAAACTTTTAAATTTGTAAGCGTAGTTTGTCAGAAAAACCAAAAAATTGCTTGAAACACCATGCCAATTTTGCCAAATTGGCGGGAAACCCAAATATTTCACACTTAAACCTCAAAAGCGCAAGGTAAAAGTTTTTATGGGTACCATTGGTTGAACAAAGAATTCATTTAAAATTTGTGAGCTGGTACTTATCGGGGTGGGTTAAAAAGTAATACTTTCTTTGTAAAGAGTTTTTACTGACAATGAATTTTAAATCAAAACGACACTAAACTAGAAAGACAATAACAAAAGTGCCTCAAAAACGCCAAAATATAACTTACAACGATTAGAACAAGATAGAAATACTACTTATAATTGTAAGAACACTATAGAAATTTTGTTTTGTACAATGAGGGCGATATCTAACCTCTATAACCATATATAACTCACAACAATACGTAGATATACAATATAAATATCCAAAACAGAGCAATTAGGAGTTGAATGGGTTTAGTTGAACAATTATTATTGGATATTAGGGGTGTTTAATTATTTTGGATGTCGCGACAAAAGTTACTCTCAAGTGTTACCCAGTTCCGGCGATCGGGTCGTTTACCGCAGTAAGTCGGCTCTTTACCAGAATTACCATGGTATTTAAATAAAACGGTAGTTTGTAAAAAATGCTGTCTAAGAGGTAGTTTAAAGCTTATAGGTCAGAAACGGGGCTTTTAAAGGATTGTAGGCTTAGGTATATAAAAGTAGTGCAGCGAAGTATATAGTATTTGCGGGCTATGGGTTGTAATAGTAAGGTTATGGTAAGTGTTGGGGTATAACTTTTACTATGGTTTACCTAAGCCAAGCCAATATTTAGTCGTATATCTATCCAAATCTAGCTTACAATCAGCACATATCAAAGGCTAGCCTTTCCCCAGTTCTATTCATAACAAAGCCTAGCCCATACCGAGCCCTCTGATTATCTTAGCTTATCCACTGCCCTGATACATACTTATCTAAAGCCTCGCCTCTACCCAGCTCTACACTTCTCCAAGCCTCGTCTCTATCCCGGTAAAGGGTATTTGTATGGTTAAGATAATTTTTTGCAGTATAGTACGTCTAAAGTGTAGTATGTACTTTATCGTGTATTTTGGTTTCAAGTACAGTAAGTTTACAAGTGATTCATACTGTAGTTTTTCAGTTTGTCTTTTAAAAGTTTACTATTGTTTTACATAGGATAATCTTTAAATTTATAGCATCGTAATTTTTAACTTGTTTAAATAATTCTGTGCCTCTTCTCAAAACTAATTTTCGGAGTTGGAAGCACAGAATATAGTGAACAAACTTATAGTTTTATCGCTGAAAGTTTTGACGCCAGATTTTAACATCGCTCTAATTTTATAAAATTACTGTAATTTTGTAATTATTATCAGTTTTTAGACTAACAGTTCCAAAATTACTTTCTGTCTCAAAAAAATCGCTTTCTGCCTCCCAACGTATTTTACCACAGTAATCATATCATAGTTATCATACTATGTTAATCAAACCTAACTAATCATACCAACTCTTTACCCTAACATAACCATTTATCAGGTTGTTCAAATAATAATGTGCCTCCTCTAAAAACAAATTTTCGTCAAGAGGCACATAATTATTTGAACAACACAATACAATCTTCTAGTGAGACTAGAAACCTCTTCAGAACCCATAAAGTTTAGGCGATATCTCCCACCAACGACTAATTAAGATGACAAAACAAGAATTAATCCGGCCAATTTAAATTGTCACAAGATCTAGTACAATATAATCCGCTAAATAACGTTTTAATCTTAGTCTGAATTGCGCTAATCCACAATTGTCTTTGGAGTAGGACCTGTACGGCATTCAATACGTATTATAATTTAATGGCAATGGTGTTGAGCTCGTACTATGACACGAGTTTATGGCTTGAGTTGGTACTATGGTATTGCTTTAAGTTCTGAGCAGATTTTTATGAATGTTTGGGTGCTGACCAGGTTTTTTGAATGGTATACGACTTTTAGTGCCTATATTTTTAGATTAGATCAGTGCCGTGTAGACCTGTAAACCCCTAGTTTTTGGACCGGCCCTCGGGCCAACTTTGACAATTCGACCCTTTTTAAAGTTGCTTGGAACTTGCCCCTTTTTAAGTTTATTAGAAGGCAACAATTTTTTTGAAGGACGTGGGCCTCAAAAAAAATTTTTTTGCAGCATAACAAAGTTTTTTAATTTTTTTTCCAAAAACATTTCAAGCCTCGTCCGCGTGCCAAGCCCAATCTTTAGGCCCGTCCCGTTTTACCTTTATCTCATAAAAAGTTTGTTAGAGTAATAAGAGTAAGACGATAAACAAGAATGTTAAGAAGTATTATAATTTTCATTTCTCAAAATTAAAACTTTAGAAAACTGTCTTTCAATGCTCATGCCATTCCATTGGTGACCTCCTTTATCGTGCCAATACCTACAAATTTAAGCCTAGTAAAAATTCATAGAAAATTATGTAAAAATGCGACTTTGTAAGGCTTAATCTTTAGTAAATGAAAGCCCATAAAATTTCGTTTTTTAACTATAGAATTTACAAATTTTGTCCCAAGTGAAGCCATACCTATATAGTTTTATGATATAGTAATTGTTTACAATTAATTTACTGTTAAAGGCAAATTTTTGGCAATGTAAAACTTTTGGTATCGTTTGTTTCTACTAGACTTGTAAAAGGGCCGGGCACAATTTTTTGGCCTTCAGGCCAAAGGCTGTGCCTGGACCGGATTTAGTGGGATTTTTTGCCAGCTAGTGCCTTCAAGCTTTGCCTTAGTGTGCCGTAGTGTGAGTGGTACAACTAGAATATTATTAGGTTGTTCAAATAATTCTGTGCCCTCTCTTACTCTTAAAAGGCATTCTTGAGGTTAGAGAACGCAGAATTATGCGAACAACCTAATAGAACTTCAATACTTTTATGCCTATTATTAGCTGACCTTCCTTTACCACAATATAACCATATAAAGCAGTCGTTAAAATCAATTAAAAACATTATTTTTAATTCTATTCAAAGAAAAATCAGACATGCCTGTGGGCAGTTAATTCTTTATCCGTTAAACCGGTTGTTTTTCCACCCTAAATTTAAATATTTCACGTTTTAACCAGTGATTCCCCACACATTACTACGTTGTCGTCTAATTTCTATTTATGCAATATCCAAAAACAACATAACACTTACTATATCTACTATAATTCAGTGATATTACTTTGTTTTGAGGGCCTTAAAGTAAAGCTTCTAGACCTTTTTTTAGAATTTTTGGGCTAGGCGGGTACTTTAGCACTTTTTGAGAGTTTTAAATTTTTTTCTGTGGGTAATACTTTTTGCCCGAAACGGGTACTTTTTGAAATTTTTTGGATGTTTTTGGCCGAGGTGGGTACTTTTTGGAATTTTTGTCCCGGGCAGGTCCCTTTTGGAATTTTTGAGATTTTTGTGTTGGGCGGATACTTTTTTGCGTTTTTTTGAAATTTTTTTTGGGCAGCTACTTTTTGGACTTTTTTTAGGTTTCTGTCTTAGGCAGGCACTTTTTACAGCTTTTTTGAGATTTTTTTCATAGGCGGGTACTTTTTTATTTTTTCTTGTGACAATAGTACACTGTTCGATTGAATAATGATTTGCCGTAATGATAAATTACAGTGGAACGTTATGCTTGCCGTGATTTTAAAATATTAGGTTTTTCGAATAATCCTGTGCCTCCCCTTAAGAAATTTTCGGGGTTAGAGGGCACAGGATTATTTTAATAACATAAAATTTTCTACCATACCCTAAAAATTCCTTTTTTTCAATTTTACCACGCCCACAATGGTTTTTGTGACATTTTTACCCTGCGTGACACTCTTTATAATGAATTCACAATACAACCTGTATTTTACCCCGCTCTGTTTTAGGTACGTTTGGAGCCGCCAAAGACGGAGCCATTTCGAAGCCGCCGCCGGTCGGCACCCTAATATTAATCCAATCGTAATCAACATTCGGGTCTAATTGTAATAATTTTGTTATTATAAAAATGTAAGTTTTAACCTTTTATTTTGGTTTTAAATTTTTATTTTTACCCCTCCCCTCCCTCCCCACAAAAAGCCTGTTCAAATTACTGTATTTCGGAGGATAGCGTGAGATTGTTGAGTTACAACCATTTACTTGACCTTTTTTTGGTCAGTTCAGTGCCAAAACCTATAACATACTACTCAAACAATGTCTTTACATTAAACATAGGTCTTGTTTTTGTAAAAGTTCGACACAAAACACTCATATGTTACCTTTTTCCTCCAAAAAAACACGCGATTCCTCTTGATTTCGCGTGCCATAGCTGATTTACAGTCGTTTTTCAACGTTTTTTCGTTATATCAATGCCAAAAAATATAAAATACTAACACAAAATGTCTTCTCATGAAGCCCATATCTTGTCTTTGTAAAAGTTCAATTGAAAAATACTCGTATTTTACTTTTTCCCTCACAAAAACCACGCGATTCTTCTTGGTTTTCGCCTGCCATGGCTAATTCATGGTCGTTTCTCAACGTTTTTTTCGCAATTTTAATGCCAAAACTTACAACATACTATCATAAAATGTCTCTAAATTAGGCCTAGATCTTTTCTTTGTAATCGACGATCAACAAGCCAATCGTATTTTACCTTTTTCTTCCCAAAAAACCCACGATTCCACACGCCTTTCGTGTGCCATTGCTGATTTGCCGCGAGCGCCTTCGAATTTCCCACGATTTTCGGTTTTTTGAAAAAAAAGAAATTTCGAACTCGAAATTCTGGGACTATTGGTCGCAAACCGTGGGCCGATTTCGTTCAGTCGAAATAGTTTTGGCGGTTGAAGCACGGTCGTTTTCACCTCCGCGTCAGAAGCCGGACGTCGAATTTCGCACAGCTACGCGGGGTACTGTATTTGCGCCCGGGGTGTAATTTTGTTAAGCCTACTAATTGTTATAAAACTTTTAAAGCCCTTCCATTTTAAGCGACAGAAGCATGGACGGGATTATGAGACGTGGGCCTCTCTCCGACCTTACTCAGTACATTAATCCGGACATTAATAAGTAAGTTGATCGTATTTTATTGTTCTTATTGTTTTAGGTAATATTCTTTGGGGTATTTTCTTTATGAGGTACTAGAGATGCTGTAGATTGTTTTAGAATTTGAAGCTAGCTAAAATTGTTGGGTTTCGGCCGTTTTTGTGAAATCAGAAGTTTAGGTAACACATTGTTAACAAAAGTCGGAGTTTTGCAAAATTCTGGCCAATTTTTCTATCTTTCAGCTTTAGTTTTTTATTACAATGAAGAAATAGTTAATTCTTACATTTTTCATCTTGTTTTACCTAAAAAAACTTTCGAAAGCTATCAAAACTTCAATCGTTTTACGATCTTTCAAAAATTCTGCGTGATCACGCTCGAAAAGTGCCGTTTTGAAGTAAAACAAACCTAAATTTATAAAATAAAACGTTCTTTAACATCTTTTCTACCTAAACAACTTACTTTTCTCTTGAAATCATTTCAAAATCCAGTAACTTTATGCAAAATCGCAAAAGAAACACCGAAACTTTCCTCGTATAACATGTCCGGACAATTTTTTGTTTTCGCTGAATTTTTGGGTAAAACTTCAAACTTTTACAGCCAAATTAATGTTTATATTTTCAGTACTCGTGTCCAAAATGCAATGGGAAACCATGCATTCGGATTTCCGCGCAAAACGGCCAAACCCGACACTTACAAGACGGTGATGTGCCAGGCCTGGCTGGAGTCGATGAAGTGCTCGTTCGGCGAGAACTGCAAGTTTGCTCATGGCGAACACGAGTTACGACCAGTGAAGTGAGTTTATTTTCCTTGTTTCGTGAATTTTTAGGAAGGTATTGACTTGTTTTGTGCGAATTTCGGTCAATTTCGCTGTTGTTGTAGATGATTTGATGTTATAGCGTCTTCTCTAGTTTTTTGGTCGGAATTTCTTGAAATTTTGTTGGAAATGAAGCTAAACTCATTGTTTGATCTAATTCTATCTATAAATTTCAAAAACCTTTTCCAACTTATGAAAAACGATTGAATTTTGCCCAAAAATGCCATGAGACAAGTGTAATATAAAAATCTGTCGAACTATCTAGTATTTTACAGTTTCAGATTCGGCACACAGGTTCGCAACAACCTCAAGTACAAAACGAAACTTTGTGACAAGTACACGACGACTGGTATATGTCCGTATGGCAGTAGATGTCTGTTTATCCATCCGGCCCCATCTAAAGCACAAGCTAACGGATCGGTAGGCGAAACTGGTTCTATTCTGGTAATTTTTAAGATTCTTTTTGAGGTTTTTGAATTAATTTAGGCGTTCGCTACAAGAATTTATCTTCTTTTTATATAATTTTAAAATGATTTCTGGTCGTTATGAATGTTTTAAGCTATAAATATGAGTTTTACTAAAATAATATTAACTTGCACTTACTAAACATGTTATTACTTGTAGTTCCCGCCCTGCGACGAAAGCTCCGGTCTTCAGCAGCAGCTGGAGATGATCCGTCAGCAGTACGGACCCAACTCACTGCCGGACGTGAAGCCTCAGCCCCAACCTCAGCCCCAGATGAGTCACTTGTGGAGTCCGAATGGATTCTTTGAACAGAAGATGCAACCTCAACGACCAATCCAACCTATCCAACAGCCATCGCAGCAATTGTTCAGCTCACGACGTTCCTTCTCGACTTCGTCAGCGCCCTCCTCTGCTTTTGGCTCGTCGAATTCTCTGGGCTCGAGTAACAACGCCGCCGCATGGCCATGGAACGACGACCTTTCCCTCTCCTCGCTGAGCCCACCCTTCCACGGAATGCTGGGCCTACAGAATGAGCTACACACTGGAGTCTCGAACACCTTTTCGGCCGGGAACCTTCATGGCCTCGACGCGAATCACCTGACTTTCCACACTTCGATGCCAGCCTTTGGCCCGCAACAGACGAGCACGTTCGCTCACAACTTTGGCATGATGAGATCGACCCCGGCCTCGTTGTCCAGCAACGACGACGAACTGATCATTAACAGCCCACTGAGTGGAACTGAAGAGCAAGGCGAACAACTGGCCAGAAGTGTGGCCCGAGCATTGGAAATTGATTTATAACAGGAGGAGGAGAGAGAATAGGATCCGGATTACTGTGTACATAAATGCTCTGTCCCATGTTTAGTGTTGTCAGTAGGAGAGGCGGGGTCTTGGTTATGTTATAATAGGAGTGATTGTAACATAAGTTTGACTTTGTGCTCTCCAGTCTTGTCTTGTTAGTATTAGGACCTTGTTGCATTAGTGGCATTATTAGATAGTATCTTTTGGCTAGTTCTACTATGTTGACTAGCTTACCTTTAGGTTGTTTATCTTCAGAGGTTGTAACATGTCTTTTGCGATGTATTGATTAAGGCAGACAGGTTATATTGATGTACAAGGTAGTAGTTACAAAAACTTTTATTGTTTTGATCCTACTGTACCTATCAAACTATGTACTTACCTGCTACCTTATACACCATACCGTAACCCCCACGTCTCGTTTTGTAAATTTAATAGTAATTATTGTATATTAATGATATATAATTATATTATTGTTGTTGTAATTAACCCCATCCAAGTCTTTTGTCGTCGTTGTGTTGGCCACCAAAGCCACACGCTTAACCACAACTACACCTGTCACGTGTGTAACTCTTTCTCTTTTTGTTTGTCTAACGTTGAAAGCATATTTGGAACCGCATTTTGTATTAATTAACGGAATATTAACCATATTTCTATCTTGTATCGAACACTTTTTTAACTTGGTATTATATTGTAATAAGAATATTTAACCCAAAGGCTTGGAGTTGATTTGAAAAGTGGATTTAAGTTGGAACATGAAATATTGATTGGTCAACGTTGCAAAATTGGCTGGGCTTATTGATTAAACATCTCTTAAGATCAAGACGTTGACATTTTACTTTAACTCAAGTTTAGTTTCATATTGTTCAAGCCTTTTGTTACAGGAATGGGTTTGTTTCTTTGATTGTTGGCCACGAGATTATGAAATTTAACCAACAAGGAAAGTGCCCGACTTGCCCCGCTCTGATTGACTTCAAGTTTTTTATAATGAAAGGTCATGTAAACCTTCAGCAAAGTACTATATCGCGCTTTCCAGGAAATCTTGAGAAAATCGAGATAAAAAAATTATGTTTTGAATTTCTTGCCACATTAGAATTGTGTTTCAAGCTCATAACTTTTATTTTTAAGCATTTTTCTTTTATAAGTATATTATACGAACAGAAAACCTTTGAACAAAGCGAAGTTTTTAAATTTTAAAACGTACCTTATCTGTAACGTCAAAAAATGCTTGCAACACAATGCCAAATTGGCAAGAAACTCGAATATTTAAAATTTAATACACAAAAGCGCAAGCTAAAAAGTTTTATGGGGATTATTGGGAGTACAAAGAATTCATAAGAATAAGAATTTTGGGCTGATTCTGACTGGGGCAGGTTGAGTACATTCCTTGTTTACCAAAAATTCATTATTTAAATACATTATGTCTATAAAATTTTAAATTCTTGAGCGTTTTGTTATACAGAAGTGTCACTGTTCACAAAAAATTATATATATATATATTATAAAATATTCAATATATATAATATATTTATACCACAATGAAACATTTAAAACAGTGTGTCTGTGTATGTTTTGTTTCTCTGTTTGGCGTCAAAATGTGGAAATTCTCTTTTGTTGGCAAAAAAATCTTCTCATGGCTTTTTTCAGCCTTATCTTTCCATTTACGTACTGCTAAAGTACATACGAAGTGTTCTTTTTTTGGGGAAAATGCAATTAATGTATTATATAAACTTCATAAGGGGTTTTTTGAAAACATTTTTGGGTTTATAACTTTTTTAAAACTTTTTAAAATACGAGCGTTCCTGCGATTTTTGGTTTAACATAGGTTTTTAAAATATATTACAATGTTGAACTTGTGTAATGAATAGTTCGGGAATCTATTAGTTGTTGTTTATAAGAGTTTTGGTATAAAGAAGTTTTAAACGCATTGTTTTACATACTCCTATATTATTCTATTCTTCAAGATTTTTTTGGGCCTTGAACTCTGATAGCACCTTACTTTTAAATAAACATCTAGCGGGGGAAAAAGAATATTATTCTTGACCGTTCTGTCTCGACCCTTTCAAAATAAACTTGAACTCTTGTCAAGTAACTTGATATACGCGGAACTCGTTCTTCATTCTGTTTTATAAAAATATAGGTTTTAAAATTCAATTTTATTCTTCTTTTTACGTACAGTGAAACTTTTGTATAACGGATTGCCCGAGGATTTTAACTTAATTAGTTATGGAGACGGTTTAGTACTGAGTTATAAAGGATGTTTGGTACAGAAGAGTTTTAAATGTACTGTGTAGTGTTGGCCGGGATTTAAAAGTTATTCGTTATATAAGGATTTCGTTTCTCAGTGGTTTGTCATACAGGAGTCCTACTCTATTATATTTTGATGGTTTTGTTGAGTAGTAGACGAGGATTTAAAAGTTGTTTGTTATACAACAATTTTGTTATAGAAGAGTTAGTTATACAAGTGTTACACTGCATACTATTCCAAATTAAACGATTTTGTTTTTGGTACACTTGAAATTGCGCGGAGATTTGGTATTACATACTACGTTGTTTTTGGAATACACAAGCGGCGGAGGCCGGCAAAGGTTTTTTTGTTTTGAGAATTGCCTTATTTGGATTAGTACTGTTCCAGAAAGATGTAGTATAGTAATATACTAAATAGTTGAGACCCACCACAGGGTTTCGTACTATACTAAATAAGTAGATGAGTACCCCAATAAGTAGAAAAGTGCCCCCAAACAAAATTTTACTGTATTTATAAATTATCAACACATATGTTCAACGTATTTTACTTGTCAACCGCTTACTACTTACTTTTATCGCCTATTTGCACCTTATTGTAACTACTAAACAAGTTCTACATCCATAATATCAAATCGTCTTTATTAATACGTAGCAATTGTTACAACCATGCCATCTTGTAGTTGTTTTGTTTCTGCTTTATCGTGTTCCCTTCCCAATGATAAACGATCTTTTTGCAATTAGTTTTGCGTCCAAAAGTGATCGAACCGGGAAGTAAACACGTGGGCATTAGCTATCTCCAAACGTGTATAACACCACTTATCATTACTGCAAACAAAGCCAGTTTCTCAATTTGTAAACAATCGGAATGTGCTTTTGTATAATACATATGACCAAATGTTTGGTCTCAAAATGTTTTTAAAAATTTAAATTTAATATTTTGAATCAGCTAAAAACTATGGCTAAAAATTTTTGTTGGATAGGGCAGGACTGTGTAAGACAAAGCAAGGTAAGGCAAGACAAGGCAATTTTGAGCAGGAAATGACAGGGCAAGTCTGGTCTAGATTGGGAAGGCGAGGGCAAAGCAGAGCGAATCAGAGTAGGGTAGAACAAGGCAAGGCTCAAAAAGCAGATAGAGTCAAGGCAGAGCAGGGTATAGTAGGCAAGGCAAGACAAAGCAAGGCAAGACAAGGCAAGACAAAGCAAGGCAAGACAAGGCAAACCGAGGCATGGCAAGGCAAGGCAAACCGAGGCATGGCATGGCAAGGCAAGGCAGGTTAGACTGGGCCGGGATGAAACAGGCAGGCTGGACTAGGTCTGACATATTTTTTTACAAATTGTAATTGTTTATCAGCTGTAACTAAAACTAATAAAGTCAATTATCTATCTATTTATACTTTACATTGCTTTTTTTCTTTTCTGATTATCTTTTCCCAAACAATGGAAACGTTTTGGAACATTCGGAAACAAAAATCAAGAGAACGGTCATAAATCAAGGCGACCTCGTGCTTGCTTTCGGGTCCGATTGGTCTTTTATCAAATACGTATTCATGTTGACATTCTCTTATCACGTCATGCAAGGTTGGTTAATTTGAATATTTTTAAATATTTAATTGTATTTTAAGTATAAATGAGTTCTATGCCAGGCTTACGCTTACAACGGAAGGAAGCCCACTAGGCTCGGCCCTGTGCTAAGCCAGACTAAAGTAAATTTGAAAAAGGGCTTGGCCGGAACATTTTAGCCTTCCTAGCCCAACATTGACTAGTATAAAATGCTTGATTTTAAAGTGCAAATTCAGAACAAAAAGCTCTGGCTAGCTCTTCACAGTAAAGTTGAAAAATTTATTTCCTTATGTGAATTAACTTTGTAAAAATCAAAATTTTGTACTTTTCCAATTAAAAATTCGTTTTAGTGTTTACTCCTTTAGATTTGTCTAGTCATTGTTTTTCTTCAAAAACAAGCTGTTTCAAAAAAGTTTATTTTTTAATCAAATCATAGCTTACTATAGAACTAGAATACGTTTTGAAATGTCCTACTGAATACTTTTAATCCTATCATCTTAAAATTGTTAAGCAGCCTTGGCGGTAGTAGCGGCCGCAGCAGCACCAGTAGTCTTGGCAGCTGAAGTGGCACCAGTTCCAGATGGAGCTTTAGTACCGGCTTTGGCTGGGGCTTTGTGGGCTGGGGGATGTTGGGCTGGCTTCTTGTGAACTGGCTTCTTACCGTGATGGGCAGCTCCTACATACAACTTTATAGTATAGTAAAATGAATTATTGGTTTTTTATCAAAAAGTTAATACAGATTTTGAAAAGTATTTCAAAGTAAATAGTACTGTATCTTTTGACTAACAAAGTCTGTCTTACCAAGAGCAGTAACAGCCAAAAGAGCCAAAAGAAGGATGATGAAGAATCTCATATTGGAGTGGACAAAAAAGTTAATCAATGATGTGATAAGTTTGTAAATGAAAGATTTGGCTTTTATATAGTCAATATTGTACTCGGATTTGAATATTGATGATACTTTTCTATTTATTTATTAATTTATGTTTTGATTGATATTATTACTATATTATATTAATATTTGTTGATCAAATCTATTAAACTTATTTGGTTATCTAGGACAACAGACATCAACAAATATACTTTAAGCTACCAAAAAATAAGTTTTAGTTATTCAAACTCAAGTACAATATTTACTATATAAAGTCAAAATCTAATCTCCAATCGTTTCATTCAATCACTTTTTTGTCCACTTCAACATGAGATTCTTCATCATCCTTCTTTTGGCTGTCGCTGCTCTTGGTAAGTCAGACTCAGTACTGTTAGTCAATGTTAAAAGTGTCATTACAATTTACTTTAAACTATCTTTTACAGACTGTACTAAATATTTTATAAAGAACCAATAACCCATTTTACTATACTATAAAGTTGTCTGTAGGAGCTGCCCACCACGGTAAGAAGCCAGTCCACAAGAAGCCAGCCCATCACCCCCCAGCCCACAAAGCTCCAGCTCACAAAGCCCCAGCCAAAGCCGGTACTAAAGCTCCATCTGGAACTGGTGCCACTTCAGCTGCCAAGACTACTGGTGCTGCTGCGGCCGCTACTACCGCCAAGGCTTCTTAATAAGTCAACTAGGATTTAAAAGCTTGGCCAAAGAAAGCCAGGATCGCTAAAAAAGTTATTGTGTCATCTTTTTTAGATTTGTTACCTAATTTTAGTCAAAATAGATTAAAGAATAAACTTTTATCAACCAATTATAATACACCTCTATGATTTCTGATATAACCACAAACCCCCCACTAATGCCCTTACTATTAACAGCAAGAAACACCCCGATTCCTTTCAAACAAACCCTAAGGCCATGTGTTTATTGTAAAGCAAACAAATTCTCTTCGATCAAAGCGGAACGATAAGCACGCTCGTTCTCCGTGCCGTTCTTTGTGTCGTGAGCACGTTTTTCGCTTCAAACGAAAATAAATTTATTTTCCATCTCTTTCCCGATTGTTGTAACAATTTTATCAATGGTTTGTCAATCTTAATAATGGTTTGTAGATAAAAGTGCAAAAATATGTTATAGGCGAGTAGGCAATGTTACCATCAATCGAAAACAATTTACTTTACTGTTTTGTCTTACAGAATTAGAGATGGGGAGTAAATGTGGCTGAATATTATTGAATTAGGTATAAATAGTATTTTTAAATGTTATTTCTAGTTTTTAAGCAAAATTTTTATTTTTTTATTTGATTGCACGGTGCAATCGATAAAAAATTTTGACGCACAGTGCAATAAATGAAGTGTTCAAGATGCACAGTGCCAACTGTCCAAAAATTTTTAAATTAAAAAAAATATTTTTTTTAATTTAAAATGACCTTCTATTAGCTATAGTATATTCAAAATAGCAACAACTTTTTAAAAAATAATTGTCCCATCGACATAAACGTAAAAGCATTGGCGGTAGTCCATAGCATAGTATAGAACTAGAATACATTGTAAAATGCCCTACAGAAAACCTTTTTTAATTCGATTTCCTTTATTAAGAAGCCTAAACGATAGTAACAGCCGCAGCAGCACCAGTAGTCTTGACAGCTGAAGTGGCACCAGTTCCAGATGGAGATTTAGCACCAGCTTTGGCTGGGGCTTTGTGAGCTGGGAGGTAGCGGACTAACTTTTTGTGAACTAGCTTCTTACCGGAGTGAGCATCTAGTACAGATTATTGTAGTTACAATAGTTTTTTAGTATAACTAGACCTGAAAGAGCGCCAAAGAAAATTTGAAACAAGCCGGGCCCGAGGTCCAAGGCCATGGGTTGCCCAATGTTCGGCATGGTTTTTTTACAGGTCTACTTATAACAAACTTTTAACTTTTTAAAAAGAAAAACAATGATACTATAACTTTAAGCAGTTTAAATTAAACCTAAAGCCAAAATTATTTTTAGACGTCCAGAAATATACTTTTCAGTCTACTGTAATATGACCGAGTCCCCTTGCCCTTTCATCACCTAGAATAAGTGTTTTGATTCCAAATCTGTTTTCCCCTCTCCAAAGCCGATCTTTAAGACGGGTGCACTTTAAACGTGAGCGGACGTTTCAGGAAATACTTTTGCGAAACGTGACCGCAACAAAATATTTGTTTTTGTCTGCTTTATTCTATTATACAATTACAGGAGGAACCTCAGCTAATTCAAGGTTGATTTTCCTACTAAACCTAGCCAAAAACAGTAAAAAATAAATGTAGAGTAATGTAAACAAGTTGGTTATAAGAAAAACAAGTTTGTTATTGCTAAAGTTACTAATAAGCTGTCTTCAAGTTTAGGTTTTGGGTTTTTGAGGCCAATTACAGTAGGCTTTAAGCAAGGCCAATTACAGTAGGTTTTGTACTGTAATGTTGTTGTATTAGTTGAAAGCAATATTAAGTTTGTTATAGAATTCGCTTTCGGCCCGGGCTTGAAAGAAATTCACGCAGTCCAGGCCCAAAAATCGGCCAATCCCAAAAGCGAAGTTTCAGCAACAATTCAAGAAAACAGCACCATCTGTAAGCATAAATTTGAGCAAGAGTACTAAAATTATTAAAAATGTACCAATTTAAGAAAACAGTACCATAAGTGAGCAAAAACTTGAGCAATAATACCAAAATTATGAAAAAAGTGTAGCACCAAGCTTACATATAACTATCAATTATAAAAATTGTACCAGAAAGACTATATAGCAACCAATTCATAAAATGTACCAAAAAGGCCCTATATCAACAAATTTAAAAAACTGTACCCACCATTTAAAACTGTACCACCAAGACCATGATTATCAAGTTTGAAAAGTAGCGAAACCAAGGAATATCTTATCACACAAAAAGTCATCCGAAAAGACCAAAAACAGACCAACGCAATTGATAAGAGTAGTAGTTTAGTACATCTTGCAATAAAAATGAGTTTGTGACAATCACAACTTCGATCAGTTGTTGGTATTTTACATTTTTGGGGAATTTTTGACTGTTAATTTGTTCAAATAATTCTATGCCCCCTACCACGAAAATTTGTTTTAAAAAAGGGCACAGAATTATTTGAACAACCTAATATTTTTGAGGGTTAATATGGTTTTTGATAGTGGGAAAATGAAAATTTACGTAAAATTTTTTAATTTTTAAACTGTAAATCCTCTTTATAACTACCTTACATTTTAAGTCATACATCACCTTCTCATTACTTATTCATCACTTACTCACAACCATATGTTACCACATCAGTGAATACTTTCTATAAATCAACATAACAATTACCAGTGTTTTCGTCAATCAGTAGCTTCTAACATCTTCTATTATCACTGTTATCATAGACTTTTCCGTCTCTCCTTTCTTCACACTATCTACTCGTAGGTAGTGTGAAGAAAGGAGATAGATCTACGTCTCAAACACCATTCGATATTATTACACTTGACACGAATTCAGTATTGATCACATTGGTCTCACAATACATTATATGTATCATAACAAAAGTGCAATGTCTATAACATTGCAACAAAAGCTTTACAATTGCACAGTTTGACGTTATCAACATCACAAAGTCATTAACAACATCACCTTAAAGTTATCTTCATCTTAACATTGATATCCTAATTAACTCCTCTTCCCCAATAATACGTCCATCTTCACATTGATCTGCCCTTTCCACCAATACCTAACTCTTCACATGAATCTCCACTTTCACGGCAACCATCCATCCTTCCTCGATATTGAAGTAAACACCATTATAACCGCTTGCTGCTAATCGAAACAAGAGTTTTTGCTCAAAAACCAGAGATTCACAGCAAAAAACGATCACTTCCGTCCTCATCCAACGTGTCAACATCATTCACGCCACGATGAGAGCATGCTGTTTCGGAGAGGCTAAATTTAGAGATCAATTTCTTGGTCTTCCTTCTGCTCTTTGAAAACAAATGTCTTTTTTCGTGTATAATATCCTTTTGAACTCTAACTTGTTCTTTATAGTGCTACTTTGATGTCTGTCGTGCTAATTTGCAATTTTTTATGTGATGTCTTGGGTCTTTTACGTCTCTAACCTTGTTTTGCACATTCTTTGTTATCTTTTCTAATGGTTTACATTCTTTTTCGACTCTTTATTACCTAATCTATCGCTTATTAACATTAATTTCTATCATACTAACGTTCTTTGACCTTTTCTTTGTCTTTTTTTCTCAAATCTATCACAATATCCTCAATGTTTCTCTAATAAAAATGATCTTTTCTCTCTTTATCATGTCTCATGTACAATATCAAACGTTCTATCAACTCTCCTTTATAATTAGGTAACAATCCATTAGAAACCCTTGACTTTTCTTCTGTATCCATCAATAGAACATTCATCTTGCTTTATTCCTTCTTTCCATCCCTTTCTCTCCTAAAATTAAATAACAACTCATTAAAATCCCTCACCTTTCCTTTTGTCTCCATCAATACAACCTTTCCTCATCTTCATCCTTCTCCTCAGCTCCGCCTCCACTTCCTTAACCATCTTTCCACCTAAATTACAACAAAAATGCCAATAATCACGTAAAAACTTGGACAAAAACACCAAAATCACATTGTGAACCCCGGAATCGCGAGCAAATCGGGCCATTCCCGCCCCGAATTCGTTGTGTTTGTGCGTTCTTTGTGGCCGCCGAAGTTTACGAATCGTTACAGCGTCACATGGCGACCACGAGGCTGCACCCGCTGTTATCAATCTGGCGGACGAATCGCCTCATCGGCTCCAACCGGCTGGGCGGCGCCAATCGCGGGCGGGGCGGCCCCGTCGTGGCCTATAAAACCCCATGGCGGCCATTCTCAACAAGTTCACAGCTCCAGTTCAAACAAGCCCGCTTCCGACGAGTCGACCCACAAGAAGTCATGGCCCAAACCGTTCCAGCCACCCAAAAAGCCGCCGTTTTCGATGAGTTCGGCGGAAAATTGGACATCCGTGAGATCCCCGTTCCTGAGATTGGCCCGGACGACATCTTGGTGAAGGTGCAATATTCCGGAGTATGCCATACTGACTTGCACGTGTGGCTCGGCGACTTCCCTCTCCAGACCAAGGCCCCACCAATAGTCGGTGGACACGAAGGAGCTGGAGTTGTGGTCAAGGCCGGCTCCAACGTGACCAACTTCAAGATCGGAGATCGTGCTGGTATCAAGGTAGGTACAGCTTCAAAATGGCATTTTTATATTGGAAACGTCTTCAAAAGGATAAAAAAATAAATTCCTGGATTATTTTTTGAATTTTTTATTTTGGCCGCAGAATTTCGCAATGGGAATCATTTTCAAATTGATTTTTTTTATTTTTTAAATTTTTTTTTGTAAAATACGAAATTTTATTCTGTTTTCAAAAATTTAAAACATAAACCTCAAGCTTCGATAATTAAAATTCCAAAATCTAAATAAGTTACCTAATCCTTGATGTTTTAGTGGATCAATGGCTCCTGCTTATGCTGTGAACAATGTAAACGTGGTTCCGAGCCCACTTGTGACAAGATCGTGCTCTCCGGCTTCACCAGAGATGGATCTTTCCAACAGTACGCTGCTGTCAAGGCCACTGAAGCCGCTCCAATCCCAGATGGCGTCGATTTGGCCAATGTTGCTCCAATTCTTTGCGCTGTAAGTTTTGTATCCAGTGGTTTACTATGGTAATTTTTGTTGTAAATGATATAAAAGTACCTTATCTTACAATTTAAAATAAGTTTAAATATAAGGAAGTTTGATTTTTAGCGAAAAAGAGCTTTAGTATGTTGTAGTAGGTATCAAAATTTCAATTTTGAATAATTACTGACCGTTTTTCATAATTTTGAGTAATATTTTACTTATTTTTTCAATTTTCAGGGTGTTACCGTCTACAAAGCTTTGAAGGAATCCAACGTCAAAGCCGGAGAAATCGTAGCCATCACTGGAGCCGGCGGTGGCCTCGGATCTCTTTGCATTCAGTACGCCAAAGCCATGGGAATGATCGTCCTGGCCATCGATGCTGGAAACAAGGAAGAGCATTGCAAATCCTTGGGAGCTGACCTCTTCATCGACCCCTTCAAGACCAACGACCTGGTCAGTGCTGTTCAACTTCTGACTGAAGGTGGACCTCACGGTGTCATCAATGTTGCCACGGCCGCTCGTGCCATGGAGGAATCGGCCAAATACGTTCGTACTCGCGGTACTGTCGTCCTGGTAGCCCTGCCACGTGATGCCAAGATCACCTTGGACGTGTTCTTCACCGTCGTCCGTGCCATCACCGTGAAGGGATCGTACGTCGGCACCAGACAAGACACCGACGAGGCTTTGGGCTTCTTTGCTCGCGGCCAAGTCAAGATCCCAACCGAGGTCGTACCATTGTCCGAACTTCCCGCCATCTACGACAGAATGCAAAAGTACCAGATCAACGGCCGTGTCGTCCTGGACCTGTGGAAATGAGCAATATGTACAGATTAACCTATATCAAGTCGTAGTTATCACTAATTTGTAAATTGTTACTGTAGATATGTTTATAACTGACTGTATATTGTTTTACCGGTATTCCTCACTGATTTCAATAAAATTTAAAATATTTAAAAGTTTGGGGTTTTTGGAAATGTGAGAGTTCAATTTGATACCTAAATTAATATAAGTTTAATATTGCACCGTGCAGTTCAGATAGCTTACAAAAAAAATAAAAATCAGTTTGATGCATAAAGAATGGCATGTTGTTTCTTGGTTTATTTTTTTCTTGAAATTCACGCCATTCTTCTTCGATCAACTCCAACACAATGCATATAGATTGCAATGCCATTCTTTTTGTGATATGCGACAAAATATTATAGTTCCATTCTTTTCGCATCAACTCAGTAAACCAAATTGATTAACAATATAATTTATCGATTAAATCGTAAGAACAATAAAAATAATTTAAAAGAAGACAATATCAAGGTTTAGGTAACACCGGCAATAAAGTGGGATTAAATCACAAAAGGTTTGGTTAAAAAATAAATTACTATTCAAATGGGTTGTATTATTAAAGTCTGAGTTTTACGAAAAGAAAGATTAACTATTTTAACAAGAAAAGGTTTAGATTAAGAAAGATATACTATTAGACAACAAACTATTGCTATTTATGATAAAATTAAGCCTAAGGGCTTGTTAGACAAAAAGGATGTTAAAAAAAAGATTTAACTATAGTAATTATACAAAGAAAAACAGTCATGATGACAAAAGAACAGCTAAAAATGTGTCATTATGATAGTGAACATCTAAAAAAGATGTCAACTACAACGGTGAAAATCCAAAAAAGCTGTCATAATGACAACAAAAAATTAGAGGGTGTCACAAAGACTATGAGTAGTAAAAAAGCTGTTATTATGACCATGAGACATTTAAAAATCATGGTATAAAAACATAGTTAGAAAAAAAAACAGTCATGATGACGGCAAAAGGGTCATGATAATATATAGGCCAGAAAGGTGAAAGCCCTAGTAATTAGGAATCCGACTTGCGTAGACAAGGTTTCAAAATTTGAGGGAAAGGTTTTGAGGGTTGAAACGGATTGAAATTTCGACACATTAAAGCTTTTTCAAAAAAATGTAAAAACTGTGAAAATGACTATTTAGGTCGATTCTTTTAATTTTTAAGCCTAAAACCTCATTTCCTTTTGAAAACATCAAGCATTAACATATCAAAAATTCAAATCCAATCCATCTCCCCACGAAACCAGGTATAAATCACAGAAAATCTCAAAAGTAAAGGTTGTACAACTACTCGCTGACTACTATAACATAGTCGTTTAGCCTTTTGTGAGCTGAGGTGGATCGTAGCGACTCAATCTGTTCATCAAATCACGGTTCTGGGCTTCGATTTTCTTCATCTTGTTCCGTAGGGCCAGGTTATCGTTGTAGTAGGACTGGCATTTGCGCTCCAGACTGTCAATGTACTCTTTGCGTTTTCGGCGACTTTCTTGGGCGCTTAGCTGAAAAAGTGATGTTATTGTGAGGGATTGGCGTTGGAAATGAAGGTTTTTAATTTTTTGAAATGAAAATTTAGTTTTTTTTTAATTTTTTTACCTAAAACCACATTTTTTCATCATTTTGTACCGAGAATTATCTTTTTCGCTTTTTTGTTACCTAAACTAATATTCTTTCTATAACTCTCCAGCATAAAAATTTGGTCTTGTTACCTAAACTACCAATTTCAAAAATTTTACACAAAAAATGTCATTTGTTACCTAAAATTCATTAAAATATCAATATTTACCTTATTTTTGATTTTCCTGCGTACAATCTTGAGTGCTTCCTCCTGTTCTTTAGTCAATGGAAGCGTGGTGGGGAGCTCGTAGCCTTCCTGAATCAGGGTTCGTTTCTCTTCGGCCGAAAGTTGAATCACTCCATTGCTTCGAGGGTTCTGCAACTAGAACATCAAGGTTAATGTCATACCAAAATTTTTAAGTTTTTCAAATTTTCAAAATTTTTAAAAATTGTTACCTAAAATTTTTTTTTCATTTTCAATTTTAAAAACTAAAAATTTCTTACCTAAATTATTTTTTCATTTTTAAAATTTTAAAAACCAAAATTTGTTACCTAAATTTTTTTTTTCATTTTCTCTAACTCTTTTTTGATCAAGATGTCTGCAGATGTAATTTTTTGCATTTTTTATAAAGTTTTAAATATAAATCACTATTGTCGAAAGGAATTTGTCTTGGAATGACCTCAATAACAATTGAACTAGAATTGGTGAGATAACAATCAAAGTCGGGCTATGTACTCTGCTATTAAGGCTACCTAATTGTGCGCCAATCTTTTTAATCTATTTTGAAATGGCATTAAATTTTGCATTAGGTTTTTAAAGAGTCAATGGTCATAAGTCTCAAAGTTTCAAAAAAGAAATCTTTTTACGAAAAAATTAAAATTTTTCAAAAAATTTTAAATCCCTATTTCTGGTAATACTAAACCGAAAAAAAAGTGGCAGTACTAATCATAAAAACCTCAAAATACCCCTGAAAGTACCAATAATAAAGCCTTGAACTATGTTTTAAAAAGTTACAGTAAGACCCAAAGTTACAATAACACTCAATACCTACATTACCCCTACCTCAAAATCTACCATAACATATCCCAAAATCAATATTATCCTGCCACTCACCTGGTCAGTAATCAGTCGATGTTTCACAGCCAGATCGTGCATTTTCGACCGAGTACGAGAAGGCGGTAGTGGTGGCATGATTTCTGAGTCGTACTCGCATTCGTACTGTCTGACTGCCCTCGGTGCTGGGTACTGCTTGTAGTCTGTGTGGAAACCTAAAACAATTATCTTGAGGTTTAAAAAAGAATGGCACTAAGTTTAAGTAAGCTCAGTGAAAGTCGCACTTTGAGAGAGAAGAAGTGTGAGGTATAAGTACGATAAACTACTGTAGCCTCAAAAATACTTTTTTTTAATTTTAGCGTTTTATACCTCAATATATACTATAACATCTTTAAAAGTTTCAAACCTATAACTAGGTTTAAAAAAAACTTATGTTAAAAAGAATGGCGTACTACATTCCACTACACCTTGGCGTTAAAAACAATTTCTTATCAATTATAATTTTAAAAAAATATCTTTTAAACCATCCTTATGGTAAAATACACCATTTGTTTGAATTTCAAAACAACCAAAACCAAAGCATCTTTTCCTACCACATTCATAATATACAGCCAAAGACATTAATCTTACCTTCAACTCCAGGCGAATGTTCATAACTGTAGCTTTTTGAATCAGAAACAATCGATAACGGGCTGTCAACTCGGTCTTCCTCTCTCTCAGTCTTTATCACAATCATTTCGTGCTGTTCATTGTTATTGTTAACATATCTGGTGTCCAAATCTACAAATCCATTGACTAGAGCTTGGCTCAACTGGCTTGGACTCAAATCGACCGACTCTGGACTGGGCAAATACGAAGTGGAAGAGCATGGTGAAATACCATCGGATCCGTAGTCAGCATAGTTGTAGAAGGGCTCTGGAATGATGGTTTTTCATTTTGTGTTATCAATGGTGGCATAATATAGCATTACTTGGCCAAAACTAATTTTTTTAAAACTTTTCTCAAGTTTTCAACAAAATTTCAATTTTTCAAATGTTGTACATGCCTATTGAATGAATTTTTATACAATCTATACAAATTTGCTTTCACACACATTGCTTTAAAAGGCGTTTGTTATTGCTAAAACAACACATTTGAATACATTGTGATCAAATAAGCCTTGAAACAGCAAAAGTCCCTACGCATCTGATCAAACAATTCAAATTCTAATGGCCAAAACAACTGAATAAACACAAAAGTTATGATGTAGAAGACATGAAAACTGTCCAAAATGTTTTTAGCGATCTTACAAGCGCAGATACATAATGAAATTTAGGAAGTTATTGGAAATTTTGACAAATAACATAAAAGAAAAGTGCATTGTCTATATCAACATCGCGGTAAAAAAATAGAATAGAACAGAGAAGTCATTGTATCTAAAACTACAAAAAACTTAAAAAACTACACAAACTCGAATAAAAATATATAATAGTTTCAACCAACAGTCAAAAAGTTATGGCATATCATACACACTCCAAGCATACTGATCGCTTGGCAATGATAATATAAGCCATATCTCAAAAACTAAAATAAAAATTTAAAAAGAAGTACAAGTAATCAGTGTATCATTAGCCATAATACTATACTAAAAACCAAAAATTTTCGGTATAAAGTCTTTGAGATAACAGCTATATTAACCATGACAATAACACCTTTTGATAAAATTTTTATAAAAAATCTTTAAGATTTGAAAATTGCCATTATTAATCTGTAGACTATAGGCTACCTATTACCAAAAATTCAAAAATATTCAACAACAGCCCTTTAAGATATCAGGTATATTAACCACGCCACCTCAAAATCACAAAAATCGCAAAAGAGCTCTAAATTTAAATTTTCACCTAATAAGCAAATAAAATTCGACTTACCGTGAGAATTGGCGTTATTAGCATTCGTATCAAAAATATAAGTGAGTTCACCGGGGACAGGATCGTTAAAAAAGACGTCATCCTTGACAATCGGCGTCCAAGAGTCGTCCATCGCCTAAAACAACATGAAAATAAATCAAAACATAAATGAAACAATATGGTTATCACGTAGAATAATTAGAGAGTTAACAAAATATCAAATACGTTAATTTCAATTCGTTTTAGCGACATTTCAAACGAATTTCGACGCACAAAAGTTAAAATTCGAGAAAAAAGCCAAAATTCCATCAAAAAACCAAAAACCCGCCTTCGAAAATAGTCAAAAACAATCAAAGTTTATGCTCAAAGTGTTGACATAACTAATATGATGTTCGACATGCTAATCCTTTCAGGTTTTGAGACACAAGTGCATAAAATTATCGAAAACCCAAAACAATCGACTGTTTTAGCAAAAATCGACTAAAATTTATTGAAAATCGACGGAAAAATCAAAGTGCTGTTCTTGAAACGTGCTCAACATGCGGAATTGAACTGGAACTGACCTTGTTTTCAGTATTTATACTCAAAAATTATGCAAATTCCATGTTTTTGATGATTGTCTAGAAAACCCGTCATTGGCTTTTAGAAAATGCGTCAGACTGACTTGTCGTAGGAGCTTGAAAATAGACAAAATTTTTAAAAGGTTATCAAAGATAGAAAAGTAAAATAGTTAAATAAAAATATCTTAGGTATTAAAAAAGTTAAGCATAATTGTAAAATACGTCAGCAAACTTTGTGCTCAACTGTACAAATAGAATATATAAGATAAAAAAAAACACAGTTAGAAGAAAAAAATCTACAAAAGTGTTCAGATGGTCATCTTGAATATAAACAATATAAAAAGAATGAACTTTGTTTACTTTGACTCAATTCCTCGGCAAAATAAACAAATTTTCCGGAAAATTATCGCGATTTTATTGCTTTTCAGTAAAAAATATTTATATCCACCCTACCCTACCCTACTACTTTTGCCGTACTTTTACTTTACCCTAGTCTTATCTTTGCTATAATCTAGCCCAAAAAAATGCCTTATCATTGACATACATTTACCCTACCCTGCTTTGTTCTTCTTTTTTTACCCTACCCTACAATAAGAGTCAGCACGATATACTCACTAACACATGTCCGTACCTACAAAAACATGCCCATACCTATGTATAGAAAACCCTTTGTATTTATAAAACAGCTATCACTCTTTACCCTTCTCAAGAATGAGAAGCTTCTCAACAACCTCCACAGCCTTTGACCAAGCCTTTTCTGCCACAAATCAAAGCATTTTGTTTGAAACCGCTAAAACACAAAAAAAACATTCGAATCGAAATCCTTGAGCCAAGAAGGAGCCCCAATTTGAATGCAACTCCACTCTCGAGATCACCAAATCCAGGGAAATAACAGCGGAAAGGTGGGGAGAAAAACCGCAAAAGGAATCGGCCAGAGTTTTCCATTTAAACGCGAAAGGGGGGAGGGAAGGGAGAGGCAGATTTAAATCATTTCTGAAGGGAATTATTCCAAATGTTACAGGGGCGGGTGTGTTGTACACAAGGCCCGCCACAGTCCGAATTCGTGTCTTGAAACAATGGAAATGATTTGAAAATTTTAAACTAAAGACGGTGGGGTAGAGGGACATAAGGCAAGTGTAATATATATAAAGAAATATATAGAACAATTTGTTATATTCAGGGCCTGGCGCTGGGGAAGGGAATGGACGGGGGGGAAGGGAACCCCCTTCCCCAGAAAAAAGTTCGAAAAAAGTTGAACGTGGTCCCCCCTGTAGATTTTTGGAAAAAAATTTTTTTCGACCCCCGCCCCCAGACCAAAAGTCCCCGCCCGGCCCTGGCTATATGTATATATAGAATAACAAAAAATAGTTTTTAACACTAAAAATATTATGATAAAGTAAAATTATGTTTTATTATAGAGGCAGGATTAAATAGGAGAGTAAAACGGATTGTGCCAGCTCTGCCTGCCTACTACGATCCGGCTGGCTTGGTTGGCATGAGCTAAAGTTGAAAATCCAGGCTTAAAAGTTGGAAAAGCCAAACTTTTTTAATTTTTTAAATTTTTAAAATTTTTTTTTTAAAACGGGACGAGCCAGATCGGGGCCTAAAATTTTTAAACCGGACCGACAGGGGGCGGGGGACAAGGGAAGCGGAGAGGGAGGGGTAGTAAGAGAAAAGTCAAGGGAGGCTACACTCAAATTTTTAAAAAAAAAGTTGAAGTTCAGCGCGCCATTCTTTACGCCTCAAAATAATGTTAAACTTTTGAAATAAAAAAAAACATGATTAAAAAATAATGGCGCGTCTAAAAAATTAGCCTAAAAATTTTATTTTTTACCAGCCATCCTTTTTGCATCAAAGTCTCAAAAAATAATTAAAAAAATTTTTTAAATCCGTTGGAAATTTAAAAAAAAACTTCTTAATTTCAAAATTAAAAAAAAAAATTTTGGTCATAATAAAAATGAAAAAATTCTAAAATTGGAAGCGTTTTAAAAAAATAAATGTAAATTAGATTACACTTTTGTACAGTTTAGCGACTTCAAATAATTCTTTTTTTTTCGTTTCTTTTGAGAGTTTTTAAAAATTGCAGTTCGAAATAAAGATGAATAATATGTTTGTTTCAAAAGACGCGTAAGGCAACAGGTTTTTCTGTCTAACAAATTTAATATTATGTTTTATGTACAATATCGTCATAAAATATAATATACATTGAGAACGATACACTGTGAAAGATCAGGATATTATAGTACATATAGTGGTAAAAACTGATAATCAACATGATAATATACAATAAAGTGCCGTTACACAAGAACTCTCATATAACGAACTCTTCGATACCAAACCCTTGTTTGAGTTCTTGCCCATGCCCACATGGACTGGTCTCGCCCGGCCTCACTCGGCTTCTTTCAAATCAAGACAAGAGTGGGCCTTTAGATGTCAGGAGATCGACCTGACATCACATATACTTAACTAATTGAATATTTTTTAAAATTCTACTTCTCAGCTAATCATCGACTCGTATCTTTCAATTACCATAACTATTCTTCCATAAAAACCTACGCCGGCTCGAGACGAGGGTATCGCTCGTACCGCCTCTTTCATCTGCCAAAGAGCAGTTTAAAAATGAATGTCCTTGGCATTACCTAATTTGGAATGTTAAGCTTAGTTAAAAACTACAAATTAAAAAATTGTATTCTGTTCATCAGGTTGCCCAAAGCTGAATTAAAGTTGGCAGCTGTGAAAAATTTCGAAATTTTTTTGCTATTTTATAACAGTAAATCAAGCTAAAAATGACATTTTCTGAACTTAAAAGTAACAAAAATGGATTTATTTTCAAAAAAATCGATTGAAAAAATTAAATTTTTAGGTAACAATAAATTTAAAAAAATAAACTTCAAAACATCTATATAAAATATAGTATTCTTTGTGTTTTATCAATAAAACACCTACGTTTCAGCCCTTAAACTACGAAAAAAGGCGAGTTTCTCTTTGCCACACCCAAATGCATAGTAATCTGAATGATGTGATCATGCACCTATTAGAAACTTTTTATCTTTGTTTTATTCCAAAACCTTATTTTTCACCTTCCCTAACCTATTACTAAGTGGTTCAAATAATTCTGTGCCCCTAACTTTGAAAAACTGCTTTGAGAGGGGGGCACAGAATTGTGTGATCCACTTAATAAAAACCATTTTTCACCTTTCTTAATCTGTTATTAGGCTGTTCAAATAATTCTGTGCCCGATAACTATACATAAAAAGTTTCTTTGAAGGGAACACAAAATTATGTGAACAACCTATTAAAAATCAACCATCACCTCTTCAAGATCAAGTTTACAAACCTTCCTTTTCTTGCAAAATCACCCTCCTCTCCCCCCCCCCTTCACAGTCTTCCCTCCTCCAAACTGCTCTCGGCTCGTTAACAATATTCGCCCTCAAGGCCTTCTGTAAAGCGACAAAAGCCGCGCAGTACAAGGCGCGGGCGTTATCAGATAGAGAGATCCGAGATCTTGATGTTATCGTCAATTAATTTCGAATTGCCCTTGTTTTTGGGTGTGTCCTAAATATTAAACTTGGAGAGGAGTGTAGCACAATATAAAACTTGGGGAGGGGTGTATATCAATATAAAACTTGAAGAGGATGTATATCAATATAAACTTTTAAAAAGGGGTGTAGCACAGTTATTTAGTGTTAATGACTTAAATTTCGATAGAAATGTTTTGATTACTGATAAAGAGTTGAGCGCGATGAAATTAAAATTTGGAAGAGACAAACTGCATAGTTAGTTTGCATTATTTTTGGTCATTAAGCCTGCTTTATATTCAAATGGTTGGCAGCCAAATGGGAATTGATCTAATTGAAAATTGATAAATTTTCAAAAAAAGAACTTTTATTTGAAGAAAAGTTAAAAATATTAATTTATATCATCTAGCCCTTGTTCTATTTCTACCAAGCGAAATACGGAACGAGTCGGGCCCGAGACCTGATCTAATTTTGTTCAGGCCAAGCCAGAATTTTTTTTCGTGCACGCGGGCCGGGCTTTTTGCACAAAGCCATGATTTTTAGGTCTGGCCGAACCTAAATTTAAATCAAGGCCGGCCCACTTCTCATGTCTACCTAGCGAGGTAAAAGTAAGGGTAAACGTAGGAGTAAAAGCAGGGGCGGACCTAGGAATAGAGTAGATATAGGGATAGAGGCATAGGCTAGAGTAGAAGTAAAGGTGGACACAAGGGCACAAACAAGTAAACACGTGCAAGGGTAAGAGTATCCCACGCCCAGAGCACTAGCCCAGAGCCCTAGCCCAGAGCCCTAGCCCAGAGCCCTAGCCCAGAGCCCTAGCCCAGAGCTCTAGTGCTAGCCATGAAAGTTCCTTTTTTTAGCCCTACCCAACTTTTGCCTTACCCAATCCAAGCTTTACATTAACCAAGCCCTAGCCCTAAAATGTCGATAAAAATATCAAAATAACAAACTAAAAGTTAACATACACAAGTCAATAAAACAATGACCCACAAGTTTAAAAACTGTTGTTATTCATTTTTGTCGCGATTCATATTTCCCTCCAAAAAGTGACTAAGCTCTCAAGAACCGATCGGCTACATGGAGTGATGATGACGTCAATTCAAGCCCCACCCAAACTAATATTATGTTTGTCTTTTTGATTGTTAACCAAATTAGAGTTGTGAAAAAAAGAGGGCGGAAATCGTTGATATGATAACATTTTAATGTGTAGGAAGATAGTAAAGTACAAAAATTGAACCATTTCGAAATGATTGGGATGCTATGTACTACAAATTAGTAGTAAAGTAGAGAAAGCACGAACAAATAAAAAAAACGTTAAACTAGCTCCATAATAGACAACATTCACCTTCTTAACACTGACCAAACCTTCCCTTACCTCAATAGCACCCTGTAACTTCTTTATCTTAACCTCCCCACCAGGTTTATCTTGGATTAGGTTGTTCACTTAATTCTGCGCCCCTTCTCAAACTAATTTGTGGGGTACAGAGGCGCAGAACTATGTGAACAACCTAACACGTCCTCATCCTTCTCCCTTTTACTAAACTTCGCACCTTTCTGCCTACAAGGGATAAAAAATCAATTTTCAAAAATATTTTAAAAAATTTTAACTTTAAAATAACAACATGTTTGTGCAGACAATAATAAAACTTTTTGCTAAGATTTATTATGATAATTGCCCTAGTCAATGTTTTAAAAATAAAATGTTATTTAAAAGCCCAAGCCAGACTCAACAATATGCAAAGCAAGCCTTGTAAAGCCTATTGAAACTACGGTTTAAAATCGCAAAAACTTGATCCGCCTTGTCTTAAAACTTTTGTTTTTTCTCGAAAAAACCAAAAAAAATGAATTATGCAAATCCTTTCCGCCCTCGTCCTTTTACCAATGTTAGTGCGACGCCATCAGCGTTGACATGTACAATATAAAAAGTTTTTATCAGTAGTAATGTTTTTTTTGATCATGATAATGACGTCTGTAACATGATACTAAAAATGGAAAAGCCGTGCGGTAGAATGGGGGAGGGGATAGGGACAGAAAAGGGTTAATTGTAGATGAGAAAGGAGTTGTAGTAGACTTGGCATACGGGCCCGGCTTGAGCAAAAGTAAAGCAAGACGGGTCAGGCTGGCAGGCTCCGGCCTGTCTTAAAAGCTGAGTCTAAATGGTATTGTCAATATCCTCCTCTCCAAAGGAAAGACGGCCATCAACACTGCAATCACCTTCCCAATCAGCGCCTCTGACACTGGGTAAACCTCTATAAAAGTCCAAAATGCACCCCAATTTCAAAAACTATACAATATAAAATCAACAAAAAAAAAATTCTCAATCAATATTAACATTAACATAACGTTCGGAGTAATAAATACAATAAAACAAAAAATATTGGCGGATTATCTTCTCGACGAAACTATTCGAGAGAGTTGCTCTACCCTCTTTCCAAGTATAACACCACTTTTGTAAAAGTAAAAGTAAGAGCAGACTAAAATAAGTTTATACAACTGCTGATCCTCAATATGTTTTGTAAAAAATTATATATGTAGTACAAAGAGACAGTATTATAATGGGTAAGGTAAAGACAGAGTAAAGACAACTATAAGTTAATATAGAGCTTTGGCAAAGTTTAAGGCTAGGGCTAGACATGAGAAAAGAGCCAAGCTTGACTCAAATTTAATAGGTCGGGCTGGGTCAGAAAATCAAGGCCCGGCCCGCTTGCACGTAAAAAATGCAAAATTCAGGCTGGGCCGAGCCTAGCATTCAATTTGGGCTAGGGCTCTGGGCTAGGGCTCTGGGCTAGGGCTCTGGGCTAGGGCTCTGGGCTAGTCAAAAAATGCAAAACTGTTACAAGCAGAGGTTTGTAAGAGAAGCCTGAAGCTTTTTGGTTAACCTAAGAACAAGCCAATAATATGCTTGAGTTTGTGAAGATTCGAACCCAAGCTGCTCGCTTTAAAAGTTTCAAAGCTCTACCCCTGCACTACTTGCGTTGGTGATGAGATGTGGTTCTTTATGGTACAAATGGGGTACAAAAGGTCAGAAATAATTTTAAAATATTAAAATTGTTAAAGATAGGTTCAAAATTGCAAAAAAAATTTAATTTTTTGAAATTTTCGGCCAAAAATTGAAAATTTAAGTCCCCTAAAGCAATGTTAAACATCCCAAACTCGGAATTAAAATTCTGTACATACAAAAGGCGAAATTAAAATGCTGAAAAAGAACATTAGGCCAGCAAATAGTCTAAAACAATATAAATGTTTTATTTGATCATTCTTCAAACCAAATGCACTTTTTGGTTGTCCTGGGAGAACCGAGGCCTACAAACATGAGCAACAATGTTTTTGCATGTTATTCAAAGTTCTTTTTCGGAAACATATGCACCTTGTTATGATTTAGAGTGGAGAAGTGTATTAGATTGTTCAAATTATTCTGTGCCTATTAACTCGGAAAATTTGCTTTTAGAGAAGCGCAGAATTATTTGAAAAACATAATATTTAAAACTATTAAAACAACGCTAAATAAAAGTTTTGCTTTTTCAAATAATACTGTGCCCCTTAACTTCGAAAATTCCTTTGGGAAAGGCCCATAATTATCTGAACAATCTAATAGTTGAAACTTTGCGCTTAATTTTGAACAATTTTTCTTTTGAAAATGGAATTTGTTACCTAAAAATTTTGTAGTCTTCAAAAATTAAATAACTTTAATTCTAAAGATAGGCTCTTGATAAACAGGTTTCCTAAATACTCCGGCTCCAGAACCGAAGCCAGAAAACGTCGAATTTTAGTACTAGAGCTCCAGAAAATGTCGAAGTTCAGCAGAGCTCTAGCTACAGGCTTTCAAAGCCGTAGCTAAAATTTAAAACTAATGCCGGAGCCGAAAATTTAAAATTTGGAAACTCAGGTTATATCAGAGTCAAAGTCAATTAATTTACAGCAATACAAGCCAAAATACGTATTCTAAAATTGAAAAAACCTTCCATCTTTTCATAAAACAATAAAAAAATTTTCGAAAATTACAAAAAAACATTAAATATTAATTAAAAAATAAAAAAAAGGTCAAAATTAGTCAACTTTATATTAAAAAACCAAAGAAAGCTCCGTCTTCAACTTCCCGAACTGTAAATTTTCTCCATTTTTACGTTTTTTGGCTTTTTGGGCGAAAACAAAGGAAAGCGGACGTCCACCTAGGATGGCCCAGAGGTTGAGCGTCGGTGCACTGGCGTGAAATCCCTTTGGTTCGAGTCGACGACCGGTTTCAACCTTTCGGAAGGCTTGTTTAACACGAAAAAAATGCATTTGCGTCTCTTGCAGGTAGCTACTGCAAGAGTTTTGCACTTTTTCCAATTTGAAAAATGTCAGTTTTGTATTTTTTTTATTTTTAGTAATTAAGAAACTCATTTTTCAATGAATTTTTGCTTTTATAAACGCTATTCTTTAATTTTTTATTTGTACTTAAATTTTTTTTTATTTTACAAAATTGCTATATAAGACAAAATACAGTAGAACTTTTGTATAACAAGCTCTCACATAACGAAACTCCTTTACAACGAATAAACTTAAAATCCCCGAGCGATTTATTATACAGAGTTACACTTTATTTTACCTATAGCAGCCTCTAACCGTAGCCTTAACTATGAACAAAGGATTTTAAAATAGCAAGTTTATTTAAAAATATTTAAAAAAGCCAAGAATAATACACAGGAAAACCTGAAAGACTAGTCAATTTTAGTATAATCAGGGATGATATACTTAATGTTGAGATAGGAATGCCGACCGCCAAACTTCTGAAGGCAATGTAGCGTAGCTGTAACTTCTTCCATGTACTTTACTCTGCGATTTGTGTCAATATCAGTGTCGAATTTGGAAATGAATCTTGTACCTAAACTAGTGATGTAATACATTGAAAATGGCATTGTACTATCTTTTCTATTGAGAAGCTGTTGGGTTTTTCAAAAAATTTTGTGTTTTTTTCAAAGGAAATTTTTAGATTTAATGAGCACAGAATTATTTGAATAATCTAATACTATAATTTCAATCTTTATAATTAACTTTACTGTACTTTTTGACAAACACAGTAAATTTTACTATTATTTCCATTTTTACTGTTATCAAAAAAGTCTTGTCGTTTTTCAACACAGAAGACAATACAAAAAAGCGACAAGACTTTTTGATACTCTGTTGGTACTGTTAAAAAAGATAAAAATTGTGTAAAATACGTCAAGGCGTTGTTTGTTATCATTTAAGATTATAAAATTAAAAAACATACGAAGCGGAGGCAGTAGATTGCGATAGAATGGGATTAGTAACGGTCCGATGCCAGTCAACGTTGCTAGACGACGGATCACGCGGAGCATCTCTACGCGTTTTTCGTATTTTTTCGACTCCAAACCTTTTCGTATGTTTGGGACCTACAAGAAATTTCACTTTTTTACTACAAAAGTTGCTCATATCAAAGTTTTGAAAGACAGAGCTCAATAGCTCTATATTAACTTACAATTTGAGTCAGTGTTTCAGCGACAAGTTGTGGAGCAAAATCGACTGTTAATAAATCCGAAAATCCTTTCAAAGCTACATGGTTGAATGGCTAAAAATAAAGTTTTTATTTTTTACCACTTTAATTTAAAAAAATATTTTAATATATACTAGAAAGCAAACCGCGTATTTTACAAAACAAATTACTTCATAACCTTGCTAATAAGACTTCTAGTTGCCACTTTAAATAGCCTAGTTATAGCTGTAATCCTAGTTTTCCTGTCCTACGTTAAATAGCACTACCCTAACTTATAAAAAAAAATCTTTTCTTACCGACTTCTCCAATGGTAATCCATAAGAGAATCGAATCAAAGCCTGTTGAGCTTCATTGGCATCCAACGAAGCTGGGTCCACTAACCATTCGATGCCAGGCTTTCCATTCGAGATGATTCGCACTGGAAACCTCTGATCTTCGTAGAATTTCAAAAACTGAGCTTCGTTTTCACTCTAAAATTATGTTTTTAGCATTTGGATACTTTTTTAGCTTACTGCTTTAAGTAAGTTGTACGTAGTGGTCTACTATGCTTAGCTTGGTCTTTCCTCGGCCACTAGGTTCAGTCCGAGCTCGGAATGACCACGACTATAGAGCCAAAACAATTTTTAAAGAGGTCGAGCTAGGCCAGACCGTGCATGCCCAAGAGCCAACTCTAAATAAAATGACACAGCCTCTTAAAATTGTAAAATAACATACCAAGTTAACTGCCGATGGCTTAGCATTAGCTGGAGTAAACGGACGAGTATGCTTTTGTTCTGATTGGATGGTAAAGGCAGGCACCTGTGATTAGTGAAAATATTTAAGCAATACGTAAAATTGAATGTAAAATACGATCTAATTACAGTAAAACAACTTTAGCGTGACCCTTAATATTGTAACACCTTGGTAAATTCCTGTTTTGGACTCCTGGGTTTCATACTAAAGAGGTTTGGCTGTGCTTGAATTTACATAAAAAGAATATGTTTCAGGTGAACATACGTCTACTTTGCAATGTAAATTTAGGCATAAGTTGTAAAAACTTACTTTTCTCAACGAATGATCTCTTCTTTTGTAGAATATTTGATTTCTTTTGTTATCAGCGACAATATTTCGACTACAATCCACTTTGAATTTAGGTGAATAACTTCTGAATCGTGGGTTGCGACATGGTCTGGTTACATCATATGATATCATATTTAGTAGCAAATACTCTACTTTAGTAATAATTATTGAATTTTGTACAGTGTAACTCCTGTATAAAGAACTCTTGTTTACAGAACTTCTCTATATTAAAACTCCTCTATAATGAACAAATTAACAATCCCTGAGCGATTTGTTAGACAACTGTAATGAACTTGTTATTGTATTCTAGATAAATATAGTAATAAATTAAGTCAAGGTAAAATACGACTTTCGCAGTGTAGTTCTTAAAAAGACTGTGTTTAGAAGAAACAAAAATGTTTTGAGACGTTTGACCGGAAGTGCATTTGAAACATGCAAGAAGTTACAAGTAGCAACAGGTAATCAAGCGGAAAGTACTCACAAAGTACTTGTAAATCTAAAAAATTTTTTTTACCAAAGTAAAAAAAATTGTTAGTAAAGTTCTTTATAACTAGATTTGTTAAGAGATTAGATCGGGCTCAATTTTTTGGCCCAGCTCCTTTTCAGCTTGTTTCGACTTGGCTTGACTGGGTGCCTTATAAAAGGGCTAGCTTCAACAAACATAAGATGCGTTTTACACTTTTCTTAAATAAAATACAGTGGTCTCTCTATATAGTACACCATTTGTATAAATAGAAGAATTCTTATAGTAAACACAAAATGTCGGTTCCTTTTGCTTATACAGAGAGAGTACTGTATTTCGTTGCTTGACATAAGCTGGGTCCTAAAGAACTTTAAGATTTTCTTAATTCCTACGCCAAGTCTAATATTTTTTGCCCTAAAAGTCACAGTAAAATTAAAAATTTAAGGCTATTTGTTAGATATATCTGTTTCTTAGTTTATTGTAAATCTTTCCATAAAAAGACATTACGATTTTGTTTTTGAATGATGAGATTAGAGCTTCCAGAACTCGCAAACTGGAGAAAATCCTTTCATTTCCAGTCGTTTTTCTCAATTTTTGTAACAAAAAAGGGCTTTACGGTTGAACTTGTTTGAATTGACTTTTTTTTATATTGAATTTTGTTATTCCGGTCAAAAAGTTTATAGAACTTCATTATTTTTATGTTTCTTAGCAAAAATTAGCTGGGAAAAGGAAAAATTTAGTGCTGAGGGGGTAAAAATTTGCAAAAATTGGCTAAAAATTGACAAAAAATATTCCTAGCTACTACTTGGCCAGCAAAATTTCATTTTTTAAACTATTTTCAAATTTTAACTATTTAAAATTTAGTTTCAAACCATTTTAAACCAATGCCACACCAATTAGTCCACTTACTTGGTTGTAAATCAACATTATTATTTGCTTTTGACCTTGAGTTTGAGAGCTTTTTCGAATCAAATTTAACCTTTTTGGAAGCAAAAACCAGTGTGGCAGATGCCATTACTTTGCGATTGTGACAGAGTAATGACAGCTAACATACGGAACGGTTTGCGATACGAAAAAGAGAAAGCTACGACAATATTTTTTGAGGTATTTACTGTTTTTAAGGGTGTTTTGGGTAATAATTTTTTGATTTTTGAGGTTTTAGTGTTTTTGATATTGTTTTAAGTAACACTTTTTTTATTTTTTGAAGTTCTCATTGTTTTTGGGGGTATTTTGGATAATACTTTCTGATTTTTTAAGGGCTTTATTGTATTTGATTTTTTTAGGTAACACTATCTAATATTTTGAAGTTTTGAAGTGATAGGATGGATAATATAAATTTTTACAGGTTTGCTAAAAAGTGTTTAAAATTGATGTTGACTGCTTTTTATAAATGAAATTTAAAATTTTTGGTTATCTAGACCACTTTTATAGGCTTATCTTACAAGGAAAGTACCTAGCCTGCCCCACTCAGAATCTGCTCAAAATTTCTATATAAATTTTGTGTATCACCAATAATACCCATAAAAAAGTTTAGCTAGCGTAAGTTTGAGGAAATTTAAACATTTGAGTTTCTAGGCAATTTTCTAAATTTGGCGTAGTGCTTCAAGCACCTTTTTTAACTTTATAGATAAGAAAAGCTTACAAATTTAAATATAGGTTCATTTAATGGTTTTCTACTAATACATTTCTACTATCAAAGAAAAATAATTAAACGTCAAAAAATGACAAAGTTATAAACTTGAAACACAATGCCAATTTGGCTGGAAATTCAAAACTATTTTTGATCTCGATTTTCTCGACATAAGTACTTTGTTGCAGATGTTGTATTTACTTGATCCTTCTATATTAAAAAGTTTGAAGTCAATCAGAGCGGGGCAGGTCGGGCACTTTCTTTCTTACTATAAAGTTAATATATATACAGTATAAGCTAACATAATAATGCAAATAAAAGTTATTTATTACCCTTTTTTGATGAAAAATCTAAAAAAACTTAAAATTTTTATGACAATACTATTTTGATAAGAAAATGATGTTTTTTGAAAAAAAAAGATAAAATATTGTCGTATCAACTAATCTTTTAATGTTATTAATGTTAACACAAACAAACGAGGTGGTCGCAAACATTGTTACCTTTATTGAACTAGGCGTTTGATTCAAAAAGGTTTACAAACTTTTTAAATAAAGAGTTTCTTGGTTTTAAAAAGTTAAAATTTCTTTTTGACTTTTTAAAATTGTTTCTTTTGAAAAGTTTGTAACTTTTGAACTTCTGTAACTGCCATTTCAAACTGAAATTAGTTAGAAACGTCTCACAAACCAAATGGATTAGTTGTTTTTGGTCAATGAATGATTGTAAGTTGTTTTTTGGATTGAATTTTTTCATTTTTGTGTAAAGTTGGAAAGGAAACTTTCTATACAGTAAAGTGCATAAATTGAAATAGATGTAGTTACAGTTTTATTGTCAACTGATTTGTAATTAAAGATTTTTGGAGAGGGGAGGGGGGAAGACAAAAGGATGATAAGAGATTTTTAGAGGGGAGAAGAGGATGATGAGAGATTTTTGGGGTAGGAGGGGGAGGATGTTGATAAGAAGGCTTGTAGGGAGAGTGATAAAGTCGGGGGTTAGGGTAGGCAAAGTAGGGTGGTAAGGGTGGCATTTACTGCTGTGTGGGCTGATTTTACTCTAGAAGAAGAGGGACAAAGGGATCAAAAAAAATGTTTTTTGAGTATTAACAGACACAATCAAGTGCAATTGAATAATTTTTAATTGGTTTCTTTTCTAACTTATTTTACTCTACTCTAATCTTTTCTACCTTACTCCACACTACTCTACCCTGCCCAATCTTACCCATTTTATTTCTGTTTTGCTTATTTTTTCTGCCCGGCCCAATTTGTACTTTTATTTAAAATTTTTTAAAAAACAAGGTTAATTTCCTTAATTTTGGCAGATTATGTTTTTTATGTTGTACTTTTTTGATGATGTTATTAATGTTTATAGTTACTTTTGGGGTCTTATAGTAACATATGAGTTTATTATTGTTTAAATTCCAGCTGATTTTTAAGCTTTTAATGCGATTTTCATTTTTGTACTTCTGAAAGTTATTATTTTTTAAACGATTTTAATTTTTTGAAATTTCGAACTTCCACTTTCCTCTTTTTTAGAATTTTTTAAAATTTCAATTTTTAGTAGAAAATTAATTTTTTAAAACGTCAAAATGCGGCTAAAACGCTTAAAAACCATTTTTTTAAAGTGTAACAATATTAGGTTGTTCAAATAATTCTGTGCCCATTAACCCCGCAAATGCTTTGAGAGAGGGCACAGGATTATTTGAACAATTTAATAACTGAAAAATAAAAAATATTTTCAAAAAAAAAAAATAATTAGCAAACTTTTAAATTTTTAAAATTTAAATTTGGCTTGCAAATTCGAACAAAAAACCCCGCGGCTGACAAACATTTGCGAACGCACAACAAAACGTTGACAAAGATGATTTACAAAGCAAATTCAGATAAAAGGTATTCGTTTTGGGTAAGCGATCGCAAAACGGTTTAATCAAATTACCGCGCTTGTTCATTTTGTTTTTAAAACAAAACTACTACTTGTTCAAAGCAACATACAACGTTTTTTACATAGTAAACTTTTGGTTTTGGGTATAATATACAGAATGCGCCAAAAGTTCTGTTACAAAACTTTACCGGTCGTTTTCTGTATACAGTAAAACGTATTTTCCGCCTATTTCAACGTTTACAGTGGCACTCGTATATAACAAATTGCTTAGGGATTTTAATTTTGTTTGTTATAAAATGTATCATTTTACATACAGAAGTTTTAAATGCTGTGCGTAGTGGTGAACGGCAATTCAAAAGTTTTTTGTTATACGGAGTTTGTTATAGTAGTGACCGCTTATTGAGAGGCTATTTTTCTTTATAGATAACAAAGTAAACTGAATGGATGACTTTTTACTTTATTTGGTTGTATGAAATGTTAAAGATGTCTTGGGTTCACTATTGTTTTTTATCTAAAAAATGACAAAGTCTGGCACGTTTTGAAACATTAATCATTCTGAGTTTAAAATCTTAAGTTTTGAGTAATTTTCATTTTTAAATAAAAAAAAATACAGTGAGACCTCTAAATAACGAATCGCTAGGGGATTTAAAATTTGTTCGTTATGAAGGGGTTTCGTTATACAGAGGTTTTAAATGCACTGTGTAGTGCTGGCCGGGGATTCAGAAGTTGTTCGTTATACAGAGATACCGTTGTATAGAGATTCCTTTTACAGAGGTTCCACTGTATTATCTTTTACAACTTTAAACATAAAAAAAAGGTTTTTTTTACTTCAAATGATGAATCAGTATTACAGTGTAAGTGCTATATAACGGAAATTTATACAGGAGTTTTACTGTAATTTTTTTATAAAATGACAATTAAGGATTGATCTGCACCTTTAATACTAATAGATTCTTTTTTATGTTAATATTATAGTTTATTAATTATCTTTTTGGTAAGCTAGGGTCGGTATGATAAATTTTGTATAAGTAATTACAGGGGGAGGGAGAAGCTTACTTTTTAAAAAAAATTTAGAGTGCATAACCTTTTTGCTATTACCCTTTCTCCTCTCTTTACTCAAACTCTCACCTTCTTCCCATTCTTATTTTTTATTTCTCTTTTGCTATATCATACGGCTACTGGTTACAATGATGATTTATCAACCCTACTCTACCTTACTTTACCTTCCTCTATTCTACTCTACTCTACTTTTACCTTCACTTTTACTAACTTTAACATTTATGTAGAAAACTATTTCAAAACTTACCTAAATTGTAACCTTTAAAACTAAGTTCAAGCTTACCCACCAAACCCATTAATTTTGTAATGACTCAATATGACAATTCTCGACTACCGCTTACCTGAAACAAGTTTTGCGCGTTAATGTTTTTATCGATAATACATTCGTTTTGAGGTTGTTACAGCGCCGTCAAATGGAGTCCGATTGTGTGGAGGGTGGTGAGTTTTTAAAATGATTTCAATCAGCTGGCATTAAATTGCACTTTTCTCAGACTTTTTTTTAAATTCAGGTTGCGCGCGAAACGTCTCCATAACCAAAGTGGTTTTTTTCCGAGATGTTATTGATAGTGGGCTTGGAATAGCATAGTTTCTTAAATAAGTTCTGTCGGTAATGACGGGCAGGTAAATTAGAAAGTGGGAGTCTTATAGTATTATATGGCCAGGTCTTGGCCCGGCTTCCTACTAGGTTTGGTTTTGGTCCGATTAGAGACATTGGCCGGCACATGTAGACCGCAGAATCGGGGCCCAAACAGGGAGTCAGGACATTTTTTGATTAGTGGATGGGGGAGGGGGTAAAAATTTTTTAAATGAATAGAAGAAACCGTTTAAAAACTGAAAGCTTTTTGGTGGACGGAGACAATTTTTACCCCTCTTACTGTATGTTCGTATAATATAACATTGATAACTATTTTTAGTAACCGACTGTTTTGCGGATGACCGAGACTCAATGAACGATTTTGCCAAGTATTTTAACAATGCCCATCTCAGTGATATTACACTACAAGTGGGACCGGAACGGTATGTTTTTTTGCACTCAATTATTGTTTATTTTAAAAATATAAAGGACAGAATGAAATAAATTAATTGTTTTAAAAATGTTTTTTTAAGTATAATTTTTTAGGTTTCTAGCTCATAAAATAATATTGTGTAAAAGTAGTGAGGTTTTCGACCGGATGTTATCGAATGATTGGCAGAAAGGAGTAAGTAAACGCTAGTTTTTCTCTAGCTAAGCTTGGCCCTCTCACTGTCCAGTCAATGCCTTTTTCAAGCTCTACTATAGCAAAATGCTAGTTTAACACACCCCTACAACGTTCATCTTGTCTTTTTGACTCTTCCTAACCCTTTTGCTACCTCTATTATATTTTGGCCTTACTTTAATTTTTCCTACACAGCCCTACTCTGCCATGCTCTCATTTCGCTGTTCCTACTCTGCTCTATTCTATTCTACCCTAACTTACACTAACTTGCCTTGCCTTACCCTACCCTACTCAATATACTATTTCAGGAAAGCAACCTAACTTTGAATGAAGATGGTGAATGTCAGAAGGTTTTCTCCGATTTTCTCCGTTTTTTATACTGTAACCATATCTCATTGGATACTCAAAACGTACTGCCATTACTAATGTTGGCTGACAAATATGCTGTAGCTGGTCTGCAGACTGTTTGTGTTCAACATGCGATTGAAAGTGTACTGCCACAGATATGTTTGCGACAACTTATTCATGTTTGGTTTAGGTAAGGGCTTTTTGTAGGCTAAAAGGGGTCTTAGAGTTCGTACAGTATAGTCGACTGGTTGGAACCTCTAGAAGACCAATATCTATGTATTTCTTTAGAATACACGGTTTAATTTTGGTCAAAAAGTCTTTAGAAAACCCTTTATTTACAAAGACTGCTGCAAAAACGCCTTAAAAACGTCATTTTCAAGCTTTTCTACGTACTTTTTGACCAAAGTTTGTACTTATCAACCAAAATTTTAAAAGTTTACGTTGTCATTGACATTTACTGTCACTTTTTCAGGTATTCAACAACGACATTCCATGACAAATTGACGGAAAAATGTGTGAATCGTGTAGCCGATAAGTTTGCCGACCTGATATCCTCGGGCGATTGGGAAGAAGATTGGCTAAATTTGGACAGCGACCAACTCATTGAGCTTCTGAAGTCAAACGAATTGAGCTTGGACAGTGAGGTTTTTTAGGTTTTAAGATACTAATAAGACTAGAAAGTGTAGGGCTTGAAAATAATGAAAGATTTTTTTAATTAAAAAATTTCAAATAAAAAAAAATTTTGTTTGCAATTTTAAAATTTAAAAAAATTTAGACGAATTTAAACTATGGACAGCATATTGTCGTTGGCTTCGATCTCCAAAGCATCCCAACCGTTTCAATGATCACAACCTGGCTCAAAAGGTGTTACCTAAAATACGATTTCCGTTTATGAGTGCTGAAGAGTTGGCAGACGTCGAAGCTTCTGAAGAGTTCAAAGCCTATGATGATATTCTACGACCATTGACCCACCAGGCTTTTAAATACATTTCAATGCCTCTGGGCAGTCGGGAATCTAGGCAGTAAGTGGGTTTTGTTTTGGGTACAGTATTGGCTTGAATTCAAAATTTTACGGCATTAGGTTGTTCAAATAATTCTGTGCCTCCTAAGCCTGAAAATTTGAATAGGGGGCACAGAAGTATTTGAACAACCTAATATGTCAGGTTGACTTTTCGGTACTATCTAGTATATAATATGTCATATTAGATCGTTCACATAATCCTGTGCCTTCTAATTCCAAAAATTTGCTGCAGTCGGGAGTCTAGGCAGTAAGTGGGGTTTTCTTTTGGATACAGGGTTGAATTGAATTCAAAATTTTACGGCATTGTGTTGTTCAACTAATTCTGTGCCCCTAGCTTTTAAAATTGATTTGAGAGGGGGCACTGAATTATTTGAGCAACGTTATACAACAGATTGACGCTTCGGTAATATCTAGTATAATATGTTATATTAGATTGTTCAAATAATTGTGTGCCCCCTGGCACTGAAAATTTGCTTTGAGAGAGGGCACAGAATTATCTGAAAAACCTAATAAATAAGCTTTAATTTTCGGTAACATCTAGTATAATATGTTATATTAGATCGTTCACATAATCCTGTGCCCTCTAATTCCGAAAAATTACTTTGAGGGTTTCTTTATTATAAGTAATCATTTACTATATATAAAACAAAACGTACTCTCATTTAAACCCATTTCCAGAGACTTCAACGGCCTTCAGTACGTGCTCCGTGAGTACAAAGCCTATCGCTGGGACAAGCGCATCCTCATCGATGGCGAACAACTGTCCCAAGCCCTCCAGAACCGTAACGAATTTCATGCCAATTTCACTACGAATGCCAGTACCGTGCCGAGAACACATTGGGAATGGCAATTGACATTTCGAACTGCGCCCACCACCTCCAGCTATCTCGGTGCTCAGAGGGAGCTGGGTGTTGATCTGACAGCGCTGGATATGGATCAACAGAGGGCTGTTGAGTTCACTCTAATGGTCATTGATGATGAACAGGTAAGGGACATTACATCTATTAGGTTGATTTTTTTTCAACTTGTAAAATACGTTCGAATAATTATGTGCCTCTAAGTTCAAAAATTTTTTTGAGAGGGGCGCAGAATTATTTAAATAACATAATAAACCAGATTGACTTTTCGGTACTATTTATTATAATATGTCATGTCAGATCGTTCACATAATCCTGATCCCTAAACTTTGCTTTGAGAGGAGGCACATAAATATTTGAACAACCTAATTTATCAGGTTGTCTTTTGGACAATATCTAGTATAATATGTTATATTAGATTGTTACATAATTCTGTGCCCCTTATCCCAAACAATTGTTTCGAGAAAGGACACAGAATTATTTGAACAACCTAATATTAATCGTGCACACATTTTTTCTACTTTTTCGATCAAAAATATTCTAAAACAAAAATAAGTCACGTTACTTAACACTGCATACTCGTTATGACCTATAAAACATTGTTTTAGATCCTCCAAACCTTCACAAGTCGTCGTACTTTCACAAAATCTCGCTCAAACTATTCTTTCGAACTCGAGAATCGTATGTCCCTGTCAGAGCTAACATGCCCTGAAGGTGTGTTATTGAATCGAGGAAAGCTCATTTTACAAATCATGTTCAGGCCAATTGTTTAAGCCCAAGTCATGTTCAGGCCAATTGTATAGGCCACAATTTGTGATATAATACGGATTATATTGTATGTTATAATTGATTTGGCTCAAAAAAATGTAAATAAAACTGGCATAATGAGGTTTTTTTTCATTTTTTTGTAAAAAATAGATAGATACAGCGCACAAAACAAAAAAAAGGTAATACAATTGCGATCGCAACCCGCAAAAAAAGACAATAAAGGGGATAAAAATAACTAAAAACATCAGAAAAATAGGGATAAACACACTTCAGCGGAACAAAATGTAATTTATAGCTTACAACTCAAGAAAAATCCCCTCCCCCAGAGCCGATCCGAAATAAATTACCTGTGGACAAAAAATTTTTTTTCGACCTCCTCCTCCCTCAGAGAAAATCCGTAGCGACGTCCCTGATCTAGATTAAAAGCAAAAACGCCATCGATACCTACAAACCCTAACTTAATCATCGCCAATACCTGTATAATCAAAAACATAGCATTTAAGCTCCCAAACTACAAAAAAAATTGCCATCAACACCTTCGATCCTAATCAAAACAACCATCAAATCTAAAATTTTAAATTTAATGCCTTAAAGCTCTATTTACAAACACCTGATATGTACAATAACATTGTGATAAGACCCTAAAATGCCATAAGAATAACTTATTCCTCCATTTTCTCCTCCCCCTGCCAAACGTAGAATTTGTGTCCAGCAGCACTTAAAACCAGTCCATTATTCGTTGGATGAGCCGAAACACTGTGAACGAATTTGTTTGGAGAATGGTCTAGCCTAGCCAAGACTTTTGAGTCAATCAGATCGTATATGTAAAGACATCCATCTTCAGATCCTGAAGCTATTTGGTCGCCTGTTGCTAGGAACGTGGATTCTACACGGTATTCCTTGTTCTTGTGAGCTGTGTAACTGAAAATAGATAACATTAGGTAATAAACACACAATTTTTTATTCAAAAATAGTTTTTAAAGACTATATAGTCCTTTTTAATCCCATTGTTACCTAAATTTTCTATTACTTTACCCATTTTAGCCCATACCTCCCAATCTTCCCCTACCATTTCAAGGTCCAATCTTCATCTAACTTTATATAAAAAAAGCCAAACGTACTCATTAAGCAAGGTTCCATTACATTTCTCAAACAATCTAACAAAGCCATCCATTGATGATACTAAACAAGTTTGATTGTCGTCAGCCAATGTTACACTTGTCACTGATTCACCAACAAAGTCTATCAGCAATCGACCTTCTCGTATGTCATATAAACGTAGATGACCATCAGCTGATCCTGTAGCAATTTCATGGTTTGACACTGACAAGCTAAGTACGTTGTCCGTAGCTTCGTCTAGTATCTAAAACAAGGCATTTTATATAGTAAAAAAGAAAAAAAAATCAAACTTGCTTTAATCACAACTTTTTTAAAAAGGCAGATATAAATTTGAAGATTTAAACAAATTTACATTATTTATTTAGGCAACCTATCATCAGAACAACTTTTGAAAATTTAGATAAAATTTAAAACCACAGTAGTTTTAACAGTACCAAATTTTCCAAAAATACACAAATAAAAATCAAAACAAAACGTTTTGAAACTAATATAACTTCAAACTCCTACCTGAAAAGCCGCAGCCCTAGACCGAACATCGAAGCATCTGACAGTTCCGTCTTGAGACCCGCTCATTGCCACCCGGCTGTCTTCGTTAAACTGAACAGCATTAATAGGTCCTCCATGATCTCGCCATCGCTTCAACATCTTTCCTGATTCCACATCAAAGATCGTAGGCTGTTTATCACGTCCTCCAACAAGAATCATAGAATTGTCGCAAGATCCACACGCATCTAGAAGCTCACTTCCACATCCACGATATTGCTTTAGACACAAAGGTCTTAACGGGTTCCACAAAGCTACTGTCTTGTCTGAGCCACAAATTAATGCGTAGTTACCATCAACTAAAATAACATAACGTTATCTCCATTTTAGATCCAAGTTCATAGCTATTAGCTTCTATATTCCCATTATATTAGCTTCGACACCAAAAATATCCTTAGCTAATCAAAAACAATATTTAAAGAAGTAGATGCCTTCAAGATTGTAGAATAATACCTAAAAATTAAAACCAAATATAAAATATAACTTACCATTCCATCTGACAGCTCGTACAGCTCCTTGTTTGCTGTCAAACGCATGTAATAGTCTTGTAGGTATACCTTGAATGGCTTCATCTTGTGTTGGAGCTCTAGGCTTCTTCGATTCCATTCTAAAAATTAGTAGAATTAACGATTAACCTTTGAAAACATATTAGACTAGATTTCAAGAAGAATTGAACCTTAACTTAACAAAACTAATAGAAAAAGTCCAATTCTTTTTGACGCGCTCAGTGTAAGTTAACAAAATTGCTTTAAATTATATAAAACAGCTTTAATCAAAGCTTCTATCATAAAATATAAACAAAACAATATCTCTACAACATTTTGACATTAATTTAAAAACACTTATTCTATCCAAAACCCTTCAATTACCTAAATCGCGCACATCCAACACCTTTTATCCCCGTTCAAGCCCTTGAACCGCGTTTAAACGTCTCATTATATCAAAGTTGAAACGCATCCCAATTATGTTCTTTTACGTTCAACACATTAAACACATGTTCATCTACGGATATTATAGTCAAAATCGTGTATACGATCAAAAATTGAGAGGTTTTTCCACTAAAACCGATATTATACATAATAAAAAAGGGGGATTTTAAAGTCAATCGCAATATAATCGTATTTACAAATCTTTTTGTATGAATATTGTGGTATATCATACAGAAAAAGGTTTGTGAATTTCAATGTGAAACATCAAGAAATATTATTCTTAAAAAAATTTTATTTTATAGAAAATAGACATGTTATACGGCGAAAGATATGTGAGGAACAATAGCTCATAAAGCAAGTTCGAATAGCCAAAAAATAAAAATTTAGCAATTATCTCTACGTGTTTGGTAATTGCAAGCATATACCTACAGTGTCAAAGTTTATACACCTTTTCTGATATATTATTCATGATAAGCAGTTGAAATGATTGCAAGAAGTCTGCCAATCGAACATGAATCAGGCTTTTAAGCCTTGTTACAAACTTACGTAAATATAGTGAAAATAGATTTTAAAGTGTTTTTAAGCTTCTTTTTTATTTTTAATTATTATAATTATATATCACTAATATTGTCCTAAATTAAGATTGCATTTTTTGATCACCTTAACAATAAATGAAGGCTTCCCTCCTTATATTTGTTGTGATAACTATAATATATGCTGTAAAACTACCAGTAAAGAACTGGAAAAATAATTCAAGTTCAACCAGTGATGATTCAAATAAATCGTATGTTTTTAATTTTACTTTTTCAATTTTGAAAAATTTTCAATTCATTTGACAAATGCCTCAGGGTCGATAAAATACCCATCATGACATTATTGTTAGATAAATATAAGGTTACTTTAGGAAAAAATTTCTCAAGTCAAAACAAAAATAACTTTGTTTACAGCATCATAACCTTCTTCCAATGCGTTTCAATACAACACCAACTTGGCCACATAAAAGACATTGACGACAAATGGTAAGAAAATCGGTAAATCACTCAGTTACTACGGTTGTCTAGCTACACCATGTACATTATCTTTTTATTATCTATCGCTAAAAATAGACATTATGATAGCAGTAGATGACATCGATCATCTGTTAACTATAACAAGCGCTTCATTATAGGTATATGACTATAACAAAACTCATGGTTTATAAAATCACAATTAAACTTGCAGGGTTGAAGAAATGATAAAATGTGCACGTTCAGTACAATCAGCGCCATTTACTGCGGTTGCTAACGTTTTATACGGAACACATTTACATTACAGTAAAAATACGAAACAATGTAAGTACAATATTATACATAAAAGATAATTTTAGAGTATCAAAGCTATTTTTATTGATCTAACAGCCGAGAACATACTATAATATATTTAAATATTCCAAATTCTTGATTTTCTTATGTTTTCAAATTTTCTAGTTGAAGAAGACGCTGACTGTGTGTATCGTCGTACAAATAACCATAAGCACCAACAGTATCTTCAGCTGATGAAAGAACCTATCAAATTTGACAATGAACAAACAGCTTGTCTGTAAGTTATATTACTTTTTGTTTTTGGTCTATCTTTGGCATATTATTATTTTGTTCAAATAATTCTCTGCCTCACTCCCGCTATCCAACCAAATTTTTGAAAAAATATTAATTTTCTTGTATTCATCCTGCATAGGTTCCTAGAACAAGCTGCGATTTCATACTGTGATGTTGTAACTAATTGTGAAGGCTCTGAAGTATTAGCTGAATCTGCGTATATTAGTGCGGTAGTAAGAACACAATTGGATTTGGAACATTCAGACAGTCTATTGAAGTAAGATAATTTTCAATACTATTAGCAGTGTTGATACCATTTTTGATGTATAGTATTATCAGAATTTACAGATGCTCTAAAATAAAAATTGATGTAAATCCAATGTTATTTACGGATAAATTCAACCCGGAACTGGATTCATTTCTACTTTCTTCTCAATGTGATGTTACAATTTAAATCTGATGTTACTAGCAAATAAGCATTACATTATACCCTTATACATATATACGTACGTTACTCAAACATTTCAGTACTTTTCGTTATCTATTCAACGTAAAATACCTAGGTAAGTGATACCTAGTTGTTTTACGTTGAATTATAGGAAGCTATACCTTCTTAGAATTACCCTTTCAAAGTAAACCCATCGATAATATACATTTGTAAACATCAGATACATACTACAATATAAAATAATTTAATTTCCGACCAAATAATTACATTAATTCATAAGTTATGACTACAAAAGGGCACTTGGGACTAGGTACAATCACTCGAGTTTCTACAGGTGTTTCATGGCGCCGCGGCACTCGGAGCAGTGAAGGCATGGGTCGAAGGGTTCGGGAGCCTCGTGTAGGAGTTGCGAGAACTGGTTTAGGGTTTCTGTCGATGGTACAGAATCCTCTTTTATCGTCAGAAGGAAATGGACCAGTTTGTGAACGACACATGCTCTACTGTCTCGTACTGGTAAGCTTTGACCATCGGATGGTAGTTTTGAGCCTTCAACATGATGATCATGGTGGCATTCATGTTGATGTCCATCTTGACTTTGGCCGCTATCATGACTATGTTGGTGACCATCATGCCCATGTTGATGTCCATGCTGAACACCATGTTGATGACCATGTTGATGAACATGTTGTTGACCATGTTCAGTTTCCCTATCATCCGGACATACCAAGCCAGCTTCCACTAGAGATTGATGTAGTTGTTCATCATTTTGATCCGTCTTCCTTTCATTTTCATCTCCTTTTTGTTCATCTTCTTTGGTAATCAATCCAGCTTCAATCAAAGACTCTTGGATTTGTCCTTGTTCATCTACTGTTTCCACTGTATCACTTTGCTTTATTTCATCATCGTATTTTAGGGTATCTTTGTAAGTGTCACGTATCGTTTGAAGCAGAATTGACACAAAGTTCGACAGTTTTTCCTGAAAATAGTCCATTGTATATTTGTAATCGTATTGAACCAAAAGTAGCGCGACAGTTTTCAATTATTTTTCAACTAAAAAGTGTCCCGCTACTTTTGGTTCAGCCTAATATACAATATTTTTAAGTGTAATATGGTAAAAGAATGTTATAACGCCTTTTGTTCAACATAAAGTCCTTCTAATAGTCTTACCTTTGAATTTTGACTGCTTTCCCTCCACTCATCCATTGTTTTCTCCTGCTCCTTTAGCTTTTCCTTGATCTTCTCCCTTTGAATTCGGTATAACTGAATGTAATCTCCAATACTTTCATTTTCACTTTCTACGTGTGTCAACCAGTACTGTAGCTGCTTATTCTTCTCGGTCAAAGATTGAACTTCTGATTTCAACGTCTCGTTTTCGGCTACCAATTCAGGTGGAATGTGGAATTGATCATGTTGATGAACATGATGGCCGTCTCCACCTTGTTTTTGAACTTGATGACCGTCTCCACCTTGCGGATAAACTGCTTGACCTTGATGACGAGCAACTGCTTGTTGATCATATTGAGCTTGACCATAACCTTGTTGTTGAGAACTCACTCCACCTTGTTGATAAACTTCATGATGTTGATGCTCTTCATCGTCTGAATCCGAACTTATCGTGCCTTCAGTAACATCAGACTCTGATTCCGAGTCATCTATTTGAACTAGTGGGGGGTAAAGTTGTCGTATGTTCTGAGACTGCTCAAATTGATGTTGTTGGTTATTTTGAGCTGAATATTCTTGTCGATATTGACCTTCTTGGCCATGTTGATGCTGATATTGACCCTGTTGTCCTTCAATCGTTTGTGGATAGTTATTAGCATTTTGCGGTGGATAACCTTGTTGTGGATGCCCGCCTGCTTCTTGGTAACCTCCTAGAGCTCCTTGATACCCTTGCTGACCATCATGATAACCCCGTTGTCCATCACAATAACCATGAGCTTCTCCTTGCTCTGCTTGAACAATTCCTTTCAATTCGGCTTCCTTTACCGCTGTTTCCAACGCTTTCTCCAGCTTGTCTGGCGATGGAAGATGTAATGCAATATCTTTGTGGTCTACCATCGTTGAGGCGTCATTTTTGGGCGTGGGTGGGGGTGGTACTGATCCATTTTGTTGAGGACTAGCCAAATGACTTGAGTTTATTTCGGGTAGTTCTGGTACTTGATCTCTTTCTTCATGGTGGTGTTTTAGCTAAAATAGGTAACAAGTTATTGCAAAAAGACATTGTAAACCTTACTTGTCGTTACAAAAGAAACTCAAAATCGTAAAAATTTGAAAATCATGTTCAAAAAGTAAATAGAAAAAGCAAAACAAGTCCAGACATGGTCTTCAAAATTAGTTTTTGATTCAAAACGGTCCTAAAAATCAACAAAAATTACCATTTTCCGTAAAATTGTATGAATATCGTGTAGTTTTAGAAGCTGTTTTTCTTTCTCCTGGTCTGGCAAGGTCTTCACATCATTAATGTATTTGTTTAGAGCTTCCACGGTAATCACATTATTATTTTCTTTAATTTCATTTCCATCTGCTTCTGGCGTCGGCGTTCGTGAATCCTACAAAAAACAATGTCATACTATAAAGCTAACAGCACTTTAATCAAAATTGTAGTATTGTTTTAATCAAACTTCAGAACTCTAACTCAATACTCCATGTTAACGTAAAATCATCCTTTATTTAAAAAAAACCATAGTAATCCCCAAAAACCTACCATTTCCTCCAGCTTTTTGCTCAGATTCCTAACCGTAGCCAGCGCTCGTTGTTTCTCATCCTCCTGTTCAGCACATCTGTTCGTAATCTCAACCAGTCGATCTTGTAGCTCACCCAGCTGATCCTTCAATTCTATATTCTGTGCTACAGCCCTAGATACGGTAGCTCTTTCATTTTGAAGTTGTTCAGCTAGAGCCTTAAAGTCCGCATTCAACTTGTCATCTCTTTTTAGGTCCTCACTCAATCTTGATATTGTTCTTGACTTTTCCTCCAGACTAGTGTTGACCTCTTCCAACTTCTGATCCTTTAGTGCCAAAGCTTTATTCAGCTCGCTGATAAACGCCGCCTGATTGTTGAATTCTTGCTCCAATTTGTAGAAACTGTTCTTCAAGGCATCGTGGTCTTCTTTGGCAACTGTTTCTTTGCCATTTGTTTCTGTATTCACTAAGACAACTTCTGAATCTGCGTCTTTTTGAACGATAGATTGTTGGGTTTGTCTTCGGAACATTTCCAGCTCTTCTTGTAGGTAACATTTGGCAGTTTCCGCGTTTTGTAGACGTTGTTTTTGATCGCTGAGCTGAAAAATTATAACTTTTAACTAAAAACATGCGTTTTTTAACCATTTTTAAGTTGTTTTACAGCCAAAAATCGACCACTTTAAAAAGTTTCTTTAACTCAGAAATACTTTTCTATATTTAAAAAAAATTTCTGTCAAAAACCATTAGAAAATCAATTTGAACTTATAAAAACAGCAACATCTTCTACCCGTAATTTTAAAAACAATATTTATCCACCCCAACAAAAACCATCCCAAAGTCCTACCTCCTCCTCCAAAACCTTTATCCTTTGCCGATTTTGCTCCAAACAATCGTTGTAGTACTGTTTAGCACCATTACTTTCTTCCGTCAGCTTCTGAATCGTTATATTATTGTTCGCAATCTGCGCTTCCAGATGTTTTTTCTCTTCCACAAATGTCTCAATCGTTTGATGAGCTGAATTGTCTGATAGGTTTTTGGACAACTGTCTAATGTAGATTTCTTTCATGCTCAATTCATGTTTTAGTTGACTTAGAGATTGTTGCAGAGTCTCTTTTTCTTGGTATACGTAACGGAGGCGGTTCTAAAAGATTGGATTTTAGTTTTTTTGATTGTTCACCTAAATATACATTAAAAAAGTAAAAATTACCTGAACATCGTTCTTGTCTTGGTTTAGAACAACAATTTTCGCTTCCAAATCGCTGTTTTCTCTCCTTTGTTCAGATAAGGCTTCAGCTTGTGCTGTTACTCGTTCTCCCAACTTTTTGTTCTCTTCTTGTAGGTTTAATAATTTAAAGTTGTCACTTGCATTACCTAAAATAACACTTGATACACTTCCGTAAAATTTATTTTTTGTTTTAAATTCTAAAGTTTAATTAGAACCAGAGCATAAGAATATATGCTTTCAAATGAAAAACAGTATTTTACAATCTTCGTACTTCATAAGAACACGCCTTATTTCAAAAAAAGTCATACCCGTAATTCCTCTCGTTCTAAACATATCCAACTCGGCCTCCACAGCTTTCGAATGTGCCTTAACGTTCCGACATTCCGTTTGCAAAGCCGTTTTCTCCTGCACAGCTACTGTTAAAGCTGTTTGTAACTGCACAATCTGCCTGTTTGTATCGTCACTTTTGTTGCTAGATTGAGAGTTTGGTTCCACCAACTTGTTATAGGCTTCATATATTTGAACGTAATGGTTGTGCTAAAAAGGTACATTACAACATACGTATCATTACTAGTGTAAAATTTTTAACCAAATAGCATGTTAAAGAAAAAAATATGACGAATATTCTTTAAAACTCTGTAATACGGTATAAAACATGATTATTCAAGAGTTTATCACGATATATGATTCTTCTAAAACCTTTTACTAAAGTTTATCAACCTTAAAAGCAAGTTATAAGTCTTTTCTTTAACATTGTAACAATTTGAAGCTAATAACTTACCAAAGAATTAAGCTTTGTCGTTGTTTCCGCTATATACTTGTCCTTTTCAGCTAACGACGACTTTAAATTCGCGATTTCGGCATTCTGAAACAATAAAGTAAAAACCACGAAAAAAGATGTAAAATTCTTTTCTATATCTTTAACAAGCATTTACAGCTCGTATAAACTATCAAAAACTTCATATATAACCAAATCTTCACCAAGGTCCATACCTAAATTCGAAAAACAACAAAAAGAAATAAACTTACCATATTACCCTCGGCCGATGAATGTTCAATATTTACAAACGACGAGCTCCTAGATGAATGTAGTGATCCGTTCAGCGAATTGACAAAGATCGCTGAACTCTGATTGGAATGTTGTGATACCTGTTGTTCTGGAGTGCAACTGTCAGTGGTACGAGTTGAACTCTCTTCCTTTTGTTCGTTTTGCCTGTTTTGGAATTTTGACAACTGAAAATGATAACATTAGATTTTAAAAGTGTCACTTGGGTTCAAAAAAGCAAAAATTTTGAAGACATAAAGAAACACTTTGAAATTGCCCAGTACAACATCAATATTTAAAATTTTTTACAATAAAAACAACATAAACTGCTTCCAAACCATATCTTTAACCCCAAAATTGATTATTCAAATAAAAACCTTTGTCAATCGATGAGCAAAGAATACTTACAAGCTTTTTGGCGTGCGCCAGTCGAGCTTCCGCTTCTTGATTTACAGCACTATCCATAGCATTAACAAAATACCAAAAAAAATTAACAAATTAGCATACTCTCGAAACACTTGAAACCGGACTTTATCAAGCTTTTGTTTTTCAATCCAAATTCCACGTCGAAATTCGCAAAACTCTCTTTATTTGTGGCGGAATGCCAAGAAAAATACGTGGATGCAAAAAGCGCGGAAGATTTGGAAAAGAGGAGGATTGGGGATTATACGATGAATATGTAGCTTGTTGAATATAACAAAGGAGGAAAATTAAGTATTTTTTGCAGTTTTTGTTATTTTTCAGTATTTTATTTAAATATTTTTTAAAAAAGCTTTGACTATGGTTTAAACTACAGGGTGTCCTAACTTTTCTGAAGGAAAGTAAAAGCTCCGTTCTCAAAAACTACTGGTCCGATCTAGACGATTTTTTTTGCACTAGACTAGAAATTGCTTGCGGATTTGGTATTGGTACATTGTTTTTGATTATTCGGCGGAGGCTCGGCGGAGGTCGGCGGAGACTGAATTTTTTATGTTTCGGCCAAAAAGTATGTAATTTTGTTTTCGCATGCTGCCCAAACATTTCTCAAAACATTTTCTTTCAATGAAGAACTTTTTTGCTATGTCGGCGGACGATTGGCGGAGAAATTCGGCGAAGGCCATAACTCGGCCAGTTCTTAAGATTTTTGAACCGGACAAAAACCAGTGGTGTTCTGCAGCTTTTTTCTATAAAATCGACCAAACTTTGTAAAAAAATGGTGATTTTAAAAAATTCGGCGGAGACACCTAATTTCGGCGGAGACCATAACCCGGCCAGTTCTTAAGATTTTTGAACCAGACAAAAGACAGTGGTGTTCATTGGCATTTTTCTCCAACATGTCACAATTTTATAAATTATCAACAATTTTTGACAAATCGGCAGAGACACCTAATCTCGGCGAAGACCATAACTCGGTCAGATCTTAATATTTTTGAAACGGACGAAAACTAGTGGTGTTCTGAAGCATTTTTCTAAGAAACCGACCATCTTTGTACAAAATTGGTAACTTTTAAAATGAGTTATGGTCTCCGCCGAAATCTGGTGTCTCCGCTGATTTGTTAAAAATTGTTGGTACTTTATTAAACTTTGACAGTTTAAAGAACAATGGCAATGAATACCATTGGTTCTTGTCCGGTTCAAAAATATTAAGAACTGGCTGAGTTATGGCCTTCGCCGAAATCTGGTGTCTCGGCCGATTTGTCAAACATTGTTGATAATTTATAAAATTGTGACATTTTGAAGAAAAATGACAATGAATACGATTGGTTTTTGTGCGGTTCGAAAATATTAAGAGCTGGCCGAGTTATGGTCTCCGCCGAAATTAGGTGTCTCCGCCGAATCTTTGAAAATTACCAATTTTTTATAAAGTATGGCAGGTTTTGTAGAAAAATGCTTTAGAACACAACTGGTTTTTGTCCGGTTCAAAAATATTAAGAACTGGCCGAGTTATGGCCTTCGCCGAATTTCTCCGCCGGTCGTCCGCCGACATAGCAAAAAAGTTTTTCATTGAAAGAAAATGTTTTTGAAAAATGTTTGGGCAGCATGCGAAAACAAAATTACATATTTTTTGGCCGAGACATAAAAAAATCAGTCTCCGCCGACCTCCGCCGAGTCTCCGCCGAATACTCAAAAACCATGTACCAATACCAAATCCGCAAGCATTTTCTAGTCTAGTGCAAAAAAAATCGTTCAAATCGGACCAGTACTTTTCGAGAACGAAGCTTTTACTTTCCTTCAGAAAAGTTAGGACACCCTGTATAGCAAACATAACTTAAATGATTAAATAAGGTAACTTACAGTAATCCAGTGAAAAAACGTAGTATTACCAAAATGTTAGGCATAGTCACAAGTATGTTGACACTAATCTTCAAACACCAATAACTGTTCGTTTTTGCAAACGACGGCTTCCTTTCTACTGCTTACCAAAAATAATCCCACAATGTCATACTATTCTTTAGATTTTATTCCTTATTACTAAGTAAAATTAAAAAGTTGATAAAAATTTTATTTAAACGTATGTATAGTACCGCGTTTCTCGTATTTAATTCGTTTTCTTCTTCTTGTCCACCTTGGGCTTCTTGTTGAAAGCCAAACGCCACAAAGTGACCAATCCCCATACGATGGCTTTGACCAACAATCGTATCGTATGATGAATGATATATACAATAATAAAGACTGAAGATAACAAAAATGCAATTACGTCAACAAGGAAGTACTGGAGAATGTTCAAGTCATCGGCTCCTGATCTGGCGTGAGGGATTTCTTGATGGCGAATGATGAACTCGACCCAGAAAGCGGCGTGAGTTAGCTCTGTGTATGGTACATCGGTTACCATGTCCTAGAATATACTTTTTGTTACCTCAGTTGTATTGTAAATTGATTATTAGTCTTTTAGCTACAATATACCCAAAATTTAAGATTTTCTGTGTTATACTTTAAAAGTTATGACATCTCAAAATGAGCCTACCTGGAAAATCAATGCCTCATCCTTGAAGCTCTGAACATAAATCCTGTTCAAAGCCGACACTATTTGCTTTTCAGCAGGCCTCTTCGTACTCAACATGAGCCCAGCATGTCGTGCTGTCACTCTCAACAAGTTATCCTTGTTGTTTACGTTCAACGGCCATCCAATCACCGGTACTCCATGCCAAACACTCTCCATGATACTATTCAGACCTCCATGAGAAATGTGAGCTTTGCAAAGTTTGTGGCCAAGTAAATCTTGTAATGGCAGCCATTTTGATGTGATTAGATTCTTTGGAGCATTCTTGAGGGTGCCATCGTATTGGAAGATGAACTTGATGTTAGGTTTGGATTTGATGGCAGCAAGAAGGTTGTCCACGACATCTTGTGGGGCATGTTTCCATTGGGATGAGTGACCGGAACTGATGACTATGAATCCGTTTTCTTCGTTTGCTGTAGAGATAAAGTCAGAGTACTTCTAAAATAATAGTTTTGTAATTCTAGTGTCATCAATAGGTTTGAAAGCCTAAAAAAACAAAATATTAACTTTTTTTAAACAAAATAGTGCTCGATTACAACAAAAATGACCATAAAACGCTCCAAACTTACCTTTTCTAACCCCTGAGCCTTCCTGCAATGAGTGCATCCGACAAAGTTCACCCTAGGCATATACGGTCTGGCAAAGTCGAAGATAGGGAAATGGTTGACAAAGTTCAAACTGGCATTTCTCTCCATGTAAAAGGCTTCGTGAAGTTTGTGGCTTCCAAAATGCTTCTTAGTCAAACCATCAATTAGTGGTAGAACAACACGATGATGAGTGTACAGGTTCTGCGAATATTGTAGTAGGTTTCGACTTCTTTCGAAGAAATCCATCTCTTCTGTTAAGCCGGATCCTGGAGCTGGGATGTAACTTGGTGGACTGGGAGAGTGATGAGACCAAGCGGATTCTGTACGCAGGCCAGTGATGCTGTAGTAGACGAATACTGATTTTTGAAGGGCTAAAACATTAAAGTTGTTACCTAATTTTATCAAAAAAAAGCAAAAAAATTTAAATTTGATAAAAAACTTGATTATTTTGAGATAGATCGTCCAAGACAAATAAAAATTCATTTAGTCTTGATTATAAAAAACTTTCTATTACCTATTCACTTCATCTTTCATCAAAAGTTCCTTCTAAAACATCAAAAGCCAAAGAAAACCTTACCAGTATGAATAAGTCCACAAGGATTGTAAAGATCATCAATAACAACAGCGTCAAACTTCGTATCGACCAGTTGATCAAACACAGCACGATCCTTCTTACTGCTCAATAACGTATCACACAGTTTTACAGAGTGAATCCAATGATCACGTCTCTCGTTGTCGTTCCAGTATTCAGAATCCCATTGTCGCTTCAAATCGGAATGATTCTGTCGTACGTAGAGATCATAGAGCGACTGGTCGACTAATGGCACTTGAACGTATATTTGCTTTACTTTTGAGGGTAATTGGTCGGTTGGCTGTAAGTTTAGGTAATAAGAAACATGCAAACTTAACTTTACAAGCGTTGTAGTTAAAGAATGGTTAATTTAAGTATTTTACTAAGAAAAAAATGTCGATTTAGGTATACTAGCAAAAAAACCTTTTATTTATCAATAAACTAATACCTTAAAAAATTTTAAATTAGTTTCATCATCAAAAAAAGTGATCCGGTATTTTACCCTACCTTTTTGAGACCATACTCAAACCAGGTGACTTGATGTCCTCTTTTGATCAACTCTTCAGCCAATGGCTTCATCGTCTGTCGATGAACTGGCTCCAACGAGCTGGGACTAATAAAGACATGACCAGCTTCACTTGATATCGTTATTGCCAACAGAATTATCAACCCAGTCGGCTTCATTTTGCTAAAACATGTAAATTAGATTAAAACGAACGTATTTTACCAAATTCGCACGTATTTTACAACAAGTACATAACATTATAATTAACACTTTTTAAAATTTAAAAGTCGCAAAAGTCTTGTCATCAGTTTATACGGTTTTGCACGTAAAAAAGCGACAAAACTTTTGTATAATATCAATTATTGTCATCATAACATAAGAAACCAAAGAAAGGTGCAATGTATAGATAACACGAACCTGTGTAAAATAAATCTAACACCTCAATACTATACATAAAGTGGCCCCCTGTATAAGGAACTCCTGTATAACAAAACCCCTGCATAACCAACTACTTTCGAATCCTCGGCTAACACTGCACAGTGCATTTAAAACGTCTGTATAACATTTCACTGTATCTAAATTAAGCCTAAAGCCCCTCCTTACCCCCATTTTTGAGAGTTCAACAAAAAAAAAACAAAAAAGAAGGTATTGAACAAAAATCGTCAAGATCGTAAACCGCGCTCGTCTACTTACAGAGGTCTTCTTCTCTATTACAATAGAGAAAGGGCATCCGAAAAGTCTGCCGAACTTTTGAAAACCAAAAGTCTGCAAAATTTTGCAATATTGAAAGAAGGTCAGTGTAATACGAGAAAAATAAAAAAGAATAATAGTAGTTTCATCAATGGTTTATGGTTTCATTATTTATAATACCCTTCCCAGCCTAACCTACCCTACCGTTCTATACCCTAGCCTACTCTTCTCTACCCTACCCTACCCTAACCAACTTGACCCCACCCTACCTTACCCTACTCTACCACACCATGTTCTGCCTTATCCAGCCCTACTCAACGCAACCAAACCCTACCTTGCCTTACCTACGTTCCTTGACTTGCCCTGTCTTGTCAGGCCTTGGCTCCTACACTACCCTATTCTGAATTTTCATACCTTACCTTTTCCAACATTTTCTCTCTAAACTACTCAAGATAAACCTTAATTTCTACCACAAAGACTCTATTTTTATAAAATATTACCTAATATTTACAAACTCAGAGTTTTTTTTATTATTCTACCAAAACAATTGACATTCAATGAAGAAAGCAAAAACGTACTTCTAACGTATTTTTAGTTCCTTGAACCACAAGATAATTTCGAATTTTCCGTCATAACATTCACGTTCTCTCATCAAACCGCAAAAGACAACGAACTTTTAGTAATTTGATCTGTTAGGCTTAACATTTAACACTGAAACTTTAAAACAACAATAAAACGAGTTCGCACTAGCTTTAGAGGCAAAATATAGTCTTATGATTTAAAAATTTTGAAGGCTAGAGCAAAAATAACGATGGGAAATTTAAAAAAAATTAACCTTGAAGACCTAAAGCAACCAGATCATTATAAAATTAAAAAGCAAAGCAATTTCTATATTACCAAAAAGTTAGCCAAAGAGATACGCTATCACATCATGAAAGGTTATTACACCACCACCAAGATAACCACAGTTTACACTGTCCTTACCACAGAATGGTTGATTTATGTAAGTTGAAAACGCAAAATTTACGAGTAAAGAGCTGTAATTATTTAGCGCTTTTCTCGACACAAACTAGATGAAGATCAAACCAAAATAGAGAAGAAGGAGTTTGATTAGATCAAAATGGTCGCATCTGAAAGTAGCGACACACAAATTACGCAAAAAAGTTAGAAGTTTGATGTTAACGTACTTTTAACTTTGAAATCATTGTAAAAATTGCGTCTAAGTGCGTGAAAAACATAAAAATATCTTTCGGGAGTATAATTAGACCAATGAAACGTTAATTTGTACTTAAACTGAAGAGAGAAAACATTCTGTTTGCTATAGGACCTATGTTAACATACAATTAAATCATTTTTGAATAAAAAATAAAGAAAAAAATTATTACAGTTCAGAACCCTTTCAAAACATCCCCTTGCTAAAAAGTTCAATATTGTAATTTACAATTTGTAACAAAGAAATATTTCTATTTAAATATGTACAATAAATTGTCTTGCGAATAACTTCCCGCCGCAGTCTGCAACTTCCACCGAACCCTTCGGGTGCACTTATCCGAATGTAAGTTGTTTTCTCGCGAACGTAAACAAATTTTTGTTTGTAACTCGGCAAAAAGAGAACGTTGGGAACGTGAGAGAGTGTTTAGTGGGCACATCAAGGTCAACGTTCCGTTTTTCTGCACTGTTTCACTTGTTTCTCTTCTATCTTTTGGAAAATGGACGTTTTTAACTCGATTCTGGGCTATTTCAAGGTATGCACTGGTTTTTTCATGTTCATTTTGTTGTTTGATTGGATTTAGATTGCTTTTGTGGTTTTGGAAGTTTGTTACGAGTTATAACAGGAGTTTATTGGCAACAATTTCGTTTTGTTTTGAGAGGTATTTGCAAGTGTTACGATTGATGGCTGGTTTAGGTTGTTTATTTGATTGTTCTTGCTGTTTTGTGGAGGTGGAAATGTAAAATAAGGGTTCAGAAACCTTCCAGAGTGTCTTCAGCTACTGTTTCATAAATTCTTTGCTAAATTGGAGCGTTCTTTCAAAAGGACTGTTGTTTCATAGATAATATCACTATAATCTTTGAAAATCGGTATTTCTATTACAAAATCACTTGTTTTTCTGTGAATTTCAAATACGTATCTACTCTAAAATTATGAAAGTTGTTTTACACACTACATTAAAGCCTGCAGAAGCTTGAAAACTATTTTTGGTTGTTTAAGGGCAGCTTTATCAACATTTTTGTTTATCGTTCCTTTTGGAGAATAATAAAAAGAAAACAGAAATGTGTGTGGTTTTGTTTAGGTTGAGAGATGTTTGCAATGGGTTTTTGTTTTCATTCTTTGGTAAAATCGTTAATGTTTTATAGGTAGTAAATTATAAGATTTTTGGAGTTGATGTCGTAGTATATTAGGTTTAAGCGATTTTTTGTCTGTTATGTGACAATGAGAGGTTGGCTTTGGGGTTTTCACGGTTTTTAAGCTTGGCTATGATCTATTAGTACGTGTTATGTTCAGATATACTGTGCCACAGGGTCGGACTGATTTTTAGTCTAGGCTAGAAAGCTTGGTCTGTTCAGACTTTACTGAAGAGCTAAGAGAGTTCAGAAGATCAAAAAATACTGTTCTATTATTATCTGCTTGTTATGCTTTATGAATGCAATTCTGTTTATATCGACCTTTTTTTGATAGGTCGCTCTGTTAATACGCTATAGATTAAATCAACATAGAGAAAGAAATATACATTGATGGAGAGGTAGTGTGTAGCAGAGATAGTGCGCTTTTTTTGTTTACAACAAAACTTTTACTGCCCCAATCTGTGTAGTTTGTTTCAAAAGGAGGGGGAAAGATGATTATAAATGTGGAAAAGTGTTCGTTGATTGTTTAATTCAATGTGCGTTCTTGATTTTTCTAAAATGTACGTGACTTTGTACAAGTTTTTTAGTTTAAATTAACTTTAACAGCATTTTCATAAAACTAATTTTATGCTTTTACTGTTTGAAAGCGTTTGACCTTATCATTCTGAAATAATTTTAAAATCCGGAGGGCAAAAGTTTAATTTTGACGTTTGAAATGTTTTTTTATAACGAAACTAACCAACTCTTTGTTATATGTTATAATACGATCGTTTTTATTAAAATGTTTACTAAATCAAGGTTTTATCTTAATGTTAATTTATCTTGTTATAGGTGAGTGCAGCAACTATGTCAAACAGAGCCGTAGCCATCCTTCAAGGCGATCAAGGAGTCACTGGGACCGTCTGGTTTACTCAGGTATGGCATATTAATAGGTTGTTCAAATAAATATGTGCCGTGCCTTAAAAATGAAAATTTGCTTTGGGCGGTACAGAAGTATTTTAACAAGACTAATCTGGTCTAATACTTTGATACTGATATGCATCTTTCAGCAAGATGGTGGAGTTTTGGTCAACGGAGAGATCAAGGGCCTCTCGGAAGGACAACATGGTTTCCACGTCCATCAATGGGGAGATCGTACTAATGGATGTGTCAGCGCCGGACCGCACTTCAATCCTTACAAAAAGACGCACGGTGGACCAGAAGTAAATTTTTTGTCTTGTTATTGTGTTTTTGGTTTAGATAACATAGTCCAAGTTTTAAAAAAACAGAAATTTACAAAAAATTTGCTATACTTCACATTTGTTACCTAAATTTGTACTTGATTCCTAAAGTTACCGTTGATCTTTTTTTCAAGAGTAACATATACCTTTCAGGACTCGGAACGTCACGTTGGAGATCTGGGCAACGTGAAGGCCGATTCCAGCGGAGTCGCCAAGTTCTCCTTCGTCGACAAATTCATCTCGTTGAGCGGCGAAACCAACGTCGTCGGCCGTTCCCTCGTCGTCCACGCTGGTCAAGATGATCTCGGAAAGGGCGAAGGCGACAAGAAGGAGGAATCGCTCAAGACCGGTAACGCTGGAGCCCGTGCCGCCTGTGGCGTCATCGGATTGGCCGAACCACAATGACTCAAGGCATCCTTGTGAATCTAAAGTATACCAAATTCTAAGAATTATTCAGAAATGTATCTTGTTTTTTTATTATAATAGTAAAAGGTTTGTAAAATACGATTATGAACATTATAAATAAAGTTTTGTAAACTTGATTTACGTATGAATTCAAATCTGGTAAACAGTGCATCTCACAATCAGGTAGAATTTTATTCTAAAAAAGCGAAAGAACCCAATTTTGGAGACAAGGCTAAAATTACGGTACCTTAAAGTTGTACAGAAAGTATGCTCAATTTCGGAAATTTTCTTTTGGTTATTTTGTACCTGCAGTGAGCGCAGTTTTCTTACGTATAAAATCGTTAGCGCGTTTTGCGGATTGGTCGGACGCAGCCTTCACGGCTAAAATAATTTTCTTTTCTTATTTTCTTGATCTGATGGATAAAACAATATTTATCACGGGTGTTTTTCCATTATCGTTAGACTTTTTTTCGCGGCGGGCCGCTGTGTCCCGCGAGTGACAAGTTATACGAAGAAACGTTTGCTCTATTATTCACATGCAGCTTATGAACTTTTTATAATAAAAAAAATAATAAAAAAGACGTAAAATGAAAATATTATAGGTTTGTTTACAAACAATTTGTTGCTGATGGCAACTTTTTAAAACTTAACGAACTGCAATTTGCAATGGGATTAAAGAACTGTTAGCTGTAGGGAATTTCATTATATCCGGATTTTTTAGTCAAGAATTAATGAAACATTTTTTCTTGGGATTTAAAAAATTTCGCTATATCGGGGGTTTTTAAGCGGAATCCTATTAGCGAATTTTGCTGTATTTTTTTAAACTGGCATTTGTATTTAAGGATTTTTAATAAGAGAAGGAACAAAACGTAGATATAGGTCTGCTTTACACGGCTTTAGACAATATTAATTTTTGCAAAATAGCTAAAAATGCCAATTTTCTATCGATTAGGCTGGAAATGGATAGCAGGTTAGCTTCAAACGCAGTTATTAATTAATTGAAACATTATATTTGCATCGCGCTAAGCATTATCTGAACAAACATAAAATTTAGTTTTTGAATACAGTATTACTTTCTTTAATGCCATGTTAACTCCTTCACAATCTTTAAAAGGTTTGGGTCACTTTCCGGAATAGTGACACCTCCGGAACAAACCCTAACATACTATACCCTATGCTACCTACTATATCGTACTCATCCTACTTGGCATACCATACTCTATCCTAATTACTATGCTATACTATACCATTATATCGTATGTTATCTATTCTCTACCTTGCCTACCTACTATACCATATCATACTTTATTCTACCTAACATATCATACCCTACCGTATACTGTACTACCATACTCTATACTAACTAACATTCCATACCCTACCATACTTTATACTACTATATTGTACCATATCACACCCTATACTACCTATCCTACCCTACTCTACCATACTAAACCAAAAAATACTATATCATATTATACTCTAACATACCCTACACTACCTACAGTACCATATCTACCATACCATACCATGACATATTTGTCTATACTAAACCACTTATCTTGCTTTACATACCTGCACTGAAATCTTACCAATGGGTAAATATTATAGTATACGGTACTGTCGTAAATATAAGATTAGACAAGGTAAGATATGATATTGTTTGGCAGATACAATGAGGTAGGTATGGTATGTGATACTATGGTATAGTAGGTAGTAAAGGGTTTGGTATGGTTTGATTTAGTATAGTATGGTATATAAGATAGTGTAGGGTATGTAAATATAAGGTATGGTAGTACAGGATACGGTAGAGTATTGTACGGTAGGTAGTATAGAATATGGTATGGTAGGTAAGGTAGAGAATAGTAGACAACATACAATTTAATATGATATGGTATAATACGATATGGCAAAGCATAGTAGGTAGGGTAGGGTATGGTATGTCAGGTAAGGTAAAAATGCACTTTTCACTATATTTTTCCTCAATGGGTGTACTTTGAATGCCAATTGTGAGAAAATAAAACATTATTTTGACATAGAGCTAAACAGTATCTAAAACAGCATAAAAAGTAGTACTGAAATAAGGTTTTAATTCGTTTTTAGCGGTGTTAACTTTTTCACTATACTCTAAAATGTCAGTTTTCACTGTGTTTTTACCCCATGTGCAGTCTTTGAATGCAAATTGTAGGAAAACGAAACATTATCTTAACATAGAGCTAAATAGTATCTGAAAGAGCATAAACTCTAGTTTTTGAATACTTTATTACTTTGTTTTTTGCGGTGTTAACTTTGTCAGTATATTCGAAAATGTCATTTCCCCTTATAATTTTTCCGACTTGCGCCCTGGCCCGAAAAAATGAATTTCTTAGCGATAATCGTTCTTTTGCGTCAAAACACCCGTGTTATTGAAGATTCTTAGTCGTTTTACTATCTTTTTACGTGTATTTAACATTCATAATATTTTTAATGTTTTATTGTTGTTATGTTTTTAATTTTTCAGATGTCAGGCATCAGGCTGGCCGGAACAGCTCTTCGTGAGCTTCGGATTCATCTCTGCCAAAAATCTGAGGCCAGCAAAGGTGTACGCGACTTCCTGAACAAGGAATATGTTCCATTGAAGAAGAGCAACACTGATTTTCCTATTTTAGTCAGGGAATGCTCTGGAATTTTGCCAAAAGTGTGGGCGAGGTAAGGTTTTCTTTATTTTCTTGTATTTAGGTAATACCAGCAGTTTCGTAAGACAATCTTCCCGTTATAATGAAGTTTTAGTAGCTTTTGACTCTTACTATCGATAATAAAGGCATACGTTGTTTTTTCTATTGAAATAATTGTATTTTAAACTTATCAACGTTTTGTTCAGTATTTTTGAAGTTCATAACGTTTTCAATCAAAAGACATGTAACCTTTTGACCCAGAGCTTCGACAGTTAATTTTTAAGGTATTTTTGACTAATTTTACGTATTTTCAGGTACGAATTTGGAGTTGAACGAGTTGTAGAACTGGAGAACCAGTCGGCCGACCAGGTCAAGAGTGTCATCAGTGAGTTGGCCGCTACTCGATGAGTTTTTAGATATTCTGTAGAAATATTAACTGAAAAATAAAGTTTATATAGGATAATTTGATTAATATTATTTTATTTTGTCCTTTGAAGTAAGGGAGTGGTATAACTCGTACTTTTAGAAGTTTAACTTTAGAAAGCTGGGATTATTGGAATTGAAGAATCGAAATTATTTTTGAAGCGCTGGTTTAAAACACTGAGACAATTTTTGGCCATTTTTTAGTAATAGAGTAAAATTCGGCTAGATTTTTAGTTTATTGTAGTAAAAACCATCATTCACATTCAATTCCTCATCCGAAAACTACTAGAACGTCAATATCCTCGTTTGTTTACAAAACCGACTGTTACTCAATCACTACGACAATAATGCGTTACTTCATCTTTTGTAATAAGTAACCAGTTTTTTGTAATCAATTAACTATCAAATCCTTTTTAACACTTTACGCCCGACTTTTTGCGAATTCGTCGCCGGATCAATTTTTTGATTTGCCAAAAAGTCAACAGGATATTGGTTGACATCTTCCCCTTCTTTTAACATAAACTAAAAAACGTTTAATGTTGAATTAGAGTCAACGTCAAGATGATACTGGAAGCTCTGGAAGAGGCGTTATCACTTGATTCGGTCGATTTCTTTCGTTATACCTCTTGGTGTCGCTTTCTATATCTCTTGCTGTTTTCAGCGTTTTACCGTATCTTCTTTTACTACACTTCTTGGTATGTTTTCCTCTATATCTCTACGTCTCTACTTTATATCCTAACATCTTTTGCGAAACAACCGTATCTTCCCTTTACTCAGTAATTCCATCTGCCTAAACAACGTTGATCTCTTCGCTATCACTGATAACGCAACGTCTTTATCCGTGAATTGTTCGCTCGGACTAGTTCGCAAGCTTTCGTTGATGAGTTCATCGACGAAACCCCCACTCTCCGCCGACGCAACGATGTCTGCGTTCTGGCTAAAGGCGGTTTGCAAAAAACGGCTGAAACGGGATTTGGATGCGTGTTAGAAAAAAGAAACTAAACTCCTCAACACCCGCCTTGGGCGGGGTATAAAAGCGGAGGGTCGGAAGTGGTAAGGGCATCAGCTAGCTTGTGTAATCACCGCTTTAAATCCATTTTGGGTATAAAGTGGTTTGGATGTACTTTTTGGGATCAAAAGTAGTTTGTTTTTGGTTATAAGATGGTTTTGATTGATTTAGGTATAAGACGGTTTTGGTTTAGGCTTAATTTTTTATGTGTGAATGGGTTACGGTTAATCTTTTATATTTTTAAGTCTAGAAAGTTGGGGTAAGTAAGCTGGTTTAAACATCTTTTTTATACAGTAGCTTTTTAATTGTAGGCCTTATGACGGGTTAACTTTTTCAATTTTTTTATCACTTCATAACGTTATTTTGTCAAAAAAGTTAAAATAACCCTAAGGCTGAACTTTAAAATTCAAAAAATCATTAAAATCTAGCGTTTTTCTTATATTTTGCTCTATAACAACAACACTTTACAAGCCAATTTTCCTTCTAAAGTTTCGATTTATTCCGCGGCCAATAAACCCTCCGTATACTGTAACATTTTCACAATCCAGCGCACTTTTAGCCGTTCGCACACAGGCGCACCGGACTCAGAATGGAGTATAAACAGCCGATCGTGGCTGCCGAATACGGCAGCGGAGAAACCGAAGAGCACCGTCAATTGAGACGCGTCGCCTTCTTCGCCATCGTCGTCTCCACCGCCGCTGTGATCGCTTCGATCGTCACGCTCCCACTCCTGTACAGCTATGTGGCAAACTTCCAGAGCCACCTGATCATCGAAACCGACTTCTGCAAGGGTCGCGCCCGTGACATGTGGACCGAAATGTCCATCCTCCACAAGCAAGGCCTCGGCTCCGTCCGTGCCAAGCGTCAGTACAGCGGTGCCGGCGGCCCAAGCGGCGGACCAAGCGGCGGATCCTCGCCAAACAACGGCTACGGACCAGTCATTGCTGCTGAAGCCCCACCAGCTTGCTGTCCATGCCAACAAGGCCCACCTGGACCACCAGGCCCACCTGGAGATGCCGGAGACGCCGGACAAGATGGACGTGACGGTCAAGACGGTTTGGAGGGACGCGATGGTCAAATCCTCAAGAGCGCCATCCCACAAGAGCCATGCATCATCTGCCCACCTGGCCCACCAGGAAGCCAAGGATCCCCAGGACAAAAGGGACCACGCGGACCAAAGGGAGCTCCAGGAGACAATGGAAAGGACGGCAACAAGGGTGAAGCCGGTCTTCAAGGCCCACTTGGTCTCCAAGGCCCAGTCGGACCACCAGGTCCAGCCGGACCAGTCGGTGCTCCAGGTCGCCTCGTCCAGGTCAACGGCCCAGCCGGACCGCAAGGAGAACAAGGACCACCAGGTCAACCCGGTCCAAAGGGTATCCCAGGCCAAGACGGTACCAACTCCGTTGGACCAAGCGGTGCTCCAGGAGCTCCAGGAAACGCCGGACCACAAGGAAACCCAGGCCCAGCTGGACCACCCGGATCATCCGGCGAATCTGGAGAACAAGGCAGCTGTACCCACTGTCCTCCACCACGTACCCCACCAGGCTACTAAACAGTACCATCAACGGGTGTCCGTTCGGCTTCAGAATTCGTTTTCTGAAGCTTCTACCATGGTTGCTACTGTATTTTCTACTCTGGAGGCTATGGTATCTTACACTATGGACTCTATTGTATCTAATATTACGGCTTTCATGGCCCACAAACTCGGTTATTACTACTCTAACACTCTTCTCCTCCTCCTGTTCATACGACCCCTGCCGACTGAAACGTTTACGCCACACCCAATGGTCCACTTTAATTGTTTGTAAATAATGTTAATTCCGCGGGATTCAGAAGCAGCACAAAACACGAAACCACAACGACGGGAAACGCAGCGGTGGTTCAACAACAATTTCGACGGATAAATACATTGACTCTCATTATTAATTAGTTCTCAAACTTGCGGGTGAAAATAAACGGCTTGGAAGGTGTGTAAATGTGTTGGCATTGATCTGGGTGGACAATATGACTGTTTTTAATCTAAACATTTTTAAAAGAAAATTCGCTTTTATTGGCATGAAAATCAATTTTTCAAACAAAAAATGGCCAGAAAATTTGGTAATAAGACTGTAATTTAGAATTTTTGTTGGAATTATTGGAAAATTGGAAAAAAGTGATTATAATGCTTGATAAGTTAGAACTCTCCTAAGAACATTTGATATTAAAAATTTAAAAAGAAGGTCCCAAAGGGCATTTCTCACCAAAACTCTAAATTTTTAAGTACAAACTGCACTAAACAGTGGATTTTAAAGTGTTTGGGATAAACAGTCTTTTCTAATTTTGAAAATCAGTACATCATGCCATTTTTTATCATAAAATTTCCATATAATGAATTTTATAATAGCCAGAAGGCATTCACACTGTATTGTACTTTGTGTCTCGTACTAGGCATTATTTCTCGTACCATTCAGTCTTTCCTGGTACCAAGCAGTATTTTTGGCAGAAGGCTGTATTTCTTGTACTAGGCAGTTTTTTGTCGTACTAGGCAGTCTTTTCATGTACTAGGCAATATTTCTCGTACTAGGCAGAATTTTTTTGTACTAAGCAGTATTGACTTTGCTAAATATTTTTTATATCAAAATTTTATAAATGCCAAGCCAAACTTCAAAAAAGTTTCAAAAATCCACCCTTGCCAATATTTTTCAACCTTTTTCTTAACCTTAGCAACCCCTTCCTGACCTTGTTAACGAACCGTTCAGGATGTATCATTCTCGGTTTATTAATCAACCCGTTTCGTAAGACGGATTTGAAACAAGAACCCATCGCTGGAAAAAAGAAACGTTATCTCGCCCGCCAATCTCTTGTCGCAAGTTTCACTTATCCCCCGCCGAACCGGTTTGTGATAAGCGCTATGATTAGCTGTAACGAACAATACATAACGATTCGCGGAGGTGATTTGATTAAAGGAAGAAACGTTACATACACATAGATTTGGACGGGGTTGTTTTGGTGTGGTCAACGTCATCAAAAATAGAAAAAAGGTGTTGAAAGACGTTGTAAAAGCCATGCTATTTTAAATCAATATGATCTTATTAATTAATACTGAATTCAAAATTAATATCAATAAGTCTACAGAAGCAATAAAGCTAAAAATTCAAAAATATTTGGTTGTTCAAAAAATATGTGCCCCTAACCCCGAAAAATTGTTTTAAGCGGGGCACAGAATTAGTTGAACAACCTAATAAATACCCAATCCACACATACAGTTAGAAAATGCAAATACTAAACTTTCGAAAAAGTTTCAGCATAAAAATTTATGTACTTTGACGACAAGTTTCCAGTCACCAAAGCTCTGATAGTCCGAGTAAATCCAGAAAATAAAAAGAAATTCAAGTATTATATTTTCAATAATTTATCTTTACAATATATTAGGTTTTGCAAATAATTACGTGCCCCCTAACGAGGAAAATTAAGTTAAATTATGTTCAAATAATGACGTGCCCCCTAACCCCAAAAATTTTCTTTAATAGAGGGCGCAGAATTATTTGAAGAGTCTAATATCTTCATTACAGTTCTTGTAATGCCACAACAATTTCAGAAAATGAAGGTCGTTTTAGTCGATCTTCCACAGAAGCTTGAGATCCTAGATGTAGAAGCTTTTTGAAAATTGCAGCTTCTGGAACTGAAATAAGTAAATGAAGGTAAAACACGGAGTCGTAACTTTCTAGCTTTAAATTTTTGAAAAAAAGTCCACATTGAATGCCCACTGACAAAAAATTTTGTCCTTTATCTCCTATACGCCAAAATTGCCTGTTTGGCACTGATGCCACGTTCAAATTTAAGGAACATTAAAAAGTAGCCTTACCATCTTTAGTAATCGGCACCCTTTTGTCAGACAACTCCTTGAATAGCTCCTCTTCAAAATTCGACCGTCTTCTGAGTTCATTGTATCGTTTGGCTACAAAATTGACTAATCCATGAGGTTCTCTGTTGTCCGAGTAGGCTCTTTGACCTGAAATATAAAGTTTTAAAAGCAGAACAATGTTTATTTACAACAACATGACAATATTTATGTAAAAGCAAAGAAAATACCATATCATCACACATTTAGAGACAAATGACAAGTTTTTTTCAAGTTTTTGGGTGAAAACCTGTCTAAAATCATAATTTTCAAATAAAAATTTAAAAAAGTAAACGAACCTGTAGCGACTTCCAACAAAACAACTCCAAAGCTATAGACATCAAGTTTAGTGGTCAATATTTTACTAAAAATCATTTAATGAATTAACAGGTTGTTCAAGTAATTATGTGCTCCCTCTCAAAGCAAATTGTCGGAGTTTAAAGGCACAGAATTATTTGAGCAACCTAATATCAGCTAAACTAAAAAAGACCCCCAAAACCACTATTCAATCCCTAAAAACCCTTACTATAATATTAGGTTGAAACAAAAGTAGCGGGACACTTTTAAGTTGAAAAATAAATGAAGTGTCCCGCTACTTTTGGTTCAACCTGATATAACACACTCACCTCCTAGTAAACTCCGGTGGCAGATAAGCCAACGTTCCTTTGATGTGCGACGCTATCATAGGTGATTTGTCGCTAGCATCTAACTCAACTTGACCATCTCTGCTCAATCCAAAATCTCCCAACTTTGGCTCCAAATGTTTGTCCAACAAGATATTGGCACATTTCACGTCACCGTGAATTATTGGGGCTGTTCCTATTGTATGTAAGAAGTGAAGGCCTAAGGCAGATCCTAAGCAAATCGACTTTTTCGTGTCCCAGGATAAGGGAGAAGTGTTATTCTGAAAATATTAGGTTGTCCGGAAAGTTCTGCAATATTTATTCACTTTTGAACTAACAATAATAACAATATAATTAACAACTACAATCAATCAAAGTAATTACCGTCTGAATCAATACAGTCTTGCCGACGATTTACAAGCTTTTTTATTCCACGATTGTAGAATTCCGGGTTTCTGGAGTTGATGAATTTCTTGAAGGCAGTCTTGGCATCGTCTGGAGTTTTGAAGATTCTTCCATTAAGAAACGAAGACAAGTGTTTAAAAAGGTGAAAGTCCGTTGGAACCAAGTCTGGAGAATAAGGAGGGTGCTCCAAGACTTCGTATCCCAGTTCCCTGAATTTTGCCACGGTCTTCTTTGCAGCATGGGGCCGTGCGTTATCCTGCAGAATGATCGGACCCCTTCTTCTGACCATTGTTGGAAGATTGTGTCGCAGTTTGTCAATCTGGGCACAGTAGGTGTCGGCCGTAATACTTTGGCCAGGTTTCATGAAATCGTACTGGATCACTCCAGAGCTACACCACCAGACAGTCACCATAAGCTTCGTTTAGTGCAATTCTGGCTTCGGAACGTGCTTAGGAGCTTCTCCACGCTTACACCAACTTGTAGATCTTCTAGTATTGTTAAACGAGATCCACTTCTCGTCAATAGTTACAATTCGATCCAAGAATTCTTCGTTTTTGCAGCGTTGCAGAAGCTTTTCGGAAGCACATCGTCTCTTGGCTTTTTGCAGATCAGTCAAATTGTGAGGCACCCATTTGTCCAACTTTTTGACCATACCCATTGCCTTCAAATGATCACCAATGGTACTTTTTCCACAGTTTAGTAACTCTTCTAACTCCCGGATTGTAATATGTGGGTCATCTTCAATCTTGCGCCTCAGGGCATCTTTGTCAAGTTTGCTGGGTCTTCCTGCACGTGGTTTGTCTTCAAGCTTCTCATCGTCCACACGAAACTTTGCGAACCATCTGGTCACCGTAGAATAACTCACAACATTCTTACCCTCATTTTCGTTTATGATTCTGAAGGTTTCTGCCGCAGTATTTCCGCGTTTGAATTCATTCCATATAATCACGCGCAGGCGAGATTTCTCCATTTTTTTCTAATACCTAAAACAATACAAAAAAATGAAATTAAGTTATGTAACTTACCTTTTTGAATAATTTAGGTAACAAACAAACAAACAAAAAAGAATTTTTTCTTTCCGTCAATAAATAAATTTTTCCTGATTTTTCAAAGTTTACCTACTCAAATATTGCAGAACTTTCCGGACAACCTAATATAATACTTTATATATAATTTCTTGGTATTACAGAAAGATATGTATGTCATTGTAAGTAAAAATAAGGTTATGTAGAAGAGCTACGTCCATCGGAATGAAAGGAACGATTCCGCAGCTTTCCAGCATTTTTTAAACCTTTTCAACTGATACCCAACTTTTAAAACATACCCTACAGAGTAACCTATCTTCTAACGAGCCACTAGGCATAAACTGATACAATAAGCAAGGTTCTGGCCCGTCCATTGAATAGCCATATAAAGAAAGTATGTTATCATGCCTGAGCTTTGACAGATGCCGTAGTTCTTGTAAACTTTGTCTGATACGCTCTTTTTGATGCTAAAACAATTTATTTAAATGAAGTTCGATATAAAAAGCCCTATATAGAGTTTACAGCATTAAATGTAAGAAAATACCAAAATACTGCTTTTTCAAGAATTATTCTTCGTATTTTAAAAACTTCACAATTAACGTACTGTTAAGATCAATCTTACTGATAACACAATAAAGTTATAGCTATATAAGTTTAGTATATCGAGTAAAACAAAAGCCTACAACAACTTACCTCTAGCTGTCCACCTTTTCTAGCCTGAATCCGTTTCACAGCCACAGGCATATGTTTCCACATACCACGGTAAACAACACCGTACCCTCCTTTACCACAAACATTCTCCACTGCAAAGTTATTGGTCATGTCTTGGATATCCTCGTATTTTATAGCTGGAATTGTGTGTAGTCCACTAAAGATCTCGTTTGAACTTTGAACGGAGTCCCTGAAGTGATATTTTTTAATGTTACTTTCAAAAATTAATAAAATCATGTTTGATCACTGAATAAAGATCAATATGAATCTTGTACCATAAATCAGCAGTTAAAAATCCTGTTACTTTCCCCTAAAAAAACAATATAAAACAAATAATTAACTGACCCTTCACTTAACAGCAATGGTTCTATTTGGCTTTGAGCTCGTTTCGAATACACAGTTGAAGGTTGAGTATTGTCACCTTTATTGACAGATTCATTTGGAAATGTCGATCGTGGTGATAAAATACTCTTTTCTGTAGACATTGTGATGTTATGAAACTTTGGATCAACTAAAAAAATTTTTTTAAAGATTGAGTAAAGAAAATTGACGTTCTTCTGATAGCTGAAACAACATTAAACGAAATTAGACTAGCTCAATTATATAATTTAACTTTTTAAACTCCAACAGAATGTAAATAAAGACAGAAAAAAGACAAAAAGAACAGTTACCATAAGGTTTAAGAAGATCAACACATCTGACGAACTGGCAACGTCCAAATACTTTGAACAAGTCCAGTACTTTATACCCTTTACTACCCCACACTCGTAATAAACTCTCAGTAGGTTTCTCTGTTCTTCTACAACCTTCAATGTCAATCGTCTTTATGTCCGGCATCAATTGAGCTAAAATTTACATTATACTTTAAAACCTCGACATTGCCCTTGGCTTCTTTATGTTATTGCTTAATTTTTAGAAATATGTGCTGGTAACCGTATGAAAAACAAGTGAAACGTGTTTGTCTAACTAGTATCTAAAAGCAAAACACAAGAGAAACAACGTACCAATCTCTTCCCACAAATTTCCGCCATCTAACACATCTCCCAACTCGTAGACAACTTTTGGTGGTAATTCAAACACATACATTGACATATTTAGTTTTTCTATAGTAAAATATAAAAAATAATTTCAAAAATGCTATTTATACTTATTTACAGGACTAGATAACTATATAAATCTTTTATTTTAGAAGAATAATTTGGGCGCAGCTCCAAATGTTATACGAAGGAACATGCCCGAAGAATCTTGTCGGATTTTCGCAAAATGTAATAAAACTGATTTTTTAAGTATAATTTTTTATTATTTTTTTTAAAAAAAAGAAATTAAATGATAACTAACAATAAGTAATTAAAAAGTTTATACTAACGGGGCTTAATCCTTTAATTCCTTGCGACAAATCAAGTCATTGAATGGCCTTTAGCACAGTCATACTGAATTTGTTAAGATCAAGTATAAGACTAACTATCACTGTTAAAACTATTCTCAAATGGCTTGTAACTGTTTATTATATTAAGACCGTGGCAATATATCATTGTTTTCAGTTGACACACTGAAAAATCTATTGAAATCAGTTCCTGAAATAGGCTGGAATTTTTCCTTTTGCATCATGAAGCCGTGTGCCAAGTAAACCTGATAAGCTGAGAGACATTCCTTGTCTTCTGACATTTTTTCATTCAAGATGTAGTTTAAAGTGTTGACTCTTTGCTTGAAGTTTGGGTCTTTCTGATCCTGGATCCTTTTTTTTACTTGCATACAAACTGCTTTGTATTCCAGTTGAAATTTTTTTGACGTACTTGGGCATCTTTTCTTGGACAGTATTGGTGTAGGTCTTAATTCGATGTTATGTTCCTTTAGTTTGTCCAATAGCTGCTTAGAAAACGGTTGGTTGGGGTCGTTGTGAAAATCGTTGTTTTCCCTCGCATGGCAATATTTCAATATCAGGTCACTAATCTGCAAGAAAAAGTTTATCTTTTTGATTTTTTTTTCTGTTGGCATGAAAACGTAGTCCAGTAATTTGGGAGAGGTCTAGCCTTTGTCAACAAAAATATGGGTTTTTAATCTAAGTAAATAATCAGTATCATAACACAAAAATGTAACTATAATATTAGGTGTCGACATAAAGAAACCGCCATACTTTTCTTGTAATTTTCTGTAAAAAATGGCGGGTTGTTTATGTCATCGCTTAATGTTATTTTCAATTTAACAACAAAACTTTGTAAGTGATGCTCTTCATTAGCGATAGTTGGTATATTATAAAGTTAAGGTTACAAAAATTATACAAATACTCACCAATTCATTTGAGAGGGTTACTGAGGCTTTTAATAGTGCTGTTTTTACCCTTGCAGGCATACTGAACGTATAGGTAGTGCTACATTCATTAAGGTGATCATAGTGTAGTGTCTCGTATTTATGACAGTATATCGTGGTATTGTACGATGCGAACTGAAAGTGAGTGTGATGTACTTAAAGTTGATGTTAGTATAAAAAAATAAAGTTAATTTCCGAATTTAGATTTATTGAAACTAATGATATTAGGGGTTTTGGCTGTGATGGTAGTTGAACTGAAAAAGGTCAATTTGTTAATACAATAGAGATTTTTTACTATATGTTGTTTTTTATTTAGTAAAAAGTAAAATTATGTTGTTTTGAATAAGAAACTTACTGCATTATTACAGACGGTTTGGTCGGATTTTCCCATATCTAAAATTTTGAACTATTAATTTAAGAAGCGAATTTGGCGCTCATGCAAAATCATTCCCCCAAAACCAAAGAATCGTTCTCTACTCGTAAAGGCATAATCATTCCCCCATGTGAAAGTTATGCAAATTTTTATTTCACAGGTTTTTTTCAGTTTTGTCACGGCTTTTTATTCTTTTTTTTTCGGTGTTAAAATGTAAAAATGAATAAAAATTTGGGTACTGATTATGCACTGTTGGGAACGATAATGCACTGGGTAACAATTCTTCATTAGCCCCACGAACAGTGTTTTGCCCGGACCGGTCCGGAGCGTTTTTCACCGGTCCGGTGATTTTCGGGTCCGGTCCGCAAAAAAATTTTTTTTATTTTTAAAAAAAGCAAGGAGCGCTAAAACTGCTTTCTTTTTGCTTAAAAACTCATAAAAATACATTGTAATTGCAATTTTTAAATCAAATTCTAATTAAAATTTAAAAAAAATTTTCTTCCGGACCGGTCCGGAGCTTTTTCTTCGGTCCGGGTCCGCAGGTTTTTGGGTCCGGTCCGGTCCGGCAAAACACTGCCCACGAATTTTATAAAATCAAGTTTAAAATCTAAACCTCTGTCAAAATGCGTTCATGTTAAAAAATGAAAATTGCAAGTAGATATAAATATTATGTAAATCTTACTTTGGACGTTGCCAAAGACAAAGCCGTCGTTTTTGACCATGTTTGGCTTTACTTCGGGTTTCTCTTCTGGTTCATCCTCGACTACATCCGACAACAAAATTTTTTCTAAAATTTTTTCGTTCAATTTGGTTATATTTGTTTTATAACTAATGTTTGAAGTTATATGGTCTTAACAGACGCTTACGGAGACTGTGAAGCATCCTGAAACGGCCTTGTGCCCTAGAAATTTACCTCCGTTTTTATTTGATAAATCGATGACAAGGACTGTTCATTGGTAAAGCGTTTTCGGCTAAAATGCCGTTTTGGCACTTTTATGCTATTTTTGACATAAAACAGTTTAAATTTTGTAAAAATCCAATAATGCTCCAAAAGCTTTGAAAATGTGCATGCATACGTTTTCGACCATGCTGGACAAAATTGTAATTTAAAATTTTTTTCTGTTTACCGTAAACTACCGTAATCCAACTGATCGGTTATAAAAGTGCAAATATCTAAAAATTTAGCACGGATCTTCATTGGTAATTTTTACATATTCTACATGAAGCGTTATTAATAGACTATACGTTCACTTTTAGGGCCGCGTATTTTGGGGAGCTTTGGCCGTTTAAAAAATTACCTTACGGTCAAAATATTAAAAATTAATAACGATTTCACAAAACGCTAAATTTTAAAAAAACTTGTATATGTATGTTTTAAACTGTGCTAAACCGTAATAAAAATAAAAGTTTTTCATCATTACCATAACCTACCGTAATCCCTACAATAGTTTTTTTTGATAGCATTATTGAATTTTTACAAAATTTAAACTGTTTTATGTCAAAAAATGGCATAAAAATGCCAAAACGCCATTTTAGCCGAAAAGGCTTTACCATGCGTCTTAAAACAGTCCTTGTCATCGATTTATCAAATAAAAACAGGGGGTAAATTTCTAGGGCACACCGCGCTTCACGGTGTCAAACAGCGTCTTTCAAGATTAAAACAGGGTCAAAAAATGCTTCAGAACACGACTGCTTTTTGTCCGACTCAAAAATATTAAGAACGGGCCGTGTTATGGTCTCCGCCGACTTGTCAAAAATTGTTGATAATTTATTAAATTGTAACATTTTGCAGAAAAATGCCAATGAATACCATTGGTTTTTGTCCGGTTGGGCGGTTCAGAAATATTAAGAACTGGCCGAGTTATGGTCTCCGCCGAAATTTTTCAAAATTACCATTTTTTAACAAAGTATGGTCGATTTTATAGAAAAATGCTTCAAAACACCACTGCTTTTTGTCCGGTTAAAAAATCTTAAGAACTGGCCGAGTGGGGGAACCCACAGAAAAAAATTTTTGAACAAAGTTGGATGACTAACAGAAAATAAAAAAAAATTAAAGTTACCGTCTGAATCCGATTCGTTCTCTAACTTCGGCTCAACCGAAACCTCTTCGCTTAAGCTGGCGTTAGGAGTTGATATCGTCTGGAGTTCGTTCTTGAGTGCGGCCAAAGTTCCTTCTAATTGTGCGATCTTCTCTCTCGTCTCATTTACTCTGTCTTCCTAAATATTAACAGTATGACTATTTTGCAAAAAATGACTACATAAAGAATATTTTGAGAATAAATGTATATAAACATTAATTAAGTAATTAAAGGTACTTACAACGCCCATTTTTCTACGAAGAATATTTTTCAAACAGCAACCTCTTGCGGTATTTGAAACAACAGAAAATGAGTTCGAAAATTGGCCAATTTTGACTGAAATCAAATTTATGTAAATTCAAAGTAAAAATGGAAAATAAAACAGTTGCGTATGAGGATAGGGCATAAGCGCAATGTTAGCCTTGTCTTATCAGTTGTTTTACTGCTGTACTTAAGTCGTTTTACTATAATACTTACGCATTAATAAGAGCATTAAAGTGTAAAAAATTTTTGATGGCCGCTATAAAATTATCTTCACTTTGAATACAGGCTATTAGTAGTACTGAAATTTTTATTATGCAAAATATAATACAATTTGCTAAACTGTCCAATTCTTCGTCTTCTTTATATTGACGAATACATGTTTCTACTCGATTTATCAAATAAAAACGGAGGTAAATTTCTAGGACACAAGGCCGTTTCAGGATGCTTCACAGTCTCCGTAAGCGTCTGTTAAGACCATATAACTTCAAACATTAGTTATAAAACAAATATAACCAAATTGAACGAAAAAATTTTAGAAAAAATTTTGTTGTCGGATGTAGTCGAGGATGAACCAGAAGAGAAACCCGAAGTAAAGCCAAACATGGTCAAAAACGACGGCTTTGTCTTTGGCAACGTCCAAAGTAAGATTTACATAATATTTATATCTACTTGCAATTTTCATTTTTTAACATGAACGCATTTTGACAGAGGTTTAGATTTTAAACTTGATTTTATAAAATTCGTGGGCAGTGTTTTGCCGGACCGGACCGGACCCAAAAACCTGCGGACCCGGACCGAAGAAAAAGCTCCGGACCGGTCCGGAAGAAAAATTTTTTTTAAATTTTAATTAGAATTTGATTTAAAAATTGCAATTACAATGTATTTTTATGAGTTTTTAAGCAAAAAGAAAGCAGTTTTAGCGCTCCTTGCTTTTTTTAAAAATAAAAAAAATTTTTTTGCGGACCGGACCCGAAAATCGCCGGACCGGACCGGTGAAAAACGCTCCGGACCGGTCCGGGCAAAACACTGTTCGTGGGGCTAATGAAGAATTGTTACCCAGTGCATTATCGTTCCCAACAGTGCATAATCAGTACCCAAATTTTTATTCATTTTTACATTTTAACACCGAAAAAAAAAGAATAAAAAGCCGTGACAAAACTGAAAAAAACCTGTGAAATAAAAATTTGCATAACTTTCACATGGGGGAATGATTATGCCTTTACGAGTGGAGAACGATTCTTTGGTTTTGGGGGAATGATTTTGCATGAGCGCCAAATTCGCTTCTTAAATTAATAGTTCAAAATTTTAGATATGGGAAAATCCGACCAAACCGTCTGTAATAATGCAGTAAGTTTCTTATTCAAAACAACATAATTTTACTTTTTACTAAATAAAAAACAACATATAGTAAAAAATCTCTATTGTATTAACAAATTGACCTTTTTCAGTTCAACTACCATCACAGCCAAAACCCCTAATATCATTAGTTTCAATAAATCTAAATTCGGAAATTAACTTTATTTTTTTATACTAACATCAACTTTAAGTACATCACACTCACTTTCAGTTCGCATCGTACAATACCACGATATACTGTCATAAATACGAGACACTACACTATGATCACCTTAATGAATGTAGCACTACCTATACGTTCAGTATGCCTGCAAGGGTAAAAACAGCACTATTAAAAGCCTCAGTAACCCTCTCAAATGAATTGGTGAGTATTTGTATAATTTTTGTAACCTTAACTTTATAATATACCAACTATCGCTAATGAAGAGCATCACTTACAAAGTTTTGTTGTTAAATTGAAAATAACATTAAGTGATGACATAAACAACCCGCCATTTTTTACAGAAAATTACAAGAAATTTGTTCTCCTTTTGTTGTTTAAACTGAAAAATAATTAAATATATAACTAAAATCCAGTTTTTTAAGGTATATGTTTCACGTACTGTAACTAGCTAGCCAAGGCCATTTAATTATTTTAAAAAACGGGGATTCCGCTAACTTTTTATGCCTTTTTATTATATATCAGTCTCATTCTAAAAGCCGATGGATATATTTAGTGCAATTTGCTACTTAAACTAAAAGTTTATATGAATACATTAACTTACGAAACTTTCCTTTAGATTGGTTGTTTGTCCGTCACCTGAAATCGCAGTTTCTTTATATTAAAAGAAAGTAAAAATCAAAACAAAATTAAAAATTTTAAACACTATGCCAATTTGGCGGGAAATTTAAAACTCGATCTTTTGATCTTTTTCTCTTAAATCTGGACGCAAACCGCAACTTAGAATTTGGCATAAAAAATTACGTTTACATGGTCTTCCAATAAAAATGAACGAACTCTGAGCGTTGCCTGCCGGTTACCTTTTTTGTAAATTTTCTTAAAAATGTTAAAACTATGACTTACATAGTCCCAGGTGATTCCAGAAGTGTTGCTGGTTTTGGGAGCATTGTTGGTCACTGTAACGCTAACATTGGTATCATCTCTTTTTGAGCCTTCATCATCATCCGTATCTTCATTCTCACCATTATCATCACAGCTATCCTGATGTCATCTTCATTGTCGTTCAGTACCGGTTTTTCATTTGTATCTTTATGAGTACCGTCACTTGGTTCGACACTAGTTTCTTCACTAATGCAGTTGTATTGGTCTAGCTTCGTTGTTGTTCCTCGATAAGTTTTGTCATCTCCAAAATCTTTTCTCTCAATTTTTGCTTGTCCAAGATCTGTAAAGATAAAAAAGTAAAAGGTGATTTTAATTGCAATTTTACGTGCAATCTGGGTTTGTCTTACCGTAATAATAACGGGACAGCGCACATAAAAAAAGTTAAAAACTACAAATGCTTACCAGATCGTCGTCCATTTTATAACCAAAAATCAACCGTTTTATATTCCATGATAATGAATGCGGAAAGCGTGGCTGTCTGTAAAAAATAAAGTTGAATTGCGAGGAATATGCAAATTTAAGTTTTCAAAAATTTTTTCAATTGATAAACAACTTTTGAGATGTACCGTGCAGAGTAACCTATCTTCTAACGATCCACTAAGCATAATCTGGTACAATAAGCAAACGCTGGTTCATCCATTGAGTAACAATATAAATAAGGTATAGTATCATGCCGTATTTCTTGTAACCTTTGTTTGATACGCTTTTTTTATTAATTTTTTTTAAATGTAAATTAAGTCATATTTAATAAAAATTAGTTCATTAAAACGGAATATTTACATTACTGTAACTCGACAAATAATACGGTTACAAGAGCAAACAATACAGATTTTGAAAGCCCATGAAAAATGACATCTTATGTTGGTTTTGCCACAATAACTTTTAAAGAGTTTTTTTGTGGTACTCGATCGTATATTCATCATGTATAATATAGCATGGAAATATTTACATTACTGTAACTCGACGAGTAATGTAGCTACAATAGCATTCGATACAGATTCTGAAAGCCCACAAAAAAAGGCATCTTATGTTTGTTTTGCTACAATAACTTAAAAAGAGTTTTTTTGCGGTACTCGATCGTATATTCATCATGTATAATATAGCATGGAAATATTTACATTACTGTAACTCGACGAGTAATGGAGCTAGAACAGCAGTCGATACAGATTCTTAAAGCCCATCACAAATGACATTTTATGTTGGTTTTACCACAATAACTTATAAAGAGTCTTTTTGTGGTTCTCGATCGTATATTCATCATGTATAATATAGCAAGGAAATATTTACATTACTGGTCATAGTCAAACTTTTAAAGAATTTTTTTCAAAATTTATTAATAAACTGTATATTTCCATACGTTTTAGTTAAAGTACAACTATAAAAAATTTACACAAAGATCATAAATACGATGTACGGAATTATTTGAGAAAAAAAAACAAGTAATAACATACACAGACAGGCTTTTTAGCACCTGCTGGTTCTCCAAATTTGCTAGCTTGTTAGGCCTCACACTTTAAACGGTTGGTTTTGCCGTAATAACTTTTGTGGTACTCGAGCAAAGACATATGTACATTACTGTAACTCGACGAGTAATGGAGCTAAAATAGCATTCGATACAGATTCTGAAAGCCCATCACAAATGACATCTTAAGTTAGTTTTGCCACAATAACTTATAAAGAGTTTTTTTGCGGTACTCGATCGTATATTCATCATGTATAATATAGCATGGAAACATTTACATTACTGTAACTCGACGAATAATGGAGCTACAACAGCAGTCGATACAGATTCTTAAAGCCCACAAAAAATGACATCTTATGTTGGTTTTGCCACAATAACTTATAAAGAGTTTTTGAGTGATGTACACTTCGCGGGTGGACACTTCGCGGGGGCACCCGCGAGTTGGGATGTTCCACTTCGCGGGAACCAACGAAGTGTCCATAAAGTATGGACACTTCGCTTCAATATTACTAGGGTCTATTTAAGCCTAAACTAACATCAAAGTAATAGAAAAAAATTTTTTTTGTTAAATTTGGTTTTTTTTAACTTTTACATTTTTATGGTTAAAAAAGAGTGTATTTTTCGAAAACCGTGTCAACTACTATAGGAAACTGACGTGGACTTATAAAAATTATAATTTTGACAAAAATTAACTAAGTTTAAAATTTTAAAATGATTTTATATGCATTTCAACCTGAAAACTCCAAATCTGAAAACCGTTTTGTTTTATCATCACCTTAAATGGTAGAAAAACGCAATGCCAAGATTCGCCAATTTGGCGGGAATTTAAATTTTTGACAAAATTTTGTTTAAATGTTAATTGTGTTGGTTTTTGTATCGTATAAGTACCTCAACTACAAATTGTAGTAAAATTTTACCAACCGATAACAAAGTTACTGCATCTCAAGTCAAAAGATACCACAGTAACCCAGTAAATACACACGATAAAAAAAAGTTAAAATCAGAAATACGATTTTTGTTAGTGTTTATTTGTTAAGTTTTGCAATACTGCAAAGTTTGAAGTAATTTGGATAAGTCGTTTTAAAGTTACAAGTTTTAGGTTCAAAAAATGAGGTAAAATTCTATAGGAAAGTGATTTGGGCTTGTAAAAAATAGTAATTTTGGTAAAAGTTGACCAATTTAAAAATTTTAAAATGCTATAATATGCAGTTTGATCTGAAAAAGCTAAATTTAAAACAAATTATGTTTTATCTTTACTGTAAAAGCCCGAAAAACACAATGCCAAAATTTGCCAATTTGGTGGGAATTCAAATTTTTGTTAAAGTTTAATCAAAATATTGTCATTACTGTTTTTTACAGTGTATCAGTAGTATACATACAAAGTTTGGTGAATCTTTATCACCTGAAAACAAAGTTACTGTATGTAAAGTCAAAAGATACCACAGTAACTGAGTATATACGGATGATAACTAAAGTAAAAATTAAAAAATTGTGTTTATCTGTGTTTATGTGTCACGTTTTACAATTCTGCAAAGTTCGAAGTAATTTGGATAAGTAGTTTAAAAGTTACAAGTTTTAAGTTCAAAAAATTACTACAATAACTTTTAAAGAGTTTTTTTTGTGGTACTCGATCGTATATTCATCATGTATAATATAGCATGGAAATATTTACATTACTGCAACTCGACGAATAATAGAGCTACAATAGCATTTGATACAGATTCTGAAAGCCCACAAAAAATGACATCTTATGTTGGTTTTGCTACAATAACTTATAAAGAGTTTTTTGTGGTACTTGATCGTATATTCATCATGCATAATATAGCAAGGAAATATTTACATTACTGTAACTCGACGAATAAAATAGCTACAATAGCAGTCGATACAGATTCTGAAAGCCCACAAAAAATGACATTTTATGTTGGTTTTACCACAATAACTTATAAAGAGTCTTTTTGTGGTTCTCGATCGTATATTCATCATGTATAATATAGCAAGGAAATATTTACATTACTGTAACTCAACGAATAATGGAGCTACAATAGCAGTCGATACAGATTCTGAAAGCCCACAAAAAATGACATCTTATGTTGGAAATTTTCGGACCGGCCCGGCAAAACACTGCCTGTAGTCATCCGATTAGGATATGATTGCTATTAATTAAGCCTAAGGTAAATAGAATAATATTAATTTTGATATTTGGATTTTTTATTGTTCTGGACGTTTATATCAGCTTTAAAATACCTAAGCTGTTTATTCTTGGACTTTTATAAACGTGTGTGTTAAAACTATTCTCAAATGGCTTGTCAATGTTTATGATGTTAAGACCGTGGCAATATATCATTGTTATTCAGTTGACACACTGAAAAGTCTATTGAAATCAATTGCTGAAAAAGGCTGGAATTTTTCCTTTTGCATCATAAAGCCGTGTGCCAAGTAAACCTGATAAGCTGAGAGGCATTCCTTGTCTTCTGTCATTTTGCCATTCAAGATGTAATTTAAAGTGCTGACTCTTTGCTTGAAGTTTGGGTCTTTCTGATCCTGGATCCTTTTTTTTACTTGCATACAAATTACTTTATATTCCAGTTTAAATTTTACTGACAAACTTGTGCATCTTTTCTTGGATAGTATTGGTGTAGGTCTTAATTAGATGTTATGTTGCTTTAGTTTGTCCAGTAGCTGCTTAGAAAACGATTGACCAGGTTCGTTGGGCAAATTGTTATATTCTTTTCCATTACAATATTCCATGATCAGGTTGTTAATCTGCAAGACAACATATGATTTCGTTTTTACGCGTTTTTCTTTTATATTATATAATAAAAAAGTAAGTGCGTAAGTGCAAATTGTCGCTCTTTATTAGAGCTAGCCAGCTTTTATTTTATAAAATTGTTATAGAAGTCGTACAATTACTCACCAGATCATTAGTCAAATAAATTTTAGCTTTTTTAATTCATCCTTTACGCTAGTAGAAAGTTCGAACGAACAGATAGTGCTACTTTTGTCAGTCTTTGTGCCAAAAGATATGTTTCCGTAGTTGTATATGGCGCTAATGTACGTGGAGAACTGAAATTGAGTATGATTTTTATTTGCTCATACGTATTATTTTGGTAATCTTTTAATTCCTAACGATTTCATACACAATATGAGGTTATCTGGAAGTTAATATAAAAGTGAGGGCCCGGTTTTCACTATTTGATAAGAATAGACATGGGGAACCAAAAAAAATTTTATCTTAGAATTCGTAAACAGTTTTTGGGTTTTATGGGTTCTATAGCTAATAAATGATTTTACAGAGAAAGTAACCTACCTGTCCCACCCAGAATCAGCTCAAAATTTTTATATGAATCCCTTGTACTACCGATAGTATCTATCAAAAATTTTAGTTCGCATTTTTGAGTTTTAAAGTTGAATTATTTTGGTTTTCCGCTAATTTGACATTGTGTTTCAAGCACTTTTTTTACTTTTCAGACAAGCTATGCTTAAATTCAAAAATGTAGGTTCATCTAAATGTATTCTATTAGTATAACAAAAAAAATCCTTAAAGGTCGAAAATGACAAATTTATAAGCTTGAAACACAATGTCGACTTGGCTGGAAGAGTTGGACCTAGCACGAGCACACCCTTTGGGTCCCGCAACGACAACGAACAGCACTTGGCATTCCGCACCGCGTACGATCGCCAGCACGATAAAAGGAGAGGACGATCAAGCAACGGGACAGTTGGAGTGGAGTATTGGAGTCAGTAGTCGGTCAGGAGGCACGAGACAGTTGGGACGTCCGAAGGACGTCACACTATATATCTGGGATCTTATAGTTATCGGTTTATATTATATTGTTGAATGTTTAGGAAGGTAAATCATATAACCTTATCTTGTGGGCTTGTATTCTAGCTTATACCTGTAGGACCTCCCCACATTGAGATCCGAATGAAGGTAACTTTTTGATCTCGATTTTCGAGAGATTTCTTAGAGTCTCCCTCCCTCCCTTCTCTCTCTATATATATAGTAAACCGCCTATAACAAATCAAAATTTTATTCAAAGGAAAATAATGAGTTATCTGATCCTAGGAGCTTGGGCTTGGTGGAATTACTTGGGCTGGTTGACCCGTAATAAGTTTGTATTATATGAGTTCTACTATTAATACTAAAAATAAAGTTTTATAAAGTGTATTCTATATCGGCTTTAATTTAAAGATAACTTACATTATTCTGCGTGAATGTTTGAGTTTTACTGTACTGGAAGCTAAAATATGTATTCATTAGTTAACAAGTTAATTGTATAAAAAATATATTAATCGTAAATTAATTTGAAAATTAACATTAGCATAGGGTATTTTAAGCTTACACTTTAGGCTACCAATGAAGAGTCCGGTGTTGTTAACCTCTTTTGTTTCGTTGGTTTTGGGTAGTGTGTCTTGATTTGAAATTTCCGAACCTTCACCATCTTCATCGTCTACTAACTCTGATAACGGCACATAATCTAAAATTTATTTAACGTTTAAATAGAATCATTTTTATGGCTAGTTACTTATTTTACGTTAAGTAACCTTAAAATTGGGTAAAACTTGGTCATGATAAAACTTAATAATGACTTACTATCAGCTTTGGCCACTTGACTTTTGGGAACTTCACCGTCGCCTGGTTCCACAGTGGTTTCTGTGCTTAGACTTCTGGATTCGAAATTGCTTTTAATTTTTGAAGCTCTGAATCCATCTGGTCAATTTGTTTTTTAGCTCCTCATCAGTCAATTTCTAAATATCATCGTTATAGTTTAATAAAAAAAGCATATCACTACAAAAACTTGAAATACATACGTGTAAATGAACATACCGACTTGTCGTCATTCTTACACTGCCTTATTTACTTCTTCCATTGATTCTTCCTTCTTTTCATCTTCGCTTCTTTTTCTTTCTTTCCTCTCTTACTCCCTCTCGACGCTTTCTTGCCCTTCTTCTTTTTACTCGCCTTTTCTCGGCTAGCACACATCTCTTTTTCTTTATGAATCTTTCTTCCTTTTCCTCCTTTCTCTCCACTCTTCTTCTTCTCCTTCTCCTCCTTCTTCTCCTTCTTCTCCTCCTTCTTCTCCTTCTTCTCCTTCTCCATTTGTTTCTCCTTCTCCTCTTTTTTCTCTGAGCTTTTTTTTGCTCTTGATTGAAGCGTTTCATCTGAAGTAGGTTTTAAAAATAGCAAAAACTTTCTTTACAAAAACCTAAATTATTTTTCATAACCAAATTTTATTTTATTGAAAATTAATGTGTTTTGTTGATTTTTCCTGTTTTAGGTGGTTTAATTATGAATACGCGGCGCCTTAAGTAAGATTTACTAGTAGTTTCAGTTACTTATAAAGGAAGTGTTTTGGTTTGACTTGCGCTATTTTCATGATGTGAGTTTTTTACATCTTGTGTTTTTCAAAATCAGAAGTTGCTAGAGAGTGGGCCAGAATTCTTTAAAACTTGTTCGGAAAAATTATTATAATAGCAAAAATTTTTTATCAAAACCATTTTGCATTTCTTTATTAATGTTTATTCATTAATAAAGAATACAATACAATCGCATTTTTAAGTTAAGAAAATATTTTAAAGACAAAAATGGCAACCACTTTAAAAAAAATATTCACTTACTTTTCGGCAGAAATGCCCCTCATCTATGTTTAAAACACAGTGGATACACGTGTATCCCGGGTATGCCTTGGCCTCAGGCAGTGACATTTCTAAACAAATAGGATAACAAAATAATTATTTTTTTTGCTTTTTTTCCTTTTTGATCATAGGTAATTATTTTTGTACTTGTGCGTTCATTTTAGTGCTTTTGGGCCACAAAACTGGCTTAGTTTTTTGCCGTTTTTGTAATTTTCAACGGTGTTACCACGGCCGGGCGGACTGGAGGGGGTGTCTCAGAATAAACAGTTGAACTTATCCCTTTCTATTGGTTTTTCAGTAAAAAAAATTTTTAAATTTATAGGCCCTACTTGTAGACGAAAATATATTATAAACCTTCTCTAAAACATCATTCAAAATAACATACAAAATTTCAATTACCCGACCGATCAAAAAAGCAAAAAAAAAATATTTGATAATTATTTTAATTTTTTAAATATTTTTAATGTTATGCAAATTAGAAGATTGTTTTTTGAAAGTTCCAATTAAAAGCGCTTTTTTAAAATTTTATTTTTATGCAAATTGAAAGTCATTTTTTCAAATTTAGCTAATATTTTTAATGTTTATTTCGCATATTTTTTTGACGTCTCACGCCAAGAAATTCTTTATCAAAAAATGGGCATGAGGTCGGGTCTCAACATTTGATTAACGAAGTGTCAAAATAATTATAAAAATTGCGAAAAATAATTCGCGATATTGTTTTAGATTGTGATTTTTGTGGTGTTTTCGGGGAAATTGCGCGAGTTTTTTGTTTAATTAGTTTAATTATTTTATGTTTTATTTTAGATATTTAAATGGGGAAAGAAGACGTTACAGAGGCCAAGTTTCCGGCCGGTCAAAAAGAAGAAGAAAAGTCGGAAAGAACAGGAAAGGTCGGACAAATGGTAAGGTATTTCTTATTTTTGGACTGTATTTAGGTAAAACATGTCATAGGTTGTATGGAGAATGAAGTTGCGCATCTTTTGCGTCCAAATTTGCAAAAATTTGTACAAGAAGGATTTTTTTTCTTACAAGCTTTATGATGTTATTTTAGGACTTTCGACTGAACAACCTTGCGAAGGCCAAGGAAGCCAAGAGAAAGCAGCGATTGAAGATGGAAAAGCTTTCTGACTGTAAAAGGAGGAGTTTGGTACAATCTAAAGCAGTAGCAGGATCAATTGAACATGAAGAGCAGCTGAATGTTGAGGATGATAGGTCAGTCGGAAAAATGGTAAGTTATTGCTTGTGTTTGGACTGTATTTAGGAAAATGGTTTTGGATTATATGGAGAATAGAATTGCGCATCTTTTAAGCACAAATTCATACTAGTTTGTTTTGAAACATTGTTTTTCAGTCGTTTAGTAAGATATTGTTCTAGGATAACCAGCTCGACGAACCCGTGGCTTCAACCTCGGCTCTCCCTCTAATCCCTCAGTCAATAAAGATGCCCTGTGACCTGCTGAAAGAGAAGGACATCACAATTCAAGAACTTCAAGCTGAAATCAAGAAGCTGAAGAAGAAGAATACAGAATTGACGAGGCTACTTGCTCTATGTTCTCCACAGAAACGCAAGTCAATAAATTATTGATCTCATACTATTTTTATATAATTTATAATGTTTTAATGTTCATTTAATCTTTTTGTCCATTATTAACAATATTTTTTACGCTTCGTATAACTTGGACTTTCCCTTGTTTTCGAAAAATTCAGTCCGAGTTGCGCCCGACCGCGAAAATCTCTATTTCCCTTTTTTTCTTGGCGTGCGTCTGTGGAATAAAGGATCGATTTCACAAGGAAAGTGTCAAAAGGTGTACCTAACGCCCAGACATGTGATATAGCTCAAAAAAATTCTGTGGTTTTCCTAATTAAGGATCTGTTTTCAAAAGTTGCTAAATTTTTGTCTATTTATAATTGAATGATCTTATTGGTATGACAAGAAGTATAATATATTCTACTCAAACGTAAAAGGCTGGAAACAACAGCAATGATTCTACAATACCCTTGTAACTGCCTTTTAAAGATTAAACATAATTTTAAAATTTAAACTACAAGTATTATATCAACAAGTTTTTTTGAAATTCAAATATTATTCAACCACTGATGCTTGATCAAACCAGACATTGTAAATATTATAATTTTTCAATAATTTTTCATAAAATTCACAAAATTTTCTTGGATTTTTAAGAGATATATTCAAATGAAACAGTTGCAAATTTAAATTTTTGTAGCTTCACCTGCCACAAAACATCTGACAAGGAAAGTGTCAAAAGGTGTACCTAACGCCCAGACATGTGATATAGCCCAAAAAAATTCTGTCATCGTCCTGATTAAGGATCTGTTTTCACAAGTTGCTAAATTTTTGTCTTGACCGAGTTATGGTCGTTTAAAGTTTGCACTGATTCCCTATTAAATTCCCGAAAAGGCCATGAAGAGAAACGAACGAAAAAGTGAGCGTGACCAAGTGGCCGAATGGATAAAGCGTTATCCTTCGGAAATGCCGCAGCAGGTTCGAATCTGGGTGCGTGCAAACGCTTTTGCAATTTTATTTTGCATTTGAAAACTGTACCAAGTGTACCATTAATAAAATAAAATTGTTATTTTTTAAATGAAGTTGTATTTTATTGAATGTTATGTTATAATATGGTTGATTAATTGTTTTTTAAAAAACTTGAAACCATTTACCAGCTCAGGGAAAGTTAGACAAAAAAGTTAACGGTAACATTATGACCAGAGTTCCCAAATTTAAAATTTCCAGCTCCAAAATCTCCGCCTTTTTTTAAATTTTAGCTCCGGCTCCAGGTCCTTAATATTAGCTTAATATTAACAACTTACTGTGGCAAAGTACACACGAAGGGTTTACTACCTTTGGAAAATATGCCTGGTGAGGTAGTCGAAGTACGACATATTGATTGCGTTTAATATTTTTGTAGCGTATAATAACATACTATTCAATAAAATACAATTTTACTTAAAAAAATAACAATTTTATTTTATTAATGGTACACTTGGTACAGTTTTCAAATGCAAAATAAAATTGCAAAAGCGTTTGCACGCACCCAGATTCGAACCTGCTGCGGCATTTCCGAAGGATAACGCTTTATCCATTCGGCCACTTGGTCACGCTCACTTTTTCGTTCGTTTCTCTTCATGGCCTTTTCGGGAATTTAATAGGGAATCAGTGCAAACTTTAAACGACCATAACTCGGTCAAGACAAAAATTTAGCAACTTGTGAAAACAGATCCTTAATCAGGACGATCACAGAATTTTTTTGGGCTATATCACATGTCTGGGCGTTAGGTACACCTTTTGACACTTTCCTTGTCAGATGTTTTGTGGCAGGTGAAGCTACAAAAATTTAAATTTGCAACTGTTTCATTTGAATATATCTCTTAAAATCCAAGAAAATTTTGTGAATTTTATGAAAAATTATTGAAAAATTATAATATTTACAATGTCTGGTTTGATCAAGCATCAGTGGTTGAATAATATTTGAATTTCAATAAAACTTGTTGATATAATACTTGTAGTTTAAATTTTAAAATTATGTTTAATCTTTAAAAGGCAGTTACAAGGGTATTGTAGAATCATTGCTGTTGTTTCCAGCCTTTTATGTTTGAGTAGAATATATTATACTTCTTGTCATACCAATAAGATCATTCAATTATACTTGAAATTCGAAAATTAATTTCAAGTTTAAAAAAGCAACAATCATAAAGCATGGAAGAACACATCAATGCTACCGGAAGATATATCATAGAACAACTCCTAACTGTAGTAAATTCAAAAGATAGACCGGCCATAGCTAAGCCAGCAGAAGTGACGGCAATATATTTACTGTATCCTAAAATACATTGATTATAAGATACATCTTTTTCGAGCAAATTTATCTTAATATTTACTTTTTTTAATTGATGTCATGTGAATAGTGTGCACATTACAAGTCTTGCATCTCCTTTACCATAAGCTAAAAAAATCCTACAGTACCTTCTTACCTTGATGCCACAGTACCAACATGCCACTTTCACCTTGAGATGGCTCATCATCAAAAAAGTCACCGTACCTTGACTCAATCGTCCAACACGGCTTTTTACAATTATAAAAACTGCTCTACAACTGTTTCGAATGCAATTTTCATTGATATTGCGCTACAATTCGGGTTTTCTTTATTCTGCAACTTAAACCGGCTTTGAACTACAATTTACAATTATAAACATACTTGTTGTAGTAGGCTGTTCAAAATGTCTGCCTTGCCAACAACTTTTGGCCAATCTTCGGTCATAGTCAAACTTTTAAAGAATTTTTTTCAAAATTTATTAATAAACTGTATATTTCCATACGTTTTAGTTAAAGTACAACTATAAAAAATTTACACAAAGATCATAAATACGATGTACGGAATTATTTGAGAAAAAAAAACAAGTAATAACATACACAGACAGGCTTTTTAGCACCTGCTGGTTCTCCAAATTTGCTAGCTTGTTAGGCCTCACACTTTAAACGGTTGGTTTTGCCGTAATAACTTTTGTGGTACTCGAGCAAAGACATATGTACATTACTGTAACTCGAGAGTCATGGAGCTACAATAGCAGTTGATACATATTCTGAAAGCCCATGAAAAATAACATCTTATGTTAATTTTGTTGCGATAACTTCAAACAAGTTTTTTTGTGGTACTCGATCGTATATTCAACATGTGATATATAGCAAGGACATATGTACATTACTGTAACTCGAGAGTCATGGAGCTACAATAGCAGTTGATACAGATTCTGAAAGCTCATAAAAAGTGACATCTTATGATGGTTTCGTTGCGATAACTTATAACAAGTTTTTTTGTGGTACTCGATCGTATATTCAACATGTGTAATATAGCACGGACATATTTACATTACTGTAACTCGACGAGTCATGGAGCTACAACAGCATTTGATACAGATTCTGAAAGCCCACAAAAAATGACATCTTATGTTGGTTTTGCTACAATAACTTATAAAGAGTTTTTTGTGGTACTTGATCGTATATTCATCATGCATAATATAGCAAGGAAATATTTACATTACTGGTCATAGTCAAACTTTTAAAGAATTTTTTTCAAAATTTATTAATAAACTGTATATTTCCATACGTTTTAGTTAAAGTACAACTATAAAAAATTTACACAAAGATCATAAATACGATGTACGGAATTATTTGAGAAAAAAAAACAAGTAATAACATACACAGACAGGCTTTTTAGCACCTGCTGGTTCTCCAAATTTGCTAGCTTGTTAGGCCTCACACTTTAAACGGTTGGTTTTGCCGTAATAACTTTTGTGGTACTCGAGCAAAGACATATGTACATTACTGTAACTCGAGAGTCATGGAGCTACAATAGCAGTTGATACATATTCTGAAAGCCCATGAAAAATAACATCTTATGTTAATTTTGTTGCGATAACTTCAAACAAGTTTTTTTGTGGTACTCGATCGTATATTCAACATGTGATATATAGCAAGGACATATGTACATTACTGTAACTCGAGAGTCATGGAGCTACAATAGCAGTTGATACAGATTCTGAAAGCTCATAAAAAGTGACATCTTATGATGGTTTCGTTGCGATAACTTATAACAAGTTTTTTTGTGGTACTCGATCGTATATTCAACATGTGTAATATAGCACGGACATATTTACATTACTGTAACTCGACGAGTCATGGAGCTACGATAGCAGTCGATACAGATTTTGAAAGATTCTGAAAAGTGGGGTGACCTATTCCTGTGGGTGACCTATTCCACCCGGGTGACCTATTCCCAGGCGACGCTTCTGCCATTTTTGAAATCAAAATGATTTCCCACCAAAATTTCTAAACTGCGTAATTTAAAAAGTTCAGGAATTTGAGGAAACGGCCGAAAAGCTTGTCATTCTCAATTTTGGTTATGATAAAAGCCGGCCGCTGCTATGGTGGATGCAACACAGTTCATTGGCTCCGTGGTGACAACGTTGTTGGCATGTACCTCGTTCAAGGGCATGTTTGATAACACCGAACAACTGCGGTTTGAGTTTGTGACATTTGTTTATGACCGCACAACTAATCAGGTATACGAACATGAGGTGTTTTATCCGAGCAAGAAAACTAGGTAAGTTGGTACGCATGGTACTTTTTTGCTTTAAAAGTATCAAGTTGGTACTGTTTTAGTCTTTAAAGTGATAAGTTGACACTTTTTGGGTTTTAGAGTACTTTTTTAAATTTTTTATTATTAATTTGGTACGAATGGTACGTATTCGCTTTTAAAATGATAAGCTGGTACTTTTGGGGCTTTTGAGTACTTTTTTTAAAGTCGCGGGTAATATCGGAAGATCTTTGTACTTTTGAAACATACGGTACTATTTTGTACACTTCGATCTTTTTGGTACTTTCTAGTACCTTTTTATGAAAAGTTTTAGCATTTTTAGGCAATATTGGTTTATATAAGTACTATTTTTGTTTTTGGTACTGTTTAGTTTATACATAGCCTTATAAGTACTTTTAATTTGTTTTTGGTACTATTAAGTACTTTTACATTACATGTTTCTTAATTTTAGCGTTGTTGAGTATATGAGATTCAAAAGTGACGTGGATTCTCTAGTCATTCTTCAGTCCCAAAACTTTCGTTACGTTGGTGGTTATGTTCGAAAGAAAAAAGAGCGGCAATGTTGTGTAAGTTAATATACCTAAGTTAGTATGTTATTACTACTTTTTGAATAAGCTTTTTTTAAATTTTAGTTTAACATTTTGAAATGTTAAGATATTTACAATATCTATTGATATGCCTATCTTTTCAGAGTATGTCGCTTCTACAACAAGAACTACAAGTCATCGAAGGATCGCGAGCGCTGCGAACCGGAAGGACAATATATTGTAGCGAAGGAACACTTTCTCTACCTTCCTTCTAGACATGATATACCATCCCGAATGTTCAGGACGCACGATTCTGTGGAAAAGGATAATATACAACTGTTCGACATACCAGCGGGGGTGAACGAAGACTCGGATACATTTGCATATGTAAAGAATGGAGAATGTAGTGAAGTACAGTTTGCGACAAACGTCTGGAAACAACTGCCATGTGATAAAACGAAGTTCAGTATCAAATATGGAAAAACAAACTATTATAGCTTGGTAGGTTCATAACATAATGTAAAGGTTGTTATTTGAAGGCTTTAATTATTCTGGGTAAGGCTACGAAAGTTTTTGGCCTATAAGGTAGGGGTAGTGCTGATAATTCTGGCCTGGAGAAGGGAAGGGGTAGATTAAATGTTAATCTTTAGACTCTGCTCGTTTTAACTTTAGCTTAAGACCGGCCCGGCTCGATCGTAGGACGGGGCTGGGCTGAGTCCAGCCTACACGACCCGTTTCTCATCACTATCAGTGTGTACAGGGTTAAGAAAAATTTAAAATAAATTATTGAACGTAATGTCATGTTTTTAGACTTACATTGCTGCCCGCACCGGCTGTGAATTCAACATTGACAGGGATCAATTACTGAATACCTACGTTAGGTTCCGTACATCTGATTATTCTGAAGAGTGGGTTTTGAACTCTGATAAGTTTGATTTTGTTAATGAACGTTTGTCTTTGTTTTTTACAATTTTTTCATAAGTTTTAGGTCTATTTTAACATTTTTTGCTAATTTAGGTAACAAAGAAAAAATTATATTTATGATAAATTTTTGTCATTATAAGTACAGTAAAAATTTTGTAGTATGATACTCAAGAGACTGGTTATACCTGTCTTTATAAAGAGAATGTCATTTACCCAGGTACATTTTGGTAGGAGTTTTATTACAAAGGGCGTTCAGAAAGCTGTCATTATAAGGAGAGTGTGACATTATCTAGGGTCATATTAAGAGGTTTCACTGTACTTGAAATGATATGTTTGCTATGGTTGCTTAATTGCAATTTACAGTTAATCGTTGGTTAATAATGCCCAATTTCAGGACGGATTTATCCATACTTTACATTTGTATTGGTGTAATTGCTGGTATTGTTTTACTGTGCGTCGTTTGCGTTGTATGCTGTAAATGTATCTCATGGAAGAAGAAGAAGGCTGGGGTAGGTGTCTGGTTTTTAAATGTTTTTTTTACTTAAACTTCTTGATTTATCCATCTGTAGATCGGCTACAGCAAAATTTTTGGCATGTTGTATTTTTTTACTTTATGTTTTTGCTGAGTTAAAGTACCTTTTTAAGGTCGTTTAACGTATTAAAAATGCTTTTATAAACTTTATTTTGAATTTACGTTTGCCCTTGTATAACGTATTTGTTTAAGGCTCCAAAGAAAAAGAAGAAGAGCAAGGAAAAGAAGAAGAAGAAGAAGAAACCTAAGAAGGAAACGACAGAAGTAGAAGAAACAGAATCCCAAACGGTAGAAAAGAAAAAGAAGAAACCGAAAAAGAAAAAGAAGACCAAGAAAGAAACGACAGAACAAGAAGAGACAGAATCACAATCGCAAACAGCAGAAAAGAAGTCGAAAAAGAAGAAAGATGAGACGAATAATGAAGAAACCAATGAAAAGGGAGAGACTGAAAAGAGCAAAAGCAAGGTAGGGCATTATATTATATAAGGACACATCTTTGGGGAAGTATACTTTTTTTGGGGGAGGGGGCAGCGTAGAATATGGCTTTAAAACAGTTTTTAGCTGATGGTAGGTGACTGGAGGGTAAGGTAAGGTAGAATAAAAATGCATGGTAGGGTAGGGTACGGTAGGGTAGGATAGGATAGGATAAGGTGGGGTAGAGTAGAGTACGGTTGGGTATGGTATGCTAGCACAGGGAAGGATAGATCAAATACAAGAAGAGTAGATCAAAGTAAAATATATTTATTGCCAATTCATGTACAGAGCGGTAAAAGTGGTCAAAGTGGTTCGAATCCTCCTCAATCACCTAAACAGCAAAGTTCAAATCCAAAAAAGAGGACCGTTCATGATGTGATACCACCATACGAAGGACTCGGCAAAGCTGTTGGTAAATCTCCGTCTAAGTCCAAAGACAGTAAGACCAAGAACTCGAAGGACAAAGACGGCTTCTCAATGCAAACCTTCTGATCAGGTGGATAAGGTTCTGTTCGACGGATTCTTTATTGTATCATTATGAAAATAAATAGAAGTCGTACGATTACTCACCAGATCATTAGTCAAATTAATTTTAGCTTTTTTAATTCATCCTTTACGCTAGTAGAAAGTTCGAACGAACAGATAGTGCTACTTTTGTCAGTCTCTGTGCCAAAAGATATGTTTCCGTAGTTGTATATGGCGCTAATGTACGAGGAGAACTGAAATTGAGTATGATTTTTATTTGCTCATACGTATTAGTTTGGTAATCTTTTAATTCCTAACGATTTCATACACAATATGAGGTTATCTGGAAGTTAATATAAAAGTGAGGGCCCGGTTTTCACTATTTGATAAGAATAGACACGGGCAACCAAAAAAATTTCGGGGTTAATGTAGTGTAATACACCCCGTAATATAATACACTACATGGGAATATAATACACCTAGATGAATTTATTCAAATTTTGATTTGAATAAATTCATATCATTTCCAAATTATATCTACGACCGAATTGGTCGTAAAACAGTCGAATAACATCCACCATAGCAAAAAAAGCGTACCTAAGTAAAATGGGGTGTACCTAAGTAAAATGGGGTGTACCTAAGTAAAATGGAGTGTACCTAAGTAAAATGGAGGATACCTAAGTAAAATAGAGTGTACCTAAGTAAAATGGAGTGTACCTAAGTAAAATGGGGTGTGCCTAAGTAAAATGGAGTGTACCTAAGTAAAATGGGCTGAACCTAGGTAAAAAGTAATATAACCGAAGAATGACTTACCTAGCGTTTTTGTGAAAAAAACTAAAATAACCTGAGTTGAATCGAATACCATCACATTGGGCGTGCTATTAGACCGTCTTCTATCATGTTGTTGATCAGTCCATCGCATACGTGCAAAGATTGACGCCGGAAGATGGTAACCATAACATCATGGTGTCCGTTTGCCAACACAATAAAATAAGCGACCACTCGCCAAGTATAAAAATCAAATAATGAAAACGCTTTTGCTTTCGACCATTCTTAAAAATTTGCATAACCGGGTAGTGTATTATATTCCCAAAGGATGTGTATTTCTTTACATTAGCACCAAAATTTTTATCTTAGAATTCGTAAACAGTTTTTGGGTTTTATGGGTTCTATAGCTAATAAATGATTTTACAGAGAAAGTAACCTACCTGTCCCACCCAGAATCAGCCCAAAATTTTTATATGAACTCCTTGTACTACCGATAGTATCTATCAAAAATTTTAGTTCGCGTTTTTGAGTTTTAAAGTTGAATTATTTTGGTTTTCCGCTAATTTGGCATTGTGTTTCAAGCACTTTTTTTTCCGACAAACTACGCTTACAAATTTAAAAATGTAGGTTCATCTAAAGGTATTCTATTATATATTAGTATATCAAAAAAATTCTTAAATGTCGAAAATGACAAAGTTATAAGCTTGAAACACAATGCCGACTTGGCTAAAAGGTAATTTTTTGATCTCGATTTTTGAGAGATTTCTTAGAGTCTCCCTTCCTTCTCTCTCTCTCTATATAGTAAACCGCCTATAACAAAGTACAAAATTTTATTCAATTTCAAAGGAAAATAATGAGTTCTTGATCCTAAGAGCTTGGTGATAAAGGTCGGAGTTGAACTACTTCGGTTGGTTGGCCTGTAATAAGTTTGTATTATATGAGTTCTACTATTATTTTATACTTAAAATAAAGTCTTATAAAGTGTATTCTATATCGACTTTAATTTAAATTTAACTTACATTATTTTGGGTGAATGATTGGGTTTTTGTACCGGAAGCTAAAACATTTATTCATTATTTAAAAAGTTAATTTATTCATTAGTTAACAAGGAAATTGAATAAAAAATATATTAATCGTAAATTAATTTGAAAATAAACATTGCATCTTACTCTGTAGGCTACCAATATAGAGTCCGGTGTTGTTAACGCCTTTGGTTTCGTTGGTTTGCGTGTGTGCGTCTTGATTTGAAATTTCCGGATCTTCATCATCTTCATCGTCCACTAACGCGGATAACGGCACAAAATCTAAAACTTAACGTTTAAATAGAATCATTTTTATGGCTAGTTATTTATTTTAAGGAACCTTAAAATTGGGTAAAACTTGATCATGCTAAAACTTAATAATGACTTACTGTCAGCTTTGGACACTTGACGTTTGGGAACTTCATTGTCTCCTGGTTCCACAGTGGTTTCTGAGCTTAGACTTCTGGCTTCGAGGCTGGCTTTTAGTGTTTGGAGCTTTGAATCCATCTGAGCAATTTTTTTCTTCAGTTCCTTATCACTCAATTTCTAAATATCATCGTTATAGTTTAATAAAAAAGCATATCACTACAAAAAATTAAAATATAAGACTGTAAATGAACATACAGAGTTTTCGTCATTGTTCAAACTCAATGACGATTTGGCGGGGGCAAAACAAAAAACTGACCGGTCTTTTACACGGAGGATGGCTGTAATGTGGCTGTAAATGCAAGAGCCGTGGCGTCATGTGAGCAAAAAGCGAAAATCGGTAAAGGGCAAGTGAGAGAGTCATGCAAATTTGTATAAAAATAAAAAATAAGTTTTTAAAAAAAAAAGAAAGAAACCGGCCTGTTTTATCTCATATCTGTCTCAGCTAGTCCCTCACTATATCGCAATTTACCTGTTTTTTTCATAAACGTATTAACATCACTTTTAAAATAAAAAGTAAAAGAAAAATAAATTTCAAAGTTCACTTATGATATATTATAGTTTGACCAAAGAGATACATTTGCATATGTAAAGGATGGAGGATGCAGTGAAGTACGGTTTGCGACAAACGTCTGAAAACAAGTGCCATGTGATATAAAGAAGTTCAATATCAAATATGGAAAAACAAAGTATTATAGCTTGGTAGGTTGATAAGATAATGTAAAGGTTGTTACTTGAAGGCTTTAACTACCGTAGGTGAGGCTACGCAGGTTTTTGGGCTATAAGGCAGAGGTAGTGCGGATAATTTTGGCCTGGAGAAGAGGAGGGGTAGATTAGATGTTAATCTTCAGACCCGGTCCGTTTCAACTTTATCTTTAGGTCGGCCCGTTTTGACCGTAGGACCGGGCTGCAGCGGGCTGAGTCTAGCCCACACGATCCGTTTCTCATCACTATTAGTGTGTACATGGTTAAGAAAAATTTAAAATAAATTATTGAACGTAATGTCATGTTTTTAGACTTACATTGCTGCCCGCGCCGGCTGTGAATTCAACATTGATATTGATCAATTACTGAATACCTACGTTAGGTTCCGTACATCTGATTATTCCGAAGAGTGGGTTTTGAACGTTTTCACCCTTTTATAAGTTTTATTTTGTTTAAAATTTTTTTTGATAGTTTATTTTTTTTGGATATTTTTTAATATTTTAGGTAACAAAACGAAATTTGTGATACATTTAGTCATAATAAGTACAGTTTAACCTTTTTAGTATGACACTCAAGGGACTGGCCTATAATTGTCTTTATAAACAGGGTACTACCCAGGTACTTTTCGGTAGGGGTTCTATTACTAAAGGCGGCCAATAAGTTGTAATGAAGGTGTCACGCTATTAAGAGTCATACTAAAGGTCTTTTTCTGTATTTGAAATGAAAAATAGTATAATGCCAAATTTCAGGACGGATTTATCTATACTTTACATTTGTATTGGTGTAATTGCTAGTATTGTTTTACTGTGCGTCTTTGGTGTTGTCTGCTGTAAATGTATCTCATGGAAGAGGAAGAAGTCTAGGGTAGGTATCTGGTTTTAAAACGACTTTTTTAATTTAAATTTTATGGTTTGCCATCTCTAGGTGAGCATGGGCAACTTTAATATTTTTGTATTTTTTTACTTTATGCTTTTGCTGATGTTAAAGTGCCCTTTTGAAGTATTAAAAATGTTTTTTTAAACTTTATTTATGTTTGATTTTACTTTTGCCCTTGTATAACATATTTGTTCAAGACTCCAAAGAAAAAGAAGAAGAGCAAGGAAAAGAAGAAGAAGAAGAAGAAGAAACCTAAGAAGGAAACGACAGAAGTAGAAGAGACAGAATCCCAAACTGTGGAAAAGAAAAAAAGAAGAAACCGAAGAAGAAAAAAGAAGACCAAGAAAGAAACGACAAAACAAGAAGAGACCAGTGTTTTGCCGGACCGGACCGTTGAAAAACGCTCCGGACCGGTCCGGGCAAAACACTGGAAGAGACAGAATCACAATCGCAAACAGCAGAAAAGAAGTCGAAAAAGAAGAAAGATGAGACGAATAATGAAGAAACCAATGAAAAGGGAGAGACTGAAAAAAAGGAAAAGCAAGGTAGGACAGTATATTGTATAAGGGCATATATTGCGCATACCTTTGGGGAAGTATAACAGGTAGAATGAGGCTTTAAGACTGTTTTTACCTGAAATTAGGGTACTGGAAGGTAAGGTAGGGTAGAATATAAAGGCATGGTAGGGCAGGGCAGGGCAGGGCAGGGCAGGGCAGGGCAGGGCAGGGCAGGGCAGGGCAGGGCAGGGCAGGGCAGGGCTGGGCAGGGTAGGGTAGGGTAGGAAAGGAGTGAAGCATGAGACTATTGTACGTAATTTGTTGGGTCGTTTAACACCAAGACAAATATGAAATAAAGTCAAGAAAATGTTTTCTAATTTCTCTTAGGATATTTTGGTAGGGATAAGGTTGGGGGTAGGGTAGGGTAGGGTAGGCTAGGCTAGGCTAGGCTAGGCTAGGCTAGGGTAGGGTAGAGTAGGGTAGGGTAGGATAGGGTAGGGTAGGGTAGGGTAGAGCAAAAATATCACGTTTTCGATTTTTTTTGTTGTTAAACGAAGTAAAAGAAGAAATACGTTAAAATTTTAAAGTTATTTGTGCAATTTACAAAATAAACATAAAAGACTTGAACTTTAAGCTCAGCATCAGTCAAGATAGCCTTGATAATTCTAAAACTAATAATTTTTGTTTCATGTCTTTACGTTATGTTTCAAGCGAGTTATGCCCTGCGCCGATAATTTTAAGCGTCCGCCGAGTCTCCGCCGATACTCCGCCGACGATTGAAAATCAAAAACTTTGTCAAAAATGTCATTTTCAACCAAAAAGTTGACAAAAACTTAGAAAATTTTACCAAAAAAAGCATTTCCAACTGAAAACATGTGTAATTCGGGGAAAATGACTATTTTTTGAAAAATCATAGTGCCCTTAGTATGCACTTGAAAAATCTGAAATTTTGGGACAAAAAACCGCATGTGCCAATCTTTGACAGTGCCAAGTTTGGCATTTTTAGCGTTTTTTTCAATTAAAATATAACGTTTTAGTTTTTTTCGTTTTTCTTGGGACACCCTGTAAAAAACCTCATTTTATCATGGTCTTTATTTTTATGGACTTTTATGTTGAAATAGAAGAATTTAGAGTAAAATTCAGCGAATTTCAGCAAGTACAAACTAAAATAATGTCAAGATTTGACTTGTAAGTTGTTTGTCTTGTTTTTTTTCTTGGTTTAGGTAAACGAATATATATTTAAACGATTTGGCAACTTAATCATCAGTTTCTGTAGGTTATTTACTCAGGTCAAGCCCTTGAAATTGTTTTACATTATTTTTAGGTAACAATTGATAGCTTGCTCTTGTTTTGAAGCCAATAACATGGATAATCAGTAGGTAAGTAGTTTAGTTCATTTGATTTTTGTTTATTTAGGTGGAAAGTTTGATTTTTTAATAAATTGGACATTTTTCTTGATACTTGCTCATGTTAACGTCTTGGAATTGTTTTAGTTGAATGTTTAGGTAACAATTGAGGATTTTCATTTTGTTTTGAAGTCAATAACATGGAGAACAGATAGGAAAGTTTCTGTTTTGTATTTTTAGAGTTTTAGGTATAAATTTAGCTTATAAAACATGCTAAACACCACTATTATCCTTGGAAATATTGTTTTAGGTTAGTTTTCGGACATGTACTTGATCATTTCATTGTACGTTTGACTTGATGTTAGACTTTGAATGTTAAAATCGTAAGAATTGTCATTTTTGTATATTTTCAACCGGGTGGGCGGTGTGTCGCCGATGAAAACGTACGAGTTTTTAAAGAATCTATCGAATGCTCTGTTGCTATGCAATTACGTGGTGGAGATGTTCGACGAAAAGCCGCAGGCAGTGAGGATGATGACCTTTACCTTTGATAGTCGTGCTGGCTCTGTTACTAAGCATCAAATGACTTATCCAGTGTTTGAGAGCGGCGATTATGTTAAGTAAGGAAGGGGTAGGGCGTTAGGGGTGGTGGTTTGGGGAATTACAGTGGGAGTAATTTTACTTTAAGGAGGGGCTGCTTACAATAAATCATTTTTTGAGAATGTGAGCTTACTGTAGAGGTAAATTACTGTAAGTTTAATCCTAATTCTTTAGGCTATTGCGCTTTTCTAAAAAATGCTTTTCCGATGTTACTATAGCTATAGGTATGAAACTGATCTTTTTTATTCTAATCAATGACGTTTTAGACGTGAACACTACATGACCTTTCCAACTGATGAAGATATTAAAAGTGTCGTCATTTTGCAGCACAATTACACTTCTTTTGGAGGTTATATCACCAAGAACAACAAAGTATGCCACTTCGACAACAAACATTACGACGCATCAAAAGAGTCAGAGCGATGTCTGAACGATGGCCATATCTACGTCTTCAATGGTAAATTTGCATATATTCCAAAAGACTTGGAGGATAATATCACGCTTATTGAAAACGGAAGAAATAGGATTGTAAACGATGTCGAAGGCCTTAAAACACCACTTGGAGTGGTACAAGAGCAAAAAATGTTTGTTTATAAAGATAGTGGGAACAAGTGTAAGCAGATATGGTATGATAAAAGTGTTTGGAAATCGGTAGATTGTGAACGAAAGAAGTTATTGTACGTCGACAACAAGGGAAGGGATATGTGGTACTCTTTGGTAGGTTTTAATAACTTTGAGTTTTTCGAACGGAGCTAAAGTAGTATGGTATTGATACTTATGCTATTATTACTAGTACTGATCCTGATGTTAGTAGTAGTTGTCATTACTAGCATTGATACTGATGTCGTTAGTAATAGTATACTAGTATTGCTACTGATTTTCTTCGTAATAGTTAGTTTTAATACGGCTATTGATGGTATTAGTACTAATGCTGGTATTGATGTTATTGGTAACAGTTAGTGCTGTAACAACACCAGTATCAATATATACTAGTATTGATACTGGTGTTGTTACTAATACTTAGTACTATTACTGCTACTGATGTTATCAGTAATAGTATTATAGATAACTACGTTATTGGGGCTGTTACTGGTTCTGGGTTACTAGTATTAGGTGCCGGCAAAAGTTTTTCCACGATTTTTGTTTTTACCAAAATTTAATATTTAAAAAAAGAACATCAACTAATGAACAAATATATGTACCATTATTATCAACGACCTGTTGCCATTCCTTCGGCAGCATTTGGATTCAACTTCTATAGAAACCTGGAGTTTGAGAATGAGAGCAGGAGTTTTCGTGTAGGGACATTTCGGGTAGCGACTTTTCGGGTAGGACATTTCGGGTAATGGACTTTTTGGGTAGGGACTTTTCGGGTAAGGACTTTTCGGGTCATGAATATTTCGGGCAATGGTAATTTCGGGTAGGGATTGTTCGGGTAGCTACTTTTCGGGTTATCGACATTTCGGGTAGGAACTTTTCGTATAATTTAAAATATTAAGTTATGGATAATTACCGGCACGGTACGCTAACGTTCACAGTATTCTAGTTACCATGCGACCTTTCTTTTTTTCACTTTTTATAAAAAAATTATAACTACGATTTTTAACATTGCAAGTCATAATTTTAAGTCTGGAAATTTTATTGTAATTATCCATAACTTAATATTTTAAATTATACGAAAAGTTCCTACCCGAAATGTCGGTAACCCGAAAAGTAGCTACCCGAACAATCCCTACCCGAAATTACCATTGCCCGAAATATCCATCACCCGAAAAGTCCTTACCCGAAAAGTCCCTACCCGAAAAATCCATTACCCGAAATGTCCTACCCGAAAAGTCGCTACCCGAAATGTCCCTACCCGAAAAGTCACTAACCCACCATTATTATCAACGACCTGTTGCCATTCCTTCGGCAGCATTTGGATTCAACTTCTATAGAAACCTGGAGTTTGAGAATTGAAAAAGTTAGCCCACCATCTCTTGCGGTACTCTCGATTGTTAAAGTGTGTTGCTTTCAGGTGGTTTTGAAGAGAGTCGAACATATTATAATCTGTAGGCACAACATCAGTTGAGTACCGTGCATATAGCATCACAGCCCAGCCAAAGCTTTTCAGCTTGTGCTGGGTCAACTTTTTCATATAGGCGCGAGCAGTATCATGAATGAAGAAGGTTCGATTCTATTCACTATGCAATGCCGCCGCAACAGATTTAATTTGTCTACAGTAGACAACTACAGGAATCGTAGTTCAATGTGGTACCATTTCCTAGAACACAATATCTGTTGAGTTCCAGCTAACGCTGATCATCCTATACAGTGGGTGAAGATCAGGTTTTGGGGTTGGTGTACCTTGTTCTCCACGTGCAAGCCATTGTTCCTTCCTGGTGTGATTAACATACAGTACCCACTCCTCATCCCCATTAATCAAATTGTCAAGCCATTCAAAGTTCCTTGGGAATATAAACAAGTGCAACTTCCACTTAGCGTTTCAGGTGGTCGCTGTTCAAATCATGTGGAACCCCTTGACCATATTTCCATGATCTTCCAAGGTCGTGAAGTCTAGTTAATATAATAGAAGGATCACACTGAAGCTCTACAGTCAAATGAGTGCAGGTTTGTCTGGGGTCTTCTTCAATCAGCTTCAGAAGGTTGGGTTTCTTCAACGCTGATGATCTACCATATCGAACTTTTCGGACGTGTCAAAGTCACCGTTTCTGAACTTGTGGAACCAAACTTTCGTGGTGTCGTAAGAGACAACTGAAGGCCCTACAGCACTGCATATTTCCTTCGTCGCTCTTGTTGCGTTGCCGGGATTGCGGAATTTGAGAAGCAACACTGCCCAAACATGGTCATGTTTCACCTTGATTTCCTGAACCATCGTAAACAACAGAATGCTTGAACATGCAATAGTTTTTAGTCCTTGCACAACTCTTTATATAGGTTATCAACAGAAACTTCTAGAACTGTCTATAATTTTTTGGTAAATTTTAGAAAAATTGTGGAAAAACTTTTGCCGGCACCTAATACATATACTAGAAGTTATCTTTAGTAATTACGATAAGTATATGATGAGTACTAACACTGAGATTTTTATTACTATTCTTAGTACTTTTCAGGCATACATCAGCCTGGTTTCCAACTGTAAAATTAAAGCGACAGAGTCGGAATTAGCCAATACTTATGTATTGTTTGTTAAACCTCGGTCTTCGTAAGTTTAAAATTAAATTTTTTAAATGAAATTGATGCCTGTATGGTGTATTATGTACAATATTGTTTATATATAGGGTAAAATACGTCCTCCATTCTTAGCCTTGTTAAAATAAAGTCTGCTTCAGGGTGTACATAATCTTGATGGTCGCCGTACCATGCTCACTGTTCATAATCATAATAAAGTTTGTTGTCGTGTTTGTCTGCTTACATACGAAGTTCAAGAAACGCGATTCCTTGACGCAAAAACGACTTTTGGTAAGTTTTTGGGAATTTAATGGTCGTTTTAACAATTTCTTTGATAATTTCAAAAATTTAGTTAAAAATATTGTAAAACATATAAAAAGGCAACTATATTCAAGGCTTCATGTTAGTATCTTGACTTACAGAAACGGTATACGACTTTGAAATCGCTAAAAATCGAAAACCGTTTGACTCTTTTTTTCTTACAGGCTAACTTAATATGATACTCTGCAGATGCTCTGTAGTAAAACATTGAAAGCAGATTAGACAGACAATACATATTTTTTTGTTTTAGACAATCGACGAAGAGAGGTCGGATTGCTCGGGCGACTACTTGACTAGTACTTCATCAGGCCAGTCAAAGCCCAAAAAGACAAATTGGAAGAAGCTAAAGATGCCTAAGGTCATGAAGAAGAATAAAGACGACTTGTCTTTTGATGACAGTGCTAAAAATGTAAATTTTTCTTTCTTATACACTTTGCAACTATTGATTTTTTAAAAATCGGATTTAAAAAGATGTTTTTTTAAATTTTATCACGTTTTGTTTAAAAAATGACATGTTATAGGAGGCTTTTGAATAAAAGATCTTGAAAAAGTTATAAAACTTTCATTTTTAGAGATTTTGAATTACAATATTAACAAAGATTTTATTACTTAAAATTTCAGACAGACAATCCTCTGGGAAAACAAAAGAAACCGAAAATGCCTAAGGGTGAAAAAAAGAAAAAGAAGCCAAAAGCGAACGGTTCTCCGAAGAAACCGAAGGATCCCAAAAAGAATGGTAATAATGGTACAGGAAATGCAAGCCCGATTGATAAGAAGAAAGCAAAAAGAAAGGCTAACAACAATAATATCATTGGAGGATCAGAAGAGTAGGTCAGAATGTAGGGTGAGTGTTTGTAAAATACGTGGGTTCTTGTTTTTTCTAAATAAGAATTTTCATGTTTTTGGTCCTAAAATACGAGGTTTGGTCTTGAATTATTATTTTTTTTGTATTTAAAATACGATTTTTGATTACAATGTACCATTTCATTTTTTGATTTCAGGAAGCCAGCGCCATTTCAGAGCCAATCATTTGGACTAGGTCATACTTCAATTCATCATATAGTCGTAGAATCAACTCATGTTTATGACTTTAACGAATAAAAATGTTAGGACTAAATATGTTGATTTTTATTGGTTTTCCTATCATGTTTGATCATTTCTTTGTTGTAAAATACGATGTCGCTATTTATTGTTGTAAAGGTTTTTGATAAATATTGATTGAACCCAATATATCGACCGTTTTTGGCCGAAAATATCGTATCGAAAGCCTTGTTTGTGACGGATTACATGTTATTGTAGGCTTTTGATATGGAAAATGCTCAAGGAGTAATATTTCTTGTTTACTATAGCCAAAAACGTACCCTATAAGGCTGTCAAAAAAGTCTTGTCGTGATTTTACGTTTGTTTACACGTCAAAAAACGACAAAACTTTTAAAAACCTTGATTACAAAGAGTAATATACCCACTAGAACAACATAATCGAATATTTATTACAATATCTATCCTCTACACATTCTTTTTTTAAGTTTACAACGGGAAAACAGGGCAACAAAGCACCGGTCGGATGAGAGTTCACAAGAAACACACGAGAGATTGAAGAGAGAGCAGAGAAAACAGAGAGAAGACTTTCATTGTATTTCAAGAATAACATTAGTGGAGGCGAGGGTTTTTGGTACTGTAGCTTTGGTTATTACTGTCATCTTAAATTTTTTGATTTTTTTTGAAATTTGGAAAATTTTGTTTTGGAAACGAAGTTTTTTCATCATGAATAACCAAAATCGTATTTTACAAAACTATAACTCCTTTTTGTAAAAATATAACTAAAAACTACTGAAAAATATACCTGAATTAGTATTTTTTCGAAAAAAACACAGTAACCCCCAAAGTACAGTAACCCTCGTATCCATTGTAACAACAAAGTCAATTTTAGTTAGATTAATGTTTTCATAATCGAAAAAACCAATACTTATGATGAATATTAAAACAATATAGTCTAGCGGGTTTATGAATGGATACTGGCTGGTGACAACACTGGTATACTGTAACTTTCGAAACGTTCGATTTCAAATCGAATTTTGCCGCGATTTTCGTGTTTTTGGGGTGGAATGTCATTGTTTATTGTACTTTAAGTACATCATAGGTTTGAAAATAAGGGGTCAAGTCTAGTTTTTTTGTTGTTATATTGTTATTGGTCCAAAAAAGAATGGCAATTTTCAAAAAAAAAATAAAAAACAAAAAAAAATAAAATATTTCAAAAAATTTTTAAAATTTTTAATTTTGACTCTGGGAACCATGTTTTTAAATCCAGCCCAAAATTCTAAGATTTTACCCCGCCCAACCAGCGAAACACGAAAATCTTAGCATAACGTTTCAGGTGCGAAAAACGACAAAATCTGACCGGTTGATGATGGGGGTAAGGTTAAGATTGGACGGGAAACAATGAAAAATGCTTTGGCATTTGCAAAACGATATCAATTAGGCTTAAGCGCAGTTATTAAAGGTGGCGGCGTTGTTCTGGTTGAAGGTCTTGATGTTCTCCAATGGCGTGATCATGTTGAAACTGCAATGGGTTGGGTGTAAGTAAAGTTTTGGAGCAGTAAAGTGATATTTTTTTAATTTTTGATAATGCTGCTCTTAAAAATTATTTTTTTTATTAATTTACCTCGCCCTTACACACCCGAAATGCCATTTATAAAATTTACCCTGCCCTTACTTGCTGAAAATGCCTTTTTTTAAATTTACCCTTTCCGTACATGCCCAAAATGCAATTTATGAAATTTACCCCGCCCTTAAAATCCAAAAAGTCCTGACATATTCAATCACCCCTTAAATTTTTTTTTCAAAAATTTTACCACGCCCCCAAAAAAAATCAAAAAAATTACCCCGCTGTCCGTTCCTGACCGTTCATCCGTGCCTGAACGTTCTCCCTTTGGATGGAACGGTGAAAGAACTCGAGCGGGTTCATCGAGTTCCCGATCATCTGATTCGCCTGATTCGCGATATTCGAGTAGCCGTAGGAGGTGGCCGTCACGGTGGCGGTGGCACTGTTTTGGTTGGTCGACGTGGTACCGTTGGTGCCATTCGGGATGATATTGGCCGCTAATGCTTGACCGTTTTGGGTGTTGGTGGTGGCGGACGAGGTGGCTACGGCCGCCGCCGACGCCGCGATTTGAAATGAGCCAGAGACTGAAAGGTGGGTAATATAGGGTTGGTATAGTAAGTACTATAGAGTTTATAAAGTAAGTGATGACTTAGTTCTAAACTCAATAAAGTTTTGGCGTTTTTTCCCATGCAACACATAGCAATTTGACGACAAAACTTTTCTAACGCCTGAACAGTACAACATTTCTCTCCAGTTAGAACGGGTATGTACTGTATTACAAAGAAGTACTGTATTACAGTGAAGTACTGTATTATAAAAAAGTGCTACCTAAAAATCAACTTAATGTAATAAACTTACTCAGCGAGGTTTGTCCGAGATTATTAAGTTGATTAAAGTTGTTTAGTTGATTGAGACCTTCGATGCTTTCTGAGAAGTCGCTGTAGTTGTTGTACTTGCTGAAGAAGCAATATTTATATTATTTTTTGAAGCCAAGACTATACTTTTTAATGTTCTAGGTTTTGATTTTAAAAATATATAATATATACGAAAAATGTAACGAACTGCCACGATTTTAAAAAAATGTAACGAAATGTCACAATAATTACCGAATTTTCAAAAATTTAAATTTTTGTTTAAGAACGTCACTACTTTTTTTAAAAATTTGAAAAGTTTTACATTTTGTGTAAAAATGCAACGAAATGTCACAATATTTGTTTAAATGCAACGAAGTGTCAAATTATTTATCAATTTAAAAAAATTAAAATTTGTTAAAAACGGCATAACTTTTAGTAAAAATAGAAAAATTTTACATTTTCTGTAAAAATGCAACGAAATGTCACAAATTTTTAAAAATGTAACAAAGTTTTACATTTTTTATCGAATTTTTAAAAATCTACCGTAGAAAACAATCAAAGTTAAATTTGCTTTAAAAATGATAAATTATAGTAAGAAAAACAAAAGATTACCTAAATCTAGGCCGATCCGCATGTTTGGCCATGTGTTTCTCCAGGTACAGCGCTTGAGTGTAGGATTTGCCACAAAACGAGCAAATGTGCACCTTCAAGTGTTTCGACTCTTTGTGCTTGGGAATGTGCTCCAATAAAGCTGCTTCGTCGTTAAAACATTTGTAACAACTGAAATGGCAGTTTTTAAAAATTTTAAAATAGGTCCCTTTTTTATTATTGTCTATGTCATATAGGTATACTATGGCATGTCTTTCTTGTGCCATAGCTTCTATTAGGTCGTTCAAATAATTCTGTGCTCTCAATTTTGTTTATGATTTTAAACATAAACTAAAGGGCACAGAATGACTTGAACAACCTAATAATACTAAACTATAATATATGAAGACTATCTACTGAATCAAAGTAAATAGAAAGTGTACTACACAGAAAGTATATAGAAAATAGAAAAAGTAAAGTAGACTTACGAATTGCATTTGAATGGCTTGTCAGCCTGATGACAACGTGAATGCGACTGTAGATTCGACAGCTGACTGAATGATTTGTCACAGCCAGCGATTTTACACTAAAAAAATCAATAATTGAGCGGAATGTCACATTTTTAACAAAATATATTAAATTTTAAAACAAGCATTTTAAAATAGCATGGCTTTTATATAAGCGTGTTTTTAATTCTAGAAAGCCAAAAGTTGACATTTCGTCATCGGTTTTTGAATAATTTTAGAAATTGATAGCAAAATGTCAAATAATGTAAAAAATTGTTTTTATCTGGGCTTAGTAACAACTTTTGTACCGTTTTTCATATTTTTTTATTTTTAAAATAACAGAAAATTTGAAAACTTAAAAAACCAATAACAAAATGTCACAAAAAAATTTTATTTTGAATTTTAAAAAACTTAAAATTGAAGATTTTGTACTTTTATATTGATAACAATGACAAATTGACCAAAACACTTTACAATTGGACGAAATGTCAAAATCAATAACCATAAAAACCATCAAAACCCACTTTATAAGGCTTCTCGCCCGTGTGTGTCCGAATGTGTTGTTGAAGATGCGACAATTGTGTGAATTTTTTGTTGCAAAACTGGCACGGTCCAAACGGTTTGATGCCCAAATGGATCCGCATGTGCTGTGCCAGGTAGGAGTTGTTGGCGAAGGCCTTGACACAATGGGGACACTTGTACGGCTTGTTGTCCCCGCGCATGTTGCTCATCTGAGAGATCTCCTTTGATTCGAATCCCTGGAATGAAGAAATTTTGAAATGATTTTTTAAATAAAAAATGAAATTTTAAATTTTAAAAATTTTTTAATTTTGACAAATTATTTTAAATTTTTTTAAAAAAATTTTAAAATTCAAAAACTGATTGACTGGTTATGTTTCATTGGAATGTATTTTTGACTGTTTTACTAATTGTCGCTACTTTTCAAGAATATGCTACAGAACTGACAGAAAGAGTGGAAGATACGAAGGTAAGTATATAACTGTGCTATGCTATTACAATCTTTTTTTATTTACTTTTTTAAATGAAATTTTGGTTAAACTAAAGACTAGAAGAGCTAAGGCTACAGTTATGACCAATGCTGTGATTAGGGCTAGAGCTAAAGTTAGGGCTAGGGTTAAGAGTAGGGCCAAGGCTTGAGTTAGGAGTAGGATTAGGTTTAAGGTTAGGTTTAAAGTAGATCTAAAGTTAGGAATATGACTAGGGCTAAAACTAAGAAGACAGAGCCTATAAGATAACAAGAAAAATGTGTTTACCATAGTAAGAGCTTGCTTTACTATTTTACTCAGTAAACAAGTTAAGTAGACTTAGATAGTATAATATGTTTAATATATTAACTAAGCATAAGGCATATCTACTATTCCTGTTTACATAATTTTGTTTCAAGCAAATTTTTTGAAATTAGAAGGATGGTACTACTAGCCTCTACAAGCGTTCAAGTAGTCCTAGTGGCTTTATAGAGCCTTTGAATGATACTATTGATCTAAAATTGGAATTTGGTACTGATCATATTTTTGATGGAAACAAGGATAAAAATGGTACTACTAGTCTCTACAACATGACAAATCGTATTAATACGCTCTACATGATATCAAATGATACTAATGATCTCTACGGTGATTCAAACAGTACCAATGACTTCTACGATGATAATAGTACGGACATGCTCTTACAGCTAGATGATTCTCTATTCAATACAACTGATATGGTAATGGAAATATTTGGAAATGAAACTGACTATGAATACATCATTGAAAATGGCACTATACCGAATGGCACTATTCCAAATGGAACATATATAGAAGATTTGACTGACTTTAGCTACATGGGTATGGGTATACTTGGGTGGACTTCGTCCATTATGTAAGTTATGGTATTTTACTTGAATAATTATAAAAGTTATGATATTTTACTTATCCAATAGTACAAGTTATGGTATATTAATTGAACAATAATGTAAGACATTGTACTTTACATAAATTTTAAAACTAAAACTATTCATTTCCAGCTTAATACTAGGCTTTATCTTTTTGATCACAGCCGTGTTCCTATGGTGGTGCCGATATCAACAAGAATTGGACTGGGACTTCTACGAACGATATTATACTAGGGTCTTGATCAAGCTGAAACAAGAAGAAGAGCCCGAACCTCGTTCACGCTCAATGAGGATCGAATAAACATTCAATTACTATTTTGGGATTCAGTTTTTGATTCGAAATTTGCTGCGGATATCAATATAGATATTGTTATAGATTAGTAGTTGTCTTAAGCAAAGCTTTAGCCCTGGCTTTAGTACTAGATCCTCAGTTCTAGCTATAGCCCTAGCAATAGCCCTACTTTTAGTCCAAAGCCCTAACTAAGAGCCAAAGCCCTAGCGCTAGCCTTAGTCCTAGTCTGCCAGTCCTAGCAATAGCCCTAGCTCTTGCTGTAGTTCTCTCCTTAGCCCAAATTCCTAACCCTAGCCGTGGTTTTAATCCTAGCCCAGAGCCCTGACCGAGAGCCTTAGTTTTAGCTCTAGCCCACATCCCTAATCCTGGCCCTGGCTCTAACTCTAGTCCTAGCCCAGAACCTTAGCGCCATCCTTAGCTTTAGATTAACTTTTTGCTATAGTAGCCCTAGCTTTAGTCAAGAGCCCTAGCCCAAAGCCTTAGCTCAAAGCCTTATCGTAGAGCTCTAGTTTAGAACCGTAGCTTTAGTCCTTGCCCTAACCTAATTAACAACATGACTTTTTTGGCCTAAACCTCTCCACTTTTGCCCAAAAAAATCCAACAAAAATAAAGTTTCACCCAAAAAACCCCTTCCCAGAAATCACCCCGAAAATCGCCACCCAATACGGTAGGTATTGCGAAAGGTCTCGACATAACCACGACCACTTCGAAAGGCTGCAAAAAGTGGGAAAGCGAGAGACAAGTGCTGTCTAATCAGTCAACAAGCCCTCAGGCATTGTAAAAACTCGCTGATTGGAGGGAATGGGGAAAGTGTTATTTATGAGCGTTCGAATTCACCAAATTTCGCTTTTCGACGGTTACAAACGGGAAGAGTGGGGAAAAGTTGAAAAAAGGTGAAGATCGGGAAAGGAAAGGTTAAATGGTGATTAGTAGTTTAGGTTTAAGGGCCGGGGAAGAGGGGGGGGAGAAGAGAGGAGGGGTAACTTAAAAAGAGATAAAGAGGGGTGGTATAAGGAATAGGGAGATAAGAAAGAAGATAACGAGTATGGCAGCATAGAAAAGTCAATAAGAAGGGGTAGAGTAGAAAAAACACAAAAAATATTGTGGTAGTGGTATTTTATTTCTTTTCTAGAGGCATACCCTAGGGAAAGAGACGCTCTTGAGCCGGACCTACATTTCAAGCTTAACCTGCGGGACAAGCCTAACTTTTAGACCTGGCCTCTTTCAATTTTAGCTCAAGACTAGTCTGTTCTGTCCCGATCCGTCGAGCCAGGCCCGACTTGCACGCTTCGTTTCTTAAAGACCGTTTGTCAATTTTTTAAGATAGCTCTATCTTTAGGATTAGCAAGAAAAAGTTTTAAAACTTTTCTTTTTTTCTCTTCTAACGTCAATAATTAATTTTTTTTTCAAAAATTATAATAAGTTTCGCAGTAACTCTAAAGAAAATTATGGTAAAATACGTTACTTGCTGTGCTTCTTCTAATTTACTTTTTATTGACATTTAAAAAACATTATTTAAAAGGTTATTAAAAATAAATTGTCATGAGATTGTAGTGTAAAGCAAGGTACAACTGACTGTATGCTAACACATGATAGCTTTTTGATCACTTATTTTTTTATCAACTGGTAAGAAAGAATACATAAAAATAAAGGTGACACATCGGTTTACATTTAGATTTTTTTTGAAAAGAGAGTTTTTGAAAATTAAAAAGTAGAGTAGGAGTAGGATAAGGCAGGATAGGGCGGGGTACGGTAAGACAAGGAAAAGTAAGGTAAAGTATGATAGGGTAGGGTAAAGTTGGATAAGATGGAGTAAGGTAGGGTTGGGTAAAATTTTAAAACATTGAAATTAAAAGCCGAAAACTTACTGGGTACAGAAGATCAAGTGCCATATTTGAACCCAAGTCTCTAATAACAAGTACTGTAATATAAAATTTACTGTGCTTTCTACTATACATCTTATATTATAGTTAAAACGACATTGTAACGAAAATTCATTCAACTCAGCAAAAAAGGCTACTTTCTCTCTGTTTTCAATAGCGAGAGTCTACAATATGATGCTGTATAAAAATACCGTATGACTAGGATTCAGAAACGTAGGTTCAGTGCGGCTCATCCTGGCCTTACACTCGGGCCAGGGCGGGCTTGAGCAAAAGGTGAAAAAGGTTAGATTCGAGCCTGGACCGGCTTCAAAAGTAGTCCCAGGCTTAAGCCGGCTTCAAAAGTAGGCCCGGCCCGGAATCCTCTGTAGACCCCCTGTGTTATGTTAATTAAAAGCTACGTCAAATTTTAAAAAAAGTTTTAAACCCCCATTCCCATAGCTATTTATTTCGAAATTCAAATTCAAAAAATGTCACAAAAAACAGCTGGACACGAAATGTCACATACCCAAAAAAAGTCCAATAAAAAGTGGCGCTTTGAAGATTCGCGCGGAACCAATCCCTCCGCCCCCCTTTTGCCCCGCTCCCCGCGGATCACCCCGCCTTGGAAGGGCGATTTGTAATGCGTTTTGTGGGTTATATCAAAGGGGGATAGCTACACTAATATTTTTGATTATTAAACTAATATCGTTGTAGGTCGTTATACAGAAGTTAACCATTGTATAATCAAAATGAAACGATTTCTTGCACGTATTTTACAAAATAACAAAAAACCAAGTTAAAAATCTAATTCAAAATTTCAAATTGTACCTTTAAACTCAAAATTCAAAAACCTAAGCCCACTTCTTCACCGACTGGACACCGGTCACCCTCGCCCCCATAAAAAAAACGGCTGTCACTGTTTCGGAACACTTCGAACGCGTGTTTCAAAGCGCTTTTTTCGAAATTTTTTGTTTGAAATATGCAGATTAACGCGGACAAAAAATGGCTGAAAAACCATTGTCCAGCCGAGTGACCAAAATGGCTTGGAATTAGTAGGAAGTTAGGGGAAAGGGGTAAGAAGATTGAAACGTAAGGGGAGAAGGTAGAATTAGTAGAAAGGTAGAAGAAAAGAGTAAAAAAGTAAAAGAAGAGAATAGAAAAGCAAGTGTAAAAAGTAGAAAAGTAAGGCAAAAAGGAAGAAAAGTAAGGGAAGAAAGTCGAAAAGAAAAAGTAAAAGGCAGAAATGTAAGAGGAGAGAGTAAAAAATAAGACTAGATATTAGAAAAGTAGGAAGAAAGGGTAGAACTAGTAGAAAAGACAGGATAAAAAAAAGAAAAGTAAGAAAAAAAAGCAGAACTAGTAAAAAAATAAAAAGAAACGGTAGAAAAGTAAAGGAAAAAGGTAGAAAAATAAGGTGGAAAGGCAGAATTAGTAAGTGAAAGATGTAGCAAAGCAAGTTAAAAAGATAGGAAAGTAAGGGTAGGGGGTAGAAAGATAAGGCTAGAGAGTACAACTAGTAGAAAAGTAAAAGCGAAAGGCAGAAAGTTTGGAGAAGAAGGTAGAAAAGTAAGAGGAGAAGTTAAAAATCTAGAAACTCTCCCACTACTTCAATTGAACTACTAGTGCTAAGTGGTGTAAGCTGATAAGTATAATATAAAGTTAAGGTGAAATACGGTAACTATACTGTTTCTCAATAAAAATATAATTAATATTTAACTGTTACAGTGTACTTGTTGCCTATACCTAGCCTATTCTTCTAGACCCTTATAAGCTAAGTCTAGGCAACAAACCTTAAAGCCAATTCCAATACCAAACTCTGCCCCTTGATCTCCTACCCTCACCCACAAACAACAAACAATGTCCTTTTAGCGTTGACCTGTTAACCCGAAACAACAATAAATAAAAGCGTCGCTGTTCGCCGTTCCGTGCCTTTGTCCATAAACGGAACAGCAAAAAAAGGCTGTGCATCCTGGCTCTATTACCCAATTTTTATGCAGAATTAGTTTTTTTCTTGTGGTCAGCGACATCCTCTTTGCAATTTTGAAATAATCTGACAACAAATTTGAGAGAGTATAGAGATTGAAGAAGGTGTCAGGGAACAGTGAGGTAGATGTGGTCACAGAGGATAGTAGATTTTGATTTTGAGACAGGGTAGGGAGGGCAAAGGTGGTGATTGACAAGTATGAATATTAATGTACGATAAGATGATGACCAAAGGAAAATTTTTCTTATTTTAAAAATCTCCTAAAATGTAAATTTTGAATTATATTGAAAATTTAAACAATTTAAGGATAGGATCTGGTATAGTAAAGTATTTTTAAGGCAGTGTAAGAGAGAACCAGACTGGGCAGGGTAAGGTATTTTAGGATAGTGGAACGCAACACAGGGTGGTGTAGGATATATATATCCTACCCTACTAGGTAGGCTCTTATCCTAGTAGGGTAGGATAGGAGTCTACAAGAAGATGTAAGAATGAAACGGCAACAAATTTAAAAGAGATAGGTTACTTTTTCCTTACATCTCATGTTTAACCTAATCTACTTTCCAGGCTTAACTAAACTTTATAATTTTGTAATTTTATTTTTTTTTCAAAACCTGATCAACCTAAACTAATGTAACATGCTGACCATAAACTAGTTTGTCAAATTTGATAAAGATCGCTGAGAATCGCCAACTTTTCCCACTTTTTCACAATACAAAGTGTCATTTTCTAAAGAAACTGGGCAATTAATCAGTGCAGCGATACTTTACACTCGAACAATAATGTTTTATTGCTTGTATTGTTGTATTCTTACAAAGCAAATTTTTGCTTTTTGTCTAAAATTAACCTAAAATTATAAAAAACTCAAAACTTAAATTTTTTTTTGACAAAGCTGAATAGGCAGTACGGTAGAGTAGGGTTGCGCAATGTAGGGTAGGATAAGGCAAGCTAGGTTAGAGTAACATAAGAGAAGATAGGGTAGTATAAGGTATATTATGTAGGGTATAGTAGGGTAGGGTAGGGTAGGGTATAGCTTTTACCTTTCGATTGTTGTTTTCGTCAATATCCCTCTGGTTAAAGAAGGTCCGAGTTACGGTAACCATAGTACGAGGATCATTTTCATTTATCATCATTAGTTCGTCGTCTGCCATTTTCATTTTTATATTTGATGTACGGTAGGTATATTATGTTACTAATCGATAATGTAAAATAAATATTTAGTCAGATTAGAAAAATCGTATAGTAATTCAAATATATTACTGTAGTTTATCACAAGATTAACTAGAATTACCTATGTGGCTAATAGTACCTGTGATACTACTAAGTATAAAACAACTATTAATTTAAATATTTTATCACACAGTAAAAATACTCTTGATAACAGTAAATAATGCCGAAGCTACTACCTAAGACAATATAAAGCCAAACTCAAGTAGTAATTAGTCGCCACAGCCAAGATGTCAACGTAGCAAGAGTAGAGTTTCAAAAATTCGTAAAAACTCAAGACATTAAAGTAAATTGTAATGGTAAAAAAGAGGACGTGGCCCGCCCATTACTTAGATAGTAATGGGCGGGAAAATGTAATTGTACCTTTAAAGTTATTGTACAATAGGTAAATGGCATTTGAATACTTTACCCGGAAAACACAGTATGATTAATTGCAACGTACGAAAAGAGATAAAATACGCTGTGTTCATCACGTAAATGTAGGAAAAACTTATATAACTCAATTTTTTTGATTTTTTGCCGTTTTGTTATAAAGTTTAAAGATTTGATAAATTTTAAAAAATGACTTTTTTGATTACAGCCAAGGTTCTCAAGAGCTTTGTTCTGTCAATAGGGCAGCTTCGGCTTTAAAGCTAGAACAAAAACAAAAATTGATAAAAAAAAGCAGAACCGGAGCTGAATTCAGAACTAAAAAAGGTCGTATTTTAGAATTAAAACCCCTAGAAAGCAGGGCAGTGTAAGACAGAACAAGGCTGAGCAAAATAGAATAAAGAAAGGTAGAGTTAGCTTGAGCAGAATAAAATAAAACAGGGTAGGGTAAGAACTTTATTCAAATTACGAATGCTTTTGGTTTTTTGTTGCTCACAGCAATGCTATATTGTAAACACCAAGTAAAAGTACCCTTCTTCCTTTTTTCAAAACCCTACTCCCTCATATCTTTTTTTCCTCTTGCTGAGGTAAAATTACTTTTTTCCTTAAAAAATTAAAAAAAAAAATTAAAAAAACTTTAAAGTAGTCAATAACTAACTCTTCTATTGTTTAAAAATGCTTACAATAAAGCTTACAATTAATAGTACAACCCAGTAAAATTTCAAAACATCTTAAAGGTTTATGCACTTTTATCTACAGTTCTTCAGAATTATAGCCTTACAATGAATTTCGTATTTTAATACGAAATTCTTTAAAAAGACAATTAATATATGTATGCTATAGTATAAACAAATGTCATTATTACAACAATAAGAGTTGTTTATACAAAAGTACAGGTAATATTTAAAAATTTACAGTTTTGGCTAGAGCATGTGATTTTAGGTACTGTAAGGCTGTAGGTTACATCGAGATGGCAAAAAAGCCTTGTTGTTTTTGAAAGTAGAAAGCAATATAAATAACGATAAAATCTAGTTAATTAAACCAAACGTGTTTTACCTTGTTAGCTTAACTTTATTATGTTAAAGGCTACTATTATCTCTTACTTACCATATGAACTAACTAGTCATCTTACATACTCAGACTTCATTACCTATTATAACAATAAGTATAATATAACAACTCTAATATCAATATTATCAATTTACATACTATCTTATAATTATTATGCTGAAACGTTTATAGCTTTTGTACTATATAGTACAAGTAACTTTTCGTTGCCAAAAGTTTTTAATAGTCACGCTGTTTGTACGTTTTACTATAGAATTATGCCGGCCGCATGACTATTACTACATTAAAGCAACATTGAATTATACGTAACCATAATTGCTCATCACAAGGGTTTTTATTACTTGTAATCAAAATGCTTCAGTACTATTAGCTGGGGGGGAGAGGAAGGGGGGAGTTAGAGTTAATGAGAGAGGAACACCCTACCCTACCCTACCCTACCCTACCCTACCCTACCCTACCCTACCCTACCCTACCCTACCCTACCCTACCCTACCCTACCCTACCCTACCCTACCCTACCCTACCCTACCCTACCCTACCCTACCCTACCCTACCCTACCCTACCCTACCCTACCCTACCCTACCCTACCCTACTCTACCCTACCCTACCCTACCCTACCCTACTAATCACATCACCCCACATGTACCATGATCTTTTATATGCTATGTTGTTGCAGTAATACTAAAATCTTTGCTTAAATGTAACCATTTCCCGTAAATTTACACTACCACACCTTTTTTACTATAAAAATCGCTTTTTGTTGTGTTATATCACGTTAAAAACGATTGAAAAAGCTGGCACGAAATTAGGAGGTCCGGTGAAAAACGACCGGTAAATTGTTCTTTGTGCTCTTTTACAACTAAATTTACTGCACAGTGTAAGAGATTACATTTGGGTGTAGATGTAGATGTTTGGAATTCTAATATGCTTATTGTAAGGTAGTAATACATAAGAATGTACAAGAAAGATGACATAAGGGTTGCTATTGTAATACAGTAACTTTTATAATACAGTAGGATGTTATGTAAAACGTTTTACTGCAGTAACTCTTGCACTGGTTTTCAAGATACGACAACAACAATTTAATTTTCAAAAAATAACTCTATTCTACTATAGACAATGTAGATATACTATAAAAACTCAGTAAAACTCGTAGTAATTGTAATAATTGTACTCTTACACATATTATACTATAACATCTTTTTTTACCTTTAATACTTACTATAAGTACATTTTTGTATCCACATGTTTACTCTCTCCTCAAAAACCTATAGTCAATATACATTCATCATTTCGTATAAAGATGTAACATCAATTATATGTATTAGATAATAGTAAAGCCTTATGAGTAATATAAGGTAAAGGAGTGCAAGTAATGTAATTAATATAGTAAAGGGGTATGGGTAGTACAAATATAATACTAAAGTAAAGAGGTATGGCTAAGACAAGTACTATGATAAAGAGGTAAGAGTAAGACCGGTACTATAGTTAAGGGTTATGTGTAATATAATTACTATAGTAAAGAAGTATGAATAATAAAAGTACTTTAGTAAAAAGATATACAGTAAAAGACTATGTGTAAGATAAGGCAAGTACAAGATTTCAGGACTAAAGTTTTTGGAAATAGAAAAGAATTGATAATGTAAAATACGGAATGATGTGCACTAAAAATATTTGCTTTGCACAAACTTTGTTTCCGGTTTTTGAAAAAAAAAATCAAATTTAATCAAAATTAAAAATTTTGTATCCCCCAACCCCCCCCCCCCCAAAGCTAAAAATAAAAAAAAATCCCCCCCCTCACACAAAAAAATAAAAAAACTTCCCCCCTCCCCTCCGTCCTAACTTGCTAAATTTTGTTAAAATTTTAATTTGCTCCCCCCCCCCTTCTCCAAAAAATTAAGAATTAAAAAGCGATAACAGTAAATGTGACCATAAGCACGAGCAGTAGCCCCAGAATGCCCTCAAGGTTTAATCGTTCGAAAAGCGAGAGAATATGTGGAAGACGTCGTTTCGACGTTGGTGGTCTCACACCGAATTCCTCCCTTTTTAATGTGACTTTTGCGAAAGAATATAGCTTACAAACTCAGACATTGCGACGACTGATAAGAAAGTATGTTGTAGACTAGGTATTATTAAAAGTGTTGGTTTGATAGGGTTTAAATTGGATTATGACAAGATTTTAAAGTGGAGTAAAAGTTTTGTCGTTAGATCGCATTACTATTCAAAGGAAAAAACGACAAGACTTTTATGATAAGATTTTTGTTACCCTACCCTGCCCTACATTACCCTACCCCATACAACTTTAGCCTCCGCTCTTTCCAAAGCTAATACATCTTTTTGGTACTAATAGTATATTAGGCCGTTCACTTAATTCTACGCCCCTTTCTGAGCAATTTTTCGTTGTTATGGGGCGCAAAATTAAGTTAACGACCTAATACTTTTCATCTACAATATTGGTTGATTTTTAAAACAATTTTTTGACGACAAAACTTTTTACTGTGAGAGTTTATTATAAAATAAAAAAATTGTCATACCTGCTTACACATTAGTTTATAAAGCATACAATAATTCAAAAATTTAGGTAAAATACGCTCTGGCAAGTATTATGAGCCTTATTACTAGTAAAAATAAATTGTAATTCATGTATAAAAACCTCTAACGAAAGTTCAGTATAACAAACAAGTTTCAAATCCTCGATCGATTTGTTATACAAGAGTTCCCCAGAAATATCAAAATTTTTAAAATTTAATCGCAAAAAAAAAGTTAATTTAAAAGAACACTTTAATTTGGAAAAAAGTTAAAAAGTAAAGTAAAAGTCAGACTAGACAAAAAGGTAAAAGTAGCCTCAAACTCTAAAGCGTAACAAACGTTACAACACATCAGAGAGCATCAACTACGGTAGCTACTAGAGTAATACAAAACTAGAAATAAAAAAATTTTAAAATGTTTAAAATTAAAAAAAAATTTTTTTACCTTCCCCCCCCCCCCCCCCCCTTCAACAAAAAAAAATTTTTTTTTAATTTTAAACTTGCTTTTCCTCCTCTAGCAATTTAAAAAAAACTAACATTTTTTTTCAAATTTTACCCCTCCCATCCACACCCACCTCTCTTGCTCTCTAACATCCACCCTTACTGTTCTGATAACCCCTTAAACCCATACCCTTAATTTAAAACCCTTTACAACCCAAAAAGTACATATTTCTTTCTCCATATCAAGATACGACGACAGTGCTTTAAGCTTTAAAGTTTCTTAAGTGCGCCACGACTTTTTAGTCATAAATTTGTGGAGAAAAAAGTTTTATGTCATTATAAAAAATGACACTTCGGACCACAAAAAAACTGTTTATTTTACTTTTTACGGGCATTTTTGTAAAAGTGGAACAGTGTCGTAAAAAAGTCATACAGGCGAGGGTTTAAGGCTTAATTTGAGGGGTTTGGAGGAGTGAAGTTAGGCAGGTTGCTGTAGCTTTCTTTAGAGTATGTTAATAAGGCGAAGGTTTAAGGTTTAATTTGAAGATTTTGAAAAGGCAAAGTTATTAAAAGATAGCGTAAAGTAGGTTTCTGTAGCATTCATTAAAGTACAGTAACTTTAAAAAGCACTTTTTTAAATTAGTGCAGTATGAGCTACTGTAATTTCAAAACCATTATCTTTTTAATAGTCCAGTATTATTTGACTTTAAATTTAAAAATACAGTACGTCTTAGCACCAAGTGTAAAGCTAGAATGTTGTAAGCTAACGTATTTTACCTTAAAAGAAAAATTTTATCAACGTTGTATCGACATGTATATCACCCATACAAACTCTAAATACCTTATTTTAGTCGCCATAGACATGCTACAATCCCCAGTACCATCCTGTACTATTACCTCACTCATGACAATTTTTGGCTGAACTACCGGTAAAATAAATGTTTTCTCTTTTGAAAGTGCCCTTTTACATAAAAAAAACTTTGAACAGACAATGTTTTATAAAACTAACTCACTTAAATCTACAATTCAAACTCAAATATAACTACAATTAAAGCGTCTACAATTAAATTTGCACTTTTAAAGCTTTTTATAGCTTTTAATAGAGTCTATCGAGTAAATAAGTTACTTTTAATAAGAGGGTGATAGAAGATAAGACACTTGCTTTATGTATGATAGAAAGAGCAAGGTAGCGTGTCTGTTACAATAAAAGACAATATTTTTTAAAGTTACAGTTGTAAAAGCCTAGTGAAAAGTGAAAAAAACATATTGTTTTAATAATTCTGTGCCCCTAATCCCAAAAATTTGCTTTGAGGTAGAGCACTGAATTAGTTGAACAACCTAATAGTGAAAAGTGAAGAAAATTAAAGTTGTACGTACTAAGAAGTCTTACCAAGAAATCAAGCTTACTTTACTTATTATCATAATAGTGGTACCTTTTTTGGTACTAGTAGTACCTGTTTTAAATATAAAATTAAAAATTACTTTTAAAACGCTTGGTTTTTAAATTTAAAATAAAATTAAAAAAAAAATTTGGTACTACTGATACACTTTTTGGTACTATTGGTAGCTTCTTTATAAAATTGCATAAAAAGTACTTTTAAAACTGGTTTTTTACTTTTTACTTACAAATTTTTCCAAAAATTTAGTTTTTTTATTAGTACTATTGGTATCCTTTTTAATAAATTTGGTACTAAAATGACATTTAGTAAAACTGATACTACTATTAACAATACCTTTCCAAAAATCTACAACGCATTTCACAACAACAACTTTTCTGAAAAACCAACCTTGTTCAATCCGGCAGACCAATCGCTCATCCTATTTTCGTCGTTCCAACCACCAAAGTCCGGAATTTTGGTCGAAATTTTGGCGGGAAATTCGAATCGATAAAGTCTTTACTAGCACCAACAACTGATTGTGACTGTTTATTTAGAGAGAAATTACAATTCTTTGCGTTTACACATTCAAATATCAACAATCTTGCGTCGAAACAAAGAGATTCTATCTGAAAATGGCAGGAATTAGTGAATTTCAAAAAATTTTTAAATTTAAAAATTTAAAAAAACGCAAAAAAAGTATCAGTGGTACATGTACATGCTATATAACGCTTATTTTGACTCCAATTTTAATTTCAAAATTGCAAAAATCAAAAAAAATAAATTTCGAAAAAAAATTTTTTTGTCGCAAAAAATTAAAATTATAACGAAATCAAAGTTCACATAGTGAAACCATATATAAAAATGCTATAACATCCGCTAACAACTTTAAAATCCGTTAAATGTAATTAGATTTGTTTTATTCGAATGTAAATGTCGCACTGACCACACATTCAGTTTTTAGATGTCATAAAATGTGTATGACAAGTTAAATAATGTCCAACAAGGGATTGCTGATAGGGCTGGCTGTATCGTATTTTATAATATAAGGAATATATATTTTTAGATTTTTTTAAAAAATTTGATTTTTAAGTGGCAGAAAAGACTTGTGGTCATTTTGTATTGAATTTCACTGGGAAAAACGACAAAATTTTTTAATGGTTGGTTAATGCCCTAAATGTGAACTGGTACTTATCTTAAAACCATTGCCATGCCTAAACACATCTTTAAGATTCAAAAATGATTTGAATAATTGAAATTTACCAATAAAGTTTAAAATTTAAAACCAAAATTTCAAAATTTTTAAAAACACTTTTGCTTAGACCTATAAGAGGACCAAGTCAGCCCTAGTAGTTTCCTAAGACCGTTTTTCTGTTCTACCCCTGCCACGCCTAAATATTTTTTAATTTTTCAAAAAAATACCTAAAAATCTCCAAAAAATAGTTAAAAAACTCAAAAGTCGCTTGAAAACGTTTCTTCAGCAAACAAAGTGATAAAACAAACGCCGATTGGACCCTACAGCTGCACCGGCCCTTCCTCAAGATTTATAATGTTGCAAGGGCCAAAAGTCCTGATAATCAGTCACAATGACGTACTGATTATGGGTTCTAATTTGCATTCGAGTTGCGATTGCATTCTTTAAGTTTGGAGAAGGTACGGTGGGTTTTTGGTACGAGATAAGAAACAATAGTGTGACATAATAAGTTTAGTTTAAATTTACTTTACACAGTAAGCAAAACATGAAAACCTTCAGAAATCACTATGACCCAAATATAATCCCTCAAGTCATGTCTGATCGCAAATAAAATCATTTTTACTCAGTAGAACCTCGTAGACAAGATAAACGCGGAACTTTTTTTATGTCTCTGCAGTCGAAAAATCATCAAAGTTCTTTTCATAAGTGTTCACATATCAAAAAAGTTGTTTTAGTAAATATGGATTTGTCTTTCTGAAAGTGATACTCAAATCTGATCATTCTAATCTTAAAAGAAAAAAACTTTTAAATCTTTTGTACGAAAAACAAAATTAAAAGTACACAAATCACCTAGAGATTTAAAAATTGTTGGTTGCAAAGAGTATGGGTATAAAGGAGTTCTCAAGACATTATGTAGTAAAGGTTTTAAAAGTTGTTCGTTATGTAATTCAAAGTTTTTCGTATAGAGGGGCTTGTTATACAGCACTTTTACTGTATATTAGTCCTGAAAGAAAATAACTTTCGGCTCGGTTAGAGAAAATGTAAAACTAGCATTAGATTTATTTTACTAGGTGACAACAATATATGTTAGAACTCCTGTATCCTGTATACCGAACTCCAATATAACGAAATTAGAGTATAAAACGACAATTTTAAATCCTTGCCTGGTAACAAAACAATATAACTTTTAAAATGAAAAAAAGAGATGTAAAATACGATTTCGTGAATATTTTTCTCATAAAAAAGTTAACAAAAACCAAAAAACCTAGCTGTTTTTAAGCTCATTTCGTCATTTCAAACTATACGTATATGTATACGGCTTTGCTCTCATTCCAAGTTTTCCCTTCTCTATCGCTTAATGGCTAGAAAAACACTCTCTCTTCCAACGGCCTTTAGTTAGCAAAATTACATTGTTTTTGAGTTTTTTTTTAATTATAAAGCCTTATTTTTAAAAGAAAAGGGTTAAAACAGTATTTTTTTATTCAAAAAATTTTTGTTTTGACAAAAGACTAGTCGTAAAATGTCTGTCAGTTAATAGTGTGGCTATAAAAAAATAACATTGGCTAAAAACTTTTAAAATCCCGGTTTTGAGTTTGAATTTTTAGAATATAACCCTAAGGGTGATTTCTTAACTCTTTTCTATCTGATATTTGTAAGAGGGCCGGACCTAGCCTAATTTTTTGTCCTGGCGTTCCACGGCTTCTAGTTTGTATTCCTGCTCTCAGACGCGCACAATTTGGTCCAGTCTAGCCTCATTCAAATTTGCTTTGGCAACTTTTAGCCGGGTCGGGTTTATTTGGACTTTTTTTTAAATCTACTTTGCCCTACCTTCTTAAATTTTCAATCACTGCCCCACCACCTACCTTTTGATCTCCCTAGCCCTACTTTTTCCCCTCCCCTAGATTCACAATTTAAAACTCTATTTTCTTATCCCTCCAACCCCCTCTAATCACAAATGTTTCTTGTATATCCGACCACAATTCCCCCTTTTTTGCTTTTGCAGTCATTTTTTTGCCACATTTTTTCTCCAGGCACCACATTTTTTGCGAGAGATTGGGACGGTGCGGGTGCACCGCCCGGCACGATGCGACGTGAAGAAAAAACCGAGAGGCACGCCACGTTTTTATAGCCAATGAAGAGGAAGGTCGTGGTGAAAAAGCGGCGGGGAAGAGCCAATAAAGATGTCGTCGGAGGGGAAAAGCGAGAGTAAGCAAAGATATAAATAGGCATGGGTGTAATCTGGATTATATTTAGAAAAAAGTGTGACACTGACTAGTAGAATAAAGACTAGAAAGACATGATAGGGTAAGCTAGGGTAGGGTAGGGTAGGGTAGGGTAGAGTAGGGTAGGGTAGGGTAGGGTAGGGTAGGGAAGGGTAGGGTAGGGTAGGGTAGGGTAGGGTAGGGTAGGGTAGGGTAGGGTAGGGTAGGGTAAAGTAGGGTAAGGTAGACTATTAAGCTTAACAATTTCTATTTTTCACTAGCACCCCTTAACTTCCAAATCCTCACACCATTTCTACCCTACCCTCTTTTAACCATCATACCATAACAAACATGTCATCCACATTACAATAAGCATACTTTTACAATTCAAAACTCGATTATTACGAATTGAAACTACAAATTAGGCCGTTATTTTGGAAACTTGTAATGACAGTGCCGGTTACTATAGTAGCATGTCTCATCTGACGTTTATAATTGGTTAGCTGTGAAAAAGTACTGTCAAGTAGAGGATGATACAACGTTTTGCAAAACAACCATTGAATTGGAAAAAGGTATAAGTAAAAAAAGTAATAAGAGAGGGGTTTTAAGTGGTTGAGTTGTATATTTTGCATAGAATTGAAGAAGATAAGAAGTTAATATAAGGCTTTAATATGAAAGTATATGTCATAATTTTTTTTAATTTAAATTTTGCTTAGTTCCTTTATCTTATTGTAGTAAAACTGTTCCAAAAAAGGTACGAGTAGTACCATAGCCCCAAAAAAAAATACTCGCCCCAAAACCTCCTCCAAGTTAAACTTTCCCAAAAACCAATGCCAAATCTAACTCGGTCCAAAAACACCCCCAAATCTACCAATCTTTCTTTCCCTCTAACCCCAAAAAACCACCCCCAAATCTATGAATGTACTCCAGAAGACGCCCTTACCCGAAAACCAAAAAAAAACCAGCTAAAATGTTGCATAATCCGCATAAAAACCCCCCGATTTTCAACTTTTTTTTCGATTTTTTGCAAAATAAATAATCGCAGCTCTTTTCTCTCGAGTTTCCCGTCTGGTCGAGACTAACTTTGCGCTCATTCGCGACAACGTTGCCCCAGATTTTCGAGTCTATTGTATTAGAGCAGACTACATAACCCTGAACATGTTGCGATCGAAAAATTTAGTTTGAAGCGGGGATCTAGTGCTGAAGGTGCTTAATTTTGGAATGTCATTTTTGGCTCATGTTAGAAATGACATTTTGTAAGATTTTTGCAAAAATTGTGTTTTTACGTAGTTGTAAGATTTAAATTCAAGAGTGGCAGTATTACATGGCTTATAAGTTTTCTGTTTTATCAAAAAAGTATAAACAAACAAAATCTTTTTGGAAAGTTTATAAAATATAATATTTCAAATGCCCTCAAGCAAAAAATCATTAAAAATTTGTAAAATGACATTTAATAGATTATCTTACAATAATAAAAAATTCATACTTTCCTACTTTTAGTTTTTTTATAAGTTCTTTTGTTCGCTTCCATCAAAATTTACCCTCATCTTCCAAAAAATAAAAATTTTATAAAGCTTGTATCTGAAATGTCCTTAGGTAAAATTTGATCAATCTTTTCTTAAATTAGCTTTGATATCTTAGCTTTAACTACTGTAAAAATAAACTTTATAGTTTTTTCCTATTCTCTTCTACTAAAGATTTTATTCACCCCTATGAAAGTCTCCATATTTTTCAAATTTTTATCGTAACTCAAACGCCTTTAGGCAAAAGTTTATCAAACTCTTTTAAAATCAGCATTATAATCTTGGCTTTACCTAGTATAAAAACAAACCATACAGACCTTTCCAATCCCGTCTTACAAAGAATATTATTCACCCCTGTCAAAATCTCCCTTATTTCTCAAAATTTCAACTTTTTCAATTTTTTTCTCAACAAAATCAAGTTTTCAAGCAAAAAGACTAAGAAGAAAAAACTTTTACAAGTAATTCCAAAAAAGTTTTGCAAGACCACCGCGGCGCGTTAAAGCAGCGATTTCATTGGTCTGTGCATAAAAACGAGACGGTAGCGCCGTGGAAGGTCGACCGAGATAAAGAAAACGTTCGGTTTCGCGACAAATCTGAAGTTTACCTTAAGTGGTGTTAAGAAAGGTAGGAAAGAAAGTAAAATACGTGTTTAGAGAAGACGGCACTAGAAAATAAAAATTTATTTAAGTGAGGCTTAATTTAGAAAAATATTGTAGTACGTATGTTGTTGTAGGAATATTTAATTGCCTGTAACTGTAAAACCGATTGATGAAAATGGCTAAAATTTTGCGAAGCTATGTCAATTTGCATGCTTTTTCAGATGATATTTACTAAATTCTAAAAATTTTGTCACAATGTCGCATATCACCTAAAAATGTAACAAGACCCCCAGATTTCCCTTCATTTCTCTCTCACAAAACCCTTATATTCCCCCTTTATTCCTCTCATTCACAAAATCCCCCTAGCTAATCTTTTGACTTTTTGCCCTCCCCTCACCCCCACCTTGTCCTTTGTCACAAAAACCCAATAAACAGGGCAAAAAACGTCTGGCAGCGACGAAAAAAGGCGAAACATGCGCCAGAACAACACGAAAATTTCCATTTTTTTTCGAAATTCGCTCTCCCGCCAATCAATGCCCTGAACATTTGTCAAGGCCGCGATTTAAATGGGTCCGCTGCAAAAAACGGCTGTGATCCCCCCTATCGGTATGTTCTAATGGGCTTTTGTCCGGTTTCCGAAAATTCAAATCTCCTTTTTTGGTGTCCAGCTGGTTCTTTGTCATCCCGGGTACTGTACTTTTTTTGGGCTATGCAAATTGGAAACGTGTTTCTTTAGAGAGCAATGGTGGGGGGTGATAATTTTAAGTTTTGGAAAGTATGATATAAATTAAAGGTATAAATAGACTAATTTAAATTAAAGGGCAGGGTAGAGAATGTTAGGGTAAGATATGGTAGGCAGGGTAAAGTAGCGCAAGGTAGAGTAGGGTAGGGTAAGGTAGGATATTGAGGCTTATGAAAATACTAGTACAATTCAAAAGCTGTGGCTCAATTACTAGGTTGTTCAAGTAATTCCAAGCCCTTACTCAAAGAAAGTTTTTGGGGTTAAGAGGTACATAATTATTTGAACAATCTAATACATTAAAATGCCTTTTTTAAAAGCCACCTTGCCATTTAAATGCTCAAACTGTCATATATAAATTTTACCACTCCTATACAAACCGTGGGCACATAACTATTTAAACGACCTAATATTATGTATTATATTCCTGTGACAAGATAAAATGCAAAAGAAATGTTACAAAAGCAGCAATTGTCGTTCAAAATTTTTAAAATGTGGCGGTAAAATACAAAGAAAAATCAATTTTAAGCTCAAATTTAAATAAAATTAATTTTAAAATATAGTTTTTATAACAAATAGATCCTTGTATCTCCAAAAGTAACCAAAAAAGCTATTGTAAACCCTTAAGATAACCTTGAAAACTCCCAAAACCAAAACTTTTTGACCCTAAAAGATAAACTTCCTGCTGCTGCAGTAAATCTAACTTTTTGAACCTACTACAGTGATTAATAGCCCGAGAACTACATGTTCTACGCTAGTAGCTATTGTTTGTCAGTTCTACGCCAATAGCTACTGTTCGCCACACTTTTTTATATTTTTCCTTAAAATTTTAATAAAATGTCATCAAAAACGTAAAAAAAAGTTTTGTCGTTTTAAGACGTGCACGTATATGTAAAACGACGACAAGACTTTTTAGAAATTTCATAGATTTTACCCCATTATCTTAGCAAAAACAAATTTTTTTCTCTTGATACGTAAGGCATATAATTAAATTTTTTTAAATAATTCTGTGTCCCTAACCCCAAAAATTAGTTTTGAGAAGGGGATGACACAGAATTATTTGAACAACTTTATAAAATACACTTTACCAAGTAGCCAAAAAATTTATTTTTTAAATCTCTATCTCTGCGAGCAAGTATTTTACACTATAACCTAGAATTTTGATACCTAAAAATATTGAAATATTAACTTTATCTTACCTAAAAACATAAAAAACCTAGTAAAATAACCTTTATACTCTAAATCTCTAAATCTTCCCACAAAACCACCAAAATTTCGTCAAAAAATACCAAAATTCGGCCGAAAACCCGACCGAATTAGAATAAGCATAGTGGCTAATTAATAATTCAAAACTCCTCACAAACCGACGACCGTTCGTGACTTCAGATGACGTTTTTGGAAAACTTTTTTGTTTTTGGAACGGTTTCGTGCCGTCGCTTTTTTTGCGACGTTCTTGATTGGCCAGAAGACGGAAAACGGCTTTGTTTCGACCAGCTTTATAACATTAATTACAACTTTTTGCGTTCCCCACCTCTTTTCAACTACCTCCTCTAAACAAACCACCTTTAGCATAAGTTACAAAAAACAAAAAATCTTCAACTTTTACTGATTAAAACACCCTTACAATTAAGAGGCAGATAAGCCTGATAACAGATGGCTTCTAATTGGTTTGTAATGTTGACAGTCGATAACGAATAGAGAAGAAAAGCGAACACATACTGATTAACAACATACAATTGTGAAGGTATTATAGGGAAATTCTACAATAGGGTTGTTTTTGGTACAAAAAAGTTAAGCCTACTGATACAAAAAAAATTTAAGTACAGTAGTGATACTATACTGAAAAAATTTTAAGAAGTATCACAGTACCAAACGTCCTCATAAAGCTTCTATGTGATGATTTCACCATTACAATACTGTTCTGCTCTACATACAACAACGAAATAAGAAATCTCCACTTTTTTAATGTTATACTATGCAACTAAAAGCTTTTACAGAAGCTTTGTACGGATTTAAAAAGTTACAAAAAAGATTAAAAGTGAACGTTGGTTACATGAATAGCAGCGTTTTATAATTGTAATGTCATATGGCTTCAGTACAATATTGTCCACTCAGTAATATAAATGATATGTTAAAAGAATAACAAGGTACTCAGTACAATATCAGTTCAGTACAAGCTCAAAAAGAGTCATCTACCCTACGCTATCCTACCCTACCCTACCCTACCCTACCACCCTACCCTACCCTACCCTGCCCTACCCTGCCCTACCCTACCCTACCCTACCCTACCCTACCCTACCCTACCCTACCCTACCCTACCCTACCCTACCCTACCCTACCCTACCCTATCCTACCCAACCCTACCCTACTCTACCCTAACCTATCCTACCCCTCTCTGTAAGTCCAAAAGTCCAACCTTATCCTTACCTTCCACCACCGTTAGTCACCGGTCACAATTGATTATTTATTGTCAAAACAGTACGCTTCCAGTCAACCGGCTGTTTATAGCGAACGATCGTAAAAACCGTTTTTTATGAATACCCTCAATGTTTCATCTTACTCTCGTTTCGAACAAAATTAATGAAATTTGTGGGAAAAAAGTTTTAGCACCTAATTTCGTTGTGGTAAAGGGAAAATAGCAACATTTTTTATTGAATTCCAAAATTTGAACTGAAATTTAAAAAATGTGACATAACCAAGGTAGCCTTAGCATTTGCTAATCCTAAGTGTATATCTGAGCTTGAGCCTTAGCCTGAGCTTAAACCTAAGCTTAAGATGTGCCTGTGCCTGAGTCTAAGACTGAGTTTGAGTCGAAACTTGAGCCTGAGCCTGAGCTTGAGCCTGAGCCTGAGCTTGAGCCTGAGCCTTAGCCTGAGCCTGAGTCTGAGTCTGAGTCTGAGTCTGAGTCTGAGTCTGAGCCTGAGCCTGAGCCTGAGACTGAGCCTGAGCCTAAGCCTGAGCCTGAGCCTGAGCCTTAGATTTAGCCTTAGCTTTAGCCTTAGCTTTAGCCTTAGCCTTAGCCTTAGCCTTAGCTTTAGCCTTAGCTTTAGCCTTGGCTTCAGCCTTAGTCTTAATCTTAGCCTTAGATTTAGTTCCAGGTTTAGTCTTATTGTTAGCCCAATGAGCACTTGACACAGAATGGCAAAAACCCTCAAAAAATAAAAAAAAAATTTTTGAAATTTAAAAAATATAAAATTTTAAGCCAAAAATAAGCCTAAAGCAAAAAAAATCGCTACTTTAAAATTAAACACAATATTACTATTTTAGAAACCGACAAGTAACTGCTTTGTAACTCTTTTCCCAAATCACGATATTTTTCTCACTTTTAGCGAAAAAAAAACTTTTGAAACCCTTTTGTGTTCGCCGCTCTCGATTTACCCAAAGTCGATAAAAAAGAGTACTGTAACAGAAACTAGTAACTGTTTTTGAAAATGCTATTGGGAGGTTTTTTGAAAATGTTATTAAGGGTTAGGCAGGGGTTAGGTATCAGGCGTTAGATATTGAAGGTTGGACAGGATCCGGACCTAGTATGCCTACTGTTAGGACTTGAGGTAAAATACGCAAAAAGCCACTATTGTAATTATAAACTGGCCATTGCTTGGTTTTAAAAAAATAATTTTATTGTCTTTATCAGCATATCACATGAAATGGCAAAAAATGACAATATTTTTTAACTAAAAAAGCATAAAAATTGTCGTTAATTTTTATAAGTATTTCTCTTTATAAAAACGACAAAACTTTTTTCTCAGCCTCAAAGTGAAAAGCCAAGTACTGATTTTATAAAAATAGTTGTAATAGTACTTAAAATTTTAAAAAATAGTTTTAAAACTGATTAAAAATAGTCGAATGGCCCTAACAGCCTTACTGTTACCAAAACTGAGTATAACGCAACGCTTCATTCATGATATTACCAAAATTGACTGTGAAACTCCTTAGTCGACTAGGAAAATATAGTCCATTAAACATTTTTGAGAAATGTTACCTAAAACTTTGAAAGTCACGCCTTTCACAACGGTCAAAATATTCTCTCATCAGCCTTATTAGTATCAAAACCGAGTATAAGGCTTTTTAGTCGACTATGATTCTACTGCTTTTTAAAAGTTTGAAAAAATACTGCCTAAACTTTCAAAAATCACTTCCAAAACTCTCAAAATCGTCGTTGAAAAAGGAACCACGTTAAAGTGGCTACTAAACAGTTTTTCATTTTGTCAAGCCATCAAGTCAATCAAGTTCGATTACCTTCGACCATAAAAACGCCGCTTCAACAAACTTTTTACACCCAGTTTTTCAGTTCGAATTCATGGAGAATTCAGAAGAAGAGAATATATGATGAATTACATTCTGTAGGAAGTTTTGCAAAGGTTTTAGGTAACATACGTCTTGGATTTAGTCGGTTCCTATAATCTTAGCATTAGCCTTCATTATTAACTTTGCCCAAACATATAGCGATGCTTCTACACTGAAAAAGTGGGCTAATTATACTTTTTATGTTTTTGTGAAACAGTCCCTTTTCCCTCTCTCCTTCACTTTCCCACCTGGCTCCCTACAAACAAGAGAAAAATTAAGTTACAGTAAGAAAACCTCAATATAACAATACACAACAGTAAAAACCCTCTGATATAACGTAGACAGTAAGAAACAAGTCAGATCTTGCTCTCCTTCGCCGGTTATTCGAACAGAACGACGAATAAAAAAGAAAGGTTTGTCGCTCCGACCATTTTTCAAATTTCTTTGTTGTCGCGCTAAATCTGGAAAACCGAATTTCGAAGTGCTGAGATTCTGCTGGATTTCGAATTTTGTTTTTGTAAGCTTTTGCACTTTTGAATGGATAGTAAGTTTGACATTAAAGTTTGACAATTTTTGGGCTTTTGGTTTTATGCCATTTTGAAGAATCATAAAGTGCTAATTTTAAGTACAGTGGCAAGGATTTGTATGTAATTTAAAAATATTTTGCTATTTTTGTCATTTTTACTCGCTTGACCTCATAAATCAGATTTTTCGGTTTTCTCTAACTGGTCCCGTCACGAAAACTTGCAATCTCCAATTTTTGATCTATATGTTCGTATTTAGAGAAAATGTCAAAATATTAATTAAAAAATAAACTTCCTAACCGAAAAAATTTTTTTTTGCTATTTTTAAAACCCAAAAATGAAGTTTTCAAGAACCTCAAGCCTACAGTAACCCACAAACTTCGAAGTGCCAAACCGCCATTTAAAAATAATTTTCAAAAAGCAAAAACTATTGTAGTTGCTTTACAATTACACCAACATATCAATTACAACACACATTACAAGTTCTTCATCTATTACTTATTCTATACTACAGCAGTACTTTTTACCTTACCACTTTAGCAATTACAATATCATCGTATGTTGTAACGTACAATTTTACAACCTTACTATTGGTTTATTACTACATTACATTTCAAGGCTGCTACTACATTTACATTACAGGCTTGCTACATGTTTATTACAAGGTTTACTACTACAAAAGCTGTAATTGTCATTGTATATCTTTGATCATTGTTGCTCTATACCTATAGTTTTCTCTTTTTCATGCCATTCTGCCACTCTTTTTTCGACCTGTTACTACAAAAGCGGTAATTGGGCCAAAAAAGTGGTTCGTGGCATACAAAAGGGCCAATCACAAAATGGCACACAAAGGTACGACTATGATGATAAAGCTTGTGCAAAGTTGTAATAATACGTAAACAGTAATGTTGATGTAAAGGTGAAGGAAACATGTAAAGGTATAAAAAAGAGTTTTAAAAGCAAAAAACAAAGCTTGAAAATTCAAAATTTAGTTGTAAAAATAATGGCAAAAGTAAAATTTTCGTTTAAAAAAAGTGAAAAACGTCGTTTTAAGGTAATGAAATGTAATAAACTGTAATTTTTAAACATAAAAACATCACTTTGTCTTTAAAAAAAATTATAAAATTGTATAATAGTACACATAATTCTCTGCCCCTCAAAGCAAATTTTGAAGACCAAGGTTCACAAAATCATGTGAACAAACTGATTCTGTTCAAGGGGCTACAATTACTACTAGACGAGAAAGGAGCCCTAGTAAGCCCATCACAGTCACTCTACAGGTCTAATTACTATAATTTTTTCTTTACCAACATTGTGCCAAATGTCATAATGAGTTAGGTCATAGTACAGAAGAACCTTTTTTAAAAGTTAAACTAATTTTTAAAAATTTTTTTTCAAAATTTGAATTCCAAAAAAAAAATATTTTGTTATTTTATAAAGAGTTTATCCATTTTTTTAATTTTTTTGAAATCCAAAAAATCAAAAAAAATTTTTTTTGATTTTTTAGGTTTTACGAAAATTTTCTGACCATTAACAATCTTTGCTGTCATCATATCGCCTTAAACTTCCTTATCACTGTTCCACTCTTCCCATCCCACTTATCTCTAACCCTAAGCCCTTAAAACTTCTAATCTTAAGCCCTTGAACATTATACCGTTTATATCCTTTATCCCAACAAACCTTTTCTTGCATTTAGCACAATATACACTAATATCCTGCCATAAAAAGTAATGTAAAAACGAGTGTAGCCGTCGTCAAAAGTGCATTCACAAAAAACGTCTGAAAGGCCAAAAGTCAGCAAAAAACGTCTTAAAAGTAAAGTAGTCAAAGCCACAAAAAGTCTGTTCTCTCTTCGCTACGACGGCTAGCCGGATGGAAGAAATGCGTGAAATTGGAAGAAGACGGGAGAGAGTATGGGGAAGAGGGAGAAGGTTAGAGAAAAGAGGAGATAGAGGTAGGATTGATTGTGTGAGAACTGGAGATAGATAGAGAATATAGAAATAAAGAGAGGACAAGGAAGAATCGGGTAAAGAGTGCAGAAACAAGGAGAGAACAAAGAAATTGGAAGAAACAGGCTTATAAAAAATGATGACATAAAGGTTGGTCAGTGAAAACAATGTGCTATCTAAAAAAGGAAATAAAAAATTGTTGTATTTTACAAAAAATGTATAGAAAATAAGTTTCTTCTTCAAATTTAAATGTTTTGGTAATTTATAAAATACTATGTTGTTCAAAAAGTTCTGTGCTCTCTAACCGCAAAAATTTGCTTTGAATTTTAGCAAAGAATTACTTAAACAACATAATTAGTAAGCAAAAAAAACTAAAATTGCTCGCCTCTTTTTTTACAGTGAATTAAAGGTAAAAAGTAGTAATAACAAGGTATGTAAGTTAAGCCTATGAAGTTAAGATTTATACCTAAAACTTCAGATGTTTTTGCTAAACTAAAATTTATAAGACTTTAGGTTGTTCAAATAATTCTGTGCGTTCTATCAAAGCAAATATTTAGAGATACGAAGCACATAATATTATGAACAACCTACTATTTATAAAATACGACTATTTCCATTTTGTGTGAAATACGACCATTTTTCACTTGAAGTAAAATACGATTATTTACAGTTTTGGTATGAGATTTGAGTAACTCTTTTTCATTTTTTGTAAAATACGGTCATTTGCCGATTGAATTTGTTCTACAGCAAAATGTGCTATTTCAGTACCAGTAAGGGCTTGTATTATATTTTGTACTTTTTAGTTTATTCATATTGAATATTTCAATTTTTAAAGATAGTTGCTTTTGAAATGACAAACATTATCTTTGTTTCAAGTTTTATGTAGTAAGACTTTCAAAAAACGAGAAAAACCAAGAGTTTTACTCGGTTTTCCCTTTTCATTGGGACAAAAGCAGAGCGAACCAATAAACGAAGTGAAAAACTAAAATGTGCGCGTTTGGTTAAGCGAGACATTGTTGTAATTGAGAGGGTGTCAGAGAGAAAAAAAGTGTTTCAGAAAGTTTTGAAATTAGTAAAAGTAAAATGGGTTTTGGTATGATATTATCGTGTTAAAATAATACCAAAACCTATTTTTCTGGGAATGAACTTTAAAATATATACATGTTTTAATAGTATTATATACCCAGATATATTAAGCGCGTATTTTACAAAAACTTTTTGATTTTTATCTTAGAAAATAGCTTCTAGCTATTAATAACCCACCCTTTTATAAAAATACAGTAACAGCTTTCATTGACCTTATAGTAACTCACAATAGAATACTATACCAACTGACTACAAGGGAACAGTAGCACTTACTACTTTTTAAATCTATCTTTTTGTACCTTGCACCGACTATGACCTCTAGAATGGCCGTAATAAAGCAACTATGACCCTTGTTTTCACCTCTACCCTTTAAAATGACTATGACGCTTTCTAAAAATACTGTAAAAGCTTTGTAATCTTACAGTAACTCACAATACTATGCCAACTGATAACCAAGCAACAGTAGCGATTACTACTTTTATTACCTTTATCTTCTTGTACTTCAACAAAAACCATGTTATCTAACTTGGCCGTCCTAAAACAACAATGACCTTGCGCTTACCCCCACCTTCCCTAAAACAACTATGACCCCTGTCCTTTTAAGAATACAGTACCAAGTCTTTGAAAATACAGTACCAACCCCACAGTACCCTGCCAAGCCCATAAATCTCTTCAAAATGAACAAAACGTATAGAATTACAAATGCAATCTTAAAAAAACTTGTATTCGAATAAATAAATAGTAAAAAACTAAAGTGAAAATTGAACATTTTTTGCCTCCGAACGCCCGAAAAACGTCGGAATAGAGAAAAAACGGCTGGCTGAACGCGAAAAAAATTCTCCCCGCCGACAGAACGAAAAATATTCAAAAAAAAGGGGGGGGGAGAAAGCGATGTCGTCGTATTGTGTGTATGCGTGGTAACATACACACAAAGAACACTGTGGTTTCGGGTTAAACGTGCAATGGAATAGGGGGATTGTTTGTTAGCGTTATTGGTGGGTGGGGGGGTTGTATTAGGGTAGGAAGGGGGAGATGAGAATATAAAAAAAAGTTGCGTTTTACCTAACCCTGCTTTCTTATTAATCTACTAAACACCCCCTTCCCCCCCCTTTTCCACTTAAAACATCTTACCAAACACCCCTCCTAATCTCTTTTAAAACTTACCCTACCCTTACACCTTACCCAGTCCTCCTCCTCTTACCCTATCAAACACCCTCTCCATCTTTCTTCAAAAACGCACCCGACCCTACCTCTCTCCTACCCCTCTGTTCTTTACCCTCCCGTCTACCCCTTCTCTTTACTCTCCCTCTTCCTCCTTTCTTCCACGCCCTTAAAAAATGAAAAATCATGTAGAACACCGTAACCTCAATGACATTTTAAAAGTTGCACAAAGATTTTTTCCTCGAGTCATACGGCCAGAAACAACGAAAAACAAGGAAAAGGGATTAAATCACGAGGACTGAGTCACATAGCCATAGTTTGCAATAGTAGCTACTAAAGTATGTTACACTGTGTGTTTTGAAAAAATGTGTTTGAAAACGTGAAAAAATGTAATCCTTTCACAAAAACAAATTTTTTTTTGATTTTAGCGAAAATTATGACATTTTTAAAATTATGTACGGCTCAAATTTTACAAAATACCATTTTGGTATAAAAGTAACACATCTATGTTTAAGCGACCAAAAAATTATTTTTAACTTATTTTCAAGGTTTTTAAGTCTAAAACGTTCTAAATGCATAAATTAATTTTTCTTCAAAATTTACTCAAACTTAACCCCCCTCCCTTTCATTTTCTAAATGGAATCGCCCCCAACCCTTCCCAGTCTCCTTCAAAAACCAAAACCTTCCCGACCATGCCTTAAATCCCTCTTTTGGCTACCGTAAATCACGTACATAGCCTTGAGTACATACGAAACTACGCTTACACTCCATATATCATACAACTAACCTTTTCCGTCACAAAAAAGTAAAAAAGATTTAAAAGTGCAAATGTCGCTAAACAAACCTTTCTCCTACAATATTGACAAATATTTTGAATGCACTTTTAAAGTTGTTCTAATCACAGCGCTTGTGTTTTGAGAGAGACTAGACATACAGGGAGGAGGAGGGTAGGAGGAAGATAAAGGGGAAGCGGGGGGACAGGAATAAATAAAGAAGGGGGTAGAGAAAGAGAGGGTTAAGTCGATGTAGACTTCCGTTGATTAAGATACGGTTATGTATTGAGGTATAGTCTGAGTATGTAGACAAGATATCTAATAAAACAGCAAAAAAATATTAAGATGTTCAAGTAATTCTGTGCCCTCTTTCAAAACAAATTTTCAAGGTTAGGAAGCACAGAATTATATGAACAACATAATAAATAAAACAAAAATTTAGTCACAAGCAGATCTGTAAAAGGGCTGAGCCCAATTATTTGGCCCGCCATGCTTAAGGCCCTGACCACCAGACTCTCTCCCTCCCCCCCTCACGGCCGTTTCTAAGTTTGCTTCGGATTGACCGAGTCCTGGAGCCATTACCAAGCATACTTAATATATAAAATACGCTATATTATGTGTTTTCTTTGAAAAACAATATAGATATACGTAGTCAAGACATCTAAGGCTATCAACCCTAGTCTTCCCAGGTTTTAGAATGTCACAAAAAGTTTTGTCGTTATTTCATCAATTTTTGCACAGTAAGCCCTCAAGACAAGACTATTTAAACCTAAGTTTTAAAAAAGACATAAAAATTTTTGTAAAATACGCAGTTTGATACTTTTTTAGTAATCATTAAAGATTTTCTGAAAAACCCCCCAAAAATATCCTAATGCGGCTTTAAAATCTTTTAGAAGAACAAATTTAAGATTATGAATGCAACAGTATGTGTGGTCAATTAATAATATCCTTCTTGTGTACACACTTGTAGCTAACAGAATTTGGGAGAGTTTTACGTGGTTACGATTTTATCCTAGTTTTGAAATAGGCAAATGGAGGTTAATTTCAAAAAATTGAATTTTTTAAAAATTTTTAAGTTGAACAATGATAGTTACGGTTTTAATGCCATTTTGCCTAGAATGATGATAATTTTTGCTAAAAATATTGTTTTTAATGCCATTTTTCTTACAATGATAGCACTTCAAACCAAAAATTTTGATTTTAATGCCATTTATTTAACAACATTGCCATTTATAATTGTACCCCTTTTAACACGTATTTTACATTTAATTTGTTCCTTTTTTCAATGTGACATAATTTTTAAAATAAAAAATAGTTTTGAAAATTGAAGAAAACTACAAATCGCAACATATATATCAAGTACAATATTTTAAAAAAGTATAAAACAGTACCTACGAAAACTCAACAAAAAAATAGTACTTGTCGCCCCCAAGTACTTTAATCCCCAGCACTTTTGTCTCTATACTGTAATGTAACGAAATTTTGAGCAAAAGAAGAATAAATATCCTTATTTTACCTCCAAAAATTTCAAAAAAAATTTTTTAGACAAAAAGTTTAGAAGTTACAGTAAACTAAAGATCTTACTTCAAAAGTTTACTAACTTTCAAAAATTTTTTTACCTAATACATAATTAATATCAATAATTTAAAACTACGTAAAAGCTTGAAAATACTATGTAATGTCACGTATAATAACAACAGCACATGTACCCACTCACAGTTAATCAAAATATAAAAAAGAATTCGAAAAAAGAATAAACTAACCTTGGCCGGTCCTTGACTTTCAATTTTGCTGGGCTTAATTAAAAAGAAAGTCAAAAATACGCCATTTTGGATGTAAAATACGCTTTTTATATTGGCGAAGGCAATTTTAAAGTCTTTTTATTTACAAAAAAAAGTTTTTTTTTAGTTTTTACCAAAATTTTAAAGTTAAAAATTTTTTTTTCAATTTAAAAAATGCCTTTATAGGAATCCGTATTTTAAATTCTTCCTAACTAATCCAGCACCATATCCTTGGCTATGCGCTGCTATTGGTTTATTAGACTGAGCTAGGTTAAGATGTTAACCTTTTGGGACAGTGGGAACAGTACGGGACCACTCATCGTACTGGCAGCGCATTCTGAAAAACAGTCAAAACTATTAGTATTGTGTCATTCTTGATAATAATGGTAGCCTCCGTATTTTACATAATTTTTGGTTAGAAAACTTAAAAAGAAAAAATTTTAAAAATTTTAAAATTTTAAAAATTAAAAAAAAATTTTGGTTTCTAAACTTAAAAAAAATATGAAAAATAAGAGTTTTTGAACCTAAAGGATGTTTTTTAAAAGTGTCTTATGCTACTCTTTACCGTGCTCAGCTCTACTGAATATGAGATGACCTATCTTCCTTCAGTGCCATTCTTTTTTCTTAGTCTACTTTGTATAGCTCTAGCTCTTGCTGACTTCATCAGTGACAATTTTTGGTACGGTTGGTACACAACTTTTCATTTTCTGCAAAAAAAAATTTTTTATTTTTGTATTTTACAGGTACTGTCGCAGTGACCCTGACTTATATATTTCAATACCACGGTAATCTCGACTTATATATATGGCAATACTTAAAATTAAAAAAAAGATTTTTTTGAATTTTAGTGCTTTTGTACTATTTTGTACTGTATCTCTACTTTCTTGTATTATTTTTTTCCAATCCATTTACAATATAACTGTCTACTACTTTACTATGTAATTATGTGAGTCATGACCAAGATCCGAGTCAATTGATCGTTGCACTTTCCGCTCGCTTTGTTTGAATTTTGCAAACAGAGGTCGCTCTTTAGTCTCCGCAGGCGTTTTTTACAGCCGTTTCAATTTGTCTCTGGCTTCTTTTCCACTCTCTCACAAACATACTCTCTAAAATACCTTGAAAAAACAGGAAATACTATCGGTTGTTTACTTTTCACCTGATTTGTCAACATTGTCTAGAGTTTTTTGCTAAAGCTGACCTTTAAAATGCTTTAGGGTCTTTTGGGTTTTCTAAAGTCCCTGCGTGTTCTTTAGCCTCTTTATGCTATATAGTCTCTAATATAACGTGCCTCTACCACAGCATCTAATAAGAACTTTAGCCAATATAGTACAGTGCCTAGCGCGCACATCAATTTTCCTGACCTTCCACTGTTTCCTCTCTAACATCAAGAAACGTCTCTTAGTTCTGAACACTCTCTCACTTCATTGTGTTTCAAAATTCAGTCGTTTTTTTAGACCGGTCCTTTGTGTTTTCTACTATTTCAATGAAAGGAAAAGATTACAGTACTGTGGGAATGAATAGAGAAGTCAGAGATAGTGTTTCCTAATGTTCGAATTCTCCCAGCGGCGAAAAAGCTTGTTCAAGTGTTTTTTCAAAGCATACCCTTTATGTCTTGTGCTGTCCTACTGACTTCAGCCTTTACTTTCTTTGACCCTTCTTATTTTATATTATCTCTCACTTCTTTACCCTGTATTCACTATACTATGTCTCTAATATACCTAAACTCTCTCACTGTTCCCTTATAACCTAGTTCTATATCAATTTTCTCCAGCTTTTTTAAACTTTCCCCTTTTTCTTTCCCCTCTCTCACTCCACCACACTCTCTCTCGCACCGTGCACTTTTTATTCGTTGGCAGACGACCTCAGAGTGCGCTCCGCTCCGATTTGTCGCTTCGCCTTGTTCCACTCTCAAGTGCGTCCAACCAGAAGCCAAGAAACAACCGACTAAAAGAGGCGTGGCTATGGCGGAGAAAAAACGACTGAAAAGGGGGTGGAGCTGCACTTTGTTGGTCGGAAACATGAGAAATAGTAAGAGTATGTTGTTGAAACATTGGGAGACCTTTAGGCAGCAAAGAATTACGTAATAGAAACCTCCTAAAATAGATTTTTTAGCTGAAAATTAGAGATTATGGGCAGAAGAGAAACGGTAGAGAGAAAATGGCAAAATTTAGAAAATTCGAAGACCGGTCACTATTTTTAGCCGATTCTCATGTCTGGCGGCAATTTTCTGTGCTGAAAAGAGTATAGGACACTGAGAGACCATAGAGAACACTATGGAACACAGCAAGACTTATAAAACATCCTAGAGCACAGAGAGACGTCAGGGAAGCCGATGAGCCTCAGAACTTTGGCTGAAAAGACTGTTAAGAAGCAAGAGACGTCAGAGAAGCCTACAGCCAAAAGGAACATCAACTTCGTCGTGAAACATTCGAAAAGTCCCCCAGGACGCTAAAAACCTCACAAATTTCGAAAAAAAACTCTATTTTCAGAAAAATACAGCGAATTTTCAAGAGAGTGCCTAAAGAAAACATACAAATTTAGACGGAAGATAGAGAAGAAAAGTGTACAAAGTGCAAAAACTAGCTGTTTCACTCGGAACACCCGCCGGCTGTCTCCAAAAACGATCTTGTCTCACCGAAAAGACAATGAAGACTAGAGAGAGTGCTGAGAAGTCAGACGGTGAAAAACCAATCAAACAAGCCGCGGAACGTTGCACGATGAAAAAGCGGCTGGCGTTAAGAAAAAATTGAAAAGCTCGAATGTGAGGGACCGTCCCAAAAAATGCTACGTGCTAAAAAAATTATGAATATTAAAAAAATTGTAGGATACGGTTTAAAAAGGGTGTATTATTGAAGTTTAGGTATGGTAAGCGTAGAAAAATTCATTTTTAATAACAATCTAAACAAAGTTTTCAAATTTTTGAAAATAAAAGGTAAAATACAATTAAAAAATTGTTGTGCTGCGTAAAACCAGCACAATCATTATTCAAAAAAGTTGAAGTATTCAAAAATAAATTTTTTTCAAGGCCCCCTATAACCACCCCTGCCATCTTCATAGTATAAAGCGAAGAACGAGCCATAACCCAGCCCATTCTCAAGGTTTTTGCAGAGATTCGGAAGACATAATTCTTGCCGAGCCTTTCTTCTCGAATCCAAGGATTCAGCATTAAAAATAGGCAGTAATTTTATGTAAAAACCTTAAAATTGACTAAAACTTATCCAAGAACCATGTATGTAAATTTTCTTAAAAATCATAGATTATTTTGTTGTATTTTATAAAGTTTAACTGAGTTTGTAAAATACGTCTTATTTCGCTGTTTTCACAAAAAATTTTAATTTCTTAAAAACGTTTGACCCCTTTACTATTTGAATCTAAACGTATTATTTATTAGATTATTTAAATAATTCTGTGCCTCTAGTTACAAAAATTTACTTTGAATACAGAATTATTTGAAAAAACTAATATTCAAAAAAAATTGATAAAACTACGGTTCTTTTTATGGATAACTGTTGATAAAATGCCAAATATCGTATGTAAAATTTAAAAACAAATTATTTTTTAATATTATCGCCAACCGTCAAAGTTAAAAATATTAAAAGCTAGTTTTAATGTAAAATACGGTCATATTAACCTTCTTATTTAAAGTTTTTTAACTTACATCTTTTTTAGAAAGAAAAAATTAAAACACAATACCAAAACTTACACCAAAACCCCCCTTAATTGTCAATACCCCACTCTACCCTATCCTATGCTGTCCTGTCTCGCCCTATCCTAATCTATCCTAGCCTACCCTACTTTACACTGCCCAATTCTGCCTTAAAAAACATAGATAAACCATAAAAAAAACTTCATAACCTGCACCAAAATGAACCCTCAAACCCAAAAAATATTATGCTATACCTGAAAGTCTTTACTATGCTCAAAACCGTTTTCTCGACTTGAAGCCGGCTGCGTTTTGGCGAAAATAAGTTTTTTTAAACTTTTTTTTGAAGCTTAGTAATAGCAAAACAAATATTATAACTTTTTTATCGGAATAGCTTGGAAACTGCAAGGAAAACATGGTACAAGTTTAAAACCACGAAGTTTTAGTTAAAATTTTAGAATTATCAGCAATTTTTGGGTTGGGTATATTAAAATACGGTTTGAGCTTTTATTTTAAAATGCAATTTAAAAATTTTAAAAGCTGTCTGGCAGAGGAAAAAATAAAAAAATTTAAATTTTATTACTCTAGCCTACCTCAATGTAAAAAATGTTCAAAGTTATGAACAGCCATAAAGTGAGTTAACTATCAGGAGTGTACAAACTTGCGACAAAACTTTTGTAGAAGATTTATCATGTTTACTATGGCAAGAGACAGAATACGCTTACAAAAACAAAAGCTAACAGTACTACAGCACCAAATGGACTCCAATTTCTCTGTACTGCCATATAAAATAAAAAAGATTATTCATCCTTATTCCGTTTAATCGCTACATAAATAAGCTAAAAAGACCAACAATTTTTAAAAAATTGTGTATTTTATGAGATTTTTTTTCTACAATGTTTTTGAAGTATATAAGTATCGTCAAAATTCTAGATGACAAACTCCTCTATAACAAAGATGCCGTTTAACAAACAAATTAAAAACCCCTAGATATAATAGAATGAACTTAAAACACTCCCATATTGAAAAATCTTAAAACATAACAACTAAACTTTTGTAAAACGCCCTGTACAACAAACACCTTTTGAATACTCTGTCAGCACTACACAGAGCTTTTAAAACTTTTATATAACAAAACTTCTTTATAACAGGCAACCTTAAAACCCCAAAGCGATTCTATATATTATACAGCAGTTCCCACTGTAGTTTCAAAACTTTGAAACGTCACTTTTCACTGTATTAACGTTGAAGAGAATTAAGAACGCAAAAGAAAACCAGTGAGGTGGCCTTGAGCCCTGAGGCAAAAAAACAATACGTATAAAAAACGGTGAGGAGTGGAAGACGACTGGCTGAAGCGAATATCCCCTTACAAAAAACAAACGAAAAAAGTGCGAGGAATCGCGACGAGGGTTTGGTGATTCAAGTGGCTACAAAATTGAACTTTAAATTTTAATTGAATTTGTTAATTATTAAAAAATTTTTAGTAGGTTGTTCAAATAATCCTGTGCCCCTCTCATATCACATTTTCAATTCAGACTGCAACCAAATACATTTTTTGTTACCTAAATGTTAAAAAAATCTTTCAACTTGTCATTTCTCATTACTAAGCTTGATTTACTTCTACACAGTGCTCGCCTAAAATAAAAGTTTATTATACTACCATTTAGTCAATAATACTACCATTTAGTCAATTTAAATAAATTTCAAAAATAGGTTTATAAAAAGCCCCATGATAACATAATCTATACTTCTATTCGTTTTTTTATCATAGTATTCTATAAGCTAACATTTGAATCCTAAAATCTAGCTACCCTCCCTTAAAATCACCGCCAACCCCATTCACCCTCCCTTTCATCACTCTCAAATCATTTCAGACTAAACCCCTGAAGGTTTCAAAGTCAGTCGGCGCGTTTTTTCATTCACTTTTTTACTATAACAAACATACTGTACACCGCTCTCCGCCTTTTCGGCCGTTTTTTATAGAACAGTGTTGGCACGGTATGAAAAACGATTGCTTCTCGAACGAGCGTGCTTTTTCATTCGCTTTTTATGTAGTCGTTTCTGTTTTTTGCGTTGCTCCGCCGCGACAGTCAGAGTGTAAAAACTAGCATAAAAACGAGTAAAAGGGTTGTGCTTAAGGGCACAAACATGCAGCGAAAGGGGAAAAAGTATGATTAGAAAATGCAAAAACTAGTCGGAATGGTCACGAGATGGCAGGTACATAAAAAGTATGAGTAGGCTGTAAGAGAGTACGGTAGGAAGTGGAAAGAAGCGAGTTTTAAAAATAAAAAATGAAATTTACAAAGTAATTAAAGAATTAAGTAAAACCCTACCCTACCCTTTGGTTTTTACTTTTCTTTTTCTTCCTCCCCCCCCCCTTTCCTTCAATTTTTTTGTTTTCCTCAACCCTCCCCCCACGCCGCAAACAATCTTAATCAAACAAAGCCATGCCTATATAAATCTACCCCTCCTCACCCCTTAAAAGTTATCTTACCCTACTTTACTCTACTCTGTTCTACTCTACTATACCTTAACCTACCCTTCTCTACCCTGCTCTACTTTTTCAAACAGTACTTCTTGAGTCATATCCTCCCTTTCAACAACTATAACAACATTAACCCTCCCAAAACTTTAAATTTTCAACGAATCCGCAACGTTTTTCAAAATCTGAATCCCCCATTCCCACCGCTCTTCTCGCTCGAGGCATCTGAAACAACCTGCTTCTCGCTAGAAAAACCACCGGTCCCGCTATAAAAACGAGTGTGCTCTCGCGTCGTTCCCCACCGTTCTCTCGGCGTATCTTCATAAAAACCCAATGTTCGTTATGAAAAACCCCGAGTTCGTTTATAAAAACCCACTCTAACTGTCATACCGCCTATGCCTGCAGCACAGTCTCCCCGCCGAAACATTCGCGATACACAAAAAATTGCCCGAGGCCCGCCAGCCAAAGAGTTTGCTAGTTTTTCAACACATAGTTCGGTTTTCATTCGCTTTTTATGTGTTCGTTATTGCGACGAGAAGAATGGAGTTTAGTTTTCAGTGGAAAATGGAAGGAACATGAGTGGAGGGAAAGGGGGGGGAGGCAAAAAGGATGACTAAACTCTGTTTAATATAAAATTTGAAGTTGTGTTATAATAAGTGTGTTACAAGATAGTAAATTGAAATTTATAAGTTAATTGGTCAATAGATATTGAATCATTCTTGCGTTATTCACAAGCAAGATATCATCTACACCCAGTCATTAACAAGGAAAGGAAAAAAAATAATTTTGCGAGGGGAGAGAAGACCAAAATTTTTTGTATAGCAATGGGAAGGAAAAGACAGAAAAGAAAAAATAAAATATTAATAAATTTATAAAAAAACTAAAAAATTTTTAAAAAAGTTAACCTTTTATCTCTCTTACCCTTACCGCTTATCCCCTCTTATCCGCCATTGCGTTAGAAGTGAAAAACGGCCCGGCCCACTTTTCAAGTCCGGGCCAAGCCCGAAGCACAACGTTTAATCTCGGTCCCTTTTCACTTTTTCTCGGCCGACCTGATCCGGCACGTTTTAAAAAATTCTAAATTTTAAAAATTAGGTTTTCATCTCTTCCCCCTTGACCTGTAAAGGGGTCGCGCGAGGCCTTACTTTGAGCCCGGTCCCAAGGGGCCCACATGTCTGATCGTCTTTCAGGTCTACCTCCCGCGTTCTCCTACCCCAAACAAAACTTAAACAAAAATTAAATTCAAATTAAACAATGACATTGTAACTTATAATATATAAGCATAAAGATTACCCTTTTTTTGGCAATACAGTAAACACCCCTGCCCATACCATAACAATAGTCCAAAGGTTAAAATTCAAAATTTTTAAATTTAAATTTATACACAAATTTCCAAACACTCTTCACTAAATTCAAAATTGTTTGCAACACCTCGAAACACAAAAAACATTTGGAACGTCGGAAGAGAATAGCCTTTGGGGGTCAGTAGAGTGCAAAAAAAACGGCTGACCCATTGCGTGCGGGTGAGAGTGGACGGCCTGGTACGGCGAATTTAGGTCGCAAAAAAAACGCCTGGGTGTGGGAAAATAAAAAAAACGCATTTTTTGGAAATTTTAACAAAATATTTAAATTTTAGAAAATTTTGTTAAAAATTTTAAATTAATTTTTTTGAAAATTTCAAATTTTTTAAAATAAAACAAAAAATAAATATATATTTGAAAATTTGAAAAAAAAATCTTCCAACTCTCAAAATCCCAGAAAACACCCTTACCCTCTCCCCTCCCCATTTACACCTTCCCCCCTCCCATTAACCCAAATCCCAGTGAAATCCTCAAATTTACTACAAAAAACCACTGTGTCATTCCTTCCCGCACACAAAGAACGACTGTCCTCCTCCGTTCCCCAACGTTCTCTTTTTTTCCGGCGCAAAAGTGACCGACACGGCCTGGGACGTTCATAAAAAACGGCTGGCAGTGACCGAACACGTGCACTTTTAGCGAACTCTCAGATGTTTTTTAGAGAGGAAATAAATGTATGAGGAATATTTGGCCATAGGGACAAAGTAGAGAGTCGAATATTTAAAAATTTTTAATAATTTAAAAAAAAGTTTTTCAAATTTATTTTACCTTATCTACTATATTGTATACCCCGTTTTTCTAAAGCTTACCCTCTTTGACTATTCTTCACGCTGCCTTACCTTGACTTACCATGTCCCTTACTTCTCTATCTTTCCCTAAATTTTTTTAAATGTCATGAACAGACATAAAAGTCTTGTCGTTTTTTAACTAGCAGAACAATACGAATTTGCGACAAAACTTTTGTAGCAAATTTACAGTAAGCATGTTATATTAAAACCTGTTTTACAAAACATATTGTAATCACAATACATTTTATCATCTTACAATTAGAAGTAGCAAGTCCGTATTTTACAAAATATACCGCAATTTACCTAAAAATCAAAAAAAAATTTCAAAAACCACCCCTCAGTACGACATAATTCCAAAGCCAAAGCAATGCAAATGAAATAGAATTCGTAGATTGCACTTTCTTTATTCGTAATTGTTCGAATGTCCATTCCTTTTTGACTTAAAAACGTTAATGGTTTTGCACTTTACCATGTGATGAATCCTTCAGTCCAGCTGGTTTTTCGGCGCAAAATTTGGAAATATTGAATTTGTGACGTTAGCAAAGGACAATGAGTAATATTTTACATAAAATTAAAAAAAAAAATTTTTTTTATACTGTGTTTTGTCATATTTTAGGCATTTTTTGGTTTTTTTGAGATTTTTTGCCATTTCTTTGTTGACTATTGGTTTTGCAAAATAGTGCAAATTGCCATTTTTGTAGCGTCATCTGGGCTACGCGGTCAATTTAAATCAAAATTTTTAAACTTTTTCTCATTTTTTTACAATTTTTATAAAAACATTTTACTTTGTCCCCTACTAACTACTGCTAATCGGTGCCCGTTACCGACCATAATTCACATTAGCGAACCCATTATTGTAGTCCAAACCAACCCAACTGACCGTTCCAACCTACAATTACTATAAAAAACCTCTGTATACAACTATAATAAGCCATTGTACACAATTAAAACTTTACAACTTTAAAGTACAAGTACAATTTGTAATTTATTGTCATTTGCCAAACTGTACCTTCCTTGGCCGTGCCGTACCGTGACGTTCCATTCTAGCGCATCACTTTGTCCTTTATGCGCAGAAAAAATTTAAATTTGCACAAATTTCATAAAAAACTATAGAAAAGTGCAAACGTGAGTCGGGGAGAAGAGAGAAGGGTAGAATGAGAGACGTTAGAGAAAGTTAGAGAAAACGGAACGTTCGAGTTGTTTTTTGTTCGGAGAAAAACTGCTTTTGGAACAAAAAAGAGGGAACAAAATGAGTGTTCGAGTTAAAATACGAATCAAATCTTTAAAATATTTTTTTAAAATTTTTTCATAAAAGAAGCTGAAATAAAATTCATTTTTTGTTAATTTTTACAATACTGTATCAAAATAAAAATGTTGGTTTAGATTTGACCTTGCTTTTGCTTTAAAATTGCAAGGAAAAGGCGTTTCAACCTTTAGTTTGGAGAGAAAAAACAACTGCCATTACGTTTTTTTGCTTTTCCACTCCTACTTTAAACAGTTTTTATACTTTTCTTTGGTTTAGTTACTTGGTATGTTAAGTTGAGTTAAAAATTTTTTTATTTTTCGGCTGTTAAAAACTTTTTTTTTAAATTGACCAACTTTGCTACTTTATATTGTAAATGTGTTGTTCTGTAACATATCTATAGATTGGGCTTGATATGTTAGTTCTGTAACAAGGTCTAAAAACAGGATAAGAGGCTTTATCTTACTAGTTTGCTGCCTTTTACAGGGCAGAGTAAAGATGTAAAACTTTTTGATTTCATTGCTAAGTAGGAGAAAAGTTTACTGTATACAGTTTAACTTTTTATAACGAACTTCTGTATAGCAAAACTCTCGTATAACAATTAGCTTTTAATCCTCCAGCTGATATTACAGACTGCATTTAAAACTCTTGTATAACGCAGCTCTTTTATAGCTAAAAGATTTAATACCGTACTCTCTCTATATAAGAAACCTGAAAAGACATTTTGTGTTTGTGTTTTCTTTACAGAGAGACTTTTTAGTGCAAATTAACATGGCGGGAACAAATTTCTTGTTTACTATAAAAAGAGTGTTTATTCAGATGGTTCACTATATAGAGAGAACACTGTAGTCCCTTGCGATTCGTTATGCAGGAGTTTGACGGTATTTTGAGAAGAAGGCAAATTTTAATTTACTGTGTATGTATTTTATAATGTATTTTTTCTTTGTTTTTGTTTAAATTTGTTACTTTACTTTTTATATTTTGTAAGTTTACTCCACTTGTGCATACCTTCTAAATTATTCCCCCATTGTCCATTCTCACCCCTCTAATTGTGACCTACATGTTCAACATTGTCTAACAATGGGTGTCGTCAAAAAGTGGATTTGGCGCCCTATTTTAAGCCCATAAAAAATATCTCGTCCTCTTAAGGGTCCGTGTTTTTTCGTACTAGGCGCCAACCTCCGGCGACAGTCGTTTTTTGAGAGAGAAAAAACGGCTGCCCCCAGCGTTCCGAGCGTTCCCTCGTTCTTCTGTCTGGCGTTTGAGGGGCTTTTCGGTCTTTGGGCTTATAAAAAATGACTGTTTGCACTCTGGCTTTGTTTGTTCTGAAATTTTTTGATAATTTTGGAAGTTTTTAATAGTTTTTATATCACAAATTGTTAAATGTTTATTGTAAATGTCATAAAATTTAAAAAATTTAAAAAACGTTAATTAAAAATTGCATAAAAAATTAAAAATATGACATTTTAAGGTCACAAATAACAAAATATTTCTTTAACACCAAGACATCAATAAAAAACATTCTAGAAAACAGTATAATCACACATACCTTGACCAAAGTAAACACAGAAACAAAGACACAAAACAATGACCTTCGTATGTTTGCAAATGGACATACGAACAATAATGTAATGTAAAGTATAAAAGCTAGTAACACTGTTATGATACTGCAATTATGATCTGATTTTAATTTTTTTTTGTAAAATACGACAGTTTCGATTACGTGTTGCAATAGGTACAGCGAAATAAGCTAAAAAATGTACAAATTTCTAACACTGATGTTATTGTTGTACTATGCTAATGCGACGAGGATCACATTTATGTGTCAAAAAGCATGGGATCCAGAGAAAACTCGAGTTACCATTACAGCTGGTGATTCTACAATGTAAGTTGGCATGGGCGGGCTTTGCAGGTTGCTGTAACCAGGGCCAGGCGGGAGCTTTTGGTCTGGGGGCGTGGGTCAAAAAACTTTTTTTCCAAAAGATCCACGGGGAGACCATGTTCAACTTTTTTTGAAAATTTTTTTTGACGGTAAATACTTTTTTACACTTTCTACCTTTCATTTACTTACATTAAAATTACGTTGACGGTAGACTAGTAAAGGGACCGGATCTTGATTTAGGCCTGGGCCCTTTTGCTTAAGTGTTTCCTAGTCTGATCCAACCTCGTGGGCCTTTTTCAGCTTTAGCTCACTATAATAAAAGGCAACACATAAACAACTATGGATAAAAAAATCAAAAAATTTTAATATTGTACATTTGTTTTCAATACATTTTAAAATTCGTTACAGGACAATGGGTCTAGATCATAAGAACGGAATTCACTTTGCGATTTCCGGTTCGGAACGGCCAAAAATGGAGATTATTCACGATTGCGGTGGAACAAAACGAAAATCAACAGTTTTACTTATCGGTCAGACAAACATTGATCTTACTTCTATTTAAATTTATTTTATATTAAAAAAACAATTGAAAAAGTTTTGAAAAAAACTTATTACAGTTGTTATAAAGGCATTGTATGGTGTTAATCAGAATCTTTTCGAATGTTGTTTGTTATAAAAGAGTTTTGTTTTAGAGGAGTCGCGATTCATGTATGACCGACTAGTCGGTCATACATGAAAAAAGGACTGCTTACCCCCGGGTCGCGCTGGGCTAAACTCACAAAACTGCTTAAACCTTTGTTTTTAAAGTTAAAACTTTAAGAGGTTTTTTTACCATTCTCGGCTTAATTATTAAAGAGCACCTCATTCCTTTCATATCGGTAGCTCGAGCAACAGGATTACCTTGATGAGGCCTAGTTTAAAACAACTATAATGGATTGCACTCACGATCTTCACCAAGTCTCACCAGCTCTCCTCGTGTCTCAATATAGATATCTTGCGTTGAAGAAGGTAATAAACATTTTTTTTAATAGTGTTTTATCATACCAAAAGTTTATTAAAAAACGTTGTAAGTAATGTCGTTATGTCTTTGTCAATTTGTCGTCTTTTATATTTGGTTGACAGGAAATTTTTGATTTACAATGTAAACTTTACATTAAGGGCCGATAGTCACAACGCATCTGCACCTGCATATTTGGTACGGATCCGCTGGGTAACACCATCTGTCTGAAAATTAAAAAGATATTAGGATGAACCAGGAGTAGCGAGACACTTTCAGTTAAAAAATAAATAAAAAGTGTCTCGCTACTTTTGGTTCAATTTAATAATAAAAGAAAAAACCCAAAAAATTAAAAAAAATTATTTTTTTGGGGACATCAATAGAAAAGAAATCACTTTCAAAAAATTCCTAAAGGAGGTATTGTTCTATATATATAAACTTACACGTAATACCCAAAGAAGGATTAATATCATAACAGCACCAAGCATGTTCTTGAGGTGGAGGTGGAGCTGGTGCTTGTGTGGTAGTTGTTGTGGTAGTAGTAGTCGTGGTAGTTGTTGTAGTTGTTGTAGTGGTTGTAGTTGTACTAGTAGTGGTTGTCGTAGTAGTAGTAGTAGTGGTTGTCGTAGTAGTAGTAGTAGTGGTAGTTGTAGTAGTAGTAGTAGTAGTAGTAGTAGTAGTAGTAGGTTCAGTAGTAGTCGAGGTAGTAGTAGTAGTAGTACTAGTAGTAGTAGTAGTAGTAGTAGTGGTAGTAGTAGTAGTAGTGGTAGCTGTAGTAGATGTTGTTGTTGTAGTAGGAGTGGTAGTAGGAGTAGTAGTAGTAGCTTTAGTAGTGGTAGTAGTAGATTTAGTCATGGTAGTAGTAGCTTTAGTAGTAGTAGTTGTAGTAGGTTTAACCGTAGTAGTTGTAAGCAATGTTGATGTAACTGGCGTAGTTGCAGGCGGAAGGGTAGTAACATTGGCATGATCTTCACAACAACTCACCATACACTTGTTGTTTTGACAGTAACTTCCAGAACATTTGCCCATGCCATACGTTTGACATTGTTCTTCCCGGCACGGCGGACACTTCCTGCCGTCTTCACATTTAGAGCCGCGACATGTTGATACGCATTTACCATCAACTACTTCACCACCAACACACGCAGTGTAGCCTTTCTTTGTGCACTCATCAATGTTACAATCACAAGTGGTTCCTCTGCGCTTTTGTATGGGTGGTCCACATTGGACTTGACACTTATTGTCGATACAACTGGTTGCGTTTGCACCACATTTGTCACGCCCAAAGAATTTGCATTGATCATCATCACATTGGCACACAAACATAGGACAATCACCTTTTTTGTAGCATGATTGTACACATTCTCCGTGGTCATCGTAGTATGCTTTAACTGATACATCGTAGCCTTTGTCTCGACAAGCTTGGTTGTTTTTTGCACATATTTCTGAAGCCATAACATTTGATCAAAATCAATGTCTTATTAACTGCCACTACCCTATGCTCTAATATAGCCTTATCCTAGCTCTTAACCTATTCCAGCCCTACTTTAGCCTTTTTCTCTAACCATTATCTTATCCTTAACCTCGCCTAACTCTAGCGCCTACTTGACCTCGTTATTGTCTCATACCGCTGCTTCTACTTTGACCTTTACAATGCCTAATCTGTACCTTCTGATAACATAAAAAATAATTTTAATTTAAAATACTTACTACCATAACATGTAGTTACAAAAACTGTAAGATAAAAGAGCAATGTGTAGCACCGCAGCTTCCACATTTGCGGTTATTGTACTACAACGTTAATGCGATCTTTTCTGAATTTAAAAACTTTTAAGAGCAATATTATTAAACATTTAATAAATTTGACGATAAAAATTATTAATATTAAAAATTTTTAATAAAGATTTTAGTAATTTAATCTAAATGTTAATTTAAAAACATTAAAATTTAATAATTAATTTTGTTTTTATTTTTTGTTGAACAGGCTAAAAGTTCATTACTAATATACAACTATTCAACTTTTAATGTATACAATTAATTATACATTTGTTTGCTGCAACAAAAATTTTTAGAAATCAAAATTAAAAACTTTATTTTATTTTAACAACTTGGTTGCTTGACCTACAAATGCTTCAGACTACGACCAGAAACGTGATGAAATGTTCTTGAGAAGTATCTTATCACGACTCGGTATAGTAAAACTTTTGTATAACGCACTCTTCTATAACGAAAATCCTGTATAACAAAATCTCCGTCAACCACTACACAATGCATTTAAAACTCCTGTATGACGAAACTCCTTTATAACGAATACATTTCAAGTCCCGTTTTATTTACAGTATTTATAAGTTAATGATAACGTTACTTAATTTTTTTATTCAATCTATCATTAACCTTTTATTCCAACCGGCTTGACTTTGTCACAATCAGCTGATAAGATGACTTTAATATTTATTAGGTTTTAAAAATCATAAATTTTATTTTCCTTTAGGAAGATCGCCGGCCGGAGTAACGGTTGTTGTTGTGGTAGTGCTCAAAGTAGTAGTTGTCGTAGTTTCCGTCGTTGTCTTTTTTGGTTTCGGAGTTCTTGTGCGTCTAGTAGTTGGCACACTAGTCACGGGTACAAGAGTAGAATCTGGGAGTACGGTGAAGTTCTTCACAACACCCGGGACATCGCAACAACTGATTTGACAATGACCGTCTTCACAGTATGATCCAGCACAATGATCCATGTTGATTTTTTTGCAGTCCTCGTCTTTGCATTCGCATTTTTTTCCATCTGGACAGGTTGGACCTCGACATACTGGCGTACATGCTCCGTTTACTCTCTTCGCAAAGACACATTGAGTATAATTTTGGCGTTTACATTCCTCGATATCACAAGGGCAGGCCGGTTGGTCACAACAACTATTATGACAACGGCCGTTTTCACAATAGGTACCGTCGCATTTGTCTTTACCTAAGGCGTGACATTCCCAATCGTGGCAAACGCATTCTTGGTTAGGACAACTGCCATTTCTCTGACAAACATAGTCACATTCACCATTTTCGTTTATAAAAATTTTATAACAAGTGGTGTATCCTCTCTGCCGGCATATTTCATCGCTTTTTTCGCATTCGACTAAAAGTGATATCAAGCTTATTAATTTGTCTTTTGATCATTTTTCTATGATATATCAATAGAAAACCTTCAAATAAACCTAAATTTTGCAATTTGTAGACGTAGTTTGTCTGGAAAGCCAAAAAGTGCTTGAAACACAATGCCAAATTTGCAAAATTGACGCAAAACTCAAATATTCAAATTTTAAAACTCAAAATTGCGAGCTTGAATTTTTAATGGGTACTACTAGTGGTACAGGGAAGTTATAAAAACGTTTTGGTTATGAGCGGGACAGGTTAGGTACTGTCCTAGCAAGATACTTACGAGAAAAAACTGTTACAATAAAAGTTGCGACTAACAAAACACCAAAAACATAGTTTTGTAGAGCCATTCCTATACAACAAGATGCAAATGAAAGAATTATTAAATTTTTATGCTTTTATAGACACTGATTTTAATTATTTTTAAAAAATATTATTAGTTTTAAAACCTCAAGCAAATATTTGATTAATTAAGCGGTAAAAAGCAAAAACACAGTATTAAATAACAATTTTTCAAATAAACATTAAATTTTTAAAAAAAATGTAAGTGTAAAGTAAATCAAAACAACAGTTATTAATTGCATTTCTTCAATCACTAAACTTAAGGTCCATTACCGTAGCTGTTTAAAATTTTTATTAAAAAAAGTTTAATAAAACTTTAATGTTTTGTGATTTTAAATTGCTTATTATTAAAAAAGGCAATTTTACAATTAAATTAATGTATAAAAGCCAACGTTATTTCTTGTTTTGTGCTTTTATAATGGCTTTTAGCTACAGTGCACTTACTGTAGCCTTATTTCTTTGTTCATTCTATGTCAGCACATACGCTTTAGAAGAAGGTAAGCTATCGTACCCACTATCTTTAGACCTGAACGGGATTCACTAGTCCCGACTCTTCCTCGGATCAAACTAGGCCGAGCCGGATCAAATTTAAAAACAGACGAACTGAAAAACGGGCCAGGTCCTGCTCCTTTAAAGTCTACTAAGCAAAGAACTTACTATATATCTTTATCGTTTCAGAATGTAAATGTAACAACCAACCGTGTATAGACAGAGGATACGAATTTTGCTACGAAGCTAGTATAGACGATTACACTAACAAATGCGAATTGAAATGTCGAAAAGAAGGCGACTGTTTGGACCATAGTTGTGAATGCAGTAATCGGAAATGTCTTCAGTTGTATGGTATTAACAGTACATGTTACACAGCCTTTTGTGACAACGGCATTTGTAATGTGGCTTGCAATAACGATGTTGGTACGTTATAAGAGTTTTTGTATTGTATTAGGTTTTTCAAGTAATTCTGTGCTCCTAACCCTAAAAATTTGCTTTGAGAAGGAGCACAGAATTATTTGAACAACATAATATAATAGTTATTGCTTTACTATTCTTTATTTGCACTTTTAATTTCAAATTTCTAAAAAATTTAGCCGAATGCAAGTGCAGCACCAAAGAATGCAAGGGTAAAGGCTACGAAGTGTGCATAAAAGCTGAATTCAATAATGAAACGGCCGTATGTGATTACAAATGTCAAAAAGAAGGCGATTGTATTGATAAAAAGTGCACATGTAACGCACAGGAATGTAGCGAACAAGGCAAACGATGTTGTGGTACATATTGCTATGATGGAGAATGCATGAGTAAATGCTGTCATCTACGTCAGTTTCTTTTTGTCATCTTGAAAAAACGTTTTACATTAGATGCGAAATTTAAAAATTTTTTTAATCTTCCCTTTCCTATACCGACAATATCGTCGTATAAATTAAAAAATATTTTACAGCCACAACTAAAGCACCCACAACTCCAGTCCCATTCAATCCCCCAAGTAGCCCAGAAAATTGCACATGCGACAATGAGTACTGTGTTGAACATGGGTACAATGTGTGCGAGAGCGCTGAGTACGCTAATGGTACATGTTCGTACACGTGTGGAAAGAAGGGAGACTGTTTGAACAAGAACTGTACATGTAGCGACGATGAATGTATTAACCTGGGCTTTGATAGTTGCTCCGGCACGATTTGTATCAATGAGATTTGTTATATTCAGTGCTGTAAACAGTGTGGTGAGTATAGGTGAAGTTTAGCGTTTTATAATAGCTAGATGGCTAATATACCATTTGTAATGTAAAAAAGCTATTTTCAGACAGTACCACACAAACAACCGCAATCATAACAAAAACGACTACACTAAAACCAAAACCAGTTGACCCAACACCCACAGGGTCACTACAACAGTGCGTATGCGACAACTTCACATGCATCGAAAGAGGCTACGAATACTGCGTGGACGCCTTCCTCGACGCAAACGGTGTTTGCGACTACAGCTGCATCAAGGTCGACGATTGTCCTCAAAAGAACTGCACCTGCGAGGACCAACAATGCGTGGAGCTCGGCTTCCAGTATTGTGAAACCGCGTACTGCCAAGATGGTCGATGTGAACTTAGTTGTTGCAACGACACTGCAACTCCCCATCCTCAAGAACCCACTCTGCCAACACCGTGTGATTGTACTGAACAAATGGTAAAACAGTGTTTCGACGAAGGCTACACCTACTGTGTACATGGAGAACTCATTGATGCCGTATGCAAACCAATATGTCGTGGTCCACATTGTGCAAATGGTACACAATGCGTTTGTGAGGACAAAGAATGCGGAAATCTAGGTTATGATCATTGTGGTGGAACGTACTGCGAAAATAATGAATGTAAAATATCTTGTTGTGTGAAAAACGGCGCTGAGCAGAACTTTACCATGCCACCAGTTACTACTCGTCACCCATTTACCACGACCAGTCATTTGACAAGACGTACCAGAACTCCGAAACCTAAAAAGACAACAACGGAAACTACGACAACTACTACGTTGAGCACTACCACAACAACAACCGTTACTCCGGCCGGCGATCTTCCTCCAGGAAAATAAAATTTGTGATTTTTAAAATTTAATAAATATTAAATTCATCTTATCAGCTGATTGTAAGCTGGAAGTCATAAACAATTTTTAAAAAAAATTAAAAAGTACCCATAAAGCATATAATCCAGAATGAGCTACTACATGTTTAAAATATATCACTGTCTCCAAGCACAACACTCTATACCATCATCTAACTCAACATCAAAAAACCCGTGTTTAATCGTTAACAACAATAAAATAGGCAACAAACTTAACAAAACAAAAAAATCGTTATAAATAATTATTAAATACTCTGTAACCATAAAGCACATAGCTAAAATAAATAAAAGCAAGACACAATATACTTTGACAAGGAACTTTTACTACTCAATAGATAACAAAATCTTCAATATTAACCTCATTAAACTCTTCTCACGGCCACTAGAACAACACAAACTACCTCTTCTATCAAGAAAATTAAAAACAGATAAAAAACTACTTCAACATCACCATCTTACTCTTGTTTTTTCTTGATCACCGGCTCAAAATACAGTATACACATCTGAATTAAAAAGAACAGTAAAACATAGACAAAGTTGACAAAAGACCAGAAAGCGAATAGTAATTGCCAAATATGTGGGTATCGTTCCGGAGGTTTGATGAAAGTCAATCCAACAGCCAGTCCGATATAAACCATTAGGTTGAGGATCCTGATTACTGTAACATAGGTCTTTTTGGCTCGTATTTGTCGAATACAAAAGATGTGATACATGATGAACAGCGGGTAAGCTTGAATGGCGTGTTCTTGATGTATTAGTGGGTATAGACTGTGAGCGGCTGCAGAGAGGAAATCCATCGTAACCACAGGATATTGTTGTAGGTGGAAGAGTATTGGTCTGAAGAGCAAGATATTTATTTTTATATAAAAAACCCGTATTTTAACAAGAAAAACTTTATAAAGATACAAATTACCAAAAAAAAGATAGTAAAAATCATATTTCGCCTAAATTATCACCTCTACCGGTCAAACCTTATGATTTAAATATAAAAACTAAAAACCACTTACAAAGCAACAAACAATATTGTCTTTTCGTGAACTTGTGCCGAAAACAAGAAGAACACCAGACTAACGTAAACCAATGCCAGCTTAAACATTCTTTCCGTCGGTCTCAGCAGTAGCACTAACAAAGCTGGTACACTGACAACTAATGTTGCTGCTGCGCTCGCGATAGCCATAGAATGTTGTGAATACTTTCTAAATTTAACCAGCACGTTAGCTACGCACCAGAACGATGCTACCTTGTCCTGAAAAGAAATGACAATGAGTATATTTACAAGAACAACTAGACATGCCTAGCCATTTCGATATAAAGGCATACCTCAAACAGTCCTCTTCCAACCGGAAAAATTCGATGTAACACTTGAATAAATCGTCCTTCTCTTAAAAATGGAGACCATAAGACGGCAAAAGATAGGATTACAGTAACTCCAAGTTTTATTACATTTACCGACCTAAAACAATAAATATACTTTCAAAAGCCTTGATAAAACTTTTATAATATACATAAATCATAATTTCTACCAGTAAAACCAGCAAGACAATTAAATTTTTCAATCTAATGCAACCACATACCTCCTCCCATTTTCAAGTTATTATCATATACCTCTTTACAACCTTTAACCACCCCTTAAACCAAATCAAATTCCAACGTACCCTCCAAAAACGCCGCGCTTCAATGATCGTCCAAATAGAAAGCAAAAGACGGGTAGTGCATAATACAATGCCATCTGTTTAAAGTTCAATGCTAAAACAAACAAGACCGACCCAAGTACTTGCTGGCCTTTAGCCATCAACACAAACGACTTTAGAGCCAACGCAAGACAAATGTGATTGTATTGGAAGTGAGTGCAGTCAATGTAGATCAGCCCGGGGAAGAATAGGCCTGCGTACAGCATTGGAATCTAAAATATGGTTTTATGTTAAATATCTTTAACTAAAAATAGCTAAAATAACTTTTTTTTAAATTAAAAAATCATGCATCATGCGTTTTATATTTTAAAGTCGTACGATAGGCTTAAAACCAATGTTAATGTAATTTACTTACCCTCAAAGGCTGACTTTTGCCGATACCATTGTAAACTTCCAAAACTGTGGGTAAGTACAATAATAACATTGTAAAGATCACTGACAATCTCATGAACAGTTTATGATCTGAACTTTCATGTCCTCGAGATGTTTCCAACTCTACCCATGATTTGTTGTAGAATTCAGCACTGAAAAAGCGAAATTCACCATTAGTAGCTGATCTTTGCCATTTTTATAGTTATTTTAACAAATTAAACTGATATTGTTTTAGAATTTGTATAAATACTTACACTTTGCCAACTGCCCAGCTGTGATAAGCAGTTAATGGAGGATAATCCAAACCCCAATACAATAGGTCGTTCTTCGTCGAGTTTTCGTACCTAAAATGTAAACTAAAAGCTAAATACATCTTTGAAACTCAATTTCTTCCCAAGTATTAACAGAAAATTTATAAAGAATTCAACATTCATACATTGACACATCGGATACTCCTAAAGCAACAAAAAACACAAATTAAAATAAACCTACCACTCACTAACAGGAATGTTTGTCGTTATCTCCATCCAATGTCTTTGGGCTTCATAATCACCAAACCTGGGAGGATCATTTTCTCCAGAATAAGGTAAGATCGATGCAAAACACATAAAAACTACAAAACAAACGACACCCAAAACCTAAAGAACAAGATACGTTTTGTGCCGTAAAATAACTAAACTACCTTTAGATCATACTCTTTAGCTTGTAACTTCTTCTGTCTTGCTTCTTTCACAACTTGGTTGATTTGTCTGTCAGTGGAATGAAGTTCACAGCTAAATTCGGCCTAAAAATTATAATTTTAACTTCCATCACCAAAGAAAATCTAAAAACAGTATTTTTGATCTCCAGAAACTTAATATATAGCAATTCAAATCATCTTTAAAGTATCTAAAAACAAGAACAACAAAGAAAGCGAACTTACATCAACTTCCACAACGTCAATCACATCTTTCGTCCCAAATCTTTTAATTATATTGCTCTCCATTTCCAGACTATCACAATATTAAACTATTAAAGCTAACTAACAAGAAATAAAAAATATTTAATAATAAGTCATACTCATAAAGTTGACGTATACAAAAATAAAATTACGTGGAAAATATATTTTTATAGACATTTCATCGTATAAAATTGCTATTTTATTGGGCGCGAAAACACAAACAGCTTTTATGCTTTCGCTGTTTTCCGTCTCTTTTCTCTAACTTTTCGTCAAACCCAGTCGTTATGCATTTGCCGTTTTAGGCCCCTTATAAAAACCTTTCTTTCCGATTTTGAATCTCAAGGTGGGAGTCTGTCAAGCGACGGAGAAACGTGAGAACGCCTGGTCGTTCGTGGTGCACTCTGTGGAAAGTCCCTGGACCAGCGGCTGAAAGAGCCTGTAGCCAGTGCTACACACTCCACCATGCCTTTGGGCGCTTCCTCAGGAATCTCTGAAAGGGTTCTACAGAAGACGACGATGTTTCACTTGAGGGTCATGAGGTCGAGAGACGGAGCCTGGAGCAGCGTCGATGGTGGACGTTCGTCCTGTCAAAGTGACGCTTGAATCTGTACCAAACAGCATAGGGCTTACTGACACTCGTCACCTTTTTTGGCTACTTTGGTACAGAATACAACAACCTTGGTATCAAACTATGAAATTGTACGACTCTGGTAATGAATTTTAAAACGAGGCTTACAATTGCAAAAGACGTCTATAATCAATTATGAAGTAACTTTATTGTTACAAGTATTACTAACCGCAATTCACCAAATATGATATAACAAAATTTTGTTTTATAGTTAAATACACGAGTATCTTTAGAAATAAATATATCCTTTTATACATTAGGCTTCGGATGATTTGCTGGCTCCTGGCTTGTCGTTTTCGGCTTCACCCTTTGAACTAGCTGCATCGTCCTGGTCGTTGGCGTTTGGAATCCATAAGCCTGATTTGATACAACGATCCAGATGGTATTTGAAGACCTCTTGGTCCATTCCTTCAGCTACATGGATTAGAGCGTCTACACTTTGGGATTCGAAGGCTTCTTGCATTTCCTTGGGCAGAGCTTCAAATACTTCCTTGGGGTCCAAGCCGCCAGGGGCATTTTTAAGTCTTTCTTCTCTCTCCTCTGCTTCAATTTCAGCAATGGCGGCTTCTCGCTTTTCTCTGCCTCGCTTGATCAAACGTTGCTGGAACGCTTCCACTTCATCATCGTACATCTTCATGTAAGCGGCGTCGGCGGCCTTAATTCTAAAAAGATGATTCGATAATCATAGCTCAAACAATCATTTTTTAAAAATAACGTATTATAAATCCCAAAAAGTTAATTTAAATCCTAAAAATTAAATCAAAACGCTACGTTTTAGAAAAAGACACACAATCGATTCCCGTATTTTAACCGTTAATACACAACTATAAACCTATAAGTAATACAAAACTTACTTCTTGAAGAAGACCTGGATCACTTTAGGATCGGTGCCTAGACTGTTCAAGCTCTTGGCCAATTCCAACAAATATTGAATTGTAATCCCGTTTTTCGCATAGCTAGACATCAAATCGTAATTCTCGTCGATTGCCAGATTCAGCGCTTCGATAGTAATCCAACTAGACGCAAAATCAGAAGCCAGATGAGGATACTCCAGCAAGAACTTTCGACATTCATCAAAACTGCTCAACACACAGTACTTCTTCAACAAGTCCTCGTTCTTCTTGAAGTATTCCGTCTAAAATGAGTTTGTTGATTATTTTACGCTTTTGATAACGTAAATGATAAAATATAAATGTTACCCAAAAAAAAATTAAAAAAACTAAAAGAAACACTAACCATTCGCTTGTTCTCTTCCTCATCGCTCAACTTGGCAGGTTCCGGCTTCTTATCGTTGTACTTATTGACCACAGATTTACTCCACGCTTCATGACCAATAGTATCTACATTCCACGGTTGCTTAGATTCTTGGTCTTCTAGCTCCTTCTCCTTCTTTCTGAATTCCTCTTCCTGTTTCTTAATCTCACTGATTTGTAATTCTATTTTGATCTTCTCCTTCTCGTCGGTGACAGTCTTCAGCTTATCCTCAAGCTCCTGAAAGCCAAAACAATACAAAAATGAGCATTTATTCACCAGTACTACCCAAAATAAGGTACATTGGCCCCGTGCCAGTATTATTTATAAGAAGCAACCTCAAATTTCTGCTATTTTTGAGAAAAATTACCTAAAAATGAAAATAAGAATGACAAACATACCTGAACTTTATTGACAACCTTTTTCTTCTCTCCTTCCACTTCTTCTTTCTTCTGTTTCATCTCAGCCATCCGCTCAAGACGTGCTTGATGTCTCCATCTAAACAAGGACGGCGTATCAATGTTGGGGTGAGTGTCATCTTCGTCATCAGAAACCTCAATGTTTTTCCACTTCGAGTAATCGATCGGCATGTTGAACTGAATCAAAAACAACGTTAAAACACTACATCCCTTGAAACTACACAGCATACATAAAAATGGAATTAAAGACCTTATAAATCAGAGTAATACAAGGTTTCAACTAAAATTACAAGTTTTAACACGAGAAAAACAAGCAAAACGCGAAAACTAACACAAGATGATTACTAATTGTAAAATTTATAAGAAGATCAGCCAACTCGGATTTAAATAACGTAAAAATTTACATCTTTTCACAACTTTTTCACATTCTGGCGCCTTCGAGAAAAATTCCGAACGAAAATATTTTACATCTTTATATTCGATAAATCCCACCACGACTTCCCTGAAAACTCAAGAACGAAAAAATAAAAAAAAATAATTTCCAGCACTTGATGTAGCTTTAACAACATAGTTTACAGCCAAAATGAGTAAACGAGTTGGAAAGATTGCTTCAGATGCCGTCCAGAAGCGGACTCAAACTCCATTGATGTCATGGATCAGGAATAAACTGCTGGCTTCGCTTGGTCGTAGTGATGTAGCTGGTCTTCCGACTGCTGATGGAAAAGTAAGTTATTTCTTTATTGTTTTATTTGATTTTAGGTTTTATATGGTTATAATAAAGGAGTTTTTAATGTAATGGAACATTAAAATATTTTTTGGAGTATTAAATATGGCATAGCTCGACCGCCTATCTTATTTTATCAAAATTTTTGCAGTCTGAATTTCAATTCCCTCACCGTTATCCCAGCACTCAAGCTTCCAGAGCCATAGAGATGCCAAAGCTTCCAGGAGGTATTCATCACCGTCTGTCTGATGTGTACTATTATGAAAGAGATGGTCGTCGACAAGTTGTGCCACCGATGGAAGTATACAAGGCTGATTCTGATGGCCAAAAGTTTTTGGAAGCTTTGTAAGTAGTTAATTGTTATTTTACTTGACATTTAGGTTATTTATATGTTCAATTCTTTTATATTGTCTTTGAAAAGTTTGAAACATTGAAAAAAAAGGATTTTGAGAATTATATAGCTTCTTTTTGGTAATATGAATTGAAAAAATCTATGAAGATGTATATTATGAACAAATTTATTAAGATGGATGTTTAAAATTGTATTTAGTAATGCATATTATGTTACAGTGAACAAGCCGAAACTCCGGCCAGGAAGAGCGAATCGGAAAACTTTGGATTAAGCTGGTCGATGCCAACTCCTGGTGTTGGCTGTGAATGGGAGAGAAATTTGGACGGCGAACGCGACTCTCAGAGAAATAGTTACGAACTGAGACAGGTTGAGAAGTACGACAAATACTCTCGTACCTAAAATAATTATTTGCAATTAGGACTGCTTTGAGGTGTAAATAAAGAGTATACGACTATCTTTGTGTTTTTTATTGTTTTGTACAGGTTATATTAACCTTTGAATACATTCGATTTTGTTTTTATTTTATTAAGAGTTGATTATCATGGTGAATATTAGGTTTAATGCCTATTTTTTGCGACGGATTTTGTTTTTTTATATTTTTTTGGTATTACATATTACTTTTTTTTATATTTTATTAATTTGCGGGATATTCTTTATAAATTTTTTGTATTTTTATTGATAATTGCTTTCTTTGTCAGGTGAACCATGAAGTTCTCATCAGCTGTTGCCCATAAACACTTTGGTAATCTTGGAAAGGTAAGCTTTATTGTCTAGAATTATAAATGGTTTAGGTAGAGATAGTAACTAAATAAATTTTCAGCTTTACGGTCAGTACAAATGGTCTTTGGCACCAAATGAGCAACCTCCCATGAAAGGATGGTTCAAGGCTGCTTTTGTTAATGTAAGTTGACAGTTTTATGAGTTTTGGACTAATACAATAGTTAATTTTGGTACAAATGAATTTGAGTTTAATATTTCTATCAAACGCATATTGTTAATGATTTTTTAAAATCGTATTTTAAGTTCTTTTACCTATTTATAGGTAACATATCTTTATTAAAGCAAAATCTTTTCAAAGCTTAATTTTTTAAATTTTTCATATTTTAGGTGTTCCAAGAGTACGTCGTCCGTCATTGGTACTTTGTTGTTCCACCATTCACCGTGGCCTACTTGACCTATGACTGGGGCAAAAGGGAGAATGAGAAATTCAACCGCAAAAACCCCGCTGATTACGCCAACGATGTTTAAAGATTAGGTGATTTTGGCCGAAATTTAGATGAGAATAAAGGTTTTGTATAACTTAAAAAGACGGCTTTGTTAAAAATTTTGTTTTTGAGGTTGGAGTTTTTACTTTTTGACACTTTATATGGGATTCCAGATAATTATTTTATCTGCTGACTACCAATACCTTGCTTCAACCCTTTGTAACACAGCCGAGCATGCCATTGTTTGTACTCGTGTCTACTTGTGAAGATCTTACCGAAGCGTTCCACGGCGCCCCCTGATCGGATCGATGGTTTTGTCGCATGTATGACCTTTTTTACGATGAATCGGTTTTTTCCAATCTCGAAAGCGTCTTTTTTCATAATTTATCGTCTCACCTCGCCCGACGGCTTCTTGGTGTTCCGATGTTATTCTACAGGATTCGACGGCTTTTTCGAACTGCAACTGTCGAAATCTTGGATACAGGGGGGAAACTAATCGGTGTGGTAGGAGGGGAACTTGGTGAGGAAGTAATTTTTTTTGTTTTACTGGTTGAAGTTGTGCAAGATAAGAGGTGAAAAGGATGTCGCGACAGTTTTTTTGAAAGATAAACTATTTTGATGTTCTTTTAGACATTACTGTTGAAAATTGAGATTTGAATGTTTTTTGGAATTTGAAATGCTGTTTTTTATAAAGAATGTAATAGAGAAGGTAGAGCTTTAAGCTTTTTTACATCTTGTGTGTTAGACGTATGTAGAAAGACAGTATCTTATGACAACAACCTTCGATCTTCAGGCAGTTTAAGAAAAATTGACCTTAAAGCTTTGCTATAGTAAGCAAAGTACGTACTTTGATATACAGTAAAATCTCTTTAGTATGACCGTCGATTCTACGACACCCTCTTTATAATGAGAGCTTTCTGACCGTTTTTTGTAATAAGATTCCTATTAAAAATTATTTGAAGACTTTGGTTATAAGGACAGGCTTGGTACAGTCTGTTGAGTGTCATACTAAAGAGTTTTCATTGTAGTACACAAAGAGTACGTGCTTTGATATAATATAATACAAAAGTTTATATTTTCAAGTATCTTTCCCAAACTCTCTACAATCCAGACCTTGCCACCTAACCTTTTCCAACCGTTACAACGTCATTGAACTTGCAAACTGATCCCAAATCGGGGTGATCAAGGTGTTTGGTTAAGGGCGTTATTAATTGGGGGATAAATCAGACGGATCTCTTCGCATAAAAAATGTGATGGATGAGCTGAAAAGTAAACGGAGATCCGGTAGTATTGGGCGAGAAATTTTAAAACGTTAACGGGGCAAAAAAGTGTCGCTGAATCCGACGGATTTTACTTTTTCCTGAATTCACTGCCGGCACTTGTTTTTCGTCGCGTTCATAATAACTTTCACTTTCAACAGAAAGGTAATCTTGATCTAGGTGGGGAGGTTGGGGATGAAAACATTAAGGGGTGTTTGAGGAGATCAGGGGGTGCTTTGAAGACATTAAGGAGTGTTTTGGAGGTATCAAGGGGTGTTTGAGGTTGGTTCACTATTAGTTATAGATGAGGCAAAGATATCAATGAATGGGGAATAGGTATCGGTATGGACAATCTTTTCACCTGGTAAAATATGCCAAATTTAAATCAATATACAGTCCTGTATAATATAAAAATGTCCTAAAAAACTTACTTTAAAAAAAAATCGAAACTTACCGTATGCCCTTTTAAAAACGTCATTTTAGTCAATTTTGCGACATTTTAAGCCGTGATTTAGTGAGATAAATCACTTTTTAAGGAAGGATTGTTGATTTATCGCTGCGGGATATCAAACTTTTAAAAATAAGGGTTATACGGCGTATTAAAAACGTCATGCTGATTTATAAAAGCTTTCACTGACCTTTGGATTAAGCTTTATATTGTAGTAGGTATTCATTGTGAGGATTCTGCTTGAGGAGGTGGTTTTACTTTGTCTCTTTTAAAATAAACGTAAGATAGAAGTTATTGTAAAGTAATCTTGATTTATTAGGGTTTATCTTACATGTTATACTACTTACTGTACGGTACTACATGTTATATAATAGTACCGTACAGAACTGGAACTTAAACTTATTTTTTTGAAAAATAGTATTGTGACATTACCAAATACCGAGATAGTATCTTTTTACAATGTTCATTACTATATCAATACAACTTTCACCTTCAGTCATATTTTGCAAAATGGCTTTGACCAAAGCTTGGGTAACATTATCGCTTCTGATGGTGGTGGCATCGCTTGAAGCTCCAGATGGCGACTTCTCATTCTCCAGGCTGAAGCGTCAAGCCGGTCCATTGAACCGGGCGTGGGAAGAGGCCTTGCCTGGAGTTCAGCCATTTTGGGAGAAATACTCAACAGGTCCATATGGTATTGTCATCAGAGGATGGCAGTTCAGCAGATGTGCTAATGAACAGGTATGACATTGTTTTATGTATTTTGTTAAAATTTTTTAAAAATTTTTGGTTTTGTATTTTAAGAATGAAGTTTTTGGAGTTGTAAAGGGCTAGAATAACATCAGCTTTAGTTATATATGGCCCTTAGATACCGTTAACATCAAAAAGTCTTAAAAAATCGTAAATTCTTTCTTTAAAGTAATATATAGTACTAAAATACCAAATTTCAGTGGACCAATTACGTAGTGAACGTATCGAACATTGTCATCTGGCCAGACTACCCACGTTTCCCAGGACCAATCTTCTTCAATGTTACCATGGATGTAAACGAAGAGTTACCGACCGAGAAGATCGAAATGGACTTGGAAGTACGTCACGCTGTAACTGGCAAACAAGGTAGCAAAGCTTGGCAGGTCATTCCTTGCCAAGGATGGAACATTCTCGATGGTTGTGATGGTGTTGGATCTTGGTAGGTTCTTGAATTTTTGAAATTTCAAAAATTTAATTTTTGTATAGCTAAAAATGGCCAAAAAACGCATTCTTTACAAAAACTAAATACCAAAAAGCATTTTTTAGCTCAAAAATTAATATAAATACCAACTTTCAGCCGTTACTGTGATATGTTGGACAAATGTCAAGATACCGTGAAGTCAGCCCACAAATATGTTAATGACCGTAAAGCTGAAGACTTTCTACGCAAGAACAAGTTGTGTCCACCACCAAAGGGTCACTGGACTATGACCTTCTCCAAGATCTTCACCATCGACGATTTGCCAAAGAGTTTCTTCGGACCTCTTCAGTCGGTAAGCTTTATGTTGTAGTAGGTGTTTACTGGGCTGTAAGAGGTGGCTTTAGTAATATAATAGTATTCTACAGCATTTTAATAAGGTTTTCTTTTATTTATAAGCTTTTTATTCGAGAACTGGCTAAATTTGGGTAAAAACAAAGGTTTTTCTGCGATTTTGGTTATATTATCCATGGTTTTTTGCCTTTTTTATGTCTAAAATGGACAAAAACAAGAAAATAATGAAAAATATTGATAATAAAATCTTGCTTCTACTAAGACAATCATTTTTAAAAGAATAACAACCTTCCACACCCTCTAAAACACTCTCTTTCAGAACGAATACTGGCTGACCTTCTCCTTCACCGACGGCAAAGACAAAAAGCTTGGTTGTGCTCGTCTCTGGGTGGATGTCTGCAAGTACCATCTCCAAGACAAAGCCCAGAAATGTCTTCGTGATGCGAATGCCTTCAAGAACTTTATCAACGAAATCAGCTCTCAAGCCGAACAAATCCGAAACAGAGGCTAAAGACTTTCGGGCCACAACAACTTGCCAAAAACGGGATTTTGAAAATAAATAATATTATTTAAGGTACTCATACTAACATACCATGTAATTATATTGACATAAATATTGAAAAAAGGTTTGGTTTTGAGTTGGAAGGGTAATATTATGTTTGCACGACAAATAGTTTTCGCCAAAAATCAAAGCGTGTCGACATTTCTACGTTTTGGTCAAGTTTTTCCCTGTTATTTCGTTAAATGTTTTTTTATGTAAAAAGTAGTGAAGAACAACATATTTTAAAAATTCATCTGACTAAAATGTTTAAAAAATAATAATTTATTGTTTTACATAAGCAAGTTTTCAAAAAATCGATATATCTCAAATATTTTTGACGTACATGTATTAAGGCAATGTGAAAGTTTTTCGTCTATTTACGTTGTTTTCTACGTTAAAAAATGACAACAGTTTTATTAAAAATTCTACATTGACATATTATAGAATTATATACTAACATTCTACAGAAAAAATACGTCTGGAATGCTACAGTAAGTACTACAGTAAAAGACACGTTAAAATTTATTTACACAAAATACAAGTTTAGGTATACAAAAGGTAATATTGATATAAATATAGCCGTGAATGATAAGTTATTTGACAGTACAGAATTTCCAACATATTTAGCTACCATCGGACCAAAAGTCAATGTCTCATTACATTGTGCTGGTAGCTTTTTCCACTTTATACTCAACATATCTCTAACGACATCATGGCTGGACCGAAACAATGTTGCTAATAGCTAAAAATAAAAAAGTTTTTCAACATTTATTTAATAGCTACATAACAATTTTCGTATTTTACATTATAAACTGTATAGCATAACATATAATTATTAAATGTATAATATAGAACTACCATACCATATATAATATTAAGTTGTTTATATAATTCTGTGCCCCTTAACTCCAAATATTTGTCTTTAGAAGGAGCACAGAATTATTTGAACAATTTAATAGTTGAGTTACGTTTTATAAGCTTCACAAACCTTGGTAGTAACTTTCCCACAAACTCGTCCATACTCTTCTAGTACACATTTTGATAGTACTGTCATTTCTGCACACACCGTACCAACATCTTCAAAAAGACCATCTTCTGCCAGTTTTCTCATCGATATTCGAAGTTGCTGGCTTTCCAAATAACAAGATAACGATAGGCTTTCAATGTGAAACTTCCAACATCCAAACTGGGTTTTTAAGGCTAAAATACGGTTTTTTAAACCAAGACATTGAAATTGAAAACTATTTTTGATTTTTCAAAAGTAAATTTTTATTGAGCGCTATGAATTTAAAGTTTAAAAATTTTTGATGATATGATAAAACTTACTGCGTAAATTTAAACAAATGTCGTCCCAAGGCTTCAACCCTAATTTTAATATCTTCTTTTCCAACGATTCTGCACAATTACTGATACATCGTCCCAACATCTTGTTGTGACTAAAATATTTTTAACAACGTTAAAAAAGATTTTAAAAAATTTTATTTTAAAAAATTAAATGTAAATGCAAAAATTTTAAGTCATAATATTGAAAAAATTAATCAATTTTGCTATATTATTTATTATTTTTGACCTAACAACTAAAATTGAAAAATGTGCAGTCAAACATCTTTAGTAATGACACTAAAGATACTAGACAAAAATCCCGTTATAAACAGAATGTTATATTATCTAATTATTTTTTTATAGAAATTCTATTACAAAGAGCTGTCAGAAAATTGTCATTATAGAGAGGTGTCATACTATCGAAGGTCACACTAAAGAAGTTTCACTGTACTATTAAAAAATATTAACACTTACTAACAAATTTCATTAGCTTTATGATATGCGGCATCTTCACTTCCATTGCTTTGGAGTAACGACAATAACGGAAAGGCAAAGTCCATGGACCATTCACCGTCCATCTAAATACAAATCGGAAAATCACGGTTTTGAATTTCATTAAAATTACATTTCTTTACAGAATTTAATGTTAAACTTTCTTTAGCTTTCTTTATACAGTAAAAACCTTGTACAACGACACTAAAAATTGCTCAGAAATTTAAAATTTTTTACAAAAAAAGTTTGTTATATTAACTATAAGGAAAGTATTAGTTGGTTTAAAAATGTGTAAGACTTACCTTCATCATGTGGTCATCTTTGCACTTTAGTAAACAAAAAGGTATACCAGTCAATTCCGTTTGATTACAAAAGACAGTTGTTATGGAAATGATAAGTAAGAATACGACATCTTGAAGCATTACTAAACTAAAATGATTAGATTTGTTTAAAAAACTTTAATTTATGAAAGTTTTTTTTGTAAAATACTTGCAACATGCACGTTGCAGTATTTACAGCGCAGTTAAACTCTTCTTTAAAAAATAACTTTACGATTTGAAATTAGTTTGTTACAAAAGGATTTTGTTATACAGAAGTTTTGAATGTGCTGTTTAGTGTTGACCGGATACTTAAAAGCTGCTTGTAATTCGGAACTATCATTATAGAGGAGTCAAACTAGTCCGTTACATAAGAGTTCTACTGTATTTAAAAAACAAAAAATTTTGTAAAGTTTACGACTTCCTAATACTAGAAGGCCTGTGCAACGAACCTCTATATAATGAAAATTCTGTAAATTCGGCTATCGCTACACAGTGTATTTAAAACTTCTTCATAACAAAACTTCTATATAACGAACAACTTTAAAATTCTCGGGCCATTCCACCCGAAAAGGTCTACACTCCGAAAAGGTCTACGAGAGAAAAAAGGTCTACAAACCGAAAAGGTCTACGAGGAAAAAAGGTCTACAATAAAATAGAAAAAAAATATTTCTGATATAATATAGTGTTATAATGTCTTTTTACCATAGTAACAGGTAAGATACCACAGTGACAAAACATGTTGGTAACTGTAGTATAAAACTATACATTTTTTTAGGTTCTGTAACCTTCTAACCTTTCAAATGTTATAGTAAAAATGTTTTTGGTACTATATTTACCATAGTAACAAGTAAAATACCACAGTGACAAAACATGTTTCTAAAAATTGATGATTCTCATCGATTTTCTGCCATTTCTAGCGATTAAAAAAAATTAGTCAAAAGAACATTCTTTTATGACTCTGAAAACCTACTTCTTCAATAAATTCCACAACTTCATCACTAATATTATTGGCCTTCAACACATCCACCACCAATAGCTTTGCACTCTGTGCAATTTTCGGTTCTGCAGCCAATTTCTTGGCATTATCAACCAGATCCTCGTCTTTTAGTCCGGTAACATCGATAAAATTGAAGAATTGTCCAAATTGTTTTGGATTCAACCGGTCAAGATATTTGTGTTCATCAGCGCGCGCTATTGAAAGGTTAGAAGGTCACAGAACCTACAAAAATGTATTGTTTTATACTACAGTTACCAACATGTTTTGTCACTGTGGTATCTTACCTGTTACTATGGTAAAAAGACATTATAACACTATATTATATCAGAAATATTTTTTTTCTATTTTATTGTAGACCTTTTTTCCTCGTAGACCTTTTCGGGTGGAATGTTCTCGGGCAACTCGTTAAATTGAAGTTTGTTTCCCCGTATTTTTTATCGTAAAATACGGTCGGTACTTTACTCAATATATAAAATGATTTTTTATGTCCAAAAACTTTTTCAATATGTTATCAAAAACCATTTTATCCCAAACTTAATACCTAAAAACCAAAAAACTGAGATTTGAATTCCGTTTTTGATAGAATGAAGCCATTCGTTTGGCTTCATATCAAGTCCAATTTACTTTGCGCAACATAACATCATTTGCTAACATTACTTTTAAAACATAACATGTTGGAAGGGCCAAGAAACACTCAGTAATTTGGTTATAATATCTTGTAGTTGTGATATGATACTAAATATTTTGAGCTGAAACTCAAATATTTTTGACTAAAAAGTCAAAAAATTAAAATTTTTGAATTTTGAAAAAAGAAGAACCGGCGTTATAACGTCTAAAACAGTATTTTAGGTAATAAAACCTTTGAAAAATTCAAAAAAATTGGAGTATCAAAAATGTCACATTTTTTCAAAATTTTCAAGAAAAAATGATCGAAATTAAAATTTTTTGCCATTTTTAATCAAAACTTAGCAAAAGCGTTTATTTCCAAGCCTAAAACCCCCAAAAAACAAAAAGTTAAGCCAATATAAAGCCATGGTAACAAAAGATAACAATGTAAATTGAATAAGCGATAACATATTCTCCCCCAAACTTTGTAAAAATACGTTTTGAGGACACTTAAGAGACCGTTTTGGACGAAGGAATCCACCGATTTCCTGTTCATTCAACGCCCTCCGGCTAAGAAGGGTTGGGTTTCAGGTTTTGCGACATTTGCATATTTTAGAAAGTTTTTTACTTCAATTTTTTAATTTAAAAAATAAAAAATGATTAGTGAAAAAAACGTATTTTACAAAAAAAATACAGTAAGCTTCAAAAATTTACTGCAATCTTAAGACAAAAAAAAATTACAGTAACCAATGCATAAAACACGATGACATACGAGTTTGTTTATTGTGCTCCAAAATGTCGCCACAGCCAAAACACAACAATTCATAAAAACCCTGAGGGCATTTCCCAAATTCATAACATATTTGGACCACCTTCGGCGACAAAACAGGTAACAAATAATTCCACTTTTCTTCTAAAAAGTAGTGTTATTTAGAGTAGATTTAGGGAAAGGAATATGTTTTTTAATAGTTTTGGATAACATAATCAATAAGTGAGCTGAAAAAATAATGCAAGACAAATTTTATTTCATTTTTTAAACCTTAAAATTAAAATTTTAAAAAATGGGCCGGATTTGGATTTTTTTTTGACTAGGCTAAGCCGGTCTGAAAAAAATAAAAACGTGGGGGGGTAAATATTGCGCTTCAGGCCTAGCCCAGGCCTCAAAAGCAGGCCCGAATTGGCCTATTTCCCAATTCTGAGTAATTGAGTTAAAATCGAAATTATTTTTAAAAATTTTGAATTTAGCCAATATTTTTTATTTCGTTTTGTTAATTTTAATCTATTTTTAAGTTAAAAATATGTTTAAAAATTTTTTACTTTTCGTATTTTAAAACTTGAATTTTGGCAGTTTACGGTATTTTTGCCGCGTATTTTATAAAAATAAAATAAAAAAATTTTTTTTCAGAGAAAGCATTTTTAAAATTTTAGAAATGACATTTTTCAACTTTAAAAAACTTTTTTTTCGTTTTTTATTATCTGTCGCACTTGTAAAAGTGCCCGAAAGTATACGTATTACTCACACTGAATTTTGAAATTCCCGTTTCCGTTTTCAAATGTCTTCACGTTTTTTTTGTCGCAATTTCGAAATATTTTTTTTTTGTTTATTTTTTTAATTATTTTTTATGTGACTTTATATTTTACTTATTTTTCTATTTATTTTTACATTTTAGCAACGTATTTTATATTTTTTACATGTTCGAGACATTTTCCCACGTATTTTACACTTTTCTAGCTATATCCTCACAAGTTTTCAAATTTTTACTACTTCAAACCGTCATCAAAATGTATTTTTTAAAGGTATATACTTTTTTCTACTGTATCTTTATTCATTTTCATTTGTTTTTCAAAATTTGTTTCTGACTTTCTCTCTCATTTTCCTCGTTTTTGCCACTTTTTCTTGACTGTAAGCCTTCAAAAGTCTTGTAAACAGCGACAAAAGGTCATTCGAGATCTCTCGAGTGCAAATCTAATTAGTTATGCGCTTAATTTGCATATAATGTTAAACAAATCGCGGCGAAAACTTGAAAAAACGCCGATTTTCGAGGATTTTTAAGCTCAAAAACAAACTGCACCGTGCAAACATTCATTGTTGCACCGTGCAGTCTTGAATAAATTGTTTGCACCGTGCAGTTTTTAAAGAATAGTTTGCACTGTGCAAAATAATCTTTTTAAACTGGACTGTGCAATTCGGATGATTTTGCACGGTGCAAGAATATAAAGAATCTGCACAGTGCAACAAACCTTCTACTGCACCGTGCAATCAATTTCTTCATCTCCTTTGCACTGTGCAAACTCCAAAACCAGTCTTTTTAAACTGCACTGTGCAGCCACGGCCGGCCATGACCTGGCGACAGGAAACGCGCCCAAATCGCGACAGATTTCCTTTGTTTTTTCGGCATTCAATCCCATGTTTTTTGGCAGCCAGAGTGCAAGATTAGCGGCGCGACAAAAGGACCAAAATCCATGTTGGTTTGTCGCGGTTCCTGAATTTTGTTGACTTTTCTCTGCACTTGTCGCTGCTTGGAATTGGGCTGGCTTATGTCGCAGAGAAAGGGTTGTCGCTGGCGTTGCAAATGAAGTTTGTCGCCGTTGCTAAGGGTAAGGTTTGTCGCGAAAACCAAAATGTCGCAAACTTTCTCTGTCGTCGCAACGTTTGCAGATCAATTTGTCGCAAAACTTTAGCGACAAAACATCCTTGAATCAGAGTTGCGACACTCCAACCTCTCCCAATGTTGCGACAAACCCACAAAATTCAAGTTTTGCGACAAAATTCGGAATGCCCAAATTTGTCGCAGAAAATTTGATTCCGCCAGCTGTCGCACTCTATCATCGCTTCCCGAAATTCGATCGCACTGTGCAAAAACGGGTGCATTCGTGCGCAGCGACACTCGATCAAACTGTGCACTTTGGCATGAAAATAATGTTGTCGCGAGTGCACTGCGGTTTCTGGAATGGCTTGGCGACAAATTGAATTTCAAGTGCGACAATTTGGGATGGGGAATGATTGCACCGTGCAGAGGGTTGTTTGGGGAATTGGGGTTGCACCGTGCATATTTTTTTTTTGGGGGGTGACAGTTGCACGGTGCAAAGGGTTTTTGGGGAATAGGGGTTGCACCGTGCAGTGAGGTTAGTAGAGGGATTGCACAGGGCAGTTTTTTACATTTTGGTCTGTTACACAGTGCAGAGTGTGATTACAAATTTTTAAAAATTTTTAAAAATTGAAAAATTGGGAATTTTTATTAAATTTTTTTAAAATTTTGATTTTTTAAAAATTTTAAACTTTTGTGACATTTCGTTACTTTATTGATTAATTACATACATATCGTTCACATTTCTCTAAAAAACGTGTTAAAAAAGCTTTAAAAACGCCAAAAATGTTTCAAAATTTGCATAATTATACATTTTTTAAAAATTTTTGGTTCAGCGACATTTCGTTATTTTATTGATTACTTACATTTCGCCTAAATTTCTCCAAAAATCACCTAAAAATCGCACTAAAATCGTCAAAAATGCCTCAAAATTTGCATAATTTTTTTTCTTGGCCTTACAGTTCATTAACCTTCCATTCTCGCCCTCCCCTCAGAATGTCGCGCACTGTTGGAAGCGGGAATGCGCGCGCCAAAAAAGGACAGTCATTTCGAGAGCAGATGTCGCGCGGCTATGTTTGTGCACTGTTTTTGTGGCATTTCTCGAATTATATGGGACAAGACCGGTCGCCGTCGCATTTTTTGGCTACCAGGAATTAGGGAGGGGGTTAGGGAGAGGAGAGAGTAGAGGGAAAAGGTGTTGAGGAGACGAGAGATGAGGAAGAGAGGGAGAGAAGAGAGAAAAAGCGTGGATTTACAGCGATTTTTGGGGGTTTTATGGGTTTTACAGTATATAAAAAATTTTTTGAAAATTTTGATTTATGAAAATGAATTTAAAAGTATTTTAAGAAAGCGAGATAGCGGTTGAATCAAGGAGAGTTAAAGAAAAGGGGAAAAAGTGAGAATTTACAGCAGTTTTTAGGAGTTTTATGGGTTTTACAGTAAGTCTTTTTTAATTTTTAATTTGAAAAAACAAATTTTGATACAAAAAATGAATTTTAAAGCTTTTTACGAAAGCGAGATAGCTGTAGGATCAATGAGAATTAGAGAAAAAAGGGGGAAAATAGTTGAGATTCAGTAAGGCTGGGAAGGGGGAACGTGGTAGGATTTTTTTACATACAAATATGACGCTAAATTTTAAAAAGAAATCTGAAGCCTACTTTTGAATTTTTTTTAACTTGACTTTGTAGTCTTTGTCAAGTTTGCGACACACAGTAAAGTATAAAAAATTTTAATGTTTACCCAATGAAAAAAAATTTCAAAATTAGAAAATTTTTTAAAAATTTTGTAGCGTATTTTATTTTTTTTTCGAATCCACATGAATCCAATTAAAATACGAGTTTTGAAGCCAGATTTCTTGCGAGTTAATAAATCCATCTTGTTGTAGATGTCAGAACATCTGCATATCGCAACCAAATTTTTGAATAAATTATCTGTATTTTATCGAATTTTACGACAATTTAATTTGCTTGCGACAAAAATATTTTTGGGGTTTTTTCAGTATTTCTTATTTTCAAATTTAAAATTTTTTTAAAAAAGTAATAAATTTATAAAAATTATTGTAAAATACGAAATGATATAAAAATCGTATTTTTTAAAATTTTGCATATAATTTTTAATTCAAAATATTAAATTTGTAAAATCCTTCGCAAATTAGTTAAAAATTCTAAAAATGGCAATTATAATATCATGCCGGTGAGCCATTGTCGCCGTATCCGCTGTCCATTCGGAATCAATAAAATCTGTGGTTATTTGAGGTCATTCGAGGCCAAAAAAGGGCCTGGCTTTGAATGGGCGCAGCGGAGTAATTTACTTTACTGTACGCACCTGTTTTCTTTCTGCTTCGGAGGGTAGAGCTCTGTAAATATAGGGTAGGGTAAGGTAAGAGGGAAGGGGTAATGAAATATAGGGGTAGGGTGGAAAAGGAAGGATGGTAGGGGTAGTGAAACATCGAGGCGGGGTAGAAAAAAAGGCATGGATTATGAAATGTTGAGACGGGTAGAAAAAAGGGGTAAGTGTCATTAAACATATAGGTATGTAAGGAAAAGAAGGTAAAGCTTATGAAAAACTTGGGCATGGTAGAAACAAAAGGTAGGGCATGTAAAACTTTGGGGCAGAGTGGGAAAAAGCAGCTAGGGTTGTTAAAAATTAAGACTGCATAGGGACAGAGTAGAGCTCATAAGGGTAGGGTAGCAAAAAAGGATAGGGTAGGGACAAAAGGAGGGTAGAGGTAGTAAAACATTGAGGCACGGTAAAAAAGATTACATAAAACGTTGAATCAGGGTATTTAAAAGAGGGAAGATGACCTAGGTCGGGCTTGAGCAAAATTTTTATCGGGCCGGGCCTAAAAATTGGGCCCGGTTCGGCTTGGTTTGTTTCTCATGTTTATAAAGAGTGATTAAAAGTAGGGAAGGAGAAGAATATAGGGTTTTTAAAACATTAAGGCAGAATAGGAAAAGAGGGTAAGGAGAGGTGAGGGCATAGAGTATTATATAGAATTTAACGTATTTTTAGAAGGTGGGGAGGCCTGGTGCAGTAAAATGGTTATTTAAAAAAATAACTATAGTTTGTGAAAGGCGGGGTACATATTCTTTATAGAAACACAGGGGGTTGAAGTTTTTACCGTATTTTTACTTTTTTTCATCATGGGGAGGGCGTAACAATTTTTTGATGGTGTGTTTTTTCTTTTTTTGTTAAAAAACTGTTTAACTTTGACATTTTTATTGAAAATAAGCAAACTCGTATTTTACCTTTCCTATTTCATCTCTTTCAACTTTTTTTTTTCAAAATTTTTTCGAATTTCAAAAGCAATTTTAAACAAAATTGATTGTTTTCTCACATATTGTTTTTTGCTCCTGAGACAATTTGGATTGGCATACTATTTGCACCTCTGCGATTGATGACCGATTCGAAGGCATTTGGGCGATTTAAAGTATTTTCGGCCGCCGGTCATTGTTTTTGTTTCTGGAGGGCTTTTTTATTCGATTTTAAACTCTTTACGAAACTTTGTTTTAAAATTGATTTTGAAATGGGCAGGACAAAGGCGTTGCTTTTTAAACTTATTTTTTGTTAGGGCACGGGTTTTTTGGGTGTGTGCTATTTCTTTTGGTAATAAGAGGGGGTGGGGGTGAGGTAGTTTTAAAATTAAGTGTGGTAAATATTATACTCAGTTTTAAAAGTTTAGGGGTGTTTTGGAGGGGTAAGAATTTTTGAAGGAGGGGGGGGGGGTAGACGATACAATTGAGTGAGTCAAGCTTCTGGATTAGGTTGGATTGTCTCTTGATTATAAGGGATAGTCATCAGGTTTGCAAGGTGGCAAAGGTTATACTGTGTGCGTCAAAAGTTCTGTTGTTGTAAAAATAAAAAAAAGAAAAAAAGATTTTAAACGTTTTATGGTTTATGAAATAAGCAGACCTTTACCTGTCTATCTCAACTTCTTTCTCTACTTTTTTTCTTTACAATGCAGTCTTCATTAATAGCCATGTTATTATCCTCCTTTTTCGTCATCAGCAATGTTTTCCTCTTCTTCTCCCTCTCATACCTTCCTTCTTCTCTTTTCTTTCAGGCTTTGACTTCTCGTCTTTTACTAGTTACTATATTTAAAAATGGCACTACAAAGCTATACCTAAAATGGCACTACAAAGCTCTAAATGTGATGATTGATCACAAACTTACAACAAACGTCATTTCAGCTTCTTTATACTAAAATACAATGTATTTATGTAACTGTAAGATTAGCGCGAACAAAGTAATGCCAAGTTTTGTGGCTTCAGAGTTATTCTTAATACAAATTGACGTTTCTATTCAGAATCGTTACCGTAGGACATTAAACATAACATACACATGTATTTAAAACTTTTCTAAAAAGTTTGAAATTTAAGCTTTAAAAACGAATTTGTTACAGTATACCGATTATATGTAGGTTAAAAGTACTGTATATAGAGTATAAGTTACGACCATACTATAGTACTGCCTTGTCATAACGTATACTCAATAATTCCTGGTTCATAACATAATATAATAACATTTCTTAGCAAACTTAACATAACATTTACCGTAAGTGTAACATCTCTAAATTACCGGGTACAGTACGACCAGACTATGTTATACTTCGTTTTACAGAAGTATTTACAAATTGGCACGCAGAAAGTAAATGCCATTTTCATAATACCATAGTAAATAATTGTATGTGAGATTTGTGATATAGTAAACAATTACCGTACACAAACCTTTCTATCTGCACGTACACATCTAGATACGGACGTACTGAGGTAGTATGTGATGGTATTGTAGCTGAACAGAGGTGGTATATGAGGGTATTGTAGCTGTGACTACAATGTGTGGTACTATATATAGGTCAGAAAATGTTGATATTTACTGTTTTGCGTTACTTAATGTAGTAAGAACGTAACTGTATGTTTTAATTACTGTAGTAAATGCCTCTGAAACTCTATAAATGACATCGCTTTTTGTAAAAATAGGACAAAAAGTTTACTGTGCTCAATTACTACCCAATTTACTGCAGTAATCTATAATTATCTTGCTATTCCACTCTTTGTAACTCGAACAAGTTACTCTGTAAACGTGACTTCTGCTAGAGATTTTTACAATAACAATTCATAATTGTAACTCTGTTAATTACATGTTTTTCTGAAACTCAAACCTTTTCTCTTGAAGTGTTATGCCGTAGGCTGCGATTCCAAATTGGCATGGCATTCTCGTTTGTAGTTTGCAGTTTTTTTGAACAAAAATATTTTTGATTATAGAAGGTAATATTGAACATATAGTATTAGGTTGGTTGTTTTGTAAGGTGGTTTTATCGATAAGTAGAGCTGTAGGAAATGATGCTTTCAAGAAAAAAGTAAAAGTGAATTATCAAACTGAGCAAGAAAACTTATACCATGTGCAAAAGCGTCAAAAGTTGTGTTACAATACCAAATTTTAAACAGCTCATAAGGTCCAAAAGTTATTGTTACCAAGCGGCTTGTAGAGCCGTTAATAGTAGAGATCCTTAGAACTACTGGTACTATACGGTTCAAAGAGCCATTAGTACGTAACAAGCCTACAAAGCCATTGATACTAAGCAACCTGGAAGTCCGTTGGTAATAAGCAGACCATAGAATCACTAGTAAAGACGGCCCGCAGGACTATTCACAATGAGCAACCTATAGAACTATTGGTAACAAATTTCTTTATTACGAAAACTCTGTATAAAGAAAAACTTTTAAATCGTAATTTTGTCGCTTTTTTTACACAAAAAATATGTTTTCTTTGCAAACAGAACGTGCGTAAACTTATCTTTTCAAAAAACCATATTAATATAAAAATTGAATTTTGTATTTACAAATTTCATGTCTTTTTTTGACGCAAAATCTCACGTAACTCTCCAAATTTACATAAAAGCCAAGGATCGTACGACACGATCGGCCTGTGATGCCGAGACAGTTCCTCTGCCAAAATTAACCTCGTTTCGAGGCGCATCACTTAGCAACCGGGATCGCTCAATTATTCTCCTCAAATCATAAAATCCATTGTGCGGTTCGTTTTTTGGAAAATATTGAAAAATTTAAAGAATTCGAATTGTTTTTATTGCTTTTGGCCCGAAAGTGCCAAAAGCATACGAAATTGGTGGCGTAGAGAGAGTGGAAGTTAGATGAGAAATTTGGTTACTGTAGTTTTAATTTCGACGGAAGGTAGGGTTGATATCAAGAACAGGCTGGAGGTTGAGCGTGTGGGGTAAGGGGGGGGGGATGTCCTGTAACATTTCATGACAAAAGGCTATAAATCAAGAACCTACAAACTTTTCTAATATGGCATTGTAATACAGATATGTAACACTATAAATTACTTTTAATTTAATACCCATTTATACAATATCACTACAATTTATAGTGATACCTATTATATTTAAAAACGTCAACTTCTACAATTTCAACTACATGATATGTTATATAAACATCCATCGTTACAATTTTGACTACATCCTATGTTTTTAACAGGTTGATTTTCTAGAATGTGCCATTTTAAAATTAACGAATATGTCATTCCAAGATTATAACTTGTGTCATTTTGTATAAAACTTGTTTTTAAATTTAAACTGTAGGAAAATTTAAAAAATTGTGTATACAAAATATATATTTTTTTAATTTGAGTAGTCAGAAAAAGCGTTAAAAATTGTCAAATACAGAATATTACCAGAAATGGCAGTTGCATTTGTAGGCCAAACGGAAAATTTGTTTTTAGTTGTGACAATTGTTGTAGTGTGTACTGTAAATTTTGGAGAAAAAAACGTAATTATTAGTAATTTTCTGAAAACGTGTTTGTTTGTTATTTTCTAGTTTACTCATTTTTGGTACTGTTTGGCAGGAAAAGGGCTTTGATAAATAATAATAATATGGGATGTAACATTTTTTTTTAATGTAGCAATTGCCGGACGACTCATTTTAAAGGACCACGGAAGATTCCTCGAAAGTCATTGGCGTTTTGTGTCAATTTCGACACTCACTTTTTTTCGCAAAAAACCTGAGCAGGTCGATTCCGATTGCCTTGCCTTGCCTTGCCTTGCCTTGCCTTGCCTTGCCTTGCCTTGCCTTGCCTTGCCTTGCCTTGCCTTCACTCCCCCTCATTTACAATTGATCCTATTGGTAGATCGTCATGTGGAACATGTGGTAAACACCAAATTTGTCACGTAAACTATATATATTATATTGTAACAAAGGACTAATCTTTTCTTGATACAGTTTCGTTAAACTCATTTGTAAGTTATGTCATCCACGGATGGCTTACACTTTGTTAAAAGTGGCACAACAATGTATTCTCTATAGTACCTATGTAACAACAAAGTATTAACCTTTATATATCTTACTATTTACAAAACTCTGATTGTTCTCTGGTGTCGGAAAGGACATGTTTTCTATTAAAAGGTATATCTTAGCATAGTATGTCTTCTTTACTGTACATCATCATCGTGTTTTAGCACGCTTTGTTGACGTTGATACATAGTATTAAACAAGAAATTAAAATATATTTTTTATCATTATATTCCAATATATTAACCTTAATCTATGTTACAATAGCTGATTATTTTTTATTATACTATAATATCAATCAATGTTACAAGAAGTTGATTTGAGATTAATTTAAACTTTAAATATCGTATTTTAGTGTAGAAACCCTGACTTATCCCCCTCCAGATTATCTGCTTGTTCCGCACCCAAATGAACATACGGAGGTGGGGTATGTCATGGGAAGCATAACATTTTAAAGCCAGAAAACAAAGTACTGTTAGTACCACATAGAAACGTGCTAAAGCAAAAGATAATTAGTACAGCACGTGCTAAAAGGAAGTATAGTCAGTACAATAAGTGCCTTTTTGACTGAAAATTCTTGGCGTTTTTTAGCAAGCAAACTTTTGTAAAGAAATGACAAGTCTTTTTTGAGCCTGAACGGCATGTTTTTTACCCATAATTATAATTGCGACATAATTTCATAGTAAAACCTTCTTTCAAAGTTAAAAAAATAGTATTTCTACAGACTTTTGGACCAATAATTTTTTTACAATAAGGTGTTCACTGTACAGTACATTTTCAAATTACAGTACGTTTTCTATTGTCGCAGACTCTTTATCCTTTTTAATTAGTTTTGAAAATTAATTCAATTTTAATTTGTACAGACTTTTGAAGATTAATTATAATTGTTACGCAGTAATACAGTATACTATAGAAGACAGTTGTTTTAACTGTTAATAAGGCGACATACAATACGTTAGCATTTAGGTAAATATTACAGTACTTTGTACAGTTACGTTGTATCTGTAATTAATAGGTCGTATCTTTGTTTATGTTTATATTTGTACAATATTTCACAGCTGTATAATATGTAAACATGTATGCGTTATATATTTAAAATATTTCTTTATACTTTTTCGTATTTTATTTCTGTGATGTTGATACTGTAACAAAATACTCTTGGTAACAACCTTTTACTGTTATTAACTGTACAGTAGATTAAAGTGTAATGTTACTTAGCAAAGCTCGTAATATGTTGTTGAAATCTCGTATTTTATGTTGTAACTTTGCAAAAAAATGTTAATGTACTACGATACGTTTCATAATTGTCACTGTAAGCGACTACATACTATAAAGTCTTATTATAATGTAATGCCTATTGTAATGGACATATATGTTTATGTAATTTTTTTTGCAAGCTTTTGAGTATGACAGACTTGACGTTAGCTCTATGTTCTTTGAAGGCGTAATAGTTATTTTCTAGGAATCTTAAGCTTTGTATCCTTGATAGCTTAAACTTGTTATTGTATTAGGTTTGTTTCTATAGAATATTACTCAAATTAAAAAAAAGTTTTCTTAAAATTTTGCCTTTATCTTTGGTGTCTTTCCTGTAATTATGTAATAGAAGAGTTAGTCATTATTCATCTTCAGGAACAGATTAGCAACTTAGAAGAATATATTAAAGTACAACATTTTTTAATATTTAATTTGCTTTGCCCCCTGTCTGGCCCTGTCCTGTCCTGTCCTGTCCTGTTTTGTCCTGTCCTGTCCTGTCCTGTCTTGTTCTGTCGTGTCCTGCCCTGTCTTGTCCTTTCCTGTCCTATCCTGTCCTGTCCGGTCCTGTCCTGCCTCGCTTTGCCTTAACCTGCCCTGCTCTGCCCTGTCCTGTCCTGTCTTGCTCTGCCTTTCCTTGATCGCTCCTGTGTTATCTTGTCTTCACTTGTCCTGTCATGTATTGCTGTGCACTGCCTTGCCCTTTTAGAATTTATTTTTAATTTGGAAAAATGCTGTTGCTAAAGCGTATTTTAAAATATTTTCAAACTTAAAATTCAATCCCAGCTGATAAAACTTTACTTTTTAAATTTCGTAACCATTATAGTAGTAGTACCCTGCCATGGCTACAGTAGCCCTTTAGGAGGACCAACCTCCTTAAAACGTAATTTGCTACCTTTTTCAAATTTCCGGAGTTCAAAAAAAATAAATGAAATAAATATATTCAAATACGACAAAACTTTTGCAAAAGTAACCAAACGTTCCATTGTCTAATCCGCAACGGAAATCAATAATATTCGAGTAGGTTATGGTATTAGCCACGCCTAGTCATAGTTAGAGTAATATGCTACAGAATAGTAATCTTTTCCGGTTTGTGTTTACATTACTTTATACTACAGCATGGTACACGTAATTTTTGATACAAAACGCAAAAAAAATTTTAAATAGTTACAAAATTTTCAACAAATTGAACTTTTAAAATTTTGTAAAGAAGACATTGATTGCGCCCTAAAATACAAAATGATCAATGTATCTACCCCTTCTCCTCTCCCGGACTACATTAAATTTAATGTTTTTTACTTTTTTCAATTTTTTACACCGCGAATGTCGCCAAACAAAGAGCTTTACTGTTTAATTTTTACGCGGATTTAGTATTTTTTAATGAGTTGATTAACCTTGACTAATTTTAGCTACAGCTAAGCTTCAATTTAACTTAAATGCCTTAAGGTAAGTGGCACAACAATATTATAAAAACTTTTGCAACTTTACGGCCGGGGTAAAAATATATCTAGTTTTGTTTTAACGGAGTAGAATACACTGAAGAAGTCCATTAGATCCCATTGAACCTTAGGCCGGCTTGTCCCCGCGCTAGCACATGTGTGCCCGCAGGCCCGTGCCCAAATCATAACTCAAAAGCCTAGCTTAGAATCCGCAATGTTTAGTCCAGGCTTTTACGAAAGACAGAGCATAAGGCATGATTTAAAGGTGGGCCACAAACAGCCTTGTGTACAGAGCAAAACATTGATGATATTTGTTTTTTGACCTGTATGCAACCTGGACTACAGAACAAAGGCTGAACAGCCGATTTTCAATGTTCTGCTCTACACCTAAGCTTAGTTTTGCCTATTTTTAACTAGCTACTTTAAAATTATAATAACTTTTTTATTGCAGCCACATTATTATCTTTGTTGACAGTTTAAACCATGACTAATAATCTCGTATGCTTTGTGTTTTAAACCGGCTTCTTAAACATTCAATTGCCAGGTTGTCTAATACATGGTTTTTACTGCTTTTTTAAACACATATAGGGTAATTAATGTAAAACAAGATAAACTAGACCAACTAGGACATATTGTTACCCAATACGATGAGTTTTAGTAAAGCGCCTAAAAGTTACAGTACTTATAAAAAATATAAGACACAATATGCTACTGTTACCGGGCATCTTGTTACTCATTAACATTTACATAATTTGCAGTGACATTTACCTTTCTGAGCATGTTACAAACAAGCTGGCAAGGTACATATAGGAAAGAATAACCAGGGTTTCCTATATGAATCTATAGGCATACGCAGGATTTACTATATGTATAAATCTATAGACATAAATAGGGTTTGTTATACAGTCCAACCTCTTTAGTACGACACTCAGACTGCACCAAAGTGCTATTATAACCAGGGTGTCACACTATCTAGATAATTTTTAAGAGGAGCGCTATTACAAAAGGCGGGCAGAAAACTGTCATTATAAAGGAGGTTTTATACTATTGAGGGTATATATACTATAATAAAAAAGGGTTTACTGCACAATGAAAATCGAGTTATGGTCATATTTTGCTTGATTTACGTACAATATGGTTTTATTGTAATAGCTTTCTTTGTTCGTGTACTGATAATTTTATACTACAAACTAAACTTTACAATGCCATAATGTATAGTATTGTAAAAAAAATTTCAAAAAACATAAGTTTCAAAATTTTAAAATAAATTTTGAAACAAATGCTATAGATAATGACGTTGTCATTTACCAACGACGTAAAACGCAAAATAATCGTCGTTTACCATGGTTAGTGACGTTCTTCAGCGTTGGATTCTTTTGTTTATAATTGGATAAGCTTGCTAATCTTAAAGTTACAAAGATATTGCTGTAAACATATCTTTCAAATTCATTTTGCTTGTAACCCTTTAGCATTTGCTACAAGTTTCTTTTATAAATCATAGTAATTTTAAGCTTTACTCTGTAAAAAAAGGCGTTAAGTTACGTACTTTATAGCTTTTAGCATTTGTACAATTTTATATTTAAAAAACACAGTATAACTCTACTAATTTACGGCGCGATACCTACAATATCATGACTTTTAGAAGTTGTATCTTAACATTGCGTGTCATTAACTACGCTTTCTAGTACAGTAACCCACCGCTAATTAGCTAAAACCCTTAATGTCGCGATGGCTTGCGTCACTAATGTGCCATCTTGAACGTTATGTTTATTTTTTTTGTAGCGACAAATTGTAAGAAATGCCTTTCTAAAGAAGTTGTAGCAACTGAAGACTCGTGAGGTTCATACCATAGAATTTGGCATTTTTGCCCCTTACTTCTCTGTCTTCCCCCCTCTTTCTTTATGACCTAGCGGCTTGTTTATAATCCTGGTTATGACTAAGTTCTTAAACCATTTTTTAGTTTTGAAAAACGTACTTCAAAGTACCACCATACGCCTTAAACACAAAACTTGTAAACAATCTAAACTATCCGATGTGTCATCGGTGTGAGATTATGATCGTTCCCAAGGATATACCCGTATTGTTTAACAGTTTACAAAGAATTAAAGACGTTCATGGGAAATGACCGCAAAAAAGAAAACGTTTGGAAATCCTATTTACTGGCCGAAAAGATCCGCCTAAAACAGAAACAAATTCTGATGGAATGGATTTTTTTTTAATTTTACAAAAAAAGAAAACGTCGCTGCGGTTTGAAATTTTTTGAATTTTTTGTGAAGAAAAACGCGGTTTTTCTGACAGGGTTTGAATGGGCTTGTCAAGGTTTATCAGGGCTTGGCAATGCAAATCAGGGGAGAGAAAAGACAGGGCAAAGGCAGGGCAAATGCAGAGCAAAGGCAGGGCAAAGGCAGAGCAAAGGCAGGTTAAAGGCAAGGCAAAGGCAAAACAAAGGCTGGGCTTGGTAGGGCTTGGCGAGAGTTGACAGGACAGGGCAAAGCTGAAAAATTTTTTATGCTTTACCCTGCTTTTATGGCTGGTTTGATACGCCTTGTACCTTCTGCTAACAAACTTTTTATGGCAATCTTAACCCGTATTCCTTTATGTTTTATCTATATTTCACCACCACCCAAAAAGAACCCTACTATAACATAAGAAACAACCTCACAGCTATTAAAAACCTTTAAATCCATAAAAATATCTTTAAATGTACTTTAACAACAAAAAACTGTTAAATACTTCTTTGTTGTGACGAGGTATTTATATCCGTTGATCATATTTACGTGTTATATACCATGTGTTACACTGGAAACCATAATGTAACATAACAAGAACGAATAACATTTATTATTGTTGTTTGTCAAACTTTAAAGACCCACGTCTTCTACGTGACCAATGCTAATGTAATGTGTATTCTAAATAAGAATGTTTTGCTATGTTACCTATGAACTAAAAAAGGTGCATAGAGAGGGGGGGGGGGTGTTGTGGATAGTGATATATGCCATTATATGTTATAGAGGATAAGGATTGACATTTTGATAACATATTGGTATAGCAACATTTCAATGTACGTATAAAACATAAAACTATGTCAAAAGGTAAAGTAAAGTTTTGAAATATTTTTTTTAGGAACAGGTATATCCGGTACTGTTTCTTGTACAGTATGATACTATATACCCAATTTTTAACTGTTTTATTTTACTAAGCTAATAAGCAAAAACAAGATAGCTAAGCTTGGTTTTACTAGTTTTGTACAGTTTGGAGCAATCTGTTTTATGATACAATTATAACACTTAAAAAGTGGGGGAGGTGATAAGATAGATTTATAAGTGTAAGGAAGAAAGCAGGTTTGTAATTTTTTTAAATGTTTAGTTGGTACCTCTAGACTAATTTTTTTAATCATTTTTTTGTCGTACTCATTCCCTTCTTCTCTACCTCTCTGCCTCCCCAGACTCTATTTCCCTTCCTCTTGTTACCCCCTTCTCTGTCTTCCTCTTTTCATTCTTTTACCTCCAGCCATACCCAGATTCAAACCCAAATCTCTTTGTCATAACAATTTTTAAAAATGTAAAAAATACAAAAAAACCAGTTAAAAGAAACTTTCTACAATAAGATTACGGTAATTGTCAGTACAGACAGATTTAATTAATTTAAATTAAAAAGGCATTATTTGTTTTGGGGCTTCTTTATTTGCCAATTGGTTCTTCTTTAAACTAATATCTAGTTTGTAACTTAACCGTACATGTATGTTCTTGCATTGCCATTTGTGTACAGTATTTTCCAGAAGTTTTACATTGTGAAATTGCAGATTTACTGTTTCTGAATTTTGTATTTTATAACTGCTATTGTAGGGTTTTTTTTGCTCAGAGAGATCAGAGTATATTAGAAAATGGGAAAGAAGAGGGAGGAGTGACATTGCAACAAGGGTTACTTTCAATAGGCAAAACATAAGAATATTGAGTGTACTGTAACTTGCTATGCCATTTAGTAGTTTTTTGGAACGGTTTTTTTTGGTAACTTTCCATGCTATTTTATTCTATATATATATATATAGGTATTATTATAAAACTAAAAGAATTGTATATAGGTCTATTTCTAAAACTTAAGGATATTTAGTGTGAATGTCTTGTAAGATACGATACTACCCATTTTATTACGATGAAATTATAGTTTTTAATTTACTGTTAATAACTTTTTATTACTTTATATTAATTCTTCAAAGTTCCATAAATATAACTAAACAAACATACTGTTACGTGCTGAGATTACCAGGTTATAGGAACGGATATTAATACTAATTTTGGGCTTAAATTTAGAAACCAATCAAAATTAATACGGTAATAATAATATTTGACGGTTTGTTTTATTTTTAAGCGGCATAGACTTCAGGCGTTGTATATTTAGGCTTTGCAGTCATTTTTTGTTATATTACAAAAAAAAATTTTTTTTATTTTAATATTTTATTTTAAAATAAATTTTTAAAACCCATAAGTTAAGATTACCTTATCCTACCTGAACCAACATTACCTTATTCTAAACCAAAACGTTAAAGAACATTAATAATGGATAAACTAAACTATGTTCCTGCCTATCGTCATTGTATTTTGTTGTACTTTTTCCGTTAATCTCCGTTATATCCTCGTACTGAAGCGAGAAAGGTATGTGTCACATCCAGTACTAATCTTTGGTTCGCTATATGGTGTCACATAACAAAATGCACTATCACAGCATAGCAGAGTATTACCAATCGCAGAGTATTACCAATAGCAGAGTATTACCAATGGCAGGGTATTACACGTTTTAAATGTGTATTTAAAGAAGGAAGTGAAGCCTGTCAAGATGTCATTATGTTATGATGTATCATTGGGTTCAACATGGTTTTGTCACGAAAATATGAGGTTTTGTTTACAGTACGAGTGGTCGGTACGTGTAGTTAGTACGAGTAGTCAGTAGGGGTAGTTAGTAATTTGAAAAGTTTTTGGAACGGCGCTTTTAAGTATCAGGTATAAGATGGCATTGGTCTCTTGCGCTATAAGCTTGATACCATTGGTTTCTTGTGTCATATCTTGTTCAAAAAATTCTGTGCTTTATAACCTCTAACATTTGCTTTGAAAAGAAGCTCAGAATTATTTGAACAACTTACTGTTAGTAATCTAGTACTACTATTCAAACTATTACTAAAGGTTCAAAAAGTTTTGTCGTTTTTGAAAGTGATACATACATTTTGGCGACAAGAGTCTTTGACACCTTCATATATTGTTATATTGCTTACTATACTTACTGTAGTACAAAAAGCCAAGTATTACATCATATACTTATAAAAACTATCTAGTACAAGCGCATTTCTGTTAAGAGTACACCCTTACAAAATTTTAATATGTTGTTGCAACCCCATATCTTCTGGAACATTAAGATAAAGTGGGATAAGACAAGGTAATACTCATTTATTGGAACATGACTTAATCTGCAATGACAGAACGGTCATACACAGATTAACATTTCCAAGTGTAGGCGATTTAAAAGTGCGAAAACAGCTTTTGTAATTAAGAGATAAGGTTGCACTTTAATATTAGAAAAAGTAATCAGAAGAAACCTGAAAGATAACACTTTAAAGGGTTAGCTAGATTTACGTGAATTTTGAAATGCGGCAACATATTGGTAGTTAAAAAAAGTATATTAGCATTTAAAATGTCATTTTATAGAAAAAAAAGGCACATACTTTAAAACAATACTAACTAATTCTATCTTCTTGGTCAATATACATATTAGTGTGATAAATACAATTACTATGAATATAATCGTTATATGTCTTATAAACTATAAAAAAGCATCAGTTGTTAAAACTGCATCATTGTACAGATGACATAATGTAACATAGGCTAAAACTATAAAATTTAAGATCTAATTTTATGTAAAGTACTTCGTACGGTTCGTATCAAAGAAAACTATAATCGTAGTTATTGAGAAATAGAGCTTAGAGATATTAATGTTATTTTGTACGGTAAATACATTGTTTTGCAGATTTTATATGTTACATGATTGGATATATATTTGAAACATTGTTTTTTTAATTTTATGAAAAGTTAATGTGTTTTTTTACTTTTTATAATAATATAGTTCAGTTAACGGCAAAATCAAAAAAAAATTTTGTTTTTTACGAGAGATGCTGTAAACTGTTTTTTAATTTTTTTTCCAAGGCTCAAAATCAAAAAAAATTTTTGGGTTGTGAGAGGGGGTTGGGAAGGAAGTATGGCTTTTTTATATATTTTTTTGCTTGGACAGTATTTTTTTCTAGACTTTATTAATATACATTTTATCTATGGTATTTTTCATTTCAACTTTGCGTGAATTTTTGCGACAGAAAATTTTGTCTTCGTATTTCACGAAAAAACACATTTTACAGTAGTTTAATCAAAAATTTTTTCAGATAGAAACTGCTTACATGATATTTTGAAGTTTTGTTTGATAATAATGGTTGGGTACATTATAACTTTGTTTTAAAATACAGTAAGTAAATGGTACGTTATGCTTTTCTGATTATGGTTACGAGGAAACTATCTATATTATCAAAACGTTCTACGTAATATATATTTCTACGGTAGCTTTTCCGGGGCAATTTTGATTTTAAAAGACTAAGCTAGTCTTGGTTTTTTTAAAAATTTTTTAAAAAATTTTTTGGTTATTTTATTATTGTAAGTCGTTTATGCATATATATAATTTATATTTAATTCGTAATTTGCAAAAAATGAACTTTTGGCTCATTCATATTTAGACAACATGATATGCCTTGGGGAGAGGTAAAATTAATTTTTATGTATTTACCAACTTTGGGATGCATTTTTTTCATAGCTTTTTTACTCAAACTTACAAGGACATCAGTTTCAACTTTTTCAAAGATCTTGTTCAGAGGGGAGTGGAGAAGAAGAAAAAAAATTTAAATTGAAGAAACATTGACATTGACTGCCAATTATCTTTCAAAAACCTTAACTTCTCAAATAGCTGTAAAACTTTTTTTTCGCAATTAATGTAAACATCAAACTGCGTTATTTCCAATTCTAATCAATCGTTGGAACGCCGCCGGCTAGTCTGTGTCGCAGTTCCATCCATCAAACTGCACTGGTTTTCTCTCTTTACTCGACCTGAATAACATTATCAATTGTTTTATGATTAAAGCATACTGTAGCTTTTAATGAAATGTAGTTTCAATAGAGATTTTAATTAGCAATGGCTTCGTATTTCATTTTTTATGAATAGATATTGAGATGTTGACATTGACATTCTTGTGATTGGCTGTTTTGACTATTGGCTTGAGGATGGTTAGGGGTGGGGTTGTTTGTTAGGAGACTGTAGGGCAGGGTAGAGTTTGTAGAAGAAGAGGCGAGGGTTAGAAGGGAAAGAGGAAGGTGAAAGACAAATGTAAAGCCAAGAAAGGCATGGGTAACGATACTTAGCGAAGTGTAGGAAACGAAGATATAACAAAAGAGTTACTGTAACATGTCTTAAATTCTTAGAGGATTTAAATTGTTTGACATTTGAAAATGAATTTCGAAAGCCATGAGGGGTTTGTTGCAATAATAATTTTATTTACTGAAACGTTCTACGACAGTAGATCTCTTGTATAACAAATGACTTTAAAGTTGTTCAGCATACAGAGATTTTTACTGTAATAAAAAATTAAAAACCAGTTAAAACAAATAATAAATGACATATCTAGAATAGCGGCTTATCAATATTTACAATTTTCTAATTTTTGAAATTTTAGTTAACGTAAACACTACTGATAAGGCGTTCTTCAAGCATGTGTGCTTCAATATCAATCTTATTTACATTTTATTTTTAGATGGTCATAGAACTTTTGAGGGTTGTTTTTACTCAATTTTGGAAAAAAAATTTTTTATACCCTACCCTACCTTACCCTACCCTACCCTACTTTACCCTACCCTACCCTACCCTACCCTACCCTACCCTACCCTACCCTACCCTACCCTACCCTACCCTACCCTACCCTACCCTACCCTACCCTACCCTACCCTACCCTACCCTACCCTACCCTACCCTACCCTACCCTACTCTACCCTACCCTACCCTACCCTATTCTACCCTACCCTACCCCATTCTACCCTACCCTGCCTTACCCTACCCTAATAAATCCTGTTTAATCCTATCGTATCCTAACAAGCCCTGTACTCACCTACCTTCCTTTACACCATACCTTTCTATGCCTATTCTAATCTACCTAACTTTTTACCCCGCCCCTAACTCTAGTCTAGCCTTGCCCTACGCTTATTCTAGCTCAATCATACTTCTGTTCTAACTCAGCTCTACTCTTATTTTAGCCCAGTCCTACTCTTATCCTAGCCCAGTCCTTCCTTATTGACTTTTATATTATCAAATTAGTACTCTTCACCTATAAACCCTTCAACCATATATATGAAGTAACCCGTGTTCTTCATATTATACGTGTATTCACAATGATTTGACCAAAAAAGTGTAAACCATGGTTGTTTTTTAATGTAGTGAAGGATTAAAAAAGAAGTGTAAGGGAATCGGACAGCAAATCAAGGCGAAGACGAAGAAGCGCCGAATTTAAACCGTCTTTCTCTCTTTTCTCTTTTACCAAACATGACCTGTCATTCTTGAAATTTCACGGTTTTTGGGTGGAGGTTGGGGAATTTATATTAACTTACTCTGCTTTTATAAGAATTTTAGAATTTGGAAAAATCATTTTTTTAAATTTTTTAAAATTGTTTTGAAAATTTGTTTTTTATGACTTAAAACTCATAAAGGCTTGGAACCTTAGCTTATTTTTTAAACCTAACGTTTAATTAGTTCAATTTAAAAACTATATTTAAAATTTAAAATTTAGGCTTGAAACGCTCTCCCGAAGCTTAAAACCTAAACCTTGCTTATAAGCCCAAAATTTAAATTTTAAATTAAATTTTTAAAACTAAAAGTTTTGGTTGCTAATTTAAAGTTTTAGGCTTAAAGCTGTATCCAAAAGACAATAAGTTTAAAGTAAGACTTATCCAAAAGCCAGAAGACTTAAACTTAAAATTTAAGCCTAAAACTTTCCTCAGAATCCACAGAATTCAAACCCAAATTTATCAAAAACTTGTGGTTTTTAAATGCGGAAGCGTCGGTTGTCAATTGACCATTCATATCAATTTTCTTTTCAATTTTACTCCGTTTTTAAATTGAAAAAACGCGATGAAAACGAATTGATTGATTTGGTTGATGGACAATGACAGAGTTGTTTAAGGTCCGTTACTTGTTCATGGTTGTTTTTACTTCGTGGGTTTATTGTAGGCTAATTTTAGGTTAATGATAAAGGGTTGGAGAGTGAATATGAGGCTTTGGGGCAGGATAAAATTATTAGTTTTTAAAGGTAGAAGATTGTGGTAAAGATGAAGATCTAGGGACAAGAATGAGTAAAGAAGGTAAAGATGCGGCTTTGGGGGCATGGTAAAATTTTTTAGTTTGGGGGGGGGGGAAAAAAAGCAAGAATTTTTTAATAAAGAAGCGGGGTTAAACAAAAATTAAAAAAAATTTTTAGGCAAAAATTATTTTGTTACGGAACCTAAGATGGTCCCTTAAGGCCTTGACTTGGGCGCCGAGGCTAGGGCTAGCACAATTTGGTCCGATTTTTTAAAAATTTGTTTTGACACAGCTCCAGCTTGGCCCGAAGAACCTAGTGGAACCCGGCCTCTTTCAAATTTTCTATAGCCCAGCTTTCTTTACCTAGTCTACCTTACTCTGAGCTTTTGTTTATTTGTCCCCTACGCTCTCCTCTTTATTTCTTCCCTCCCCCTCTTTTTTTTAACCCACCCCCCTCTTTTTTTTCCCCTGCCTTCCCCCCCCTTCTTTTAACCCTACCTCCCCACCAATTTAAAAAATGACTTTAGTAAACTAATGAAAACAAATTTTGTTTCTTACTGATCTCCGTAACTTTCCCCTCCCTTACCCTACACCAATTTTCTCGCAAGTAAAGAGTAATGTTGTTGTCTTTTCTTTTGATTCGAGTTTTATTTTTCTCACTAATCACTTTTCACACGTTTTAATCTCGAAATCAAGACAAAGGACAAGGTTAATATCGACAGCTGTGGCCATAGCGGATGGTGTTTTTGAGGTAATATGGCATGAAGACGGAAGTTTTTTTTGTTATATCATAGGTGTTTTTTAAGTCATTTTATGTCTTAATTTTGAAACTTGGAAATTTGTCGATTTTAAAATGGCAAAAAGTTATTGTAGGTGCTATCAATATAATCAATAGCAGTAATTTTATTTTTAACCGGACGTGGGTGAAGGAGGGGGAAGAAGCACAGTAAACAAAGAGGGGCGAAGGTACCAACAAAGTATTTTTTTCTTTACAGTACGTTTTGAAAATGGCAGTTAAAGCTTATTTTGAAAGTTTTGACTAATCTACCTACCCTTGCCAAAAACATCTAATTTAATATTAACATAGCCACTTTTGGTTATGTTAATATGGTTTATTGTGCTGATTAAGAACCTTATTTGGCTAAACCTTAATGAAAGCTGCTTACATTATATCGGATTTTGGTTTTTTTTATAAAAATCTGTTTGTGTTTTTACTATTTTAGATGCTACGTATATAGTATTAGGTCTGTAAAAGTGGCACATATGTATTGTGCTTTTTAGCACTGTCTCGAAAGGTCTGACGGTTAGTGAAGGTTTAGACACAGTAAAACAGTGCTAGGAGCTGATTAAAGGGGGCAGGAGCAGGCAAAGCAAGGCAAGGCAAGGCAAGGCAAGGCAAGGCAAGGCAAGATCCTGCTGCTATACTGTTACTAAAAATTTTTAACAATGCCATTTTTAGCTGACTATAGCATCTTTTTTAAGTTTTTAAAACGTTTTTAAACCTATTTTAAACCTAAGAAATTTTTTTTTCATTTTTTATTTAGCAAATTTAGTAAAATTTAAAAAAATTAAAAATCAAACGTCATTACCTACAAAACTGACTAATCTCCACCCCAATTTACCCGCCCCGCTACTGTTTTAACCGTGAATTTGCGTCAATTTTGTTGAATTTTAACCATAACAAATTCGGAGTTTCTCGAATGTTTGTGCAAATTGATCAAAACGGCGAGAGCGTGGCGAGAGAGCACGCCGTAGCGAGAGGGCGAGAGAAGTAAGAAAGGTAGAATGGGCTTGTGTTAAGGTCACGGGCGACTCGGTTTTTGGGGAGAAGAAAAAAAAGTTGATTCGAACATAATGTAAATAGTAACTTTATTGTAAAGGGTGTTGATTAAACTGGCAGTATATCGCTGTTTATTTAGTTAACATGGTGTTTTTTCGTATTTGGATTGATGTTTAGTATAATATACGGGTTTTTTGGATATATATAGCTATAAATAGTAACTGTTTAGCTATTAAGAGCCAATTTTTTAACTAATATTGCAAAAAAAGTCTTGTCGTTTTTTACAACAGCGTTGCATACAAAAAACGACAAAACTTTTATAAAACCTTAAAATATGACTTTTTTTTAAATTTCAAGATTAAAACAGTAATAATAAGTACTAAACCACCATTTAGAATCTTGTAGTGTAACAAAGATACGACCAATATTGTTACTGTTTAGAAAAGACATTGTTATTTAAATCAGATTCTTTTTATGAAAACCGGCTGGTGGGAACGGAAAAGTGATTGTTTCACGTGAAATTGCATCTATTTGACGTATTTTAAAAGGAATTACTTTGTTTTTCACTATGTAAACGCTTGGGATTTCTAAAAAATAATTTTTTTTACTTTTTAAAATTTTAAAATTCAAAAAAAAAATTTTAGAAATTTGATTTTTAATACCTAAATGTTATAAAACTCATAAGCTCGACTGGTTTTGACGTTAAAAAGTTTAGAAATTTGTATTTTATAGCGTTTTGACACAATCACTATGTCCACCGTATTTTACAAATCTTGAAATTTTGTAGTATCAAGCCAACTTTCAAAATTTTGAGGTTTTTGCTACATCGGGTTCCGTGTTATTTTCTTAATTTTCATTTTGAAATGTTAATTTGCATATATTAGGTTGTTCAAATAATTATGTGCCTTCTTTTGAAGCAAATTTTTAGGCCATAGCGCGAATGGCACAGAATTATTTGAAGAACCAACTAGAAAACAGCGGTGTACTTTACAGACTTTTTTGTTACAGTACTATAGAAAATCTGAGCTTTTTTAGGTAAAAGACAGTACCACCTTATGTCAAGTACATTTTTTTAAAAATAATTAACGAAAACAGCACTCAGACCCTTATAGTACCTTATCAGCCCAATATTTACGTCCTACAGTATTTTTTTTCAAAACAGCTTACATACAGTATCTAAAACTTTCCTAAAACTTTGCAAACGTAGTCAATCCTAAGCGCCTTAGACAGGATCAAGCACAGCTACGTAGCCGGCGACGTAAAACCTTATAGTAAACCAATTAGACTAAAAGCGATCACAACAAACACCAAATCCCCCTCCCTCAGGGCCAAAACCGCTTTACCTTTCGGTTTGGTGGACGAACAGGCCATCTTTTGTATAGAGAGCTTAGCGGTTTAGGATGGCTAATTTTGGTTTCGTCGATGTGCTAATGTGTATATTTTTGTTATGTTCGTTTTGTACGAGCTTTTGGAGTTTTGAGAGGCAAGGGGCTGATTATGGCATGGTTTTGGGTTAAACGTATTGAGATTTTTTGAAGGATTTTTAGCCGTTTTTGGGCGAATTTTGGCTAATTTTAGGCGGTTTTCGGCGTTTTTTTTGCCGTTGCCGTTGTTTTTTGTAGGTTTATATTGTACGCACTTAAAAGCCATATCCACAGGACTATTATGAGACATCATGACATTATAAAAATAGCAAAATGTTATCTAAAAAGCATTTTTTAGCAAAAAGTTATGATTTTTTATAAATTTTATAAGCCAAAAGTGCTGCCATTTTAAATTTGTATACCTAACTCAATTTTGAAGGTAAAATTACAAAAATGCGGCATAGCGTTGCCAATATATGCACTTATAATTGTAGTAAATTTTGTTATTGTAGCTTTTATAAAAAGTTAATTATAGTTTGGCAAAGTATAGCAACTTTTTTTAAAAAAAAATTTTTTTTTTAAATTAAAAAAATAATAAGTTTTTTTATTGTTATGTTGAGTAATTTTACTTATTTTACCCTTTTCCTTTTACACTTTAAATATTTTTTCAATTTTTCTAACTACATAGCCACCCGCAACCGATATTATGATAGGCTTGCGAGAGGCTACCGCTTATTTACACGCCGCAAAACAGAAATCTCTGAATGCGAGTCGAAACGCCGAGAAAGCCGTCTTAAAGACGACGTCGCAAAACCCCTCCCCAAAAATATATTTTCTTCGAAAGTAATCAGAATCGCCGCACGCAAAGAGCGCACGCTCGGCGGAGAGCGCGCAGAGACGTCGCAACGACGGTTTCAGTGGAGAAAATTCGTATTTTCCACTGCTTCGACCAAATATGAACTGATTTGGAAAGAAGTTTGTTTTAATAAGGGTGGGTTAGAAGGAGGATTGTCGTATTATTTTTAAAATTTTTGGTTTTTACGTCATAACTTATCAACTTTAATATTTTTTTGTTTTTTTTATTTTTTGTGGCGGCAAGGAAAAGAGGGTAGAATAATAAAGATAAAGAAAAAGTAATTAAAAAATTTTTTTTGTAAATTTTGTTTTTATTTTCTCAATTTATGGCATTATTTCTATATTTTTTGTAGTTTTTCATCTTTTTTTAGTTCATTTTTGTCTACTATTCATATATTTCTTCTTTTTTTGTTGTTTTTCTTTATTATGTCATTATTTTTTATATTTTTCATTGTTTTTGTGGTTCTTCTTTGTCTACTTTTTCTATATTTCAAGTTCTTTTCTTATATTTTGCTCTTTTTTATCGCTTTTTTAATATTTGTTTTACATTTTTTGATATTCTTTATATTTTTCTTTATTTTGTTACATTATTTTATCGTTTTCTGCATTTTTTTGTCTTTTTTTGTTATTTTTAAAATTTTTTATTAGATTTTGTCTTATTTTCTCAACTTTTCGCTGTATGTTGCCACATTTTCTCTTGTTTTATCATTTTTTCTTCATTTTGATACCATATTTCATTATTTTCTATATTTTTTCGCGTTATAACGGTTTTTTTCTTGTCTAATTTTCTTATACTTCTTCTTCTTTTGCCATATTTATCACTACTTTATCACTTTTACTCCATATCTTGCCCCATTTCCTCACATTTTGTCATATCTACCCCACTTCCTTTAAGAAAGTTTGCCGATGGGATTTCCACGCTCTGTTATGTTACGTGTGTGTGCTTGTTGCGTATTCACGTTGAGTCATCGTTCCTCATGAATTTCCGAGATATTGAGAGCGTTCTTTTGATAAGGCGCAAATTTTTCGAATGTTTCGTTGTTAAAATCGCTTAATTTTGACGTTTCGGAGAGTTTAATTCAATGAAAAATTGAAATTTGAAATTTTTTTAAAAATTAATTGTTATGTCTCATAGGGGCTTAAGTTGATGGGGGGATTCTAGCAAAAATTGGAAAAAAAAGTATTTTTAAAATGAACTATTAGGTTATTCAAATAATTCTGTGCCCTTTTCAAAGCAAATTTCAAGAGTTAGAGGGCACAGGATTATTTGAACAACATAATACAAAAAAATTTTTTTAATTATTTTTGAGGGTATGAGTGGAGGTAAGGGTAGTACAGTCTAGGCAGGTGCATGTAAGGGTGGATTTCAGGGTAGTACTGCCTTCGCGCTTATTGTTTGTTTTGCCTATCGTACTCAGTTTTTGTACTTTCAAATTTGTGAAAAAATAATGAAGCAAGCTTTCGGCTACAAAGTGACGAATGGTCTTGTAGCGTGCCATACCGCGAACTTGTTTTGATGTGCACGAGAATTTATGTAGCATTTTTCAATTTTTTGGAGCAAAACATAAGTTAGGTGTTACTGTAATGTTAAAATGACTTTATTTTTTGAAAAAGTCATTTTTATGTCTTTATTTATTAGGCTTTTCAAATAATTCAGTGCCCCTTCTCAAAGCAAATTTTTGAGACTAGGGGGCTCAGAATTATTTGAACAACTTAATATAATTTATTGTCCTTATAATTTATAGTACTCATATATAATTTATAGTCAATATTTACTACGTCTACCTTAACATAAATTAACCTTACTCTTGTCTATGACGTTGTTTTTGGTTATCGATTCATAGTCAAAGGTCATAGATCCTTAAATATCACACTTGTCTATATGAATATGTATTAGTCGTTTGAATTAGATTTGGAATGTTGAATTTTAAATTTTTTTGTGAAATTTTTTGTGCAAAAAAAAGAAATTCGAAATGGATATGATGCTATATTGTCATTGATATTAAGATAATTGTATTTTAGGAATTAATATTGTAGTTGGCGACTACGTGACTTTATGGAAATGAGAGTTCGGAGATCTTTTTAATTTTAAATTTGACTTTTTTTGAATTTTAAAGGGTTTGTAGGGACTTTATTTTAGTTTTGTATTATGAGTATTGAGCTGTGGGACAAAATACAGTAATTTTTTAAGACTTGAACATTTTGGTTTGGTACTGTAGTAAATACAGTATCTTTTTAGTTCAGAGGAGCAAGCATAATAATAAACTTAAAAAGGTCAGTTCATTTCCACGAGGTACTGTACTATTTTGCATTTTTATCAGTTACAGTAGTATCTTTTCTTGGTACTCTTCAGTACTCCAGCCAGAGAAAATGTTTTTTTATATTGTACTAACTACAGTAAACAGCTTATGAACTATCGTTATACTACTAAAACTCATGATGATTTTTAAACAATAATTGCTAGCCAAAGATACGATAACATAATAACTTCAGTTGAACATACACCTGCTGTTGTATGTGGTACTCGCTGATCATTCAGACTATGTAAACACCCCTTCCTCACTTATTCATATACGTTTCTGTGTCAAAAAATAGCCAAACTGATTTTCGATCTATTTGCACAACTTGTCGCATTCCAGTAGACTTCTGAATCCTCAGTCAGAAACGTACTCTTATATAAGGGAGTTTCGAAATTTTAGGCATTTTTAAAAAATTTGAATTTTGATAGGGTTTGAAATTGGTTTGTGGGTGTTACAGTTTAGAGAAGTGATCTTTTGACTTACAAATATATATTTTTGGAATGACTAAAGACTAATATTGTCGTATAAATAAAAATTTTAGAAAACTTTGATTTTAATTGATATATATTACGTGACTTTTTAATTTATTTCGCGTTTCAAAAATTGATAATTTTTAACTTCTTGTATTTCAGCTTGGACTAAAGTTGCAGTAGCCAAACTCGGCACAGTTAAACAACAGCTTATTTTCACAAGGGAGGTGCCTGACATGCCTTTATCTGACTGACTTCAAACTTTGATCTGATTGACTTCAAATTTTTATATTGAAGGATCATGTAACTATAAGATCTTCAGCAAAGTACTAAATTGCTCTTCCCTTGGTGTAGTTAGTACAGTACTCGTACATCGCGCTAGTCAATCTCAAGGAAATCGAGATTAAAAACTTACCTTTGGATTTTCCAGCAAAATTGGCATTGTGCTTCAAGCTTATAAATTTGGCATTTTTTGACATTTAATTATTTTTCTTTGTCATACCAGTAGAGAACTTATAGGTGAGTCTACATTTTTAAATTCGTAAGCATAGTTTGGCTAGAAAGTTGAAAAATATGCTTGAAACAGAACGCCAAATTTGCCAATTTGGCAGAAAACTCAAATATTTTTATTTGAAGAAAATAGAAAAGCGCGAGTTAAAATGTTTTATGAGTACTTTCATATTACTGGTGGTACAAAGAATTCATGTAAAAATTATGAGCTGATTCTGAGTGGGGCGAGCTGGGTACTTTATTTGTTAGTGTGTTCCTAAAAAAACTGTCACTTTTAGATGCATTTTTAGGTTAATATGCAAGTTTATACACAGTGCACTTTGAATACAAAAATAAAATTTTTATTTTTTACAGTAACTTTTAATTACAAAATTATTTTTAAATTTGTATTTTCTACACTGCCCTTCACTTTCCTCACATACAATTTTTTTTTCAATTTCAAGCTTTACGCTCATAAAAGACTTTTGTCCACCGCTGCTGATAAACCCTCAAACAAAAATAAAAATTGAGGCCTAAAGATGTAAAAGTAGTGTTATCAAGCAAAAAACAAGATTAGCTAAAACCCTGAGGGGAGAAATTGAAAAGTGATATGCGTCATTTCCGTTCGATTTCCTCTTTATGTTACGCTGTCGTTCTCGTCGATCGACACGGTCTTTTTTTCATGAACACATCAATTTTTAGATTGCTAGTTTTTTTTTAAATCATTAAATATAAATTGCTGCTGGGGTTGTTTTGAAATGAGTTTTTGGTAAAATACGATCATATAAAAATAACTATTATATTTGGTTTAAGGGGTATAGTAGAGTAGAAGAGGGTTTTGCAAGGTATAACGAGGTAAGGTTGGGCAGATTAAGGAGGGTCGAGTACGATACGATACGATACGGCAAGGTACGGTAGGGTGCAGTAGGGCTAGGGTAGAATATGATAGGGTAAAGTAGGGTTCAAGTAGAGCTAGGATAGGGGCTAGGACAAGAAAAAGTTTAAGGCAGCGTCAGTAAGAGGGTGGTTTAATCATGTGTCTTTAAATAGACAATGTTACCTAAACCACCCCTAAAACCTGACCACAACAGACCACCGTTTCATCGCTTATTCATTTGTATAACGTTATGAATACCACTGTTTATACGCTATAAAAAACCATTTTTTTCGAAAAAAGTCGAATTGCTTTTTAATTTTGTGCACCCTGAGGGCTTTTTATGAAAGGCTGAGTAAGCAAAAACGAATGATGTTTTTTATAAATTCATTTCTAGTCCAGATCAAGTTTAAACGAGCTGTTTTTGGGGTGTATTTGCTTATTGTTGGGGGTGGATTTGATTATTTTTTTTGGGGGGGGGGGGGTAAATTTTTTTATGTTTGGAGTGGTTTGTCTTCTGTTTTGGGGCAAGTGTAACTTTTTTTATGTTTTAAGGTGGATTGTCTTATGTTTTTGAGGATGGTATTATGTTATCGGGTAAATATGAAAAGCAAAAGTCAATTTTATTAGGCTGTTCAAATAATTCTGAGCCTTTTAATACTGAAAATTTACAGTGAGGACGGCTCAGAATTATTTGAACAGCCTAATATTTTGAGAAATGTATTGTATTGCCATTGTTTTTTTGACCAAAACCTAAAAATTATTGTATTTACAAAACCTTTCCCTCATGACATGACAATATAATAATGTTGTCGAGCGATTTCCGGTCGCGCGCGACGTAGTAATATATAATGTCGTTATTAATGAACGTTCTTCTTCATCGCAAAGCCGTTTGGAGAGACAAGCAAACTCCTTCAAGGTTTATCACTTCCGTTCGTTTTTAATATAAAAATGTATATTTAACGCCACGTTGTTACAGTACCACTGGGAGTAGAGAGGGGGTTATGGTGTTTGATTTTTGGTGTGGGAAGGGGAGTAAATTAGAAAGGAGAGCGGGCATGTGGAGGAGACAGGGGCGGAGTAGGGAGTAGGGGGAAGATAGAAGAAGGAAGGGGAGGGTAGGTGTAAAATACGAAGGGTGTAATATAGCTTAATATAATTTAGCTTACATTATCATTTTTTCTACTTTATCTTGGTAGTAGTATATCATACTCTATTAGTTTTTTTACGGTAAATTTTTGATACGCAGTAATAAGATAATTAATAAATATTATAATACATAACTTAAGATACTTGTTTTTACTGTCATACAATATCTTTACTACTACTTTTTTAATTTTTAAACTATGTCATCTTTACTAAAATACCGTATACCCCATACAGTAGAACAACATATTAGGTTGTCCGGAAAGTTCTGCAATATTTGAGTAGGTAAACTTTGAAAAATCAGGAAAAATTTATTTCTTGACGGAAAGAAAAAATTCTTTTTTTGTTTGTTTGTTTGTTACCTTAATTATTCAAAAAGGTAAGTTACATAACTTAATTTCATTTTTTTGTATTGTTTTAGGTATTAGAAAAAATGGAGAAATCTCGCCTGCGCGTGATTATATGGAATGAATTCAAACGCGGAAATACTGCGGCAGAAAGCTTCAAAATCATAAACGAAAATGAGGGTAAGAATGTTGTGAGTTATTCTACGGTGACCAGATGGTTCGCAAAGTTTCGTGTGGACGATAAGAAGCTTGAAGACAAACCACGTGCAGGAAGACCCAGCAAACTTGACAAAGATGCCCTGAGGCGCAAGATTGAAGATGACCCACATATTACAATCCGGGAGTTAGAAGAGTTACTAAACTGTGGAAAAAGTACCATTGGTGATCATTTGAAGGCAATGGGTATGGTCAAAAAGTTGGACAAATGGGTGCCTCACAATTTGACTGATCTGCAAAAAGCCAAGAGACGATGTGCTTCCGAAAAGCTTCTGCAACGCTGCAAAAACGAAGAATTCTTGGATCGAATTGTAACTATTGACGAGAAGTGGATCTCGTTTAACAATACTAGAAGATCTACAAGTTGGTGTAAGCGTGGAGAAGCTCCTAAGCACGTTCCGAAGCCAGAATTGCACGAAAAGAAGCTTATGGTGACTGTCTGGTGGTGTAGCTCTGGAGTGATCCAGTACGATTTCATGAAACCAGGCCAAAGTATTACGGCCGACACCTACTGTGCCCAGATTGACAAACTGCGACACAATCTTCCAACAATGGTCAGAAGGAGGGGTCCGATCATTCTGCAGGATAACGCACGGCCCCATGCTGCAAAGAAGACCGTGGCAAAATTCAGGGAACTGAGATACGAAGTCTTGGAGCACCTCCTTATTCTCCAGACTTGGCTCCAACGGACTTTCACCTTTTTAAACACTTGTCTTCGTTTCTTAATGGAAGAATCTTCAAAACTCCAGACGATGCCAAGAATGCCTTCAAGAACTTCATCAACTCCAGAAACCCGGAATTCTACAATCGTGGAATAAAAAAGCTTGTAAATCGCTGGCAAGACTGTATTGATTCAGACGGTAATCACTTTGATTGATTGTAGTTGTTAATTATATTGTTATTATTGTTAGTTCAAAAGTGAATAAATATTGCAGAACTTTCCGGACAACCTAATACTACAGCCAATTCTCTTTAGCATGACACTCAAAGAACTGGTCCATATTTGTCTTTATAACCAGGATTTTACACTATCTAAGTACTCTTTGATATCAGTTATATTGCAAAAGACTGTCAGAAAGAAGTGTCAGACTATCAAGGATCGTTCTGAAGAAGTTTCACTGTATTACTACTATTTTTATGCCATTTTTACAACTAAAAATCACTTTTGTCATATCTAGTGTGTTAATTAGTAACTATACAACCCACTTCCGGGCATTTTGACCGTTTTGTAGTGGAGGTCTTTAATGGGAAGGCTCTATTTAATTTGTTTGTTGTAATTTTTTCTCAATGGTTTGGCGGTTTTTCGACAAAATTAACAAACATCACCCTCTTGTTTTATAAAAAAACATTTTTATTACTTTTATCATTAACTTTTATCATTCTAACACTTTTTACAAGTTTTTACAAGGTTTGCGAGGGTTTTTAGATTTTGCAACAGAATGCCAAAAATCAGGGTGTTTTTGCAAAACGTTATTTTAAAAATGAAAATATTTTTTTAAACCTTTTTTTTACTTTTTATAGTGTTAATTTATCTTTTTTTTCTATTTCTTCTTTCTTTTTTGTTGGTTTTTGCGCTTGCAACAGAATGCCAAACATCAGTGTCATTTTGCAAAAATGTTGTTTTTCTAAATTTTAGATGAAATAGTGGGAGGTGGATCTATTTTTAACTATTTTTGCTTAAAACGAATACAATTTAACTTGTCAATAGTTATTTTTAACTTCTTAATTGCAACACAATGCCAAAAATCATGGTCGTTTTGCAAAATATTTTTTTTTAAATTTTTTATTTTATTTTGATCACATTAGCTCAAAAAACACCTACTATTTATTGCCATCTTGTCTTATTAACTCGTGTTTCATGCCTTTGTCAAAACGACGTTTTGATTTTTCGGTTTGCCTCAGGCGTTCGGGCGGAAATTGAGAAATATCGATTAAAAAGCCGGCTGGCGAGAAGCGAGAAGCTGACGTTCGTTGTCAATTCGACCCGTCTTATCAGTCTTAACCTTTTCTTTCTTTTTTTCATGTCTTAATTATTCGATTTTTATAACTGAAATCGTGAAAACAGCCTCGGGGCTTTTGGGGTTTTATCGGTTTTTTGGCGGTGATTGGCATGGGTTTTGGGCATGGTTGTAAAGAGGGAGGTGGGTGGGATAAAGCGGTGTGATATTTTAAATTTTTTGCATTTTTAGAAGGCGTGGGTAAAGTGGCAAAGGGCGGGGTAAAAATTAAAGTTTGGAGATTGGAGGCAGGGTAGGGGAAGAAATTTTTAAGAAATAAACAGAGATGCATTAGAATTTAAAAAAATTATGGTTTTTTCTTTTTCTCCCCTTCCATTGTCTCACCTTCAAAATTTTTTTTTCTAAAAAAAACTTTGAAATTTCAAAATTTCAAACTTTTCTTTTTATAAATTTGCTGATTATGCCATTTCCTTTTGTATACAAACAACACTTCTCTCCCCAGTTACAACTCTTGTTACTCTTTCAATTCTTTAAACTTTTAATTCAACTTAATTCGATCAGCCGCCCAATTTTTGTCACTCGAACAATTAATTTTTTAAGTTTTTTGAATTTTTAAAACGTTTTGGAAAACGCTACTTTTTCATGCCTAATTTATTGGCAGGGAGTGGGGGATGGGTGGTGGGGGAAGGGGTTGAGTTAAAGCAACTTTTACTAGGCACACAGTAAAAAACTACTGAGTTTGTCATTAGTTTTTGGTTTGTAGGGGTGTTCAGGTTATTTTTTGTGAGGTCTGGCTGTATTACTATTGCCAGTTTTACATTTTTTCAATTTATTTTTTAATTTTACGCGATTTTATTTTACTAAAACATACATATTTAACACTGGTTTAATTTAAAATTGTTTTTAGGTAGAAGCTGCTTACGTGACATTTTCAAGTTTTGTTGTGTCATAACAGTTGGGTACGTTAGAGCCTTGTTTCGTATCGTAGAAAGTAAATGGTACGTTATGCTTTTCTGTTCATGCTTAAGAAGCTGTAACATATTACTGAAACGTTTTGCGTTATATTTACGTATGACTACTGTACCATTTTCGACTTTACATATATTACTATACGGTCACAGTACAGTACTGTTCTATCATTCTTCACACTAAAAATAGTAAGTACTATGTCAGTATTATCATTCTTTGTTAAAAATACTTTCACAGTACTGTTTTATCATTCTTCTTACTGAACTACTAAAAATAGTGAGTACGATGGCAGTACAATTGAGGTCATTTAAATTTGCATGCACTTTAAGTGGCTTTCAAAAACAAAAAAAACTTTTTAATTTTCTCTCAAAACATTTCAAGCCCTTTAAACTGTTTTTCTTGTTTAATGGCATTTTAAAGGATGCTCTTCTACGTGTTCCAACTTTTGGCTTGAATTTGGGTTTAGGTGGTACTGTAAGGTTTTTTGCTATGTTATTTGGTTCTGTAAGGTGTTTTGTAGTGATATAGTAAAAATGGCTTTGAAGTGCTATATTGTTGTAGGGATACTGTATTTTTTGATAAATTTGCAATAAAAAAATTTTTTTAATCTAAAAATATTTTTATATGTAATTCGAGTTTACTTTTTTAGCTTTAAAATGGCATTTTTATTCATTTTTTAGGTTTCGATCGCTTATTGCGTTTATTGAAATTACAGGGTGCGAAAACTTTCCCGGTCGTTTTCTCTATGTTACGGTTAAAATATTTGATAGTTTTTATTTTAGCTTATTCCTCATGTTTTTTTTATTGTATAATCATAAAAGTTAAGTCTTCATTGTCTATCGTCTGTTTGTATTTAGGTGTTAAACATGAGGTCTACCTATATTTTTTTACTTAAATACCTTTTTTTCAATTTTTTTATTCAATTTTTTTTAAATAAATATTTTTTATCAATTATTACTTAAATCTGCCATTTTTAATATTTATTAACTACATAACTGTAAAAAACGTCTATTTCATTACCTTTTTTGACCACGTTGTTGTGCCGGAAACCGTCTTACAATTCAATATCCGGCGGCGATTAACCTTAACTTAAGCGCGAGTTTTATCAGATTAAGGGGATAATTTATATTGTTGCCTGTTGGGGTACTTTTAATTATTAAATTTTCAAATTTTCCTTCAAATTCAACTTGTGCACTTGGACTGTGCGGATTACGACGCAGCCCAAAAGGTATGGTAACTAATGAAATTAGGAAAATTCAAAGCCACAACGTTTAATGCTATTTTTAAGTGTACATATGTGTTGGTGCTTTTTGTTTTATGTAATATTAAAAATGAACAATAGATAATAGGCTTGCCTTGTCATTCTCTGTTCTACCTGCATCAATGATCTAAACTATAGTTATATATATATATATATATAACTCATATGATTCCATTTTTGTAAGGTTCAAACAGTAGTGTTAAAGTGTAACTTTTGTTGGGATTACCATGGTTAATACCCTCAACACTGTAAACAGACATTATTGTCATAACCGCAATAGAAATAACACGGAAGCCAATGGTGGTTAAGACACGTCGGTATGTGTAACTGCTCCTAATCTTAATCCCTACACCCTCGGTCGATCTATGTAAATAACAACGTCATTCTCCTACTTTACGGTATTTCTTTGTTGTCGTACAGTAATAAGTAGGGCAACAACAAATGTCGTTCATGGTGACGACAATCGATGTTGTGGTATGTTTGTTGTTGTACGGAAGTTTTTGGGGTTACAGTGCGTCATGTTTGGAATGGCAGATATGTTTGTTGGGATTTTGGGGGGAAGGGGGGGGAGAGAAAGCTAGAAGAAGGCAGTGGGGGGTGGGGTAGTTGATGCTGTCGGATAAATATGACTACATTTCTTTTGTTGTAGTCAGTATAGGTTTTTACGGTGTAAAGCGACAAAACGTTTTTTAACACTGTGCAGTGTATTTTCAATTATATTTTTCTATTCCTTCATAATCATTATCTTAAGTACAATATTGTACATATGTTATGTTCCGCAACTTGACCTGTATGATTCGACCCACTGAAACTCTATAACAATATTTTTTATTTTTTAAGGCTAAAAAATATTGTCCCCTTTTGTTGTAAGACCAGGAAATTGCCAAAGGTTCCTATATTTGAAATAATATTGTCAACAGTATGAGTAACCTTGATCCCTCACTTGCTCATTACTTTTTTACATCTAAACTTATCCTCTGAACACATGAACTCTGTCTTTTTTGTACAAACCATCTCTCTAAATGTATATACAACCCCTCCCCTTTCAATTGTAAATCTAAACCTTTGTAAGTGTAACTTCCCCCCCCCCCCCCTTCTTTAGTTGTAACTCCAAACCCCTTCGTCCACAAATCCATGTGGTCAACAACATGACTCACGTTAATCTCTTACTTTTTTTCATGTTATACTGTGGTTAATCCGTTTTTTTCTTTTTCTATGACCCTCTCTCTTTCTTTGGTTTGTGTATCATTTCTCTTTTTCACTCTTTCTTTTGTGTACTATTTTTTCTCTAACTCTCTCTTCAATTTCGCACTATTTTTTGAGTTTTCGGTAGGAAAACGTTATTGGATTTAAAAAAGTAAATATTTCAACTTTAAATTGTTATAAATTGGTCGTTTACTTGTGATTTAGAAGGGAGAAGGAAGAGGGAAAGGAAAGGAGGGGTACATTTAGGGGGGAAGATAGAGTAAAGCGTAGGTGGAAACAAAACTTTAAGTGAAACGCAAGGCTAGAATAACTATTATGGTGGGAAAGCAACAACGTTTCCAAAATTAAAAAAAAATGTTTTATTTATGCTTTTAAATAATCAACAGGGAGGACCAAATAAAATTAAAAAATTTTTTTTTGATTAAAAAGGAAGGGGGGGGGGGGGGAGAAATATTCTAGCCTTCACCACCGTGTCTTTATTAAAATTTACGGCTAAACTTTTCAAATTTTTTTTTATTTTAGGATTTTTTATAATTTTTTTACACTTTTTACTTGTTTTTCCATTTTAAACTAAAAACAAACTCCAAGCCCTACACAATTCACAACACCTCCAGCCAATCAGCACATCGTACTCTTCACAGTGAAAACACTTTTTTCGGCGGATTAAACCCGTCGTAAGGCGAGAGGGCGTGGCTAGTTCCATCTGGAATCCACCCTATTGTGTACGTGAACTTCCGAAAATGACTCGTACTATTTAGTTCGTAGAGGTATCATGATATATAAAGGGGATCAATCTTGTTTCTATTGTATTTTAACTGTATTGTATATATATTATAATGATTTTGACTATATTAAGTATTAGGTTGCGTATAATACTGAGCTCTTTAACACTGAAAATTGGCTTTCAGAGGGAGCACAGAATTATTTGAACAATCTAATATACAATATTAGATTGTTCAAATAATATCTTACTAAGGTTACCTTGAGATATTTTTTCATTTTTTTTCTTTTGGTACTGTACTATAAAAGTACTAATAAAATTTAAGTTTAAGATGATAAAATACCTACTATAATATATGATTTGACGTTACAAATTGTATTTTACTTTACCGCGCTAAATTTAAAAAAAAGTTTTTGAAAATTCAATTTTAATTTTTAAAATTTTCAGTTTGTCTTTCATTATTTAACGCCCGTCCTTTACCTAAATCAACATCATCTGCCTACTCTAACTTTTACAACACCTACAGTACTTTTACTTCAACGACGATCATTTTCATTATAGTATTGCAAATTACATTTTAGTACTATAACACCAACTTTCGAAGAGTTCTAATACTATAAGAAGACTCTAATACAAACGATACTAAGTCATCTTGATTATACTCTTTAGTACGGTAACTTACAACTTTACTAATACTGTATCTACTACGCCACCACAAGACCTAGTACTGTAACCCAACTCTTAAAAGCAACTTAATACTGCAGCGCATTACCATCAACTAGTCAATGTACCAGTAGCCCTAACCACCTCCATCTCTACATCCTCAACGTTCTCACATTCGCCTCCAAATGGTTGTGAACGTTGAGCACGACAGTTGTGACACGCTATCATTCGCCAAAGACTCGCTGCATCTCCAGAATCTCGCCATGAATCAGCAACAGAACTCGCGGTCCGAATCCTCACCCTCCTCAAGTCATTCTAACGAGATGAGTGGCGACGCTGAAGGGGTTTGGTCGGCCGATATCGACCAAGCCTTCCACGAAGCGCTTCAGATATACCCACCGTGTGGGCGGAGGAAGATCATATTGAGTGAGGAGGGGAAGATGTATGGTAGGAATGAGTTGATTGCACGGTACATTAAGATACGATGTGGGAAGACTAGGACAAGGAAGCAGGTATCGAGTCATATACAAGTGCTGGCTAGGAAGAAGCATCGGGAACTGCAGAGCAAGGTTAAGGTATGTTTTTAGAGTTAAAATAGGTTATTATGTTTTAAAATGTAATAAAAAATGAAAAGACGAAATGTCAATTTCCAATTATTGATTTTGACACCGTCTTTTTTGTATATTATCGCGCCTAACACTGTAAAACTACCTTTAAAGTTGCTTTTTAGAGTTGAAGCATAAGGTAATATAAAAACAAATTCAATTTTAAAATTTTTTATGTTTTTTTGTTATGTATATCTTAGTTATATACATTAACTATAAACTTTTATCCATGTAGCTACCTAAAAATACCCTTTTCTATAAATCCCGTTAAAGTACACTTCAAAGTAGTGTAAAACCAAACGAGTAAAGTATTAAAGATTAGGAATGTGAAGTCATTCCAATCTCGTCATGTTGGCTTAAGCGTACTAAGAATAATCGCTACAGTAATGTTTGACGGGATATCTTACGCTGAAGAAGCCGGAAAAGGAAACTTCATTGGGAAAAACCGAGCTAATCTCACCTTTTTTAAACTGTTTTAAATTCTTGAAATTTTGAAATTTCAATGGGATCATACGGTTTATTATTGGCGAGGTTTTGAAGTTATAGTAGTGGTCCAAGGGTGTCATGATAAAAATAACTTACACTGCTTTAAAAATTAAAACTAAAATTTTGTATTATATAATAAATAGTACTGTAATGAGCGGTACTGTAACAATTTTTTGCTTTAAAGTACAATATAGGCTTAAAAAATTAAAAGCAATATTTCAAAACCATCCTTTATATACCTAAAATCCAAATCATTTCAGACCCAAGAAATCAAGACCGAAGAGCCCGCCAATCCACCTCCATCCGAATTCACCCCGCCGTCTCTCCTCAACTCCTTCAGCTCGTCCTCAATAACATCGCCATCAATATCAATGTCGCAACAGAATTTGTTGCAAAAGTCAATGGTCGACCAGGCCAAAGTCGCAGCTTTGGCTGAAGCTGCAGTCGCGGCCGTTGCCGCCTCGGCCGCTAGCCAACCTCCGCTGCCAATTTCTACAAATACATCGCCCGAGGCTGGTGCGCTGGCCGCATCTTCCGCACTGCCGTGGCCATACATGGTGCCGGGCATGTTCAACAACAATTTTTATGGAAATGTCGCTATGTAGGTTTGGGTTGGAATTGGAAGAGGTTGATTTTCTAAGGGTTGACAAGATAGTAAATAAAAAAGGATAAACACTTTTGATTTATAGTCTAAAATGACGTTTTTTTGGCTTTCAAATATCTCAAAAATGCCTCTTTAAGGCCTTATAAGAATGGTTAAAAAATTTAATTTCAACCTCTAAACATCTTACCCATGCCATTTCAGGAACAACGATGAAAACATATACACTCAATTCGCGGCAGCAGCCCTATCAGCCCAACAACAGATTAATACCGCCTTCGGAGGGCAAAGCAATGGCAATGCCAACAGTGCCGCCTCTCTAATCGGAGCCATGCCAGCTCTGAACAAACTCCTGCCCCAACTGCCATTGAACGGAGGACCAAGTGCTCTACTAGGCAACTCTCCACCAATTCCCTCATTCTCTGCCGACACCCTACCCACCTTATCCATCGCTTCTTCCAAACTCAGTTTAGCCGGATTCACGGCCTACGTGGACAGCACAGTGAATTCACAGCGGCAACGGGTGGAGATGGTCAAGATACCAAAGTTTGCTGATGAACCTCAAGATCGGATTTCATTCGCGACAATTGGGACTAAATATCCACCAAAGCTGCAAGAGTTGTATAACCAAGGTCCGAAGGATGCGTTCTATCACGTTAAAGTGTGGGCGAATATTGACTTTGAGACAAACGAAGATGACAATCCTTTGTATGCTGTGGATGAGAACTATGAAAGTCAGTATCAGTTCCCTATCAATGTGTCGACTGAGTTGTGCTCTTTTGGAAAACAGCAAGTTGAGAAACGAGAGGTAAGCAGTAGTTTTTATAATTAGACGTATTTATTAGTTCGTACTGGCTTCTAATGTCATTTTTGGTACTAAATTTAAAGGTTTTACTGGTACTAATACTAAAATGAAATTTTGCTATTAAAATTTTTAAAAATTTGTAAATATAGTACTAGTACTATCTATTGAAGACTTTTTAGTATAAAAATAGCATTTTTTAAACCGAGTACTAGTACTAGCATTAGTAAAAAAAATTTTAAAAACTTAGATGTAGTACTATAAATAAGATTTAGTAAACAGTACTAGTACTATTCTTTTAGTCTTTTTAGTGCAAAACTTAAAAAACAAAAAATATTTGTGTACTGGTACTGTATTTTTTAAACTGTTTGCGTGCGAAAATTTTTAAAAATTTTCAAATTGAGTACTGGTACTAGCTGACTTTTAGTACAAGATCATTAAAGTTGTTATATGTGCTTCTACTAGCTGCCTAATTTATAATTGGTACGAACAACAAACAATTTTTTTAAATTATAGTATTTTAGCACGAAACTCCAAAAAATATTTTTAATGCTCAGTACTATTACTTACTATTTCTCAAAGCATTTTAGTACAAAATTTCAAAAAATAATTTTAAAATTCACGAAAAAACAACAAATCTCATTTGTCCACGTATCGCTGTACCTTTTGCATTGTACAACTGCTCACGCTATTTACTATTAATAAAGTAATCTGGTTGAGCCGAGTAATTTCGAACCGATAGCGTGATGTTATCCAGGTTGATACCGTACTTTATGCCATAGAAATATTGAATGACATTTCTGTGGTATTCGCGGAGTCACGTGACACGAGGCTTTGTGGAGTAACATTATAGTTTTGAGTTCAATGTTGGTTTGTGGGAAAAAACGTATTTTATGATTTGTAGAGGTAGTGTCTGTAGTATTATATGATCTGTACAATAGTCTCTGTGGTATGTTATGATCTACGTATACAGTACGGTCTGTCGTATTGTATGATCTGTAGGGGTAGTGTCTGTAGTATTATATGATCTGTAAGAGTAGTGTTTGTAGTATGTTATGATCTATACAGTCACTACGGTTCTGTGTAGTACAAAAAAACTAGTAGGTCATCGCCTCACATGCGACATCAAACGTAGCCAGACTTTTGTGGCTATGACATGATTGTATCGTAATAACCGTAGGAGATACAAAATCTTTTTGAAGTCAAAATTGTATCTTCAAAGTAACGCACGATTTTCTATTGCAGTAAACATGTACATGTACGTATATCTTACTAACATGTACATATAGTAGATCTTACAGTATAATAAGATACACGTGTCTTTTGGCTATGATAATGTTATATTTTTAATTGTTCAATTAATTCTGCGCTTCTTGGCCACAAAAATTTGCAATGAAAAGGAGCTCAATTATTATTTGAACAACTTTATATTTCTATTGTATTTAGCTATGACTAGATTTTCTAAGTGACCTTAAGCTATACTAAAGGCTGAGCCGGACAAGCAGGTTACACTTCTTATTATCTTCTTCGTTCCTCTCCTTCTCCACTCTCATCACCGTCTTCCCATTCCTATTGCTCCGCTTCCCCACCGCCCAACAAAGCTAGTTTTTAGTTACAATGTTACAGTAAGAACAATAGAAAAAGCAGACGTTTTTTTTCCAAAAAACTATATTTAAAGTCCGTACAACTCATTTGTTTGAACAGATTTTGAACTGTTATAATTCAATTTTTGGCCGTTTTAGTAATATTAAAGAGCAGAGATTATTAACAAACAAAAAATAATTTTAAAAAGTCACGTTTTGGTTTTACTTGTTATATTGACATACTCCAACCTATTTATAAAAACATAAAAAACTGTAAATTCAAGCAATTAAAAGCTCATTCACTAAAAAACTCTTCTTTCAGGACGCCACCAACAACTCAGACGAAGGTCCAATCTTCAAGTACCAACTGGAAGGCTCGCCCATGTGTGAATACATGGTAACGTTCATTACCGAGCTGAAGAAACTTCAAAGCCATGACCTCATGAACTCAGTCCTCGACAACTTCACGGTCATGCAAACTGTCACGGATCAGATGAGCGGCCAGACCTTGTTAGTTATTTGTTTTTCGTTCGAAATCTCACCCGAACCCGAGCCATCTTGTCGCATTTACAAAATTGTTGACTAATGTCATAGCGTTTTTTAAGTTTGTCAGTCTATTAACGCGACATTTGAATTTGATGTACTACAGTAATCACTAAGGTAAATTTTTTGGAGTAAGGTAAAGCTTGAAGGTACAGTAATGTTTTAGGTTATATAATAGTACATGTAAAAGTACAGTACCTCTTAAGGTTATAGTATAAATTGAAAGTACAGTAAAATTTAAAGTTACTGTAGGGCCTTAAGGTACTGTAACTTTTAAGATTACAGTAAGACCTAACATTAGAGCAACTATTAACGCCATATTAAGGTCTAAAGCTACAGTAACTTTAAAAACCTTATTAGTACTTAAAGGTGCAGTAGCGTTTAAAACCATTGTAAGACTTAAAGTACAGTAATGTATGAGACTACTGTAATTTTTAAAGTGTCAGTAAACTCTCCTCTTTATCTTCAGGCTTTTTATCAAACTTAAAAATACAGTAATTTCAAAAGTTTACTCAAATCCGATTACAAAAGCCGTTTTTGACACAGTTTTGTATCTTAGTGTTACTGTAGTACAACCATTATACTACACTACATATAACGTTACATCCCAGCCAATTCCTCAATTATTAAACTCTAAAGCAATTTCAGTCAGCATTTTTTACGTTTCAAAGCTATCTTTTACAGTTTTTATGGTCGATTTTCAAAAAGCAAAAATTTTTTTCACTTTACAGAATATAGGCATGCCATCATTAGTATATATAGACTTGTCATTTTAAAAAGCATTGCTATTTCAAATACAAACCGACCCTAAAAACTGTAAAATAAGCCAAAAACAACTATGATATACAAGTTAAAGTAATCTTTTTTACGTTTTACCTTGTCTTTTACGTTCTATTTTGACCTTGTCATGTACAGTATTACACATCGTTAATAAGTCTTGCATTTTCTATAAATTAATTGATATCAACTTTGTATTTTAGGTTATTTAACTGCTGTTTTCTTACATATTAACTATTGTCAGTTTTGTTTTTTCATTGTAAGGTTATACTGTCTTACTTTTTAATAAAAATACAATATAAATTGATTGGGAATTGATTTTTTGGAGCGACATAAACACATTTTGAAGTCAAAAAACGTTTTAAAAAATTTTTTTCTTTTTTTTAACGCAAGGTATAGAATTTGAGACGCGAAAGAGAAAGTAAAGGTTTAATGAATATCCTCAGAGCACATCATTGTAGCTGTTCACAGTTTAACCTCATCCAGATAATCCTGTTCCTCGCGCTACCGAGTCATGATCAGGTGCTCCTCAAGACTTCAAGCTGTTGTCAAAAGTCAAGTCTATGTAGGCTAAGCAACTGAATTGCCATAGTCTCCGTGGACTTATTAGCACTTCACATTCATTTGTAAACAACAACTGCGTCTGGATCAAACGGTTGTTCAATCCCCTTGCAAAGCCTTGCGATTCGTTATACCAAAAGTTTACTGTATAAGAATATTGAGCGCACTGTAACTCGCTGGGCAAGGACATTTAGGAAATTTTGGCAACAGTTCTTTGGTAGCTTTTTAAGTTCTTTCATCTTATGTAGTTCTTGTGCTAAAAGCCGAAGGTGTTTGGTGAAACTCTTTAAAAAATGAAAAATTTTATTTTTTTTAAATTTAAAAAAGAGAAAATGTACGTATTTTACTCTATTTTACTATTTTTTTATTTTATAATAATATTAATTACAATTGTAATGATGAGATTAGTGTTTTTCCAAGTAGTCTCTGAAGCAGTCGCGGATCTCGTTGAAGGATTCGACGCAGAACAGGTAGTCAAGGTAGTTGGTTGGGACACCATCGTGAGCGGCACAGTATTCCAAACACTTTCCACTCACTCCCTTGGCCTTACAACATTCAGTGTGATCTTTGCGCGACGAGGCACAGTCCCACATGTGTCCGACGGTTTTGCCACGCTCGGTACAGGTGGAGAGGTAGTTCAAGACCTAAAACAATATCAATTTATGAGCTTAATGATAACGTTTCTTCATTGTTAAGTTTTTTAAATTAGAGATCATAGAACTCTTAGTAATCTACATACACAAACTTTAAAAAAAAAAGTTATCATAACGTCAAAAAAAAGTCGTCGTTTTTTCTTATCCAACCCAATGTAACTTGACGACAGGACTTTTCTAACTCTTTAATATCATCACTCTGAGCATAATAAAAATAATTTTTTAAAACGTACATTAGTTTGAGAGATGGCTTCGAAGTCACAGAAACGGTTAACACACTCCTGATCATCATCCTTCAGCTTGGCACAGCACTTCTTCAGCTTTCCGTTGGCATCCAAGGCACAGGTAACGGCAACCAGAGCAGCGATGATAATAATTGAACGCATGGCTACAACCTAAAAGCATTAAACTTTATTTTTGCTTTAAATTTAGTCAAAAACACGAAAAAAATCAAAATTTTTAAACAACGGACTTTTTCACAAAAAAAATTAATTTTTGATTTTGAGACATATTAACTTAATGTCGTTAAAACTTTTTTTTAGCTAAAATACGTCTTCAAAGCTCTAATAATCGATCATAAATTATCAACTAACCTACTAAAAAAACTTTGATCCACCACCGAACTGATCCAGCCAATTTATATGGCGACGTCGCCCTCCCACCGCCGCCTATGAATCCTTCGCGGCGTTTCTTATCAGTCGCGCATCATAACCCAGATTAGTGACCGGATCGGTTTTTTTAGCCGAGTTTCACTCTCATCACAAAAAAAGTAAAGGTAGTTGGTAAAAAGCCGATGGAAAGCGGAGATGATTAACACTGTGACAAACATGTTGTGACAAAGGGTGAAATTGAAAAGTGACATAAATTTAACATCAAAAATGACTTACAAGAGAGGTGTTTGAATGTTGACACTAGGCTGAACTCCGGAAGCTGAGAAGAAACTTGACTCAGCTGGGCTCCGTACCAAACACAACATCTCGGACGACCTTGTCGATACTGGATTAAAGAGTTGATTTGCCAATACGACTACAAGCGTCTTTATCAGTATTATCACATTAAACACCGTTTTTTCTCCTCTATATAATCCAAATAAGTAATCTGCGAGCAATACTCTAACTCAACTAAAAATTTAAATTTTTTTAAAAATTTTTTGTTGTAAAAAGACGGTATTTAGAAGCCATATACAATATTATATTGTTAAGTTTAGTTCTCTCAAAATTTAAAAAGCATATGTTATTTAAAATTAGAGTTTTTCAAAATTTTTTGATAATTTTTATTTTTCACTTTTGCGACGGAACACGATGATATCTGGATGATGAAGCAGATGTCTCTGAAATGACCTAAGCAAAAGCGATTCATCATTCTTTGACCTTTTTTTACTTTTACCACAAAGGATAAGGTTATTAACAAAGTTCGCAAACTCAAAATTTTGGCTTTGACTTCAGCTTTGGCATCAGCTCTGGATTCAGCTCCGGCTTTGTTTTTTTTTATTATAGCTGTGGCTCCGAAAGTTTTTAGCACTGAAATTCGACGTTTTCTAGCTCCAGATTCTGCTCCGGCTCTGCTCTGCCTTTTTAACAATTCTCGCGCCAGCTTTAAAGCCTACGTCTTGCATTTGGAAACTCTTGTTATCAAGGAAGTTTTTTGTACAAATGACTCTACTTACAAGAAACACAAAAAACTGGTTAGGTCTTGTTTGTTATGACAGAATTACATGTGCGATATGTTTGGTAGAACGAGGAACGGCAGTGGAATGAGGAACAGGAAGAAAGATCTTTCATTGCAAAAAATGTTTTTTTGAAAAAATGAGACGTAGAACTACTATAATTTTTTAAAATAGACTTGCTCTATACAGAAAGTTTGATAGAGAAGAGTTTTTATACTAGAATTTTAATTTATCATAGTTTTTTAAAAGAACTACTAGCTAAGCTCCTCCGCTCAACAGTATGACTATATCATAAAGTTTTAGTCCAACGTTTACTGCAGATGCTATATAATCAATATAATTTTTCAAGTTTGTTTATTTTTTAGCATTTTTGTTAAAGTACACTTGTCACTTTGAATTTTTCTAGTTATCAGTAATTTCATCAACCACTTAGTTTTAAGTAGTAAGTGATGACGCACGTAAACTTGATTGAAACACTTATCCAACTTGTTTGTGAGTCAGTAAAAAAGTTGCTTTTTAGATGTAAACATTGTAGTTAAGAAATCTAGGTTTTTTATGTTATTGGTGAAATTCCAGCACCCGTATTTTACAAAAATTAAATTTCACGATACTTAACACATTAAGTTATATATCTTCACCAATAACTGAGGTTATTATTTACTATTCAAATCTTTAGCTAACCCAATATTTTCATTATAATTTTTATCATCGTCCTCATCACTATCATAGCGTATCGCATCTTCACGTTGTTCAGAGTACTCGTAATAAAAGGCAGCGATGACGATGAAGACAACCATTACAAGTACCATACAACCAGCAAAGAAGAAGAAATTGATTGCCATATTAGTTGAGGGCATCATACGAGTCACTATCACTAACATAATGTCACCAATGGCTGTGGTTAAGAGGAAGAAGGAGCCTGTTAAGTAGCAGATAACTAGATATTTGTACTTTTACATAGTTATATAAAGAAAAAGGTAGCTCAGGGCAGAGCAGAGCAAAAGCAGGACAAAGGCAGAGCAGGGCAAGGCAAAGCAAAGCAAAACAAGGCAAGGCAAGGCAAGGCAAGGCAAGGCAAGGCAAGGCAAGGCAAGGCTAGGCAAGGCAAGGCAAGACAAGACAAGACAAGACAAGACAAGACAAGACAAGACAAGACATATATTAACACAAACTTACTGACAACCGACTTCATAGAAGCAGGGCCTCATTGTAAGCGAACTCCCATCCAGTGACAGAAATTAGTACTTCAGCTATAGATATGATAGTAAGTTGAGGTATTTGCCACAACAGTGAAACTCCATTGTTTGGTACAGTTTGATGTAACATTATGTTTGGATTAGTATGTTCTCCAGTCAATGAGACTATGAAAACACCACCTTGTCGATATTGTGTGTACTGGTAGCCTGTATATTTTACTGTGAGGTTTTTAGTAGATGTTTTTGGATTTCCATTGAGGTAGTATAGTCTCCAGCTAAAATTTCTTTTTGTATTTTTAATTTTTTAAACACCTTAGTTAACCCAACCGTATTTTTACATTTTACATTGCAAGGCCCTACCTGCCAGGTTTGATATCTTTGTTTTTAAATACCACTGCCTTTTTGTCATTGCTAGTGGTAGTATGATAGTCATAAACATCTTCGACGTCGTTCTTCTCATCTTCATCATAATATTGAGTAGAATAGTAAAAGTCATTTGGATTATCGTAGTTACAAGAATGTAAATCATCATTAGCACTATCTTCATCAACTCGACATAGTGCTATACCGTCTTGATACATATTTGTATCTGTTGCTACTATTACTCTAGAATAAGGGCTGTTAATATTGTAAGATCAAGTATAACGTATAATTCAAAAAAAATTATCAAATTTTTCCGGCTGGCGATATTTAAGTATAGTATCATCCAAAATAACCATAAATGTACAAAAAAATTGTTTTTTAAATTTAGAATATGGTATACTTACACTAAACACCCACACTTACCCAACAAAATGCCCACCATTACCAGACATAGGCTTATCAGTCCTTGTTTCTGCCATAAAAACCCCGTTTTCGCTGATGTGTAAGTAACCATAGTCAAAAGTAACATTAAAAGTAACTTTTTCAGGTATTGAATTAATGCAATCTTCATTTGGTTTAAAGTAAAATACGTCAAATCCTTGTTTTTGTATAAACATATCTTCATATTTCTCTACACTTGAACCTTCTAGAATCGTAATGGTTTTGTTGTCAGAAGTTACACTGTAGGAGCAGTTGCTTGTGTTGATTACAGTAATGTAGCTATAGCCGGGTGGGGGTTGAGGCGCTAAGGATTTCTAAAGATTTACATTGTTTGGAGAAGTTTAACATATGTAGCATAAAAGTAAAAAAGTGTAGTATAATTTATTTTTTAAGTATAAAAGTACAGTAAAACCTCTTTAGTATGACCCTCAATAGTACTACCCTCTCTTTACAAAAACAGCTTTCTGAACGCTCGAGCGCGCTCTTTATAATAAACGTCCTACCAAAAATTATGGATATTGTGACACCCTAGTTAAAATGGCAGTTTTAGACTAGTCCTTTGAGAGTCATACTAAAGAAGTTTGGCTAATAAGTACTGTTTTTCTTTATAAATACTGTTTTACAGTTTACAAAAACCCACATTGATTTCCAACTGAACAAAGGCAGAGACAATGAACGCAGAAGCGGCTACAAGGCCACCAACACTCATTTTACGTAATGGCCTATAAAATTGGCATGAAAAAAAGTAAAATTCAAAACATATTTGCTATATTAAATACAATTTCCAAAAATTCCAAAGCCAGATCAAACTCCAAAGCTCAGATTCTAAAGCTACCCCCAGAGAAAGAAAATTCCAAATTTTAGTGCAAATGACCTGGCTCCGGCTCCGAAACGGCTCGTAAACTAACATTAAAATGTAAAAAAAATAAAGCCGAAACTAGAGCTGAAACTGGTTTTAAATTTGGAAACGTTAATAGTAAACTCATTTTTTTAATTTCAAAAAGCACAATTCTTGCCAATTTTAAAAATACTTCTTCACTTACGTTACTTTGACTATTTTTGAAACCAATGGATATACGATGAGTGTAAGGATTGGTATAAACGCCAGAACCATCAGTGCATTGACCAACAACATTTGATCCGGTAACAGAAGAACATTGTCCCATAAGCGGCAATCCATTTGAAGGGCCTATAATTTACAGTGTTAGTTTATGCTTTAGGCTGGTTCTTACCTGAATAATAAAAACAGAGCCCTGTTGATCATTTAAAGCCCAGTAAACTGGCAATGGTAAAAAGATGACGACCACTTTTACTAGTGCTTTTACATCTTCAATAAATGTCTTTTTTACACAAACAGTTGGATTTTGAGTTTTGCGTTGAATTTTTAAACAGTCAGCGGTAGTACTGCAATCATGGTTATATAAACTATAGTCAAGCCAATGATCTGCTTTCTTTGAACTTTTAAATTTTCCGGTTATAGAGTTCTGCAAACTTTTAAATTATTTAAAAATTTAAAAAAAGTTAGGTTGTATAACAAGTAGAAAATCAATATTTATGCTTCAAAATTAAAAAACTTACAATAAAAACCCAGAACAAGTTACCAAACACCGTCTTCTTTACCTTTTTCTTTTTGTATACACAACTTCCTGATATAAATATTGCTAAAAACAAAAATTTTAAAAGCAGACATATTGATGCTTGAATTTAAAAAGTAAAAACTTTCAATAAAACACTTTATTATACTATAATATAAGCCCTATAAGCAAGTCAAAGCCTTTAAAAAATATACAATTAAACCTGTTTAGAGTGACCCTCAATAGTATAACATCCACTTTATGATCACGGCTTCTTGCCCGTTTTTTTATAGAACTTCTATCAGAAAGTACCTGAATAGTGTAACATTCTGTTTATAAAGACAGGGTTTGACCAGCCCTTAAGTGTCATGCTAAAGAGGTTTGACTGTATAACAGAAATTTGATAAAAAATTTAAAATTACCAGTCGATATTAACATGAGAACAGCCGGAGTTCCAAACGCTAATGGATAGCAGTTTGGCTGACCCATACATGAAGTAGCTAAAAATATACAAACTTTAATTATCAGTATAAACCATAAATTTCCCTCCACCAACTCTCTCCCCTCCCCCACTCTTCCAACAATGAACCCTCCACCGTTCCAGCTCTAGTCTTTTCCTCCTCCCTTATCCCCACCCCTTTGCCAACTTCTAGCCCCAAGCCAACTCTCCTTCAAAAAGCTCAGCCACCTTCTCGACTTTAACTATAACAATCAGAACAAATTTTAAATTAAGAAAATTGATCACCCCCAAAGTAGCAACTTTTGACCACAACATACTTCTAAAAATCGGTGTAACAAAGATCCCAATCAATGCACCAACATTAATTGTAAAGTAAAATACAGAGAAGAACAATGACAACATCTTGACTTCATGTTTTTCAAACTGATCAGCTCCAAAGGGCGTAGCGCATGGTTTAATGCCACCAGTAGAAATAGCTATAATTAAAAGCCCCACAAGATCTAAAAAAGGGTGTAGCGACCAGTGGGAAGAATTGGCAGAAGACCATGCCAGTAAAGTTAGACCTATGGTGTATAGGATTGATAGTGATAAGATTGTACTGAAAACAACACAAACTTTAATTTTTTTAACCTCAAAATTTTAAAACAAAAAAATGCTGTAAACTTTCTTTACATAGTTTAAATAATTCTGTGCTCCAGTTCAAAGCTAAGTCTTGGAGTTAAAGGGCACAGAATTATTTGAACTACCTAATATTTAATATTTGCCAACGATTAAAAAAGTGCTTTTAGGCCACTTTTTAATTATTTCTTTGTATGATGTTGTGGCAACTTTTTCCTCTTTTGCTACTACATTCTTTGACATCTTTGTTAAAAATATAATCTATAGTAATAACAACATATAAAACAGTTTTTATTTACAAAAAACACTAATTTATGTTGACATTAAGAAGTAGAACACTATCATTTTTGAAGTGCATTGTCTTCAAATTGGTTATCGGAAGTGGAGCTCCTTAAAAGCAAATAATCATGAAGATTATTTGCGACTTGCACGAGTGTATGATAAGTTGCTAATAGCAAGAGAGTATGCTAAGTTTTAACAAAAAGAAGAATAGAGAATTTTCATCGTTAAGTTGAGTTCAAAAGCACAAAAATTCAAAAACACCCTTATCCAGACATATAATAAGAGAGAAACGTTGACCCTACCCAAAACATAGCTTCCAGGCCGGTTTAACAAGCGTCTTAGACCAAACAAATCCTAAATATAATCACAGCATCAACCGAGAAAAAGCCAGATTCCCACCTCTTACCTCTCATAAAGCAAAGCCAACTACAGCCAAACCTCATTAGAAAGACACTCAACTAACCGGACCAAAGTGCCATTATAACCAGGGTTTTACACTATCCAAGCGCATTTTAACAGAAGTTCTATTACAAAGTCAGAAAGCTGTCATGATGAAGAGAGTGTCATATTACGCGAGGGTCATACCAAATATTCAGTAGTTTTACATAAAAAAATTAAAAGTCATCAAGATCATCCCGGCTGAATTTCAAAAATGTTTATTTCTTTACAAATCTACAATTAGATATGATATACAACGGTTATCACTAACTTTACATTTTTACAAAGCCCCGCAGGCTATAAATTAGTTCTATACAAAGTGGGAGTTTTTACAAATTTACATTTTTGACAAAATATCAATTAGGTGGTGAGTAAAACGGTCGAAACTTTTTCTTAATGAATAATAGACTGATCTGGATGTAAATGACTGACTCTTCAATTTTCAAAATTTTAAAAAATCAATTTTTTTAGAATAATCATTTTAAAACCAAAAAGTGTCATTTACAACCACCACATTACACTTTAAACTTCTGGTTTCTGAGTGCTTTCGTCGAATCCGAAGCCAAGAATCTCGCAAATGTGTCGTGGTAGCTTGTCTTGAACCGCCGCCAATTGGTGAAAAATAGCTTCAGCATCGCGCAAAACCTTGCTCAAGTCCAACTTCATTGACATATTGTTCACGTGCTAAAAAACATGATTAATAATGACATTCAGGAATTGCACAAAAGTTGTTCAAATAATTATGTGCCTCCTCTCAAAGCAACTTTTCGGGGTTAAAGAGCACAGAATTATTTAAACAACCCAATATTTAAAAAAGTCAAAACTTTAAAAAAACTTCAAAAAATTTTGTTTAAACATCCAGAAAATAGTATTTTAGGTAACAAAACGTCAAAATAAGTCCAAAAGTCATCATTCTAACCACATAAATACGTTTTTCATGCCCTTCTCAAAGTCTTTTTCAAAAAAATAACTACATAATAGGAAATACCCCCGTATTTTACCTTTAGAATCTCAGTAAGTCCAAACTTGTTGACAATGATCATATTCTCTTCTCCGTCCAAGATAGCTGCACAGATCAAGAGTAAGAAGTTTTTGCATGGTATGTCTGACCATAAGACTTCCCACAAAGTCATAATGTCATCAAAACCAAATTCCCGCTTGAATGCTACCAGAATCCAACGGAAACAGAAGTACATGTGGTCGGAGTCGTGGCCTTCTATAATGATGCTTTTTAATTTAAAATGACCTTTTATACTCAAAATGAAACGTTTTAAACAAAAAAACAAATTTTCATTAAATTCGCGCTTAAAAATTTGTTTTAAATTTTGTTAGAATTCAAACTTGAACATAATATTCTACACATCGTATTTTACCATACCTAGATAATTCGTCAATTTAGGATTGACAATTTCCAAAATAGCTCTCAGGTCAGCAAGCTGCTTCTTAATGGCTAACTGATCCATTTCGAAGTTTTTGTGAACTCTTTTCATCAAGCCGACAAATGTCCAGAAGGCATCGTACTCGTTCTCCATTACCACCAATAAAGGCGATAGATAATCAGACATTCCTTGCACATAACCTAGATCAAAGTCGTACATTACATATGTCATGAGGATGTCTTTTAGTATGGCCAAATTGTCCTTGTTCTTGAAAAACGGATGAGAACGGTCAGTTCGGGCTACGTCTTTGTCTGAAACATAATTAATATAGTCAGAAATTTGCTTTTTAATTTTTTAGAAAATTTTTAAGTCTAAATTATCAAATTTTGCAATCAAATTCCAAAAAAAGCAAAAATCAAGCAAAGAACCTTACCAATCAAAGCCTTTCTATCCCTAAATTCAGCGAATCGATTCTCCTGGTCCTCGTTAATGCTCATCCATTGCAGCTTCATTCGATAGTAATCATCCTTCAGCTTCTCAGCCCTTTGTTTGTTCTCTTCTACACTCAAGTCCCACTTCCAGTAGTCCAATAGGTACTTCCACAAGACCTGGCGTACCTCATCCTCTAGTCCGCCTCTGAATACAAGACTTTTCAGTTGATGCACATCCAGAATTCGTCCATCTGAAGCTTTGAATCGGTCAAAGGTTTGGGTGTTAACTGGTTGATCTCTGGACGGAATATTCGGTCGATCCGGAAGTTCGAGTTTAAAAATGTGCTCGAATCCGGCTTCGTTGTGGACTCTGAAAAATAATAATATAAGCTCTTCAAAACCATATTTATCAATATTTTCAATTTAATCACTTTTATATCAAAAAAGTATTAAATTTGCTTAAAACTAAATTTTTTAACTAATTTTTTATTTTTTTCTTACAAAATTTAAAAAAATCAAAACTCACCTCAGCTTGTTCATCTCTTCAGTCGAAGGATCGAATTGATGTAAAGCTTTGATTTGATGTTCATTGATAACCGCATCTGGATCCAATAATGGAGCCATGAAAGAAGTAACCTTGCTCAAAGCTGTCATTGATGTAGCATATGGGTTGGAAATGAATCTCTAAAACAATTTTATCTTTAACTGATCTAAAAATCAAAATATTAAGCTTTTTTTCTTTAAAATCAACTTAAAAATCGGTGTTATCACCCAAAAACATAAAACCAATAAGTTTTGTAGCACAAAATTCGAAACAAAAGCCTTTTGTTACCTAAAAACCAAAAACAATATCAAAAACTTACTGATACAATATCTCTGTCAATATTCAACATGCCAACAGATTTCTCCAAAGCATCAGCTCTTGGATCAACCACAACGACAAGATTCTTTTCCTTCGAGCTTCTGGTTAGTGTAATATACTTCTGAAGATGGGTAACAAAGTCAGTGTATCCTCCAATTTCAAAATGAAGAACATGAGAAACTGAGCCGTCTTTGCAGATAAATTGAACCCATGGATTACCTAAAATATCATCATTACTTAGAAAACAAGGTAACTAAACAACTAAATTACAACAATATCATAAATAGTACTAAAACCTTGAATTTAACAGACAATATACTATAATATTACCTTGAGCAGGTTCTCCAAACTTGAATGAACGTAAATCCTTGACATCGGTCGAAAAGAGTAAAGCATTGTAGCTTAAGCCCAAAGATCGACCGGATGGCGAAGGTGGATTACTGTTTCTTCCTTCAATTACCCAACTTTGATCAATCTCGTCTTCTGGAGCTGGGATTTCGGCCGGCTTCCATTCTATATAAATTCCGTGAGGCTAAAAGTTTAATTTTAATTTTTTAAAATGATTATTTTAGTGTTCAGACAGGTTTTTTCTGCTATTGTGATTTTCCAAGCCGTTCTTTGCTTTTCCTTATTTCACTTGAATAAAACGGTTTAAATCAATAGTTATTATGAAATTGTAATGTTTACACTATCATAACAAAAAGCTGATTCATCGTTTCGTCGATGAATAAAAGTGCAAGGAAGAAATGTACCTAAACATAAAAGAAATCAATAAATAAATGTTTACCTTTTCCACAACTGACAAAACGCCATTAACTTTGCCACTTTGGCCTGTGTTCGAGTTGACAACATCCGCATGGACTTCGCAGATGATAAACGTGGTCTGAAAATCAATAGAATTAGTTTTATTACCTAAAACTTAAAGATTTTGAATAAATACCATCTTAACCTTAACTAACTCAGTATGCACAAAACTCTTGACCAGAAAAACGACTAAAATACGTAATAAACAATCATATGACACTCCTACCTCTTCGTGAGCTCCAAACGGTTCGGTGTTCTCCATTCTGGAGCTTAACTGGCTGTAAACGTCGTAGTGCGCCAGCTCTGAGATATTATCTATAACAATGTTTACGTGAAGATCTTTGTGAAATCAAAATTAAAAAAAGCTTTGAAAACAGCGTATCACTCGCGACGACTCATTCAACATAAAGCTCTCTTGCACTCGGCATTGGAATAAAAAAATGAAAAACACATGAAAAATGCGACAAGTCTGGCACTTTTGAGTCGAGTTTATCGCTTAACATAGATAAAGTTAGATTTTGATAGAATTCGGTCGATATAGAGAAAAATGAAAGTAAAAAAGCGTTTCTAAATATTTTTTACAATTTCAGCTTTAGTTTTAAATGTTAAAAGTTACAAAACAAATTAAAATCGTTGAAAAAAAGCTTTCTGAAGATGATACTACCAAGTACAATATAAAACTTGCTCTGTACTAAGCTTATTTTTATATTTTCATTAGTAACTGTCAAAAAAGTATCTCAATCTATAACTTAAACATAACGCGTATTTTTATGTTTTGTAGTTAGTACCATACCGTTGATGTATGAACTCGTTACAGTGTAACATAACATTAAAGCATATAAAAAAGTTTGTTTACAACTTGTAATATTAATATAAACACAATTACACATGAATATTGTTTTTTTATTTGTTTTTTTTTTGTTTTTCATGAGAACTTCAGCTTACGACAAACACACGTGCTATGCTGAACCTAAATGAGTACGCACGCTTGTAGTATAATCCCTATAACAAGTAAGTACGCTTGTAAAAAACATTTTGAAAGCTTCATTCCTTTTTCAACACAAGATATACAATTTAAGACGAGGAGGGGGGGGGGATGTAATAATGTCTGATCGAGTTATTGTAGTTGTTCCCAATCGGACCCCATCCTGGTGATCCTGTTTCTCGAGCTACTAAGGCGTGATGAGGTGCTCCTCAAGAGTTTAATTCATAATCCAAAGCCTGTACAGGCCAAGCAACCGGTTTGCCATAGTCTGGTGGTTTATTGGTCGGTGCTTCAACCGACTGAGCCACAACCGCTCATTGTAGTGGTATATTGGTTACAAAACATTACTTTATTTATCGAGATACTTCATTTCTACAAGTTTATTAAAGCCGTATTGTATATTTGACATGTTTTTCTAAATATTAAATTTTCTAAATTTAATTTGTCAATTTGTATGTAAATTATTTTTTTTTTTAAATTTTACTTCAAATTTGTCAAAAAAATTAAAATGTAAAAGACCACACAACATCAAATATAGCGTGAACTACTAGTAAGTATAAGTTTTTATGTCATTTTCAAACGCATATTCACTACACACTTCTAAAAGTCGAAAAATTTTAATGTTTGGTCAATATCTTTATATCTTTTTGTCATAATCTACAGTTTGCGGTAACTTTATTGTCATGAAACGGAAGTAAATTATTTTTACAATAAAATAATTTCTTTTATCGTTTAAACAAGACATACATTGCGTTGTCAACAATTACAATGATTAAAAAGACAATGGTTTTACATGGTTAGGTATTGACCTTAATACTTTTAAGATTAATGATATAAAAAATGTCTTTGAAAAAGTGTAAATACAGTGACACAAGTATTATACTTTCAAGGTTACTCTGTAATCCAATTATTATATTTTCGTTCTTTGGTAAGCTTTTGAAACTTTAAAATAATTGAATAATATATGTATTATATTATAAAGGTTCTATAATACTTTATGTCATAATTTTGTTATAGAAAGTTGATATTTTATAATGTAAAGAAGGTCTTACTATGCGGTTTTTGTACAAGTCTTTTACCCTCTACCCTATTACTCTACCTTTTCCTTACTCTTACTTTAGTAAAAACTTTGATGGTATAATATTCCTTATACTCATTAAAAAATGTGCTTTTCTATATCATATTAACCTAACTGAACTCGTAACATATACAACTGCACGTTACTCTTACAACCTCTGCCTTACCGGATTAATAAGAAGTATTGTCACTTAGTTTGGGCCCAGTTACTTCCGTTTCTAAGGTTGGGCCCGCGTTGTTTGTGGCAAAAAATATAACTCGGTTTTTCACTATGTTTACTCTAGAATGTCACTCGTAAGCTGCTAGGTATTATACTTTAATTTTAATACCTGAAATATGGCTCAATAGGTTTTATGATATCATTTTGAGTTGTTTCCTATCTTGTATTTTACTTGACTTTTTGTGGGGGTTTTAAGAGATTGGTGAGAGCATTAATAGGTGTAGTCGAGTAGAAAAGTAAGTTGAGTTGTGAAAGTGGAGGGTCGGTAGTGTTTGCAATTATTTTTAAAAATAATTTTATTTTCTTTCGTTACATAAGTTATTTTAATCAAGATAGTCTGAAGGTTAAAGTGGGATAAGGTAGAACAAGGTAAAATAAAGTAGAGTAAAGTGAGATGAGGTAAAGTAATATAAACTGTAATGATCATCAAGGCCAGGCGCCAGAAGAAGGAGATAGACAGGGAGAGCACACCTCTACCCAGAAAGAATTTTAAAATGAACAGTTGTTTACATTGTTTCATATCTATATTATACCACTTTTTCCACTATCATATAGGTTGTTGTATGTTTACATTACGTGTGGTGATCTGTCTGTAATATAGAACCTACTTTTTTTAGTATAATACATGTTGTTCTATGTCCCCCCACCTTCGAGTCAAGTACTTTTACAATGTGTTGTCCTAGATGTAAAGGATTACTACTGAAAGCAATTAAAAGATAAAGCGGTTCATTTTTTGGCGTCATTCGTAATTCGCGGAACACAACTAACTGCAGCTGTTTTGTAAATTACTTTTGTTTATTGTAAGGACCCTTAATGCCATGGTTTTACCTGTTTTTGAGCACGTTCAATTTTCTGTAGGTCCAAGTTTTTAATTTTTTAAGCATTTTTGCGCTTTTAAGGAATCTGGACATTTAATTTTGAAATTTATAAATTTGAGTTTTATGGGGTTTGCTATACTATATTTTACTATTGGTTTTGACATATATAGAAGAGGTAAAACATTATAAAGTAGTTAAAAAGCAATGTATCTTCAGTAACTTAATGTAGAACAAGATGGTCTAACTTAAGATAATGTAGAATAAAAGAAGTTAAAGAAGGGTATGGTAGTTTTTGAGTAGTATAATCTATGATAGAATAATATATGGTAAAGTAAAGAAAGATAAAATAGTAGACTAGGTTTGAGTAAAGAAAGGAAGAGTAGGCTAGTTGAATTTAATGTGGTATATAACCTAGTCTCTCTGTTAAACTAGCTCACGGTAATCTAAAACAAAGAAAAGTAAAGTAGAGTAGTAAAGTATAGTAAAATGGTAGAGCAGGTTGAGAGAAAGTACTAAATTTTTAGAACATTTTACTTTACCTAACATTTTTCTTCGTTCATATATGTATTTATAATCAAGTTTAATTTTTTTGATTTTGTAAGAATTTTATAATTGTTTTTTTCTTTTTGGGCCATTTTTTGACTGTTCTGTCTAGCCTAAAAATTCAAAATGTTAGACTTTTAAAAATTGCTTATGATGGATGTACACATTTAATCTTTTTATCAAAAAGTTAGTTTTTTTAACTGTTTTAAACTACATTTTATGCCTTTAATTTTTGTTTTAATTTTTTTTACTTTAATTTTTTCTGTTTACAACAAGATTGTCGTTGTCGTACCAATTTTGCAAACAATATCTTTTTCGAAGTTAACCCGAACTTGATTTAAATTGTCGTGTGCCGCAGATTGTAGTCGTATGGCAGACACACATCATTTGGAAAATGTAATTTGGGGTCAGGTGTGGGACACATTTACACCGGTTTGCTTCGTGGTGTAGACGCGGCTGAAGGGGCTTGTTATTAAATTGTAATTCGAATTTGTTACTTATTGCCGAGGGCTTACAGCTTTGTTATGTTTGGATGTTATTTGGTATGATACTATATAAAGCTGGCTAGAAATATAATTAGCGGGGCCAAGACAAGGCAAGTGCAAGGCCAAGGCAGGACCAAGGCAGAGCCAAGGCAGGGCCAAGGCAGCGTCAAGACAGCGCCAAGGCTGGGCCAACAGGGCTAAGGTAAGGCAAAGTCTGGGCAAAGGCAGGATCCGGGCAGGGAAACACAGGGCTAGAGCAGGGCTAAAACAGAGCCAAGGCAAGGCCAAGGCAAGGCATTATCTTTTATCTCATACCCTCCTCAGTAGCCTAGAGTATAATATAAAATGTTGTTTATACACCTATTATACGCAGTCTGTCTACCATCGTACTTAAAAAAACAATAAAAACAACAGTACGATGCTCCGAAGTTTACAGAGTAAATTGCCGACTGCAAAAACATAATTGTCGGTAATAAGTTGTTGTTTTGTTAAAGTTCCGTTTTGTTATTAAAGACATAATTAGTGTAATTATGTAAGAATTTTATCGCGATTGCTTTACAATTGTGCTTACGGCCGTTGTTTTGCCAGGCCTAACATATAGTTTCGTTGTAAACGACAAAAAATTGATTTTTTTGGAAAAAATGGGCTTTTAGTACTAATATCTCACATTGCATTAGGCGTTTTGATGTCATATTTTATGTTTAAAGTTTTACAATACATAACAAATGCTGCTTTTTATTATATAATACTACTGTAGTACATAGTACCTTACGGTGCTCTTTCCACTAATTTAATTAATGTTGTAGGTGTTTTCACAACTAAAAACTCAAGTTACAGTAAATTTTGCACGGTCCAAACTTTTTCTCAGAGTAAATACCTTTTGACTGTTTTTATGACGCGACACACGACACAGGTACAAAGTAGATCTCATTGCGTGTGAGTAATTTTTGTCGTCTGATCGTGTAACGATCGCACTTTACACTTGAATGTCGTTCGTGTCCTGCGTCTGTTAATGCCTACATTCTGGTAAAAAATTAGGAGAAGAATGAAGTAGGAGCTCAAAATAGATGACATACGTCGATAAGAAGCCTAGGATTTAAGAAGTATTGTTGTAATGGGGAAGTAAAACAAATAAGCTGCGCAAAAACCGAGAAAAGGCAGAGCAAAGTCAGGTTAAATGCAAGACAAAGCAAATGTAAGGCAAGGCAACGCAAGGCAAGGCAAGGCAAGACGATGCAAGGCAAGGCAAGGCAAGGCAAGGCAAGGCAAGGCAAGGCAAGGCAAGGCAAGGCAAGGCAAGGCAAGGCAAGGCAAGGCAAGGCAAGGCAAGGCAAGGCAAGGCAAGGCAAGGCAAGGCAAGGCAAGGCAAGGCAAGGCAAGGCAAGGCAAGGCAAGGCAAGGCAAGGCAAGGCAAGGCAAGGCAAGGCAAGGCAAGGCAAGGCAAGGCAAGGCAAGGCAAGGCAAGGCAAGGCAAGGCAAGGCAAGGCAAGGCAAGGCAAGGCAAGGCAAGGCAAGGCAAGGCAAGGCAATGCAAGGCAAGGCAAGGCATTTCTAGAAAATTTTTATATAAAGTTTTATCTAAATGTCAAGTTTAATATGCGTGCACAGACGGTATATTTGATCAAACGCTTACAAACATCAACCTTAATCCCGTATGGACTATGCCACGAGACAAAAAGTTTGTTATGCAGTCTTATCACCGTCCTGTTTACCACAATAACTTTGTTAACCGCATATAACCGGGCATGCTAATTAATGGTCGGGCACGCGATATGACCGTGGCCATGAAGGGCTCCAGGGCCGGCAGGTATTTTGCGGTCAATACCTACTTGTACGAAGCTAAAGAGCATATTTCCGAATAACTTTGGTTTTTGTAAAATACGGTGAACTCATGCAATTTTATTTTATTTAAGTTTAATTTTAAAAAATTTTTTTAGCTCAGACTAATATTTGAGAAGGACTAAAGAGTGAGGTAGATTTTTTTAAGAAAGAGAAAGGTGAAGGGGTAAGAACTGTAAAAAACATTGTTTGTTTTAGATATCTAAGCTAGACCTAAACGGAGGCCTACTAGGGTTGTGACAAAGCAAATTTAAAAAAAAGTCAAGTCTTGCCAGGACGAATGGTCTTGAGGGCCGTGACCGAATCTGAAGCCCTGTCCGTGGGTTGGGCTGAAAAATAGGTCCCGGTCCGACCCCTTTTCACTAGGTCTAATCTAAACTTATTTTTATGCTTGATTTCAATAAAATTCACTATAATTCTATTTACAATATGTTTATTTTTCTAATTTTTATCCCACCATATTACCTAAAATTCACAATTTAATAATCTTAAAACTTCAAAACCAATTCAAATTTTTAACTTTGGGCCACAAAACACGCACGTACAATAGCATTGACGTGATATTGAGTTAGTTTTGTTTTGCCATTCCCATTTTATGACAATTTGTTACAACGAACCGTGTCTTGGTGTGGTTGTCATGCAATAGTCGATTTTATTGCTAACGCATTACTTTACATGTTTTAGCTTGTGGCAATTTAGAAGGTATTTTTCATGACTTTTGGGTTGATTTACTAAAGTTTTTCTTTTTTATGGCATTTTTTATTTTTAGGTATTCTTCAACTGGGAGATTTATTAGCCGGATTTTACAATATTTCACGAAATTTGAAAGTAGAATTGTCCGAATTTTGGAAAAACTTAAATTTAATTTTAGACCCACTTAATTTGCAAGAATTTTCGTATCTTAATCTATATTGTATTCATTTTTAAACACTAGATTCATTTTTGTATTATCTTTTTATCAACCTCCCATTGTCATTTTTAGAATTACTTTAGTGTAACAGTTCAGAAAAGTAATGAGTATAATTGAAAACTTAATGTCAACCGTGCTGACATTAAATCGCTATGGCGATGCTTTTTTATTGTGTCTGTGCTTTCAATGTGTAACTAAAAGTAGTACGAATTTAAACTGTAATCATTCTGAAGTATAAAGGCAGGTTTTTGGAGGTATTGATAAATTACAGATTTTTTAAAGGTTTGTAGGGGCTGCTAGACTTATTTTTGTAAAAAGTGATAGTGGAGGATATGAGAGATAATGGGATGCGGTAAATACATAGAACATGATGAGGGCGGTTAATGCTTTTGCTTTTTAGATTTACACTTGTAGTAAAGTTAGGAAAGAGAGGAGGAGATATATTGAAAGCAACGCATTGCAAAGCAAAGGCAGGGCAAAGGCAGGGCAAAGGCAGGGCAAAGGCAGGGCAAAGGCAGGGCAAAGGCAGGGCAAAGGCAGGGCAAAGGCAGGGCAAAGGCAGGGCAAAGGCAGGGCAAAGGCAGGGCAAAGGCAGGGCAAAGGCAGGGCAAAGGCAGGGCAAAGGCAGGGCAAAGGCAGGGCAAAGGCAGGGCAAGGCAATTTTTAAACTATTATCTGTTTTTTATAAAATTAGCGCTTATAAACATATACAACAACATATTTATTATCTAAAAAATGTAAAACTAAATTACCATGCATAAATACTTGTATACTCTTTAGCCATATTGTTTTTAAAACCTTGTAATTTGTTTATTTTTTTTATTGAAATAACTTTCGAGTTTGTAGGAGTTATAAAAGAAAGATCTTGTGGTTGGTTTCTAAACATTTCCTACTTCCAAGAAATTTGCTTATGAATTAATGGTAATTTTAAAACGAACTAGCAATTTGTGAAATAATGTTAGGTGGTAGCTGGAAACATGTTTTTTTAGTATTTTAGGTTTATTTGTACTAAAAGATGACCTTTCTGGTTTTTAATGCTCATTTCTTTATGTTTATGTTAAATATTGTGCCGGAAATTATAATTATTTTGTTTTTTTAGTTTGTAAAGCAAACTTTACTATTATAAACATCAATTTAGGCAAATATAATATGTAAAGGACGTGTTTTTTAACATTTTTTGTAAAAAGCTTTTAAAAATTTTGCATTTTTTTATTTTTTTTTATTTCTCTCTCTGCCCCCCCCCCGCTCTAACGAAAAGTTGCGTTTTTTAAATTTGGCATTGTATTTTTTTATCTTTATTTAGTTACCAGGTATACCTTTTGTTTAGTAACCTTCTTCTTTTCCTCTACTCTAGACTTGAAAGGAGGCTCATTAGTCCTGGTTTTTTTACAAGCCCACTCTAGCTTTAAAAAATCGAAATTTCTAGTTTTTCACTGTTGACAAGAACAAAAACTTACTTATAAAAAGCTCACTATAACACGAGTATGCCAACCCAAGAAATAAAACTTAAATTTGTGAACACAATCTACGCTTACTGAGTAAACTGTTTACACCTGCTTGGCAAAACACAGCCAAAACTTGACAAGAAACTACGAAAGCTCAAGTGCCATATTTGTATGATACAAGTTCTTGGTATCGAAGTTCTTGCAAAATACGAAGAATTACTTTGTAGTTTTGCCCATTTTGTTATTTCAACAAATTTCATTATTTTTTGATATCTTTTGGTTTGTAGCACACAAAGGCAGTGGGAAGTTGGTATTGCACTGAGAGTTTGGTGGTCTTTGTGTTATAAAAGTTGGGAGGGTTTAAGTTAATATTTTAAAACAATATAATAGCCTACCCTCCCCTGCTTTGTCTTGCCATGTTCTGTTTTTTAATCAGTTTTGTATTATCTAACTACTTTTGTTTACCTTGTTATTTCGGTATATTGTTGTTGTTATTTCTTGTATCATACTAATGAGCCAAACATACCTACCTATAATACACATGTAATATAATGTCACACGTGATACGTATCAATTGAAACCGTTAATTTTACTTTCAAAACATTAAAGTCAAACTTAAAATAACTTTAAAACGCAGTTATTTAATAAATTTTGAGCGTTCAGGTATCAACCACCACATCTCTTAACATAACTTTTTAACAACTTATAGTATGATCCTTTAACTTCACTGATACTATTGAATTGTTGTACCCAACACAGTACAACTTCATCTTTATTCTTCATTTGTATAGTTAATTATGGGTGCTTCATTGTGCAAACCTCGGCCTAAAAAGAGGATAACGACGTCAAGTTGGATCGCCAGTGAAAACGAAAATCCATTTGAGACGAATTTTACAAAAAAAGAACGAATATGCTTGAGGGAGACTTACCAAGTAAAAAAATTTTTAAAATGACTGATTTTATTTAAAATAATTTTTTGAAAATTTAAATTCTGAAATTTTTTAAAAAAATTTTAGCATTTTTAAATTAAAAATAAGTTTTTTTCATGTATAATCAGTTTTTTAGAGGCTACACGACGCTAAAGAAGTGGTTGGCTTAATATTCGTTGATCTAATAGTAGATTTGGTACCGGAAATGAAAAAGGTAAGCTATATAAAATTATATTTCAAATATCGATTTTTCATACCTTAACTATAGGCCTCGTTTTTTACCGACAATTAGCCTTAAAACTCCTAAATTTTCAGGTTTTCGGAGCTGACCGTGTACCCAAAGTAAATATGATGAAAATGCCAAAGCTAGGTGGTCATGTCGCGAGAATGGCTGATTTTCTAGAACAAATGACATCAATGTTGGGCTTTACCGAAAATCTAATTGGAGCGTGGCAATTGGCGAGGAAAACTGGTCGATTACACACAAAAGTGCCATTTTTAATGCAGAATCAAGATCAGATGGGACGAAATTACTTTCAAATAACTTGTGATGTCTTTGTGACGGAGTTCATTCCTTATATGACTGGAGAAAAGGTAAGAGTTTTGGTTGATTAAAGCGCTTGGAATTTGATGAATGTGGATTTAATATAACAAATAAAAGGTCAAAAGGTGTAGGATGGATAAAATTTTATATTATGTTAGACGTAAAGCTCCAGTTTGTGCCCTTTTTGACCCTTTTAAGACATATAATACTATCTAAATCAAACTAAAACGCTTGTCATTACCTATACTTTCATAATTATCAAATTACAGGCCGACCCAACTGACCACGAGCCAGAAGAAGATAAGAAAAAGGTCCGATTCGCTCAGAACTACACGCCACAACAAGTGCAAGATGCGTGGAAACGATTCTTCGCCGTTGTCTCTGGTCAACTCACAGAATCATTCGAAATCGAGCGACAGAAAGGTTTGAATGCTGATAATCAAAAAACTTTGGCACCTCATCAACACGTCGAAGCTGCTGAACATAAACGGAAACAACAGGCGGTAAGGTTAATACTAAGTTATCTTTATTGATGGAAAAGGCAAAAATATAGATATTAGATTAAAAAAAGGTGCAGATGATAGACTTTGATGACCAATTTAATATTTTTGTAAAAAAGGTCAATTTATGACAATTTTTTTACCTAAAATATTAATTTAAAACCTTCATAAGCCTCCTTACAAAAACAGAAATGAAAATAAAGAAAGGCCAAACGTCGCCATGATAGCTCAGTTGGGAGAGCGTTAGACTGAAGATCTAAAGGTCACCGGTTCGATCCCGGTTCGTGGCATTTTTGCTTTGGGACTAGATAAGGCTACCGGGTCAGCCGGCCTAGAAGCTAACTCTTTTTAAGGCTTGATAACACTTTTTTTCTGTGTAAAAGTAACTTTTTACAAACATATTTCACCTGAAAACTACAGAAATTAGCATAAAAAATGTGTTTAACAAGCTATTTTCGAAAAACGAAGCTAATGGTCAGCGCTTTCAACCTTAGTATCATACTAACCTGTAGCTACAAAGGTTGCAGCGTAGTATTAAAATACTCTAATTACAATATATAGTACAATAACTTGTTGTAGGAAAAGCAAAGCGAGCAGGAAACAGCCCAGACTAATGAACGAGGAACTGAAGAAATGTTTGAAGACCCATTTTAAGGCCTTCAACCTTCGCTATTCTCGGTAACTGCGACAACATACAAACATAAGCAGTCCAAAGTGCCTTCGATTTGTGGACAAGTTCATGCGATCTCAACCCAACACATATTATGTACAATTGATGCGTTTAGGATAAAGTAATAATAATAATAATATTGTAATAAACGAGTTCACTTTGAAGGCATGCTTTCTGTTCTCATGAGACTCGACACGCATCAGCGTTTTGGCGAAAAGTATCTGGCGTGTTCTCGATGATTCTCTTCTAGAAAAACCGTAACTGTAATGAAAAATTAAGTCTAAAGCAAGTGAATTTTCATATAACTTTAATTGTTTAATGCACAAAAATAAGAATCTCAACAATATTTTAATAATAATATTTAGTATTGATTAACAGTGAAACAAGAGAAAGTATTGAGACCATTTTTCTACACAGCGGCCATTTCTCGAGGCTTTCGAACTGTATTTCCTGAAATAATTAGGTATTATGTATAGTAAGGTAAGATAGGACAAGGTAAAGCAAAGCAAAGTAAGTTGAGACAGAGTAAGGTAAGCTAGGTTAAGGTAAAATAGAGTACAGTAAATGGGACTAAGGTAAGGTAGAACAAAGTAAGGGAAAATATGGTAATACGGAGTAAGGCAAGGCAGGATAGGATGGGATTCTAGAAAATAAGCATACAACCAGGGACGGGTAGGGGTGACTCCCCCCCCAGAGCCGATCCGAAAAAAAATCCACAGTTATCTGTAAAAAAACGAAAAAAAGTTTTCGGAAAATCGGTACACAGGTGGACCAAAAAATTTTTTTGGGTCTCCACCACAGAAAAAAAACCGTAGCGACGTCCCTGCATACAACCAAAAGCCTAATTCCCAAAAAAAATAAAAAAAACTCACTCAAATTGTTAACAAATTCCAACAACAACAAGGCCGTCTTGACCAGTGGATGATCATTTTCGTTCTCTGATTGTCGTTTCAAGTGATTTAGAAGTTCGGTTTGTACTGATACGCAGTCCTCGATCTAAAACAATATAAAAGACTTTTTTTTTCAAACATAACAATCATTGTAAAATACGTTTTTTATAAATTCCTCTATAAAATTTTCGATCAAGCATAAGCAAATTCAGCCCAAAAATCGCTCAAATCCGCCAAACATCGTTAAACAACAAAACAACATAGAAAATATAGCATTCTACTTACATCATCAATAACAGAATTCTTGTAAATCGTAGCAGCAGCTGCTTGGCACAGTCTGAATAAGGATCGAACGCATTTTAAGTACAAATGTGCAATTCCATATTGATTGATCTCGTCCGAAGATCCATTAATCGGAAGGAAGAAGGCTTCTCGTGGTGGGTTCTGCCATAACGAGAGCTTAGCCATTCTGTGAAGAGCTTTGCATTCGGCCAACGTCTTGAAACCGGTCGATGTGTTGGTCAGACGGATAAGGAAACACTAAAATAATTTTTTTAATTTAAAAAAAAATTTTAAAAACAGCCCCTAAGTAGCTTTTTTGATCCTTCTTTACCCACTAATTTAGATATAGTAATATAAAGAAAGATCAAAGCTCCCATGCCCACCAAACCAATAAACCTACCACAATGACATGAAACATGACCAGTGAATCCCGGTTTGTCGCTTCTTTTCCATTCTTAAAGTCCAAATCCGTAATTTTAGGTAACAAATCCAGAAGTGTTTTTACCACACCCAATCTGATCACATGTCCAGCAATGTTGTTTTTGCCAACTCTGTCTTCCTTCAACATCTCTGCTAATGAAGATATGGCCAATATCTTGTGTTCGAATGGTGCAAACTCAATGTCCTGAGCACTAGACTGTACCAGTTCGGCCGAGTGTTCCTCAAAAACGGCTGCCCAGATCTCGTCGACTTTGGCCTTTTCGTCAATCAGGTTTAACAGTGAGGCTGGCTGCTCGTTTTCCACTTGTTTTTGTGTTAATTGGCCTGTTGCTCGCCATTGATCGACCAGGTTCTTGTCGGATATAAAGCTGTCTTCGGTGCAATTTTGAATGACACACAATATCGATGAGTAAATGTTCATTTTAAACTGAGAATGGCGATTGTAAGCTGAAAATCATAGTAAAAAGCAAAGAAATGTTGCAGATGTCTTAATATACAAAACAATTTTTTTTAAATTATAACTTACATGGTAAAACAGCGCAAGATACCAACATGTTAAGTACTTCTCCCAATGCCAACTTCCTTTCTGCTTCTGTTTCACATTGTACTATCGCAAACTTGACCAGCAGCCGTACCAGAGCAAAACAACAGTTTGAAACTCCTCCTAATACCTAAAACAAACTCATATTACTCATTGAAACATTGAAAAGCCAGTATTTTCTAAAAAAAGTCACGCCCAAAAACCTTAGCAGTAACATTATTTCAAAATACATAAACATAATAGTACCAAACCCTGCTACATTACGTACAAACAAACATACTCATAAGTAATCTCTAACAAAACTAAAACATCACCCTTACCTCTTCATTCATCTCCACCTTCTGGACATACTCCTTCAGTAATGTCAATGCATCAGTGCAGAACTGTTGTTGTGTTTCCAAAGGAATAAACGGCAGCGGTGAAAAGTACAGTATTCCATTAACCAAAGCTATCCATCCTGACAGCAATTGTACACACGATCCTTCGAGTCTCCTTTGAGCATTGTAACGTACACAATACAGAAGGATCTGGTTTGCATCTTCCTTGAAGTCAGTTACATCATCGTTTACAATTGCTGCCAACTCTTGTTCTAGTAAAAACTTGACATATTCCACATCATATTGATCTACAGAGACTACTGATTTGCGAAGACAGAGATCTAATACCTAAAAATCAAAGTTTCAGTCAAAAACTTGTGTTAAACGTTACAAAATTCATAAAAAAAGTCGAACAGCAAAAACTAGGTAACAGTCTAAACTTTAAAATAGTCAAAAAAGTTACTCTCAAAACCAAAAAGTCTGTTATCATACCTCAAAAATCAATATATCAACCTAAACTTACATCCTGCACTTTCCTAACATCAAACTTGTTGTACTTCGGCGTACAAAGCTCTTGTGAAGCACTGATTGAATTCTGAATCAAGCTCCAAATCAGCCCACATTCAGCAGCCTCATTATCCTTGTTCGAGAGCAATATCTCCAAGTATTCTCTACCCGTATCCGTGTGTCCTTGTTGCATAGCTACAGAAAAATCGACAGCAATCAGTTCCAGAATCAGTCCTCTAATCAATCGCTTCACACTTTCTAACACTGAGTTCTGCTTCTTGACGTTTCTCAGCCGTGGTGATGTGTAGTCCAAAGTGTTTGTCACTATTGATGTATTGAGCATGGTTTCTTGAAGCAGAACGGTTTCTTGTTGAACTTCTAGGAAGATTTTGGACTTAGCCAAACGACGAATTAGGCTGTCGCATCCATTGCGAAGGAAGGCTAGCATTGGAACACACGAGAGGGAGCCGACAGTAGCAAATTTCAACTAAAAATTTTAAAAAATTAAAAAAGTGCCAAATAACTAATTTAAAAAATTTTCAAAAACGTTTATGCATCGATTTAATCTTAATATTATACAAACATAACTTCAAAAAAATTCCAAAAAGCAGTAAAACCATAGTTTTAAAGAGCTAAAGCAAACTTTCAAGACAATACTCAAGTACCGAAATTCACCTACCAAAAGCTTCAATGCACATTCGTATAAAACAACAAACTGTGAGCTTCCTGGATCTTCATTGTAAGCCAAGTGCTCCACAATTTCAACCAAAGACACAGTTGAGTTCAACGTAGCTCCATCTGATCCTAAAACAATAAAAGTAGAACTACAAATCTTTTTACAACTTAAAATTAACTTTTTCTAACACAAGAGTAGAACCGAATTAATAATGCCATTTTGAGCCATATGTTATAAATAATTACTTGCTAGCACCATAAATACCATATAACTCCAACTTTTCAATCAATTCAACTCAAAAAAATCAAGTTTTTAACCTTTTCCTCTCCCCAAAACTCACCAATGACACTCATATCACTATTGTTGATATTCTTCAAGTCAAACCCAAACAAATGATGTACAAAATTCGTCTGATTTGGATAAGCAATCAAGACTTTCGTGTATAAAATCATCAAATCTCGAGCAATCTCCCCTTTCAGCCTTGAAACAGACACGCTTTCCAAGTCAAATAGTACCAAGTCATTGTCATCCACCACCATGTCATTTAAGTTGATCGAGATTAGACGTGCAAACACTGGTGTAAGTCTTGGATTTGTGACAAATGTCTCCAGAAGTACACGGTTAGCATCAGAAGAGAGACGATCGCTGAGCTCGTTCAGAATGCGGACAACGTAGTAAGTATGCTAAAATTATATAAGCTAATGTCATTCATCCCAAGATCCGAAACTATATGTAAAAAAGCAAAAATTACAGTATTCCTTTTACAAAATTTCTCAACTTTTTCAAAAAACCACAAAAAATATCAACAAAACAACAGTTTGTTATCTAAAACCAAAAATTTCCCATATCCCTCCACCAAAACTCCCAAACTCACCTTCAACATCTGTTGCTGCTCCACAAAAGAATTCAGTAGATGTACGTAGTTCACAACTGGACTTGTTGGCAGTGGCGTTAGTAATATTGACTCAATTGGTGCAATAAAGATTGGTGCATTCTCTGCCGATGTTCTAAAGGCTGCTCGTACTGTTTGTGATACTGAACACGCATGAGCCAGCAGCTTCAACGCTGACAATGAAGCATCGTTCTTTGCTTGAGCCAACAACCATTGAGGGCTTTTGTCGTCTCTGCTCAGGACTGATATCGTGTCGTCCAGTGAGTTTGAGCATTCAAAGATTATTCGAATCATCTGGAATTAAAATTTTGAAATTTAAAAATTGTTTAAATTGAAACTCGAAATTTAAAAACAAAAAAGAACCTTGATATAAGATCATAAAATCAACAATTTTTATACTCCAAAACAACTTACAGCTCTGCTCAAATCACTATCGTTCAACAACTGACTTAAAACAAAGACTTGAGGTCCTTTTCGAGCTACGGAAACTGACGATATGTGGAATCTTCTGAGCAATTCAAACAAGGCATCCAATGCTGTTGATAACATGTTCCACTGAAAAAATAATCATAAAACTATTACCTAAAATAAAAAAACTGCCGTTCCCAACAAAGAAAATTATTATCATCAGTCTGGTCTATTACCGACTATAAAGCCTAGTCCGGACTAGTATCAACTACAATAATCAGTCCAGACTAGTACCGATTATAATCAACAGCCCGGACTAGTTTTTAATTTTCCTTTTTCAAGCGTCAAGAAAGATAAAAAAACTAAATTTGCCTACCATTTGAAGAGTATTCTTGTAGCCACGTTGATCAAATCGACAAATAATACTCTTTATTGTGAACTGAACATAAGGTGCAATTGTTTTAAGATCTGTTTGACTGAGGTTTTTCCTTGAGAACATTGACTTGACCAAATACAAGAAGCCTTCTGTCGAATCATACGCGTTTTCAGCGCTTTCAACTTCATCCAACTCGGTCTAAAATTAAAGTAAAATTATGAAAATTGCCAGAAATTTCAATTTTTTCTCAGAAAAAGGATTGAAGGCATTTAGGTACAGCGAAACCTCTTTAGTACAACCCTCAATAGTGTGACATCCACCTTACAATAACAAGTTTTAACCATTAATTTCCGTGTCATACTAAAGAGGTTTGACTGTAAACCTTTATCAAAAATAACCACAAAAATAGACGTTTGACTTAAAGGTGTATATAAACTCAACTGATAAAACATTAGGTATTTCCAGAGATAACTATACCATAAACCAACAAAAACCATTATAACACCAACCCAAAAAACCAAAACATTAATATTATCCTACCTGAATGCCAACCAACTTCCTAGTCTGCTCATTGTAATCACAAACTCCATGTTGTTTTAGTTGAGTCCACAGCTGAAGAGTTGAGCCTTCGTCTTTAGCTAATACGGCCAAAAACTTGTACAAATGCCCTTTTAAAATCAGTGGAAATCGTGTCATAACTCCCAAGATAATCGTCTCTACCGCGTTGAAATGATTGTCCAGTACGAAGTATCTTCGAGCTTTTGGTTCCTGTAAACATTTTTGATTATTTAACTATTATGTCATTTTAATGTACACTTTAAATGCCATTTTCTACCAATCACAATACCCAAAAACCCACCAAACTAGCCACTTCCGTAGCCAACCTTATCCAACAGACCATTCCACTCAATTCGTCCGAACTCATCCTTCTAACATGAACTGGAGGTTGGAAAGCAGGCATAGTCATATGAGTGTTGTTGTATTGTAATGCGGTTCTTCTGAATTCATTTATATATTGACGTAAAGTTCCAAAGAGATTCGCCCAGTCGAATAAAGATTCTCGGCCTTGGGAGAAGTGTTCACAGATGAATTGAGCTGCTTGACGTGATTTACATAAAGATTTCAACATGTAAACATAGTCAACGTAGAGGGTTGATGCACTGATTGATACTCCCGACAAGATAAAGTTTGACAGTTGCTGAAAGAACGCATTTTAGGTATGAAAAACTCACAAAAAATTTTTAAAAACTAACATTAAATAAAGATTGAATACAAAAATTCCATCAATTATCACCAACAGAGCTAAAATGCCACAAAAAAGCTAAAATATCAACTTTCAGTTCTTGTGACACCCCCACTTTTAACTTTTTCAAATTACTGTAAAACTTACAAAATTCGGATCAAAGAACTGCAGACTCAACTGGACAAGCTGTTCCGTATCCTCATCGTACATTTCTCTAATGATGTTCAACAAGACCTTAAAGTGCAGCGGAAAGTCTTTCAATTCGTGCATTTTATGCAAATCCGGATCCTCCATGATAATAACCTCTTCTTCACACACACTGAACATCTCCTGAACCTTCTCTGGACAATATACAATAAAGTCCTTCAAACATTTGTCAATCAACTCAATCGAAGATTGATATTTGTAAATGTTTGGGACTTGAAACACTCGCTGAAGAATGAAATGAAAGCAGTTTTGTTCGATCGACTGGTCAATTGGATCTGCCACTCCCAGGCGATCACGTCGAGCAAAGTTTCCGACTGTGCACTTGACTGTTATGGCGTAGAAAAATTGAATTGAAGCTCGTAGAGGACGATGAAGCCACTTTTCCTTGAGATTTTGTTCAAAGATTTCAAAAATTTCGTCTGCTGCGGCGTCTGAAATTTTTTAAAATAAGAAGAATATAAAGTGAAAACCTCTTATAATTTATTATATACTAAAACCGTCAAATACATTTAAAAGTAGAATTAGCCTTGTACACAACATCTTTAGTACCTAAAATTTCAACAATAATTAAAAAGAAAACTTACCAGCAAGTCTGATCCTATTCGGACTAATAAACAACGCCAGTCCAGTCCAAACAGTCAATTCAGCTAGTTTGAACGTTCTTCTAATTCCAGCCTTCAAATTATCTGACAATCTTCTCGAATCAAAGTCCATATTCATCGCTGATTTGAACAAAGCATTCAGATGTACCTTTTGTTGTGCTACTGGACAGTTGATAGACAAAAGGCATACAATCTCGTACACTTCTGTCTCTATGTCGTTCAGAATTCGCAGAAATTCATATTGATATAGCTTTTCAAAGTCGACGCGTTTTTCAAGAATTTCGAAGACTTCTAAAACAATATATTTTCTTCTAAAACAGTTGTTACCTAAAAATAAAACAAAAAATAAATACTTACTTAAGCAGTTATCAAAAAAGTCGTTGTTAACGTAGATATCATGGATAAACTTCTGGAGATCTTCACCAACATACTCTGGAAACACTCCATCTTCTCTTAGTTCCAATAGATTCCGTGTAGTACAAAGAAAACTTCTGTGAGCATCGTAATAACAAAGAACTGCACATATACCTCTCGTTATGTCTTTGTAGAACTTCTTTTGAATTTCACCTGAAAATATCAATCATATAATATAAAAGTACCAATGTATATCATGAAAAAGTCTATTGCAACCCTTGCTCAAGTCCAAAGCAAGGTTTTTTATGTCCACAAATTTTGAAAAAAAATGATATTCTCCTAAACACCAAACATAAGATGTAAAAGAACTTACCACACAAAATTAGATCCAAAGAAACTGTCATATCCAATTTGAACAATTCAGCAAGACTCTCGGCATCCTGGTAAATGTGTTCTGTGAGTACAATCTTCTGACCACTGCCAACTTCAATCTCTTGTCCAATTTTAGTCCGATTAATTTGTTGATTAGATGAAGCTGGCTGAAATTAATTTATATACTTTCTATTATATTGATATTATATTCAAAATCGTATTTTACACCTAAACACACAAGTTTAATAACTAAAAAACATATCAACATACCTGATTCTCGAGTGGTTTCAATAACCTTTGAATATTTTGTCGTAGAAGTGCCAACAAGCTGAGTTGAACCTCCAAATTTGTCGGATCTTGTTTAAAATCGGCTAAGGCCAATTCTAACCTCTTGGCTTGAAACCACATTTCGCTAAATTTGTAAAGGATACAGTTATTTGTTAAAATTTGCGAAATTTCTGCGAAAAAAATATTTTATTTTCTAATTTTTCAAACCGCCGATTATTGGTCTCGCAAGGACGACGCTCTTGGCTTTCTATTCTATTTACTTGTTTGTGTTACCATTTTCAAAGTTTTAATAATGTAATTACTACTTATACAATATCGTAAGACTTAGATAAAGTATTTTTAAAGCGATAATTTATTTAATCAAAAATCTATAACAATGTAAAGTTATAAGGAGCCAAATAATGTTGTTTTAGATCCATTCTTGTCGTTGACGTCGGTAGTTTTCTCGAAGCAGTGAGTTGACATCGTCATGAGACATATAATCTCTATGAGCTACTATTATGGGTCTTCTGGGTATGTCCATGTCTCTTGGTTTAAAGGTACGAGGCTCGGTTTGCGTTTCAGCATCCACCTTGCACTTGATCTCGGAGAAGAGACGGAATCGGTCCTGGAACAAAGTTTAGGTAGTTTTTTGAATTTTTATATTATTTTTGATAGCTTATGCTTTAGAAATCACATTTTTTAATGTTGAAAATTTTAAGGTGTCAAAGGTATACTTACTTCAGTCTGGAAGATTCCAATAGTGTTGTAGCTGCATATTGAGGTGTCGAAGAAGTTGTCGGTTTCATATTCATCGCAAAATGTGTTGTTTTCAGCGTCATGGTCGATAAGGCCGGTTCTGTCTGAATCCGGCTGTCTTCTGGGTTCTTTTCGTCGTTCTTCTCTCCAATATTTGAAGACAAACTTGGCATGGATAAGGTTGATAAGGAGGGAGATAAGTGATAAAGCGGTGAGGGTGTAGATGATTGTTCCTACTACAAATGGGAGGCTGTCTGAAACGGGTGGATATTATTTTAAAGATTGTAGCGCTTAAAGAATGTAAATTAAATAAGTATTGTCTATAACAATATCAGAGTTAAGGCCGGAGAATATAAACTTGTAATATTGGGGAGGGGAGTAAGGAAGGGAGGGAGGTTCCTTTATAAAATCTAACTATATTGCTTACCCTCAGCAGCCCAATCCCCAAAGTTGATAGTAGTAATGGCATTGATCAGGTTATAACCGATTAACTCGTATGTAGCTCCATTTCCAGCAGTAGAGTACCTATTCATACATATTGTACCAAGCCCGACCCATACTATGATAGACAATATTGCTAGTGGTATAGGTACGAATTTGAGTCGGGCAGCGACATTCAAAGCTGGTGTTTGTATCGATACAACTGAATTGACAAGCGCTGGAGCTGAGTTTTGTTTTAGGTTTCGACGAACTTCTGTCTCGGTTACAGTATTCAGGGTACAGTAACGAAAAACGTGGAATAGTCGGCCTGAAATTGCGTTTTAAGGTAACAAAAACTGCAGTTTTAGCTTTTAAAAGTACAAAGAATATACAGTAGATGTTAAAGTTTGATACAGTTGAATTACTGTAACTTTTTTTTGTTTGTTTTAACTTACAAAAAAAATTTTTTAGTTACAGAGCTCAATAATAGTAAATTTTTTAAAACTTTTTGAAAGCTTACATAATATAGTGCAGATTAGTACCAGTAGCTTCAGTAGGACCTTTTCCAACTCTTTTATGACCAGTAATGTAAAGGGTATACCAAGTAGACTGAAAGCCACAGAAGTCATCCTCCCCTTGGATGTTTCTGCTCGTATAGCGCTTTGTCCTATCGTTGATGAGCAGGAAAAGGCCTGAAATACTGTAATTATCCTACTGTGATCACATTTTTATTCAACATTTTATCTCTTGGTTTACTTTGTCTCTTGACTTTTTACCTTATATTATAATATCCCCTTTAGTTTATAACATCCAATATGTGCCATTCTTTTTTTAACTTACATAAAACAAAGCCCGAGGAAAGGAAGCCTTTAATGCCGGCTGGGTTTCTCTTGGTGATTCCATTCTGTTTCCTCTTCCATCATCACCACATTTGAATTTACGTTCGTATTCGAGTAGTCGATCATACAGGATTTGAGAGAGGTATCTGGTTTTATGGTCATGAATAAACAAAAACACTTTGGAGTTGTTAAAGATCTCTGGCAGTAAAATGTGTGATATGAAGCTGAAAAATAAAAGTGTGATTAAAAGTTTTTAAATTTTGGTTTATGGCGGTATAATATTAAATTTAAGGATATATTACCATTGAAACTTTTAGACTTTTTATATTGTCATAGGGTATTTTGAGAATAATTTTTTAAATTTTAATTTTCCTAGAATGTAGTCAACTTTAAAAATACTATAAAACTTTTTTTTTGTTTTAAAAAAGTCATTTCAAAGTAATTTCTACCTTTGGCAACCATTAAAAACGCAAAAAAGTTTCCCTCCCCGGCCGGGAATCGAACCCGGGTCTCGCACGTGACAGGCGCGGATACTTACCACTATACTACCGAGGACACGTTTGATGTTTCAGATTTTCTCTCTGAATATCGAAAACAGTGTTTCGGCTAGTTGAAGGTCATTCGAACAACAATATTTTTGCTTCATTTCAAAAAAATGATTCATATTTCGAATTTAGATGTTTTAAACGCATAGAAATTAAAAAAGCGAGCAAAAGACGAAAAAACAGTGAATTTGGAATACTGTCAATTTACCTTTTAAAATCAACAATCAAAAGGCTTAGCAAGTCAACAAAGCCCAATATGAACTTTTTCAAACATTTTAGTAGAAAGACTACCTAGGCGTTCATAATTAAAAAATCTTACCTCTGCCTTTGCAAGCTGGCTCGATACCTCCATTGGACGTGTGTTTTGGAAGCCGCTGACTTCTCAATGGCTACAAAACTGATGGCAAATGAAGTTAAGAAGAGGCCGTAAGCAAGCCACAAAGCCAGATGATTCAGTCCAAGCTTTAGGTAACATATCTTACACTTTTTCAATGCCGAAATGAAGATTTCATTCTTCATTTTTGTGGGAATCGCGGCATTTTGGCTAGCTGAAAAGGGAAAAATTTAATTCTTTGGAATTTCAATTTTTAGCGAAACGCATTGATGATGTTTATATTATAACGAATGATTTTTAGAGAAAGTAAAATAAATTAAAATAATGTTTTTTATCCTTAAAATAAGCTTTAACTACAGCTTTTTATAAAAAAGGAGCTGGAGCCTATAACAAGGTTAGGTAAATCTTGTCAGAGCAATTTGAGACTTTTTTTTCACTTTTAGTTTCAACCGTAATATAAAGAGAGTGTACGAAACCGTATTACTATAGCTGAAATATATACAAAGCAAAAGCTAAAAAAATAGTTAAACCTTTATTACCTCGTTAGCTTAATCTTACTGTAACTTAGTTTTAACATCTTAATGAACCTCAACTCCCTAACCAAGAAGATCAACAAGTTAACAAAGCCCAGCTTGACAAATCCCGACTTGACAAAGCCAACACGACGTTCCTTTTTATGATATGACATTGAAATTCTCGTATGACAAAGCCGCGCGCCATATTGTCGCAAAAGCTTTGTTGTGGCCAAACTTTATCGTCGCGGGGCGGCCGTTTGTGACCTCTAAAATGAAGATTTCCGGCCACTTTTTGTCCCCATTTTTCACTTCATTTCACTCAACATATCCGCGACATTTTCATGCGCTCCAAAGTATGTGACCCTGCGCTTCATGTTGAAGTATGTGACTGTGGTAGAGTGTTGGTTACATATGAGTGTAATGGAGATGGGTCAGATCGTATGTTGCAAGATTGATGTGTGTCAGTGGGAGGGAGGATGACATTGTTTGTCAATTAGCCTTCAAAGATAGCAAATATACAAACACAGTGAAACTCCAGTATAACAGATCGCTTTTGAATTTTAAACTAGTTTGTTGTATGTAGAGCAATTTCAGTATAAAGATGTGTTAAATGCACTGTGTAGTACAGTGCATTTAATTCCTGGGGGGGGTGAAAAAACTCAGATTTGGTGTCTTTACTCTACAGTACGTAAAATTATGATATCAACTTTTTATGTTATTTTTGCGTTTACGACATGTGACAATATAGCTAATAATACAACATAATTCGTCCGTGTAATAACATGTTAAACTAAGCGAGTACCTTGTGCCAAAATTTTGATTTGTAACAATTTTAAAATTTTTAAGAATGGCATATAAATTACAATTAAAATTTTATCACATGAATACTACGCTTATTACGAAGCTTGCAGGTACAGTACCAAGTAATTTTACTGCTTTTTATAATTTCAAGTTGTTCAAATAATTCTAGGCTTCCAACTTTGGAGAGTTTGCTTTAAGAAAGGCACATAATTATTTGAACTACTTAATAGTACGCATATTATTACATTTTATGTTATTTTTACGGTATGTATCTTGGATCATGAAATGTCAATACAGCATTGACACAGTATGTATACATATTAGTTTACGGTGGAATGATTATATTAACATAAAACTCAAAAATTCAAAATGTATCCTGATATACACAGTATCATTAATCCTTCTTTTAAGTGGCATCTTGAAAAAACACACGTGTTTATAAGATTATTACCGTGATATCATAGTAATTATGCCTTTATAGTTAAAATGATAGTCGGAATTTGTCTGGATAATCACTTAAATGTATACAACAATTCTGTTTATTATTATGGTACAAACAATACAGTAAAATTGACAAAAGTTTATAATAGAAAAAGTATATCACAGTGAGATTGTACATGAATATAGGGTTATTACTTGAGTATGTGGTTATAAGATTTATATTGAGTTTAAGGAAATAACATATAATATTTTACTGAGTAAAAGGTCATGACTTTTTATACATATGCCTTTAATGACTTTCAATAAAGATTTGGTATGAACAACTGAGTAATGAACGTATTATCTAAAACACGATTGTAAAGGTATTTCAGTAGCTTTGAGTTGACTATAATGTATCTTATCGTATAAAAAGATCGACAGAAAGCTACTATTACACATAACATACAAATACTGTAAATTTGGCAACATATCATGATAATATATTTGACAAAAAGCTACTATAACATATGAATAATTTAAACTTAACATCATATAATAATAATAAATACTTGACAGAAGACTGGTTGATTATAAACCAACTTTACAATGTATTACTATACCACAATGCATAATATATTACAGTATAAACAAGTTATGACACTCTTGGAGGATTGGGGTCCCCTCCACATAGTTTAGTCTCATGTGTCGTTGATTGTGTTAACAGTAACACAAACAGAGCAAGGGCAGCTGCAGCCAGCAATATAGCACCACATAGAGAAAAACCTGGCAGGAATGGTACTGAAATGGCAAAATTATATTAACATTAAATTGGAAAAAGCGTATTTTACAAATTATTTTTACATTTTAATACCTAAAACTAAAAGAAAACAGAATTTACAAACTTATTATAATATTTCGTCTAAAAAGTTCTAAGCCACTAACTCCAAAAGTTTGTTTTGAAAGAGGGCTCAGAATTACTTGAACATCTTAATGTTTTTTTTATATGTACTTAAAGCTTGTAAATAGAATATTAAAATATTTGAAATCATTTTAAAAGCTTTAAAATCAACTTACTGCTCCCCCTAGTCTGCTGTTGTTCATCCAACAACTCCTGCTGCTGCTTCAAATACTTTTTCATCGACGATGCCGACGAAATACTTGATGGATTTCTATCCAACAACAACATATGGGCAGGTATCTCAATCCGATAGCTCGACCCTCGCTTCTTCTTATCAATACTGTCGCAACTCCGCGGTAATGGGTAGGCATATACGGTAGGTGGGTAGTGGCGACTCGACGCCCGACGTACTCCGATCGCCGACATTCGTCGTACTCCCGCCGTTTGGGCCGTACTCGTTGTGGGGATGGTGGGGGAGTGAGATACCGTGTTGGGCGTGGTCGAGGAGCCGGGCGCTGACAATTTCCGGACTAGGAATGTTTTGGCCGTCTGGCTCTCTAAATCCGGTCGGTCAAGCATTTTCAAACTGAAATTGAATTTTCAGGTTAAAAACATGATAATATGAGGGATTAAGGTGCATTACTAACACGTGGTGATTATGATAAGAGGAAGGTACTTATGATAAGAGATTAATTGATTTTATATGTTATGTTTCCTTACAAGGACAGGCTTGTTATGGTCAACAAGCGACTCAACAAGGGGCTTTAGCCTAGTCGACTAGAGATAGAAGTAACTCATAAAAGAAAAACTTATGCAAAACTTTAATTTTTCCGTATAAAAAACAAAATTTAATAGTTCATCACTATGATATAAGCATAAAAATTAAATAAATATTTAAAAGATTAGTAAAACGTACAAATTATTATGAGAATAAAGTGAAAAAGCCTGAAAAGTAAATATTGTAACACGGAAAGTCTTTAAAATGCTAAAATATTACAACTTTAAAAGCAGGTATAACGTAATTCTACATTTTGTTTTAAAAGTCGTTATAAAAACTATTTTTTTGATAAATGTTAACAAAACATAAAAAAATTTAAATTTTTAAATTTTTTATCATTCTCTCATTCCCAAATAATAAATTTAAAAAAATGAAACTCTCTGTAGATGTTTGGTACATTTTTTTCTAAAAATATTAACAAACTAATCAAAAACTTTCAGCTTTCTCAGGCAACTCGGTTGCTTAATGTTAGACTATACAGACTTTCAACGGCCCAAAGACTTGAGGAGCACCTCATCATGACTCTGTGGCTCAAGAAACAAGATTACCTGGACAAGCCCAATTAAAAAACAGATACCGTACTCTCTCTAAATAAGCAACCCGAAAAGATCGATATTTTGTGTTTACTATAAGGGGTGCTGTTTTCACAGAGACACTTTGTAGTGCAAATTGACTTGGCAGGGCCAAATTTCATATTTCCTATAAGGAGAGTTGCTTATACAAATGGTACACTATATAAAGAAACCACTGTTCAATGGATTGCTCTGACAGCCTTTTATCTCCCCTCACATCTAAACTTTTAAAATTTCTAAATCAACATTAGTCCGCACAGCACTCACTGACTGTAATAACCCATGACAAGCTATTATACTTAAAAATATAAATTTTAAGACAAAAGATTTATGGCCTAAGTGTGTTCACGTCGCTTATTATCTTAATTATATTCAACAAGCCTCGTCGTTGGTACGAGAATAGTACTATGAACATTAATCTAGACTTAGTATCATTCGTTCTCAAGTACAGTTTTTTTAGGTATGTATAGTATGTAAACATATCTATGTTTAGGTGTTAAACATAGGTGTTCAGTATTGAAACATACCTAAAAAAAGTGTACTTGAAAACATAATTACATCTCGATTACTTTACAATTATAAGCTCAAACTGTTTTGCTGTAGCTAAAAAATATTTGATTTTTGTATTTTTAAAATTATTAATTTGTTCAAATTATCCTGTGCTCCTTAACCTCAAAAAGTTACCTTCAAAAGAAGCCCAGAATTAATTGAACAACCCAATACAAACAAAAAATCTTTTAAAAAAAGCATGTCAAGAAAGTTCTTTAATCTCCAATGTCTAATCCCAAAAACCTCGACACAACAAAACAGACAAAGTAAAATGTAATTCCGAACGTTTCCAGAACTAACAACGTTAAAGAATGGCACGTGGATATTCGGAAGCCATGTAACGTATTTAATGCCTTTGACACCAAATGACAGACAGAAATTACGCGGAAAGTAGGTGTCAAAACAAGTTTGATGAGCATTGCCAAGTTCATAATGTGCAAATTTAGTTCTTGTTTTAGTGCAAAGCTTTTTAGGTTGAATTTTGCAAATTTTGGGTTTTAAAAAGAAATTTTTGCACTTTTTTCAATAAAAACTAACACTTTAGGTATCAGTGGTGTATAAAACATCATAATGTAATGTTACTTTTAATGCCTTACATGATACTATAAAAATTAAAAAAATAAAGTTTTTAAGCTTCAAGAACAAGCTTTATACAAAAAAATTAAAAAATATATTATTAAGTTGTTCAATTAATTCTGTGCTTTCTAATCCCAAAAATTTGACTTCAAAAGAAGCTCAGAATTATTTGAACAACCTAATATTATAGTTTGACATTGTTTGTATTGAAAAGTACAAATAATTTCCTTGTTAACTAATCGGCTAATTTTGTATTACAACGCATGCCATTTACTATGTACATGTTATAGTAATTGTATTTCAATTCACTAACCGTAAAATTGTGTTTTAAATTTATAGTAAATTTTCTTATGAAGTTGTCCAAATATAAATGAGCATTTCGACGCAGTCAACTTTGATTTTTAAAAATATCCATAGTTGGACGATTTGATAGATATATATCACTAATAGTCTTATATTACATAAATTCTAAAATAGAAAAACAAGATAAACTTAAAAGCTCAAGAACAATACAGAAGGCTTTAGTAAGAAAACATAAATCTTATTACAATTTTATACAGTATCAAACAATCCACTACTACCAATTTCGTATTCCAACTACATATCAATTAACCAAACTTTAAATACTCGACTTGTTTATAACCGAATTGTATATAATTAAAGCAATATCACGCATGTTTACTTTAACTGCATATCACGTAATCATAATAAAGGCCTTACTACCAGTTACGAACCTAAATACCAACAAACCTTTGGTCCAAGAGAGTTTCTTTTCTTGGAAAATAAAAAAGTAAGTTGCTAACGACCAAAGATGTGTTACTTCATAAGAAAACGTATATGGAATTCATTAAATAAAGTGATTATTGAAGTTATAATAACATATTGAGGTAGTTAGAAATAACCACAATTTTAAAGTGAGACGTTAGGGTAATATAAAGATACATTATTGAATGTTGTGTACGGTAACTTATTGTACATATGTATAAATATATTATAGTAAAATAAAATAACCAAAAAGTTGACCAAACGCCTCATCTTCTTCTTCTTCTTATTCTTCTTTTTTCTTCTTCTTCTTCTTCCCCCCTTTTCAAGACAACCTTTAGCTGTTGAACTCCCTTGTTCTATATTCATAACCTAGCAAATAATTTTTACCGTGCTTACCATGCATCTTACTAATTTTTTTCTCAATAAAAACATCTTCATTTGCTAGACTATGTAGTAAGTATAATATATTACTCAGAACATAGAGAGATTAACCAAATGAGTTTCAGCGTACTGTGGTTAGGAAGTGGCTGATTAATTAAAGCTAAGACTTTTATCTGACTAAGATGCGTATTATCTCTATGTGGGTGTGTTTGGCAACGTTTTTGTAGGCAACATGGTATAAAAAATATATATTGTACAATTAAAGTAATGTTACTTACAGGTACTACCCTTTAGTATGGGTAATAGAAAGATTGCCCAAAAGTATGAGTAGTACATATACTACACAAGAATATGGCCTCCTCGCTTTATATGTAGTACAAACTAAAAAGTCCAACAATAACGTATAAAATTGAGGCCCTACCTTATCAGTTTATCCTTCACCCCCCCCCCTCCTCACTCTTCTCAAAAAATGAAATTCATCGCGACGCCCTTACATTTAGTTATTAAAAAATGAAGCCAAATGAAGGGTTTGTGACTCAGATGCATAGTAAGATTACAATTTTGGTAATCCAAGTCATTTTAAACAATGAATGTCTAAAAATATTGTAATTGCATTATGTTATTACATCTATTTTGCAATAACATAACATTATAAGAAAACTCAGTCGGATGTGGCAAAATGGTAAGTGCTATGTGGGTTCTATAGCAAATAGTTGTTTGGCTTACACAGGCTTCTAACTTATGCTTAAAGGCTTGAGAAGCATCTCATCACGGCTTGGCAGCTAAAGAAAGAAGATCACCTGGATAGGGCCTAAATGGGAACAGCTACAATTAATTACTCTGACGGTCTTCATCAAACCTTTATCATCTCTCTCATGTCTCAATCTATACATATCTTGCGTTGAAAAACAAGAAATAAATAGTTTTTTTCGTAAATTAGGTGCCGACATAAAGAACCCGCCATATTTTATCTGTAATTTTTTGTAAAAAGTGGCGAGTTCTTTATGTCGGCACCGAAAAGTTTAATAAAAGTAAACAAAAAGACTATAAATACGACAAAAGCCTTACCAAATGTATGGCTTTTATTGTATTTTCTTGTAAAAGAACACTGTAAAGTCAAAAACTTAAAAATCTTGTTCATTTTGTATAAGTTTTCGGGGCTAATGTAGTTCAGCCCCCCACGATACTTCAACCCCCCAGTGTTTAGAACAGCCCCCCAAACGGGTAGCTGGCCTAAACTGTCCTATGCAACGTCCAAAAGGTCGAATTCTGACGAAGTGGCTGGAATCGGTGGCAGGGTCGCGCGGCCGGACCTATTATAGGAGGCGGAACGCGACCTGCGTTGCATGGCGGGGCAGAATGAAGGTTTTGGCAAAATCAACCGGCTTTTATAGGTTTCGCATGCGTGAGAAATTGAAAGTTCACAAAAAGTGAAATTTGCATGAATTACAACTAAAAAGTGCACTTTTAATTTTATTTTCTATTTACAACAACCACCCAACTGTTAACATCAGCCCCCAACTGTTAACATCAACCCCCCCCCCAACTGTTAACATCAGCCCCCAACTGTTAACATCAACCCCCCCCAACTGTTAACATCAGCCCCCCCCAACTGTTAACATTAGCCCCCCCCAACTGTTAACATCAGCCCCCCCCCCAACTGTTAACATCAGCCCCCCCCAACTGTTAACATCAGCCCCCCCCAACTGTTAACATCAGCCCCCCAACTGTTAACATCAGCCCCCCCCAACTGTTAACATCTGCCCCCCCCCCAACTGTTAACATCAGCCCCCCCCCCAACTGTTAACATCAGCCCCCCCCAAAATAAAAACAACCCGGCAGTAACAACTTCAAAACACAAAATAATTTATTTTCATTATGGGGAGCTAAAGTATCTATAATGGTTGGGGGGCTATACTTCACAAAGCGGGGGGCTGATCTACATAAGCGCCAAGTTTTCTACTAGGATTATACCTTTTATAGTATGTAGTTTTTATAAATGACACATTTTCACATAAAAAACAACGTGTTGATAGTTTTTGAGAATTTGACTTAATATACCGACGTAAATAAGTAAATCCACCCTCTAATCTCTGGCTAATACTCATCGCTATTAAAAATTTTGATATAAGGAGACCTTGTATATAATATAGTAATAGCAGCAGAATAAGAAGTTCCAATATTAGACCATATATATACAAAGCTTATTATACGAGAGACATTACAATTAACAAAACTTTTTAACTTCACATATATTTATATAAATATCATTGATATTATACAATAATATTGACTACATATCTTCAAAAGCAAAAATAGATTTTTAATATCTTTATCACATACTAAAAAGATTCTAACAAGGTCCATTGTAATATTGTACGTTAGAACTCCCACGACTACTTGCCTCAAATTACGGAAAACAACAAAATTAGAAGACCAATTAACATTCAAACATAAAAAAGTAACATCTAACCTAATTTACAATCGAAAAAGGTTTTTTATGTTAATTTACACAGGCTGTAGACATAGAGTTAGTAACTTTAGGCGCTAGACATAAAAAACAATAAAAAACAACTTTATATGTACGTAAATCGTACTATGATGTTTTTCCGTCGTTTTTTAGCAACAAGTAAAGATTTTATACGTGAAAACAAATCTAATCAACATAAATTTAACAGTTCACAAAGGTTTTGCACGTTTAAGCATTGTTTTACATACACTTGGTTTGGAATATGTAGTCGAATCTATAGTAAAATCATTATATTATAAACTAAACACAGTCGCACTTAGTATGACTTTAGATAATTTGACGCCCTGCTTATAACCACAGCTTCGTGACTGTTCTTGCTCCAGCTAAACCTCTTTAGTATGATACTCAAAAGACCGGTGTAAAACTGTCTTTATAATTAAGGTGTCAAACTATACAGGTACGTTTTGATAGGGACTCTGTTACAAAAAGCGATCAAAAAGCATTCTTTATAAAAGGGGTGTCATACTGTTGACGATCAGACTAAAGAGTTTTCCCTAAATAAGCATTATCCTGACAAATTCTTAAACGCTTATACAATACCCATACCTAACCATTATGTATGACAAAGTACCTCACAAAGCACAAAGAAACATGTGTAACATATGATTACCGTTTCCGATCGCATCACGAGCAATTACAATTTATTAAAGTACCAATTAATTTTTGTTTAAAACGCGTTTTTGTACCCAAGAACGTCAGTAATAGTATTATTAAAGTCAAGTATATGTATCGTACCAAATTACTACTTTAAACATTAAATGAAGGTAAATTGTTAAAATGTTTGTGTGGTATAGGAAATTAGCTTCGAGATAGTTTTACATTATTACACTGACTTTTGGGGTTCATGAAAGTTGAAATTTAGTATAATATACGTACTTGGTAAGGTTATGGTAGTTGAGATATTGAGAGTACTGTAATTATTTCTAAGTAGAAAGTCAAATCGTGAATGTCTTGAGAAGTTGGAAGACATGTCAGTGCTAAAATGAAAAAGAAAAAGGCTAATAAATAAAGGTAGGATAGTAATAAGTCTCCTCTCCCCCCACCCTTCAAAAAAAATGGAAAAGTGCTTATATAGAGATATATTGTTGACCCTACTCTTCTCGACTACATCGCTTTTTACCCCTCTCTCTTCCTCAACTTCAAAAACAAACGTCCAATACAGTACCACTAAACCAAGAATACAGCATCAAAAAAACACCACAATACATCTATATATACCTCTAGAACCACTAAATCTACCTAAAAATAACTCCATTTCAATAAGAATGAAATTTTTAAAAAGCCGGCTGCAAATACTCAAGTTTAGAATGTCAAAGTATGATACTTTTTGCAAAGTGAACATTTAAAATTAACACCCTCAGGCCTTTAATACTTAATTTTGCATTCGAGTGTCAGTAATTAAATTCCAGGTACAGAGTGTAATATTAGAAAAAATGGCAAGTTTCTTAATATATTTGTGTGTAGTAGAGTAATGTAGCTTTACATAGTTAAAGTTACATTACACTGCTTTTTAAGCTAAAGCTAACTGTATTTATAATAAGAGCTTACTTTAACGTAACACATAGACAAAGATATCAAAAATATCGCTATATGTCTATATATAAACAAAGCTTAAAAAATGTCACTTTATGCCCACCCATAACAAGAATCCAGACGGAAATAGACGCCACAGTACCGTTGTATGCCATTTCAAACACCAAACGAAATAATGCACGTGATTGTTGTTTGATAGGGAAGTTTTACGTCAATGCTCAAAATAAACGTAAATCGCAATTAATTACTTGTGACATAAAAGTAGCGACTATGGTTCAGTACATACATTTTTAACTACTGTAGCTTCAATATAGACTTGAGTGTTAAGATACATTGTATTAAGAGTATAGCGAATTGCTTTGACGGTGTTAAACAAACCTTCACCATCTCTCTTCACGTCTCAAATTATACATATATCTTGCGTTAAAAAAAAAAAAAGTGTGTTTAATAATAGTCAACGTAACATACAATCTCAATAACATTGGTCTTAAAAAAATTCGATAAAGAAAACTCTCTTTATAGTCAACAAAAATGTCAGTTTGTTAGCTTTAACAGATTTTACGCGTTATTTGCCAATTTTATTTTACATAACCTAATATAACTTTTTAACAAAAAACCAGTGAAAAACACTGTAATAGTATAAAGCTTGTGGGAGAAGACAAAGACCAAATTAGGCCGAAAACACTGTTTTATCGCGCACATTAGACGCACTTGAACGCATTGTCTTTTAGATTTGTGATGTTCAAACACAGACAGCTATGTCACATAAGAGTTCATCAACTTGAGGATAAGCGTTTAATTTTTAAAACTACAGTGTAAGTTCTGTATAACGAACCATTTTACTACAAAGACCTATATAACGAAATAATTGAAACTTCCCTAGCGATTCTTTGTACAAGAGTTCTATTGTGTATAAAGAAAAACTTGTCAAAATTCAAAATTTTTAAAATGCTACTCTCCGTCTCCTTAACCGTCCGTCATACCCTAATATCTAACAATTTTAACACTAAACTTAAAGTAAATATAAATTAAAATACAGCAGTAATTTCCTGTCTGAAATAACAAAACATGCTGCTGATTATGTATATTATTATAGAGACCCGAAAACTTAATAACAAAGTTTTGAATTTCAAAACGCAAGCAACTATTATACAAATGTATCAATTACAAATTCGAGTTATAATATCAACTAGCAAATTGTGAACGTTGCATTTGACACGCTAGAAAAAAATGGAGTAACACTTGACGTATTAATATAGAACAGCTTAGAAATAAAATAATGGTAGGAAAGACAAAGACAAGGCTAGACAATTAAAAATTTTTTTGAAATGAAAATTTCAGTTGAAGTTATACTTGAAAGAAGACCAACTAGGCCCAAACTAAGCCGAAAAAAATCAAAAGAGGTTTGGCCAGAACAGCCTTTGTAAGTTCGAAAGCCGGTGCTCAATTCAAGGTTCACAACCCCAGCTTAGGTCCCGCAACGAAAGATTTGACATGCAAAAAGTGTATACCTCCTCAAAAATCATTCTCAAAACTATTTTTTTATTTATATTCATTTAAAATTACCGTTATAAAAACTCGTTTCTTTAATAAAAGTACCATCTTAACAACCCTCTTCTCCCCAAATGCTTTCTTGTTACCTCCTGTTCTCTATTGAACCCAAACAAATATATCTTCTAGAATGTCCACAAATGAACGTTGAATCATCTCCGTTCTGACAACGTCGACTTCAATTCAACATAATTCGACAGCATCACGGCCGACGTCACGAAACTGAATAGAAGTCGTTTGAAAAAAGCTGGGAGAATGTATGAAAACGAATTTACACTCTGATGACGTCGTATTTTGACACAGTTCTTAAACCAATTTGTGCACTTTAGTGGCGACAAAAATAAAACTTGCAAAAACGTTTTTAGGCATGGGGAGAGGAAATATGGGAGGGGTAAAGGAAGAAAGGACCAAGGGAAGAAGAAGATATTTACGTCATTGATCTATGAACAGAATTTGGTTATAGTACAGTTTTATGACAAGATTGTAAACAGTCCAGTAATATTGTAAGATACGTCAGTTTTTTAAAGTGCTACAAATAGTATGACAAACTTGGCATATGTCATACTGTACTTGAAATGTGACGAAAACATCAAAGATCTTTGTGCAAAAGCAAGGAAAATATTAGTGCTACTATACAGGCTTAAACTTAAGACATGGTTAACCTTCGACACAAACAGTTAAGTACATAAAGAGCATATTAGGTACTGTGGTATAATAGAGTTGATTATTCAGAAGTGAAAAATCTGCATAAGCAACTTTTTTCATACTAAACAAGAAGTTTAATCGCTAAGTTAATTTACACTAAAGATCACTTTGTAAAGACAATACCTCCTATCAGTAAACACATAATGTTGGTTTCTTTGGGTTGCTTACTATATAGAAAGAGTACTGTAATTTTTTAAAAATTTTTAAACGCAACCACAAACACTCAAAAATACGAGCAATCTTCTGACGTTAACACAGTAAAAACACAATCAAATAGAACACAGTAAATCCTTGCAAATTCAAAAGCCGACTACATCACCAACAACAATATCCTCGGCCGGATCTATTCTCTTCCACGGCCATTGTCAACCCAAAAGACGAAACATCGTTTGACGTCAAAACGAAACGTTACCTTTTATATAGACTGTTGTGTAATTAAAGTACGTTACGTTCTATCGTGTGTATCATGTTCGAAACAAATTGATGTAATCCGAGCATATAATGTGCTACATGAACGTGTTGAGTTCATAACGTTATGAAGACGTCACAGATCAAATTTAGAGTTTGTGAATGGAAGACGAATTTTTTTAGTAGTAAAATTGTTTTTTGTATTTTATAAAGTTTCAAAGCAAATTTAAATTTCTATTATAACAAACAAGCAGTAATGGCTTAATCGGCTGCGGCACCGTTCAATAAACCACCGAACTAAGGTTCGACCGAGCGTTCTGCCTGACCAGGACGTCTTTGTAATTTACAAACAAATGAAAAGCGCTAAGTGCACGAAAGATGTGTCAAAGCGGTTGTTTGGTCTACACATGCTTTTAACTACAGCTTAAAGCCTTGATGAGCATCTTATCACAGCTCAGTAACTCGAGAAACAGGATCACCTAGATAGAACTCAATTGGAACTGCTACATAGATTGCTTTGACAGTCTTCACTAAACTGTCATCATCCCTCTTTACATCTCAAATAATATTTTGAATCGAAAAAAAAATATTTAAAATTTTAAAAATTATTCTATGTTGTAGTGCTTAAATACACTGTAACGCAGATTATGATGCAGTTTTATACATAATGCTTCAATATTCTGTAATACAACTTCTAAAAGTTTGAAGTTAGTGTCAGCCACAGCATTCCAAACTTTTAGAAAAAATGTCGGTTGTAATTTTTGGGTTAAAAATGAAAACTATAATAAACATATAAGAGAAAAACAAGAAAATAAACAAAAAATAAATAAAAAATCTTATTTTTAATATATAGAAAAAAAATTGTGCTTTTTAAGCATATACAGTTCATATATGTTTAGTAAGTTTGAAATTTTGAATGATTTTTTAATTTTTTGCTTACTTTAATTTTTAACTACTTAAAGCTGACCTTTGGAATTGGCTTTAGGCATTGTTTTTATGCTCATTTTGTAGCATTTTTAAAGTTCTACAAAATGAAGGTAATCATAATCGATTTTTAACTAAGGTTTTTTTGTTATACTCCATAATCTTGTTTTTACAGTACAAATTAAATAAATATATATGAAATATAACACAACATAACTTGAAAATACAAAAAATTAATCAAAAATTGCTTTGTCAGAACTGTTTGTAATCGTATCAAGAATGTTTTTGCTAAATTTGACATTTTTTGGACTCAAAATTTCAAACTTTCAACAATCAAGCCTTGATTCCAGTTGGTTTTTACGCATTCTTAATTAAATTTAAAAAAAAATAAAGTTTAAAATAATTTTTAAAAAACTTTTTAATTGTTTTTTGCTACATACTTCATAATTAATCATGAAAATTTTTAAATATTTAAATTTTTTTTACATTTTTTATTTACAAATTTTTCATTTCTACAATACTATTTGATACTTGTTGGGTGCGTTTTAAAACGTTTTAACTTAAAATTGTAAAATGAAGCTAAATTTACGTCGAAATGTAAAATTTCAAATTTTGTGTATGCTAATAGTGATGTACATGATAATAAAACTTTACTATTGTAAAGAGGAAGGGAAAGGTAAGTTGGTACTTAATTTTTTAATATTTTGAATTTTTAAATTAAAAAATTTTTTTTACATTTTTTTTATCTTAATGTTTTAGTATGACAAATTGTAGCATTATGTTTTTTTAAATTTAAATTTTTTTTTCAAATATTTAAATTGAAAATTAAAATTTTTTCAAATTTTTTAAAAGTTTAAAATCAGGCGAAAGAGTTGTAAACATTCCCTACGAGTACACGTTCAAGCCTCACCGAGCTGCCAAACATTTGAAATGCTCAAAACTAATCCGTAATTCAACTTACTACACTCCAGTTGTCATTGAGGACAGTAACACTTTAGATATAAGTTGTAAAGACATTCGGAAACGAGGCAATTTTGTGAACAAAACTTATGAAGATGAAGCTGACTTTCCGTTGGCGTTTGTTAGAGCTGTCTTCAGGGTAAGGTTTTTGAAAGTTGAGTAATTATGGTCAGGACGGCCAGTAGTAGATGAGTGATATAAAAAAAATAAAAAAAATAATTTAGCCAAACAAAGTTTAATTGAAAAAAAAACTTTTTAATTCTAAACTTTCAGGACTATGAATACCTAGAAGCAGATCTATCGACTCATTACAATCCCAACAATGTCTACTGTTACGTTATGGATTCAAAAGCTGATGCCAAGTTCAAAGCCAGATTACGAGCTCTGTCTACATGTTTTCCCAATGTTATTGTAGCTGATAAAGAGTTTAAAATGAGTTCAAAGGGGAGAAATGTGAATCCAGCTCAATATCACTGTTTGGAGAGGCTTTTGGATCGGAACTGGAAATATGTCATGTTGCTTGAGGTGAGATAACATTACGGATTAAAAACTTTGTTTTTGGCGTAAAGTACACTAATATGCAATTTTTAGGTATAGACGTAAGAATAAATTCACGTATGATATAAACTTAGGTATTGAAATAAGGGTACAAGTACGATTCTAATAATATATAAACCATATTTTTAGAATCATGACATTTTGACAAAAACCAATGCTGAATTGGTGCAAATCTTTCGAGTTTACAATGGAACAAACGATGTCAAAGCCATTAATATGAATACTTTAAAGAGAGATAGAGATCGAGTTGCATTTTTGTACAGAAATAACTATCATCTAGACAAGTTAAATATATTCAAAAATAGTAAGTTTTTTGCATTTTAAAATGTTAACATTGACATTGCTATGCTGATTTTTGACTAAAAGGGTAGATGATTGAAATGGGTTGGCTTGAGTACAGCTAAAATCGGCAGTGATACCCATAAGTAGGGCTAAAATTAGCTGGGGTATGTTTGGACAAAGCTAAAATAGGCAGTAGTAGGGTTAAGTAAAGTTAAAATTGGCATGGTTTAGCTTGGGAAGGACTAGAATGAGCAGGGTTATGTTAAGATCAAGCTAAAATAAGTAGTGGTTGGCGTGGATAGAGTTAAAATAGGCAAAAGTAGGGTTGAGCGGGGCTAACAGTAGCACATTTTGGCTTGGGAAGGGCTAAAACGAGCAGGGGTTAGACAGCTAGGATTAAAATTAACAACAACATGCTTGAGTAATACTATAAAGACAAGGTAATAAAGTCATGACTAGTGCCTTACCTAGAATACTATAATTTTTAAAAATTTGGAACGGATTTTAATTTCATTTGAAGGTTCTCTAAACGATCCAGATCAGCGTTTAACTATAGTCAAAGGCGTAACACAAGCTGCCTTAACATACGAATCTGTACACTACATTTTCAACGTAGGTTATGTTGTTTTACATTGGATTTAGTATTTATTCGTTTGTTAAAATACTCTTGTGCCTTTTTTCAAAGCAGTGTGACACCGAGGTTAACAGGTCCGGAACACGTTCTTAAGTGTGATACTGTAGGGGTTTGACTGTAGTAGAACTTTTATTGTACATTTGTCTGTATAATGTTGAGCATAGCTTTGATTATGGCTAAAAGTGGCTATTGGTCCTAAAAAAATCAAGATTAAAGTGATTGTTTTAAAAGTATTTTAATTGTATTATATAAATTTAGGTGTTGAACATAAGTTTTATCGTTTTAGGAGCTGAACATAACAAAGCTGATGAAAATTTTGAACAAAGACTACTACGAACATGAGCAACTTACCAGCACGTTGAATGCAAATGAAGTGTTAAAAGTGCCTGGAGGTTTCACGACAAAGTTTCTGTATAAATTGAATTATTCTCATATGACAAGGTGGGTTTCTTATTAAAGATTAATAACCTTGCTTTTTAGTTATGTTTTGTGGCAGGCGGATGAGTTTTGGCTGGAAGAGGGGGGAGGACAAAAATTTTTTTTAATAATGGTTCTACCGCTTGATTATGGCTATCACGTAACATTTCTGGGCTTATTATAAGTTCATTTACAGAATACTGATCTTATGTATCTTACCTTTTTTTAGATATACCCACTGGGGCAGTCAAAACTGTAATTCAAAGCACATCCGGAACAATGTTTGTGTCTACAAGATGCCCGACCTCCGCGATCGTCTGATGACTATGCCAGAGTTTATCTACAACAAGATGATGCCTTCGGTTGACTTTGGAGCCATCAATTGTTGGCATGAATACATGTTTAATAGAACTCATATTCATAGAAATACGACAGTGAACGAGGAGTTGTATCGCAACTTACCTCCAGTTCAGTGGCATAACGGGAGGAACGTTGTCATTTCGAAGTAGAGTTAATAAAGGTGTAGATACCAGTTTTGATAGAGTTATTGATAGAGGTTTTGATAAAGGTGTAGATATAGATTTTGATCTGTTTATAACTTTTTTGGTCTTTTGAAAAATGAGTTTAAGTCTGCACGGTGCAATGGAAAAATCACGTCTGTTTACCTTATTGCATAATATAATCTTCAGTATTTTGTTGTGTTTTTCGTAATTTTAAAACTTTTTTTAAGTTCAAATTGTGTAAAAAATATGTCAAGGTACTACAATGTCAATACAACCAAAATTTATTCTTCAAACTTTTGATTTGAATCTTTAAATTGCAACAAACAGCCCGTTGTCTAGCGATCGCTCTACTTTAAGCACTAATTTTTCATTTTCAAATTCCATTGTTGATGTTACCATAAAATTTGATGACAACATGGTAGTCGTAAAAACAATGTAGCAATGCCATAATTTTGAAAAGTGATGGTAGTGAAGCAATGACAAGGTTGTGGTAATCGACCAACAGTACCATTAAAGGCTACCGAGAGGGTTGGCAGCTCCAGCAAAGTCAGAGAAGATTCCAGTCAATGGATTGTCAACGCCGTTTAAAGGATCTTGGGCAGCGGCTGGAAGTGTTGGGACGGCCGAGTTCAGCATTTCAATTGGATTGCCTGGGATTTGTTGGAAGGCATCGCTGGCTGGGTCTAGGGCATTGGCTGCAAATAATTTTTTTATAATTTGTAAAAAATTTAAAAAATTTTTAAATTTTTAATTTTTCTATAAACTTTTTGACCTAGAAAAGGTAAAACAAAAATGGTATGTTCATGCTACAGAGGTAGTAGAATTATAGTTCTTATGTTATTATACTCACAAGCTACAAAGTTGACTCCTTCGCCGAGATATTGAGGGACGGCAGAGGCGGCCGTTCCAAACGGAGCAAAGCCAATTGGTTCAAAGACACTATCAGCGACACTAATTGGACTGCCACCAGGCAACAACGAGTTGAAAGGTTGGAAGGCAAGGTCAGCTGCTCCAGATACTGTGTCTAAAACAATATTTAAGGTAGTGAGTCTATAATGAGGTATAAAATACGGTGTAGTCAATGCTATAGTTTTTAAAATAAAATTTTAGATACTGTAACATTTTAAAACTAGTTTTATGTAAAATTTTATTCCAATTAGCATTTTTAAGTTGTTAAAACGTCCACAAAAACTTACTTTCAATGGCATTAGCACCTTGGCTAAGAGCCGGTGGCACAGGAGCGTCATCGACAGCCGGTTGGACAGCTTGTTGTAGAGAGTTCACTATTGGTTCTGAAAATTGCATAACTTTGATAAAAATATGCTTTATAAGCATTTTACATCGTAATTACTTTTTACATAGTAAATTACATTAAAATTCATCAATGTTTATACGACTTACCAAGGGGTGCTCCTTGAACTGCAGCGACTACAACAATCAACACAGTAGACACAAAAGAAAGTCTCATGGTGAATAATATGAGATGGCAAACTTTTGCATACCTATTTCGTCTATCTGTTAGACTTTTATACTGACTTCAGAATACTATAATTTGCATAATTTCTAGTATTAATTATGCAGTATATTCACAAAAGTCACGTTATTCCAATGTTTTTTGTGATTAGTTGCTCTGATTGTTTTAATAAACAAAAACAATGTGATCTCAATATTATGCAAAATCAATATCTGTGTAATTACTTTATTGGGTTTTAGAGAACACAATTCTAGAAAAAAAGTCTAGTAACCGTATGCAAAAGTGCTGTATCTGCTGTTTTTCAATATCTTGGGAAAGGAATCAATGCCCTAACTTGTGTCGATAGCAACATACATTATTATTATGTCAACGTGTCTTAGTTTTAGTTTACTGCTTCTAGGTTTAAAATTTTATAAAAAAATCAAAAATTCAACAAATTTTAAAATTTAAAAAAAAATTTTTTTGAAAAAATTGTGCCTTTGAACCATTTGGTTTTGTTCCATTTGAAACGGTCGCCTCCACGGTTCCTCAATATCTGGACGAGTGTGTCAACTTCGTAGCTTGTGAATATAATAACATAAGAACTATAATTCTACTACCCTTGTAGTAAAAACAGTATCATTTTTTGTTTTTCTTTTTCTAAGTCAAGAATTTTATACAAAAATTAAAAATTAAATACACTTTTCAATTTAAAAAAAACTATTTCCAGCAAATGTTTTAGACTCAGCCAGCGACGCCTTCCAACATATCCAAGGCAATCCAATTGAAATGTTGAACTCAGCCGTGCCAACTCTTCCACCCACTGTGCAAGATCCATTTAGCGACTTTGACAACTCATTGACTAGAATCTTCTCAGACTTCGATGGAGATGCAAACCCTATCAGTAGCCTTTAATGGTACTGTTAGTGTACTACCATAAATTCAGGCGTTATTATTTTATATTGTTATCTTATTTGAAATTTTAAATTATTTTTTAGTTAATTTATTGACGATTTTAAACACTTTTTGGTATAACCTTTGACATTTGTGGGTATTACTTTACTTATTTTGAATACCTACACCACTAATCAAAACTTCAATCCAAAGATATTTTTACCATTCCAACTACTTTTTAAAATTCCACTACCATCAACAAAGTTTTAACCAAATTTTGACCAAGTTCGAAAGCTCAACGAGCAATTAACCATGAGTAATGTACAGCGGCGCCCTTGTTCCTTTTGTATTGGGTCTATTCTCTCCACGTGTGTTCAGCTGTCTAAAGGAAAGACAGCTGGTGAAGGATGGCTCGTAGCGAGGAATGGCTTCGAGTAAGGATAACAGATCTTTGAAGATTGTAGAAGATGTGGTGAAGGTTTGGTTATGTCATCTGGCCTGGTTTAAGATAGATCTACAAAGAAATTACCTAACCTGTCTTACTCAAAGTCACCTGAAAATTTTTATATCAGTTCTTTGTACTACTAATAGTATTCATAAAAAAATTTTAACTTGCGCTTTTAAGTTTTAAATTTAAATTATGTTGGTTTCCTGCCAATTTGGCATTCTGTTTCAATTACCTTTTTAGACTTTTCAAACAAGCTACGCTTACAAATTTAAAATTATAGGCTTATTTAAAAAAGTTTTCCACCAGCATAATAAAGAAAAATGATTAAAATTATAGAAAACAGTAATTTTATAATCTGAAACACAATGCCAATTTGGAGGAAAATTCAAAACGTAATTTTTTTCTTGATTTTTCTGCAATTTCCTGAAAAAGTGATTTAGTACTTTGCTAACGATCATATTAATGTTAACATAATTTTTCTATAAGTTTAAAATCATTCAGAGCCGGGCAAGTTTAGTACTTTCCTTGTTAGCTGAAATTTATAAATTTAAAAAAATTTTGTCAATTTTAATTGTTAGAAACCTTAATTATGAAATTAAAGTTAAACACTATTTGTCAACACACGTTCTGATTCATTTTGTAAATCAATTTTTAGAAATAAACTTTTTTAAATTTATATTACTGCCATCTTATTATATGTTTAGGTGTTACAGTGTAAATTTCCAAAACGTGTAAAGACAACCACAGAATATTGAATTCTTTAGTCCATTGTTTCACTACCAACATACATACATACGTATAGTGTGTGTTACTTTACGACAAAGAAAGATGCGAATAAACAAGAATTTCGCGCCAAAATGAGCAAAATAAGGTCAAATATTGGCTGCAGACCAATAATATCTTCTAATTTTATTTATAACCTTTTAAATTCGTGAGCGCACCTGGTCTAAGACGTCAAAAAAGTGCTTGAAACACAATGCCAAATTGGCGGAAACTCAAATATTTCAATTTTAAAACTCAAGCTAAATTTTATTATGAGTACTATTGGTGGTAAAAAGAATTCAAAAAAATATTGCGCAGGCTTTGATTACGGCAGGTTAGATACTTTTCTTGTTAATTTGCAAGATATATGTGTATTTTGAGTTTCCTATTACTAAGAATGACATTTTATGATAAATAGGTGTACATTTGTGCCATTTTTTTAATTTTACCTTTACTTTTTAATTTTCAAAAAAAATTTAACTTTTTTATATTGTCATGATCTCAAAAAAAGTTTTGTCGTTTATTTACGTGCACTTTCACAACAAAAAACGACAAGACTTTTAAAACAAAAAATCAATTTTGACTCAAAAACAATATTACATAAGAAATAATCAAGTCTGACCTCAATCTCTCGCTAATTTGGAAATCCTCACCTCACCTGATGTCCAGCTGTTCGTCAAGATCTTTATTGTGTCCTAGTCATTCATCTCTGTCTACTTTTAGCTAGCTTATTTTAGTTTGCAAAGAGCACCAAAAACACCTGGTTCAAGGTTTTTAAAGTGCATTTTAAAAATATTGAGTTATATTGCTACAAATTTATTAGTTTTGTGGCTTTTTATTGTTCTTCTTATTGTATTATAGCTTGTCATTTTAGAGTTGATTAATCAATTTTTACTTTTAAAATTTTATTCAAAAAATAAAGCTATTTGGAGATACAGTATGTGAAAAAGTATTTTTAATAAATATTCTACTATAGTAGGTACATTTAATCGAGGGTAATGAGATGTTAAAATAAAGAAGTATTGTCGTTTTTTAGCCTGGAAATGCATGGAACTTGACGACAAGACTTTTTAGACTTAATTGCACTACAAAAATAATTTTAGAGTACCATCTAGAACGTCGCTTTGAATTTTTTTCAAAGAGAGAAGTGGAAATACCTCCATTTACTAAATCTTCTTCCAACCTCCTCCTTACAGCTACATCCCTTAGTACTATATTATTAGGTTGTTCATATAATTCTGCGCCCTTTTCTAAGCAATTTTTGAAGATAAGGGGCACATAATTATTTGAAGAACCTCATATTTTTATATCATTTTTATAGTAGTATCTTGTCTCTATAATACTTTTCCAGCACTATTATCTCCTTAACGTATCCACCTGCTCGCTTTTGTTTTGTCATCAAATCCCCCCCCTCTCCCTATTTTAACAAAACGTTAAAAATCATTTTTCTTTTTTATCGAAAATACTTTGAGAAATTTTCTGTTCCAAAAGAATTGCATAAAATTTTTTATTTTTTGGTTTTCGGCCAATTCGCCACAATTTCATTTCGAATTTCAAACCGACTGCCAAAGCGAGTATCTCGCGAGTCCGCCTCAAGGCATTTTGTTCGCCGTTTATTCGCATTTTTATTTGACTACACTCGCTCTCGACCCGACCCCTCCAACTGGCTGTTTTCTCGACTTTTCGGAAACAAAACAATCTTTTAAGAGAATCGCTCGCCCATATCTTGTTTGGCAGATATTGGAGAGAAAGAAAACATTTGAGGATTTCGAAATTTAAAAAATTTTTGAAATTTTGAAAAATTTTGAAATTTTTTAAAAAATTTTGTAATTTCGAAAAAAAATTTAAAAATAAAATTTTTTAAAACTTTATTGTTTTGAAAAAAATTTTAAAATTGGAAAAATTTTTAAATTTTAAAAATTTTTGAGGTTAGCATTAGGCTGTTCAAATAATTCTGAGCTCCCTCTCAAAAGGAATTTATGAAGTTAGGTAGCTCAGAATCACTTAAAAAACCTAATATTACTATTAATTTACGTTTAAAATAATAGTCATGTATATCATACGTTTGTTCCCAGTAAAAGTTTTTACACTGTAGTATTCAACATAACCAAAGCTGACTCCACAAACATCTGAGTATGACAATTATAATTGTATGCGAAATGCTATAGCAACCAGTAATTATAACAAGTGCGTGCTTGCTGCCACTCATACCTTGCCCAACAGAATAATGTTATAAATCTTAACGAGTCCCTAGTTAGTTGTTTTTCACTTTTATGAAATTGTCATTGCTTTTGGCTAACGAAACAAGCGTTTTGAAAAATGTGAAAAGTATAAATTGAATAAAAATATATTTCAAAGTTTAAAAAATAATAAAAACATACGTTACAATGCAATGATAATAATACCAAAAACCGTAACTTTTATTTCAAAATTAAAAAAAAATTTAATTGACTTTTTGAATTTACAAAAAGTACCTGCCCCACTCAGAATCAGCTTAAAATTTTTATATGAATTCATTTTACCACATATATTGTCTATAAAAAATTTTAGCCCACATTTTTGAATTTTAAATTTTAAACATGTGAGTTTCCCGCCAATTTAAGCAATTTTGGCATTATGTTTCAAGTACTTTCGGCTTTCTATACAAACTACGCTTACAACTTTAAAAATGTAGGTCTGATTAAAATTTTTTTACTAATATATCGAAGAAAAATGCGTAAAAGTCAAAAAGTGGCAAATTTTTAAGCTTGAAACACAATGCCAATTTGTCAGAAAATTCAAAACGTATTTTTTATTTTAATTTCCTCAAGATTTACTACTAATTTACTTTTAAAATAACGTTTAAGACGCAAAAAGCTTTTCAGTCAGCCTAGTATAATATGCAGTTCTTAAAGTTTTCATGGCTTAGATTATTCAAATTTTTGCTCGTTACGTCTTACCTAGAGTCCCGTGTTTTCAGTTTACCTAAGATGCTCTTCTGTAACTTTACTTGAGGTATAGCTTGTCACTATAACGATAAGAGCTCCTATAGCAATTCCAGTTTTATTATGACTAGACTTGTAAGAGAATTTTCTTTGTATTAATAGTTGACATCAAAAACTTTTACCATCAATTTATGTTTAGATATTTACGCGTTTTGTAATTTTGTAATACGACTAGATGAATAACTCTACCCATCGCCTTTGTTCTTTCGCCAATTCTTTAGTCTTCTTTTACTACGTGTAGCTAGAACATTTATTGTCTACTGCTCACTCAACTCGGTCCCTTGCCTCATTTTGTCAACGCCTTCACCTCCAACACCAACCAGCCAACGCCCTTAATCGCGCATATTTCTTCACTCATATTCATTCATCTTCGCATCGGCGTGTCCTCGGCGGTGGGTTCGCGGAGGCATGTTATTCCCTCTGTTTCTTTGCTCTCTTCTCTCTTCAGGACCCCGCTCGCTTCTTTCGCCCGGCTTCTATCGTTCAATGCACTCGCGAAGACGGGCAGCCAACCTTCTGTTCAAGGCTCGTTGAGAGGCGTCTTTTTCGAATTTAGTGCTCGCGAAAAATCGAATTTTTAGGGTTACTAGTAGAGAGTTGGGATGGATTTTTGAGGTTACTAGTAGAGAGAGAAAGAAGGTTTTTTAGGGCGATTTTTTAAAGCATAAAAATTGGACTTTTAAGGCAGAAAAATAGCATAATTAAAGTTGTTGCTAGAGGTTAAAAATGATTTTTTAGGTGCAATATGAAAATAAAAAATTATTTTTAGGCCGTAAACTGGGTGATAAAAACTAAATTTTTAGGCATTTTTATAAGATAAACAGAAATCTTTTTCAAAAAAAAAATTTTTTAAATTTTTTTATTTTTGATTTTGACAGAATACTATTTTTAATGCTAAAGTACTAAAACTAGGCTTTAAAAAACTTAATTTTTAAATTTTTGTATAACAAAAACAACCCTCTCCCTTTAGAACTCTATTTCCAAACTCTTTTTCGTTACTCTCTTTAATCTCCACACTCTTTTGCTAATAAAAATCTCAGCAAACCGCCAACTGTCTGTCATATTTTCAAAACATCTCTACTAACTGTTTGTTCTCTAGCCTATTTGTAGAACAGAACGTTCTTTTCTCGAGCCTAGTTGAAGAATAAAACGTTCTTTTTACTCGCAACATTACACAGTTCCGTCTTTTTTAGTAAATATGAGAGTAGGCCATTTGGAAATGCTGGCTGTTTGGTTATTTGAAATACTGTTTAGTTATGTGAGTTATGATTTTGCGCTATAGTGCAAGCGTATGCCTAGATAGTGAAGATTCAAGAGTTTCTATGAAATACGATGGTGGTTAATTTTGTAATTAGTAGAGGGCTTGAAAAATTAAAAAATAGTTTTTGAGCGAAAGAGAAAACTTTTTAGCGAAAAAACAAAAAGTTGCTTTAGGGACGATTTCAAATTTTAAAATATTTGGCTTAAACTATCGAAATGTCTGCTTATAAAAGCTTATAAAACTTAAACGTTAAAGTCATTTTTATTTATTATGTTAGTTTATTAATGTTTTTTGTTTACCGTAGTAAGTTCTAAAGGACAGTTTGCATGCTATCCATGTCACAATCGCGCGCCATTTTTTCACTCGCAATAAGTCCCGCTGAGGCCAGCTTGTTTACTAGCTAATGTCTGCTCTTCTCGCCATTACCTTATGCTTGAAAATTTTCTGCTTTTACTTTACTTCTCAGGTTATACACTTTGTTTTGAGAAGGCTTTTAGTAGTTTTACTAAAAGTTTTTGCTTTATAATATTTATCTTAATTATGTCTTCCTTACCTAGTTTCTTATTGTATAAAATCTACGCCTTTTTTAACTAGTATTTCTCGCCATATCGCTTTATTTGTAATTTCTATAAACCCTTTTCATGGCAGCTTGCCACAGTTTTAGCGAGTCTTTCCTATCTTATGCCACTAAATTTATTTCATCTCATCATGCCATTTCAGCGAGCTTTTCCTTTTTTTTCTACCATGTTAGCTATTGTTCTCCATCACTCTTCTAACGAGTCTTTTCTCCGCTATTTCTTGCGAGTCTTTCCTACCTATCCTGCCATGTTGGCTAGTCCTCTCTATTCTTCTCGCTATGTTAGTTAATCTTACTTGCTTTTCTCGGCATCTTAGCTAGTTCTCTCTGCTCTTCTCGCTATTTTAACAAGTCTTCTCTACGCTTTGCCTCTACTTTTTGCGAGTCATCTCTACTCTTCTCGCTATGTTAGCTAGTTCTCTCCACCCTTTTTGCCATGTTAGCTAGCCCTCTCCCCACCCTTCTCGCCATTATAGCGAATAGTTGTTTCCAGCGCGTCGTGTGTCTTAGCGAGTCCTCCGCTCTTTCCTAGTCCTGTGCTCTGCGACGACGACGGACCGACCAACGCCCGGTGGATGGTCGTCTTTTGAACCCCCTCCTTGCTTCGTCTCTCGCTTTCGTCGCCCCACCGAAAGGGTTGGGTTGTTCGCCTGTCCATGGGGCGGGGGGGGCGTTTCGGGGGGCCCAGCCGGCGAAGAAGAAAAAAAACCCAAGGCGGAGGGGGACATCGGGTTGGCGGCGGGCGAAACGGAGAGCATAAAGCAAAAGGGAGGGAGAAGGAAGGGAACCGAGTTTGGCGCCGTTTTGCCACTCACACTCCACTCCTCTACAATCTTACATTTGTGCTCGGCATTCGGCGAGGTTGTCGCCGGTTGTGCACATGTCGTCGAGCATGATGCGGACAACTGGATCGCCGAGCTTTTCGTGGTTTTATCGCGTTTCCCTACCGTGTTGTCGTGTGTGCAGCCCGTTGGACTTGGTATGAATCGTTTGTTGTTTTGCAGAGACCTTTGCTTCGCGTTTTTTAAACCACAGAAACCCGCCAACAATGAGCGAAACCAAGGCCGAGAAACGCCCTCACACCGAAGAGAACGGCGAAGATGCTGAAGTGACGGCCAAACAGTCCAAAGTCGACCAGATCAAGGAAGCCAACAAAGAGAGTAAGTGTTTGACCATGTTGTTGAGGGTACGGTAGGGCTGGTTGGGAATGTTATAGTACAGCATATGCTTAGTATTAAGGATTTTAGCTTAGTATGTTAAGAGTAGTTATAGAGTTAGCAATAGGTCTATATACTTTAGTATAAAAAACCAAAAAATAAAAATTAAAAAAAATTTTTCAAGAAATAGGGCAACTTTTATAGGGAGAGGAGTATGAGGGAGCGAGAAATATTTAGTGTTTTCGAGTACGTTAGTAATGCACTTTTTGTAAACATGTAAATAAAACACATATGAATGGAATGCTATTGCTTTCATTGAGATTAACACAAGTTTCTAGGCCAATAAGTACTAAAACAATAGCTAATAAAGCTTTTACATGGCTACTACTTTAAGGATTTTAGAAAAATCTTAGTTTTTAAATGTTGGCAGGTACTGTAACTTCTATATGTACATAAATTCTATTAAAAATTTTTTAGTTATTGTATTTTAAAATATCTTTTTAGTAGTGTAACTTAAAGTACGTTGAACTTGTAGTACTAGTAGAAGATTTAATGTAAGTGTAGCTTTATAAAACCTATAAGCCTACTTATTTTTAAAATAAAGCACCTTAACCAACCTAGACTTAGCACATTCCCTTTGCCAACGTATTTACTATAACATGCTTGTTATTCTGTCCACAGCGTATTATTGTGTTATTCTTTTCAGAAGCCAAAGAGGTCGAAGAAGTAGAAAACGAGGAGGAAGGCGACGACGGCGAAGAGTCGTCGAACGCGGAATCTGGCGCCGAAGACGAGGAGGAGAACGACGTGGACGACGAGGAAGAGGACGATGTAGCCGGCGACGACGGTGACGACGCCGAAGACGGCGGCGAAGAAGACGATGGCGAAGAAGAGGAGGAGGAGGAGGAAGAAGAGGAAGAGGAATAGAGCCTTGTTGTTTATTTAAATTTATTTGTTTCGCCCTCCCCACCCCCTCTTTTTCCACCCTACCCACCCCTCTCCCCCCTACCTCTCAATGTACCTTTTCATCCCCAAATTTGTTATGTCAATTGGATTTTGTTGTCTTATTAAAATAAGTGAGTAAAAGTCATCAGAGTTACATCCATGACATAGCCCGTGCAAAGCGTTATGTCATAACCGACATCACACAAATGGTCTCCAATCAAGGTCGGTCGTCGCCAGCACGATCGTCGGGATTTCGTTTTGTTTTTCGTGTCTAATATTGTCTTTTATGTCTTTATTATTATTGTAAAACAGAATAAGGGAAATAAATACTTTCTCTGAGTGGATGGGGGCTATACCTACAAATTTTAAAACTAAGGGTAAAAGTTTGAGGCGACATGAAGGCTAAAATATTAAAAAATAAAGTTAAAAAATAAGCTTAAAAAGAAAAAAATTAAGCTAAAAATGTAAAAACAAACCTAAAACACATAAAAATTTGCTTAAAACGCATTAAGATTAGGCTTTTCTAACTAAAATGACTTTATAACCTCAATATTTTTTGAAGAAATCATCAAAAATGTTTCGAAGTCATGCCCTAAATTAACACACAACCATAAAAACTAAATTCACACCGCTCAAAACAATCAAAGACAACATTTCCAACTCCAGAACACTCCCATTAGGCAGTGAATAACGTCAATAATCAATATTTACCATTTGCATTATAAATATTGAAAAAACGTTGACGTTTGGATATTTCCCAACTAACAATAAAAAGGATCGTTCGACTGGAAAAAGGCAAAAGAAGAGAGAGAGAGTGTGCTCACGGTGAGTGTGTACGCCCATAGCCCGTTGAAAGCACGCCATCCCGTCCGATCTGGCAAGTTAAGCAACGGTGCGCTTGATTAGTACTTGGATCGGAGACGTCCTTGGAATCTCAAGTGGCGTACGCTTTTTGAGACTGATTTGACAATTTTTTTTAAAGTTTAAAACTAAAAAATTTGTGGTTTTTATAGTCGAAAAACTTTTGAATTTTAATATTTTTGCAATTTTAACACAGCAATGATTTTAAAAATCAAAAATTAAAAAATAAAAATAGAAATGACAAAAGGCTTAAGCTACTCGAGATTCCAAGAACGTGTCTGATTGAAGTATCAGTATTTCCCGAAAAGAATGTCCCTCTGCACGGTGCAGTCCTTGGGAAAAACACTAATCAAGCGCACTGTAGCTTAACGTGCCAAGTCGAACTAGATGACTTGCTCTCAACGAGCTCTGAACAAACCTCAAAGAAGGCCTACTAGACATGATTTTTAGATTGGGCAATATCAGATCGAGCCGGATTGCTAGGTCTTACAATGCTAGGCTTAGATAAAGGCTTGAAGGGCAGACGAGGGTAAAAACGAGTGCTCAAGAACCTCGAAGACAAAACACAAATTTAAAAAAAAGAGCTGAAGCTGGTGCTAGAAAATGTAGAATTTTAGTACTAAAACCCCTGGAACGGCGCTGAAGCTAAAGCTGGAACTGCAGCTAAAATTTACAAAAAAAATGAGCTGTACCTGTAGCAAAGCTGGAAATTTTAAATTTAGAAATTCTAGTTACATTTATCTTTCTATATAAGGTGAGCATCTGTATAAGTACAGTGGTCTCTCTATATAGTGAACCATCTGTATAAGCAACTCTCCTTATAGTAAACAAGAAATTTGGCTTCGCCAAGTCAATTTGCACTAAAAATCACTCTGTAAATACAACAGCCCTTATAGTAAACACAAAAAATGTCTATTCCTTCGGGTTGCTTATATAGAGAAAGTACTGTAACTCTCTTAGTAAACACAAAATTTGGCCTTACCAAGTCAATTTGCACTAAAAATCACTTTGTAAAGGCAATACTCCTTATAGTAAAAAACAAAATCTTAGTCTTTTCGGGTTGCTTATAAGAGAGGATACTGCATATTAATACATAATATTATTTTTTAACACAAATAAAACTCATAAGTGTAATTATATTAAAATAATGTTAGTATTTTATTTTTTTAAGTTTAATCAAATGGTATCGTTGTTGCTTTCAAATTTACACGTTTCAGGTCAAGTAAGACTTGAATCTGATGATTACACGCGCAAATTTGCTGTTTGTTCAACGATTTTTTGTAAGGAATCTATCTCTAACTGTTCCTGTGATATTTGATCGGCTTACCTCTAGTACAAATACTTTAGGTTCAGTTCAACATGATTAGAGCGACACATTTCTCTGAGCACAACACGAGGTCTTCAGGCATTTTTTGTTGCATTCTTGGATACGGTAGTTTTTTATGATACTCTCACCGTGTTTTTTAAATTTGAAAATATATTTTACATTTAAAGTTAGTCTTTCTGCTAATAAATATTTGAAAAAGTTGAACTTAAGTACTGCTTTAAAGACTGAAAAACTGTTTTTTGGTCAGAATTGTAACATTACACGCCCAGAATGCTCAATACATTTTTTTTTGTATTTTTTGTTGTTTTAGAGACATTGAAAGAAAAGTACGTCAAACTTGAGAATAAGCTGCGTAGGTTGAAAGAAACTTAAGCATTTATCTTTTCTCGACGGTTTTTAAGGATTGGCTGGAAAACATTTTATAGTTTAGGTAATTTTTGGTTTAAAAAAGAGCTGTAACAAGGATGAACTATACCAAAAATTTTGTTGGCCAGACCAACAGGTCAAGTCTTGATCTTGACTTGGCCCTTTGTTTCCTTTGAAGGTTCACATGCGCCAGTTTGGCCTTTTTCAGCCTTGCTTTGGCACAGACAAGGCTTAGGCGAGCTCTTCTTCAGATTGTCTCACGTTCTGAGTTTTGTTTTGGGTCTCTGCCCTCTGGCTCGAATACATCAACCCAGCTGGCTTTTTTTTAAATTTGCTTTGGACCGACCTTACCTTGTGTGCTCTTTGTCAGATCGGCTTACATGATAGCCTTGATTTGGTCCTAAATAGCTCAAAAAACCAAATACTTCAGCACGGCTTCTTTAAGAGTTCCTTTGACGGGAGTCGGGCCTGGGCCATACCGAAAGATTTTTTTTCTAATTTAGCCACACTAAAATGGTATTATTGTTATAGGTAACTTTTTAGCTATAACAATATGTATCATATAAACTTTCTACCTACAAAATAATTTTGTTTTATATGTTATTATACCTCGATATCAAAAACATTAAAGCTTCCAATGACTAATAGACCTTTTCCTAATCCAAATAAACCATAAGTATGACATTGTTTGATCAGACGGATTCGATTCCACGTCCCAGCTTTAAGAATCGTCTAATGAGCATTTAATTTTTTAAAATTAAGCTTTTTCGTCTTTTGCAAACATTGAAACGTTTTTTGAACTTTTGCTTGTATTGGGGTTGCACTACAGCAAAGATTACTGTAACATTTGTGAGCACTTTAACTTTTTTTATACTTTGATCTATATTGTAGTTGTAGCTAAAGTCTGAAGGGTAAAACAGGACTAAAGACAAAAAATGTTTTACAATATATTAATTTGGCGAGGACAGGGTAAAGATAGGGGTAAGAAACGGGTTGAGTCGGTCGCACTTTGAGGGGGGGGAAGAAGGGCTGTTTTTATTTTTTCTCAGGCCAACTCGTCCCGCTGTTTAAAAAATTTGAGTTTGAGGCGACTTTTCATGCCCAACTTTGCTTCTTTAGAATATACAGTAACCACCAAAGCCATTACTGTAACTGTATTCTTTTTAAATTCAAACTTTTGATTTTTTCATCAAAATATACTGTAACAAGCTTTTTTACCACACAAGTCAAGAACACTAGAGTAAAACGTAACCAATATGATGTACATGTTGATATACATGTATAATATGTATATCCGGCCGCAAACACGGCGCCTTTTCCGAACACCGGAACCATTCGAATTTCGGAAGAAAATGGCCAATTTCCTTGAGGGAACACTGAAAAGGGCCATAAATCCAGAAAAAGGTAACATTGTGGCTGGATAAAACTTTCCTAATTGGCCATACTATGCTCTCGTTCGGTCTGGGCCACAAGAGTTCCAAAAGGTAGAGTTGCTAATTTTAGGTATTAAAAGTAAAGTCCGAAAAGTAATGCCGGTTATACGTAGGTAGGGTTTTATGGAGTTCTGGTTAAACGTACGTAGGTTGGTGAAGAACTTGGGTTTGTATGTTTAATATGAAGTACTTTTTGAGTAAAATTTACTTTTTTATAAAAAAACAAACATCAAAGAGAGCATGTATGATCAAAAAATTAGGTTTTGAATTTCTCGCTAAATTGGCATTGCGTTTCGAGCTTATAGCTTTGCCACTTTTTGACTTTTAATTATTTTTCTTTGATATACTAGCAAAAAATCTTTAAATGAACATACATTTTTAAATTTGTTAGCGTAGCTTGTCTGGAAAGTTGAAAACGTTGCTTTAAATACAATGACATATGTCGCCAAATTGACGAAAATTTTAAATATTTTTATTTTTTAAATTTAAAAGTGCGAGCTAAAATTTCTTATGGGTACTAGTCATGGTACAAAGAATTAATTTAAAAACTTTGAGCTGATTTTCTGTAAGCAGGTTGAGTACATAGTTAACATAAAGTTAAAAAAAAACAATCAAAAAAAATTTTTTTTTAATTTTTACATTAAATTTTTGATAAATTTTTTGAAACGACGTGCGGTATTTTATATAGAATGCTAAAATAAAGAATATATTAGTCTTTGGACTTTTCTTTCAAACTTTGGGTATCTAAAATGAATAGAGTTTAGAAATTTACAGAAATCTGTGTGGTAACATTTAAAAGTGTAATCTTTGTACGAATACTTTATTTTTACTTATTTTTAAATTAAAAAAAAGGTTTTCGAATTTATTTCATAAAAAGAAGTTTACTATGTATGGCTTTTTAGATAATACATGTATTTTTATTGAATACTGGCAGTTTAATTGTAAGGCTGCTGTTTTTGTCCATATAAGTGATATAGGAAGACATGTTTAGCTTAGAAAAGAAAAGTTATTGTTTAGAACGGTTGGAAGATACAGTCAAACCTCTTTAGTATGACACTCCTTGATGGCTATCTTTTGTCATAAAGACTTTGTCAGTAGGACTTCTTTAGTACATTACCTTCTACCTCTAAATACCGTTTTTAATGGTAATAATGTGGGCGATATTAACAGATTTGCATTAGGTAAACAAGATTAACAGTTGTGCCATTTTTGGATTCCGAACGTCTACATACATTGGCTTTCAATTTTGTGAAATTTTGCTTTTTGGTACGTTGAGATGTTTTTTTTTACATTTTTTGTACTACATATGATTGAGAAAGTTTCTTTTTAGTCTACTAACAGTATATTACTGCTTTCTAGGTTACTGTAAGGAATACTTGCAGCATTTCAGTCGCTCTAGCGCTATGACATTTCTTTTTGTTACTTTTTTAAAATTAACATTATATCTCCATAATTTATTAGTTTGTATAAAAATTAATGAGCTATATTTCTCATAGCAATATAAAGTTTAGTAGCTCATTACTTTTTATACGATTTAGTACTTGCTTTGTACTATGTAGTTTGCTTTGTTAGTATCTTTTCAGTACTACAATAAAAGTATGTTTTTAGTACCACATAAGACCAACTTTTCTTACGGTATCTAGTCCAAACCTTGTTGCCAATTTAAGTAAACCTAAAAATGACAAACTTTATGTTTGTATTAAAGTGGTTTCTTCTCTTTACACGACCAAAGAATGCCTTTTTTGGCCGAACAATTTCCGCATTCAACAGAAAAAACAGCTGTCTAATAGTACGTCTACTTGAATGCCTTGTTCCGAACACTGCTGTAATGCAAAATGTGAAGTATAATCATCACATGAGTGGCGATTATACTTTACTCTTTTTTGAGTGATAATATAGGTGTAACTACATTATTTTTGGAGTAAATAGGAAAAGGTTAATGTAGTTTTAGTTTAGGTTTGTATAGTATGGGTATATGTAGTTGGACTCAATAAACCTTGACAATAACTAACAAGGAAAGTCCTAACCTCCTCCGCTCTTGAATTCAAACTTTTTAGATAGAAAGATTATGTAAATATAAGACTTGCAGCAAAATACTAAATTGAGCTTGTCAATCTTAAGAAAAGCAACTTCAAAAATTACGTTTTGAATTACCCGCCGTATTGGCATAGTGTTTCAAGCCTTATAACTTTGTCATTTTTTGACTTTTAATTATTTTTCTGTAATATACTGGTACAAAACCTTTAAACGGACCTACATTTTTAACTTTTGTAGGTTTATCTTGTCCAGAAAGTCGAAAAAATGCTTTGAAACACAATGCCAAATTAGCGGAAACTCGAGTCTTTAAATTTTAAAACTCAAAAGTGCAAGCTAAAATTTTTTATGGGTACTATTGGTAGTACGAAAAATTTATATAACAACTTTGAGCTAATCTTGAACGTGGCAGGTTGATTACTTTTGGGACATAAGATATACTATACTGTTTACAGAAACTTACTCTGCAAAGATTGTTTTTCTTTTACAAAGAAGCTTCTTCAAAAGCCTTGCTTGTTGCGTTTTACAATTTCGTTAGGCTAATTTAAAAAAACTGTCAAAAATAAACAATATAAACGGTTTGATGTCAAGACAAAGTAGAGTTGCACATATACAATCTGGAGTTCCGACTTTTTTTTCTTATTCAAGTTACAATTTAAGTTTACCTATTAATACTGAAGCTTTATTTTAACATTATCATTAATCTTTGCTCGTTATACTCTTTATGCGTCACGGTAACACATTGATTTACACTTTTAACTATTGAGCTTTGTAAAAAATGTAACGATCAATGATTTTGAAATACAATAGTAATGTTATGCAATGAATAATTGTGAAGTAGAAGTGTTATATATAGATGAGATGTCACATTTTATATCGTTGAAAAAGAAAATGTAAAACCTCATTTTCTGTCAAAGTTGTTACCTAAATTAAAAGGTATTGTTTTAGGCAAAGCCCGAGAATGAGCGAAACTCAAGTTGTGGAGCAGTTAAGCGTTGAGAAGCTGGATGATTCGGTGAAGAAGGAGATGACTGATAGTGGGATTCAAGAGAATAACTACAATAGTAAGTTTTTTTTATTTTATTGTAAAGCTGACAACCTTTTTTTTAATATTTTTATTTTTTAGATAACACTTTATACACTGTAACTATATATATTTTAAAAATCTTTAAAAAGTTTTGTTTTTTGTAGAAAGTCTGGAATCTTCATTATCAAAACCATCTGAAAAACCTTCTCCAAACGGAGATGTTTACCATGAAAATGGTCACAACGACAACTCTGACCATTTCCAGAACCACAATGCTGATTTAAAAGCTGAAGAACATCCTGAAGAAGACTTTGAACACATTAATTTGGATTCAGAAGTTGTGAAGACAGAAGAGCAGCCATTTGATGCTGATAAGAGTTTTGAAGATGCTGTTAGTGAGATCAGTGACAAATTAGATGCAAAGGTAGAAGAATATCTGGATCAGCTGGATGAACAAGAACAGAAGGTGCTAGAAGTCATTGATAATGTGCTGAACAAACACAAAAGTGTCGATGAAGACAAGGAGGGTCGTAGTGAAAGTGGCGGTGTTAAACAAGGTGAAGTTAACAATGGCGGTGCTGATCAAGATAAAACTGATAGTAGTACCGATCAAGCCGAAAATGTTAATGTTGATCAAGGACCACATGAACATACTAGTACTGATGGCAAAGATAGTACAGAAGACGTCAATCAAGAAGGCGTACCCCAAGACGCTACAGAACCTTCAGCTACTGAACCTGCTGAAAGAAACGATTTAGACAACCGTGTTCATGTTCAGCTGACTCCAGAAGCTCTGGACGGCGTTACTGTAGAAGAAAATACTAATATCGAAGACAAAGTTAACGTAGAACAAACTGAAGAGTCTAAATTAAAAGATTCTGTAAAGAAAGAAGCTACAGAAGCTTTTGAAAAAGAAGAGACACATCTACACAATACGGAATCTGAGTCTTCGCTACCAATTGAAGAGAATCCTCATGATAAACAAAATCAAGGAGAACAGTATAAACAAGACGAAAGTAATGTAGAAGCTACGCCAGAACCCGTTGACAACATCGAAGAAACGTTTGAAAAAGTAGAAACGGTACCTTTAGCTGCAGAAGGCGCTACAGAATTGGCTGAGAAAAAATCAAATGATAATATTGTAGTTCATAGCCAAGAAGCTTCAGAACTAGCACAAGAACAACTTGTTGATAAAGTACCAGAGAAAGAACAAGAAAAAGAAAGCACCAACGTTGCACCAGTAGACTCTGTGAGTTTAGTTTATGAAGCAACAGAAGCTGCAACTCGCTTAAGGAACGCTTCAGAATCAGAAATCATCGCTGATACTCCAGAACGAGTTGTTGAAGAGAATAACGAACGGTTAGAAGAGGAAACAGCTAAACAAGATTCTGAAGGTTTATTTGAATCACAAGAAGTTAGCCAAGAAGCTGAAGCAGATTTTGAGTCTCAAGATTCTAGACAAAAATCTGAAGCTCTTTCTGAATCTCCAGTCGCTCAAATTGAAGGCGCGTTGGCTGGTAATACCAATGTTATTGACGAAAACAAAGAAGAATTTAAAGAAAACCCAGAAGAAACAAAACAATCAACAGAATCAAACGAAGAAGCACGAAAAGTAGAACAAGAAGAAGAAAAAGCAGTTGAACAAAACCAACAAGTAGATGAATCTTTGCCTGTAACTGAAAACGCATCAGACGGCGCAGAAGCCAATTTGGCGGCAAATGAAGGCGCCAAAACACCGGAGATCTTCATAGAACAACATGATGAAGATTTGACACAAAATGAAGCAATTGAAGACCAAAAAGCAGCTGAACCAAATAATGAATTTGTTGATGAGCCAGTTCGTGTTGAACAATTACAGTCTTCTGATGCTGTAGAACCTAATACTGGGCTTGAAAGTGAAGTTGATGCTAAAGAAACCGCAGAAGCTGAAGGTGAAGTTGTTGCTGAAGGTCAAGCTGAAATTAAGGTTGATAGTTCAGATAGTCAAGTAGCCCCTGTAGAAGCAAATAAAGCTTCTTCTGAATTCAACAATGACGCTGTCGCTGCTGAATCAGAAGCTAAAGAAGAGGATGTAGCTCAAAAAGCATCTGAAACTCAAGACTCTCCAGTTCAAGACAATGTTGAAGAAACGTTTGAGAAAGTAGAAGCTCCAGTACTAGAACAACAACCAAATCTTGATAAAAGTCCTTCAACTGACACTTTATTGGATGAGCAACAACCTCAAGTTGTAGTTAATTCAGACGTGGCACCAAATGCTTATGACAACGTTACTAAATTAGAAGTTGTGAATGGTGAAGTAGAGCATGAAGAAGAACATAAACATGAAAAGACTGGTGTTGCTGGCAAGATTCTTAAAGTGTTCCACAACCTGATCGATCGACATTTGGTTGAGCAATGTAAGTTAACATTACTTTTTGATTTTACAGTAGGGTATGGTATGGTAGGGTGAAATAAGGTAGAATAAGGTAAGGTAGGGTCGTCTATCAAACTGTTTAAATAATTCTGTGCCCCTTTCAGATTAAATTAATAATATTAGAGAGCACAGAATTATTTGAACAATCTCATAAATGAGCACAGACGTCAAAATCCAGAAAACAAAGAACAGAAGTCGTCTGAAATTCTGTAGGGATTCCCAGTGGCTCTACCGTTTGTTGTTACCTAGCTATGTTTTTTCCTGTTAGCGACAAAACAATTTGGAATGGTTTCACATAAATAATTCGTCTTTTTCCCGCTTTATCTACATGATGATTCATTCTTTGTCAAAGAGTTAAATCAGTATTCAAAACTTGTTCTACGTGTATTTAAATCTACTTACATGAGTTTTGAACTATTTTAGGTATTAAAGTTGATTCTTAAGCTTTAAAAAGTGTTTTTTTAAGATTATTTTTTTAAATAAAAGGCTTTAAAATACAATTTTTTATATTTTTAAAAACTATTTTTAACTTTTAAAAGTTCAAACCTAACTAAATATTTATTTTACGCTAAGAATATTGATCTATAACGCTGTCTAAACCTAAATATAACAAAGATTGATTAAAAACTCTAAAGTAGTACTAGCCCAAAATAATAATTTCGTGGTAAGATATACCACAGAATTGCTTTTAATTCGTTGTTTTCGACTAAAAACTTTGCCTTTACTACTTCATTTCGAACGTAATGGGGTTACGAAGTAAATCTAAATCTCCAAAACCTGAGAATCCCTTTTCTCAGATGCAAGTTGGAGATGTTGTTTCAGTACAACTGACTGAACAGTGGCTGAAAAGCAATCGTAAGTTGACTTTGGATGGAATGTCAATTGGTATTATTGATTTGATTTTGGAAGTATAAGGGCGTTGTTATTCGTTCTTCACTTTTACAGTAGGGTAGGGTAGGACAGGGAGGGAAGAGTAAGACAAAAAGCAGGGCAAAGGCAGGGCAAAGGCAGGGCAAAAGCAAGGCAAAGGCAGGGCAAAGGCAGGGCAAAGGCAGGGCAAAGGCAGGGCAAAGGCAGGGCAAAGGCAGGGCAAAGGCAGGGCAAAGGCAGGGCAAAGGCAGGGCAAAGGCAGGGCAAAGGCAGGGCAAAGGCAGGGCAAAGGCACGGCAAAGGCAGGGCAAAGGCAGGGCAAAGGCAAAGGCAGGGCAAAGTGAATCCGAAGAAAAACGGACTGAAAGTTGGGTTCTGCCCGACCCTTTTACAAGTCTACCACTAAAAGTTATATTAAACACAATAGAAATATTGCTTTTGTGTTATTTTAAATGCCATGCCATTAAATTTAAAAATAATGTAGAATGTCACGCCTTAGTAAAACAAGGAATTGTAAGAATGGTAAGCACGATGCCAACATTATCACGCCTTTTGTTTTTCGATGTAAACAACAAATATTTAATTAACTTTGCATATACGCAGATACCACTACTCGATAAAATTCCGTTGTTTTTTCACGCCGAATGAGGTCGTCTATTGAATTCGAAAACAAAACATTGCTATCAATGCATATTAAGGTATAATATGATAAGTGAGGAATGAATTAAGAAGAGGCGAGGGTTTTACTTTAAGGTTTGAAAGGTAGAGAAGGGGTGCTTTTTTATTGGTAGATTTTCTTGTAAAACTTGGACGGAAAGGGAGCGGGTGATAAAGGAGAAAAGGAGAGATATCATTATTTTTTAGGAGAAGCTAAAGGGTATCAGGTAAAACTGGCAGTAGAACAACTTCTTGTGTTAAGGTGGGCCTTGATTACTAATTTTAAATCGAGACTATCACTAACTTAAGGAGGAGTAATAAGTTTTTTATCTACAATAACATAAATAATGTGTTTATGATTACTATCTGTTTTTGTTTGGTTGAGTTGATAAAATCAACCATACGTTGAGGAACTGAGTATCAGTAGTTGGTTTAGTTGATATGAAGTTTGGTAGGCAAAGGGAATAGAAAAAAATGTTATGTACGGTATTATGATTTATAGGCAGTATCTAGGTGCCTAATATACGATATTATTTTATATAGGCAGTACTTAAAAATCGTTTTGAGTTAAGTATTAAGTTGTTCAAATAATTTTGTGCTTTAAAAAGATGAAAAGATCTGCTTTGAGAAAGAGCACAGAATTACTTGAACAACGTAATAGACTACAACATGAACAACATGATAGCTTTTTTAAAGGGGGGGGGGTAGCTAGATAGACTAAATGTTTTTTTAAAGCGAAGAGGGGGTGTTTTCTAAAAATTTTTATCATTATTTTTTTAGGATACTACTTTGTGTCAAGGATTAGAGGGTGGATATAACATTTTTCTTCATTTTGTGTTTAAATAAAGTTAAAGTAATTACCGCAAGCCACATTATGCAACTTGTAATGTGGCTGTTCCGGCGCCAGATTTTATGAGTTTTTAAATTTTTTTTGTTTTTCTTTATTTTTGAAGACGAAAATCAACTTTTTTATGTTTTACAATACTGTTTGTCACCTCAAGTATTATTTTGGTATATTATGTTTTTCAAATAATTCTAGGCCCTTTACCTTGACAGTTTGTTTTGAAATAAGGCACAGAATTATATAAACAACCAAATATACTGGGTGCGTAAAAAGTTGTGTTACAAAACTTGACCGTTGAAAACTTTTTGAAGCGTTTGCGCTTGTGTCAAGCCGCAATTTTGAAACCGATAGACTGTTTTATAACTAGTACTATATGTTACTATTGTTAGTTGTTGTTTTAGTTATATTTGTAGCTAAAATAAATATTTGATTAAAAAACCGGGTAACACGCACCCTGTATTAGCTATAAAGCCTAATTTTAGTTTTAAAGTATTAAGTTGTTTAAATAATTCTGTGCCCTTCTGATTGACAATTTGCTTTGAAATAAGGCACAAAATTACATGAACAACCTAATAAATAAGCTAATGAGCCCAATAGTATCCTCCCAAGCAAACCCAGCCAAAACACTTAATGTCAGCGTTCCGAGCCGAGACTTGTTTACAGATTTAGTTGTTGCCACTTCAAAATGTAAAAATTTACTCTTTACATTCGAAAGTAATCGCTTTTGGTATTTATGGGCCGAGTTGAAACGAGAAAATAGTATTAAAGACTTTGGGCCGTGTTCGCTTGAGAGGCAGTATCACATGCCCAACAGGGAAATTATGGCCGTCAACTTTGAATTAACACTTTGAGGAAGGCAAAAGCAAATTCAGATTTATTGCGATGTACTTTTAAGGGATGAGAGGGGATAAATTTATTTTGGCATGGCTTTTTTGATTTGTTGTTCGAGAAGGGTGGAAAGAGGGGGTAAATAAGAAAGAAAAAAATTTGTTAGGGGGGGGGGGCGTTAGGTATAAACAAAATAAAAAAAAATTTTGTAGGATAGGGCAGAGTAGAGTAGGTGAGGTTAGGAAAGGGTAAGGTAATAAATAAAAAAACATTTTTTTTTCTGTTTTTGAAAATGGTTTGTCAAGCTAAAACTAGGTAACATAATGTATAATATATGACTTGACACTATATTAGCTAATCAAAAAAGTCTTGTCGTTTTTCACCATTCAATTCAGTACAAATTAACGACAAAACTTTTTTTTTCAAGGTAATAAGATTATAAAAACACTTTACTATTATGTTGTTTAAATAATTCTGTGCTCCTCACTCCAAAAGTTTTCTTCAAGGCACAGAATTATTTGAATAACCTAATAAAAAGCTTATTTTAAACAACAAAACTAAATTTGTTTATAGTCAAAAAACGTATTTTTAGAAGTATAATATAAGTTAATTGGGTTGTAGCTAGAACTTGTTTTTTATGGCTCTACGTTGACATAAAGTGTAGGTGTTTACCTCGACTGGAACGTTCCACTTTTATTTTTTGTTTATATGAAATTACATTTTTTTGAAATTGGTGCTCAGTTGGATACTGAAAAAGTTTTTAGAAGAGGACCGGAAAAGCATGCTTAAAATAAGGTGAGGTAAGGTTAAAAAGGGTGGGTGGCTTTTTAGAGGATGTTGGAGGGGGGGGAGGGGGGGGAAGGACCTTTATTGAATTTTTCTTAACTCTAAAGGTATTTCATGTTCATATGAGTTAAAACTTTTTAAAATTTTACAATTAGATTACAAAACTTTAAAGTTATAGAAGATTAGGTAACAAAACTTTCCAATCAAATATATTCCTCCTTGTAATACTATGATGTTTGTTTTAAATTTGTATTTATTAAGTTTTTCAAATAATTCTGTGCCCCCTAATTTCAAAAATTTTCATTAAAAGGGAGCACATAATTACGTGAACTACCTAATAAACAACCCCCTAATATGTGGCAAACCTTGGACTCGGTGAAGTAAACAATGTTTACCGTTCCCTTTCGTTGAAAGGTTACACTCAGCGTGAATCAGCGTGACAAATGATGCCTTTTCCGCTTAGATTAAACTTTAATGGACGAGGGTGGTGTTCGGACGGCGCCCCGCCAACGTTCCAAGTCCTATGCGCGCACCCTGAAATCGCTTTTTTCTCCGCCGAATCAGAAGAAAAAACAGCCGAACAGGCGTCTGACTTCACGGTGTAAGTTCTTCTTTTTATGTGGGTTTTGTCGCTTTTTTAACCTTGAGAAGGGAGGGGGTGGGGTGGGGAGACGGGCAGAAAGGAGGGGTGTGAAGACAGGCAGAAGGGAGGGGTAGGGGGACGAAAAAAGAAAAAGTAATGGGACGAACAAAAGGGAGGGGTAGAGAGATGAAAGAAACAGAGGGGTGAGGAGACGAACAAAAGGTGGGGTGGGGGACAAACAAAAAGGGAGGGGTGCGGGGACGAACGAGAGGCCGGGGTGGGGACAGTCGGAGCAGCAAAAGAAACCGTTTCGATTTTGATTATTATTGCGGTTTTTGCCCTAACGCAACCATCATGTTGAACGAACACGGTAAGTCGTGGGGTTAGGCTAGGGTTAATAATGTGTTCGCTATATCATGTAAGCTTAAACGTATGTAGAGGAGTTATTGTAAGCATAAAATTAAAATAGGTAGGCTTAAGATTAAGCTTAACCATACTTTGTTTTGAAGTTTTTAAACCACGTTTTTGAAGCCTTAAGGCCTATTACAAGTCTAAAATTAAAGACAAAATAAGATTTTAGATAGATTATAGCAATGTAAACGCAATAGGGTTACTGTTCTAAGTAATAGGATTACTGTTGTAGGATTACCCTCTAGGTAAAAGTACAAAATGAATGCGTACTTTGTTTATTGTAAATAAAGTAAGGGTCATTCAGACCGGTTTGATCAAGAAATTTCGGTTTTTCGATTATGTTTTGCTATTGTCTGTTGTAAACTCTTCAATTACTGCTTATAACATTCTTGTTTTACATGTAAAAAAAAGAAAACTAGTCAAAGATAATATTGAAAAATATGTGTTTTATATATTTTGTATATTGAAGCATAGCAAAATGACTATTTGCTTCATCTGTGTATACAAAGGCATGACTTTTACGTTTCATATTACTATAATAATATAATAACAAAAAGACCGTTTTGAATTATGATTTATAAAAATTGAAAATAATGATTATAGAAAACTTAAGACTCTCAAAAACATATGTAGCTTTGAATTTTCAAAAACAATTTTAAAATGCTTTAGAAAATTGATATGTAAGAGATGATTTGGCTCATTTATATTGTAGAATAAAAAGGTCAAAATCAAACCTTTGTATACCAGCTTTACCTTAATTTTATGAAATGAAATTTCAGCAATTTAGCCGAGTTCTTTATGAAGAGTTTTTTTGGTCTTCAAAGGCTTATGAATTTAAAACCAAAGCATAAAAGCAGCTTTTGTTTGCTGGCAAATTAGCATTTTGAAGCGTTTTATTAGCCAAATTATCTTTTCAAAAATCATCTAAAAATAACTACACTACTTTGATAAACAACAGAGTAATTATCAAATTGCAAGGCTTAAATTACTATCGAAACTTTGAACTACAGTAGGACTCTTGTATGCTGAAAATGCTATTAAACCGACAAATTTGAAATTTTTGAGAGATCTGTTGTACAAAAGTTTTACTGCACAATGACAATTTTACCTTACCACAGTCAAACCTTTTTAGTGTGACACACAAGAGATTGGTTCAAAGTGTTATTATAACGAGAATGTCACACTTTTCAGGTAGTTATTGATAGGCATTCTATTAGAAACGTCGGTCAGAAAGCTGCCATTATAAATAAAATGTTATTCAGTGAAACCTCTATATAACGAATTGTCAGGGGAATTAAAATTCGTTCGTTATGAAGAGGTTTTGTTATAGAGAGGTCTAACATGCACTGTTTAATGATAGCCGGAGATTCAAAAGTTGTTAATTATACAGGGGTTTCGTTATATAGAGGTTCCTTATACGGAGGTTCCACTGTACTATGGTCATACTAAAAAGATTTTACTCTACTGTAAAACCCTCTTTTTACTTAATAACAGAACTGTACCTAAATGACTATCATTGTCATTGTTTTCCAATCAACTCTTAACTATGTTACTTCCCCAAAGTCTAATGAAAAACGTTTATCTCGGAGTCGCTTGTGGCCTAAAAACCCGAAAATATAAAACAAAAACATGTCGTGCTTCTTGTTTTTTATTTTGCTGTTACCCATTTTCGATTTGTGTCTACCACAAGGGCCCTCCATTATAACTTTAATGATTAGTTTTGTGATTAGAATTGGGATTTAGTCTAGTCAGACTGTTTCAAGGAAGATATCTAGGAATATTAAACAAACATTGGGACTAATTGTAGCTAGTGTCATATTTATTATTAATCGTCATGAGCGCGTCGCCTAAGAAAGTGGCTAGCATTACTTTTACCAGGAAACGTAAGTTACATTTTTGGATCACTGAGGGTACTGCAATGTACTGGGGATACTGTGATGTATTTTTTTCTACAGTACAATTACATGTTTAAAATACTGTAATTTCTCTTTACGTTTTAGGTCGTATAAAAAGAAATGAGCTATACTTTTTATAGAAATATAGAGTTTAGTGGCTTAATATTTTTGACACTGTTTAATAAATCACTTGTGGCCGGTAAAGCAACTTTTTTTTAAATAGTAAACTATAAGATTGTTTAAATAATTCTGTGCTCACAAACTTCTTTGAACACCTAATATCTTTATTAACTGTGAGTACATAGTAGGTTATAATAAGTCTTGTCGCTTATCAACGTTCTGTTTAAAAACGACAAAACTTTTTTTAGTTTTTAGTATACTCAATGTTATAAAACAATCTTTTGAAACTACTTATCTCAAGGGTTTTAACCCTTTTTGGATTGTTTATTTAATGTCGTTTATTGTTATTTTCATAACAAATCTGTCTGCACCTTTTTCCTACACTTGGTTAAATAAAAAGTGTAATATAATACATTTGTTGTTTTAAAAATTATACTTCAAACATTGAGAACTTTAAGCTTCATCTATGTAACGCTTTAGTGATATCTTTATTTGGAAATACTCTATCAGCAAGTCAAGGCAAGGCAAGGCAAGGCAAGGCAAGGCAAGGCAAATATCTTACACACCTTCCATATTTTCTTTTCTTTTTGTCTACAAAACATTTATCATATACGCCATTGTTTAGCCTTTGTTTATCTATATTTTTTGGTTTGTTTTCAAACTTTTTTCTAACGAGTTGAAAGGTAAGGAAGACGTCAACAAATTGTTTTCTCTGATCAATCAGTCAAGAAAAAACGAGAAAAAAGTCTTTGAAACCCTTGTTTTAATGGGATTTCAAGGTGAAATTGTATTTCTCTTCTAATTAGAAGTTGCAACATTACAATGCACTTTTAACGGCGATGTCACAGTGTGTAATATGAAGTTGGGGTTGATCGATTTTTGATTTTTAATTGAGTTTCTAAAAATAGCGCTTTCCCTACCCTACCATACCCTACAATAACAAGATCCTACTTTATCATAAATAGAATCTAAAATGGTACAGCAGTGTTAAATAACGTACTGTTAGTTATTTTTAAGATTCTTAAAGTTAATGATTGTACACGTCATTTCCCCTGAAGGCCACTTGAAATAAACAAACATTACAGAGCTCTTTAATTGTGACTCACAATTGTTTTTCTCTACATACTTTTCTACTGATTCACAAAACATTTTCGAAATTGTAACGCTACTTATAAACAGTGTAAAAGGCTGTTATTTCTTTAATGTTTCAGAAAATTTAAGACTTTTAAAGATATTGTAGGCTTATTTTAACTATCTTGCTTTGAGTTTTTCAGGGCAAACAAGCTTGTTTTAATCTTTCTTTGGCTCGGCCCAAAGAAATCCCCGCCCAGTCTTAAGCCCATTTCAAAATACCTTCTCTTAACCTCACTTTAATCTTTTATTACTCACTGTAAGACCTTAAAAACTAAAAAAAAGCTTAGAATGAGTAATAAAACCGAACTTACTCGAACTGTTTTTGAATATTTAAGGGTGGTCACTTTGTTTTGTCGCTGTTATAATTGCGTTCACTTTCTTTGTTTTTTCTTGTAAAATTAGGTTTTTAGTCCAGTCTAAACGTTTTTAGTCTGTTTTGTAAGAGAGGGATATTGGAATTGACCCCTACTGTAACATAAATTGTTTTTTGTTTTTGTGGGTGTTAATTCCGATTTTTTTTGATACTGTATTTTACAAAATGAGGAAAAGAAAGTTGATCGGGGCCGCGCTGACACATCTAGGTTCGGGAACCAAGGCCCAAATCAAGGTTTCAAGTTCCAGCTTATGTCCTACAACGAAAGATTTGATTTTTTATGAATATATGTGTCAGGCCGGATCAAAACAAATTTTAAAGAAGCCGGCCTGAAAATTAGGGCCCAGCCTAGCTTTCTACGTAGCTTTTAAAACATAAAATTATAAAAAATGGTACTTTATACTTTTTGAATGCCCTTTTAAACATGATTGATAGATCAAACAACCAAAATTGTAATGTGTTTGTAATTACAAAGTCATTGCAAATTATCGTCAAGTTTTTATAACAATTTTGGCAATAAAAGTTAAGCGATCTCTATAGTTTCGATTAAAAATGGTTTCCTATCCAATTTTTGTTTCAAAAACCATTTTTAGTCCTTCTGAAGTTTGATCACAATATTTATTTGTACTCTTTTTACAATGGTTATTATAGATATTAGGTTTTTACTGTTAAATATTGAGTATTGTCTATAAACATGTACGCAACACTTGTCTCATTCTAAGCGGTTAAAACGTATAATGTCGGGCGACCAAAATGCGACAAAAATATTATTTTATGCAAATAAGCTGACAATCCTCTTATACGATTATGTTTTTAATACTAAATCGAATTGCAGTATCAATTTACATTGAAAAACTATTTGAAATTGCGATTGGGACTGTCTTACCTTGATGTTGATAGACCATAAAATATTTTTTACCCTGCCTTACCCTACGTTGTCTTGCCTTATTCTACTCTATCCTACCTTACCATAACTTACTTTACTCTAGATCTATCTACTTTATTCAACCCTGCCCTACTCTCCCTCACATCAAAGCCTTACAAAAATCACTTTTTCTTTTTTTAAACAAAGCACACGCCAAAACCTACAACTTTTTGTCCTTGAGATGACGTCAAATGCCAATCTTTATGACAACGTTCACTCGTCCTTTGAATTCTTTCGTTTTTTTTTGTTTTATTATAGGTAAAGGGCGTCTAGTAAACAATCTATCGTATCTAAAAGAGCGTATCGTAAAAACTTTTTGCTTTTATTATTATTGCGTCATCATGACTTAATTTTTTACTTTTTTGATTTAGGTTACTCTTTAATTTAAAGAAAATTCATCAAGGTTTTTAACTTTTCCTTACCTTATGCTAGGTTAGATGGTTATAGGTTATATATATAATAAGTTTTGTGTTTGGTATGGCATTAACTATACAATGTAAAACTAATGTTTAGTTTCATTTTTTCTTTAAAATCTAAATTTGTTGTGCAAAAAAAGACATTTTGCAGTATAATGTGACTTTTTGTTACTCTTTATGTCTCTTTTAACCTTGCCGCCAAAGTAAATGTCAAGGAAAAGACAATAAAGTAAATACTCACCGCTATGTTGAGCTCTTACTACACAGTTGCGAGATATAATAGGTTTGTTTGATAGTAATAGAGAGCAAGACAATGTCATAGATAGTTGTGTCTTTCTTTTCAAAGAACGATAAGGGACGTTTGAGAGACAAAATGAGGCTAAAAGGAACGAGAGAGACGCTAGAGAAAAAAGTGGGAAGAGAGACATGAGTTAGAGAGTCAGAGAAGCGAGAAACACTCCCAGACGGGCATGTAACTTGTTTGTTGTGTGTTTCTAAACATTCGGAATAAAGTTTTCTTAAAGGGCCGCTCTCTCTTCCACGATCAAACCTCAAAACCAGAAACGAAAGTGATTGTACACAAAAGGTTTATTTTGATAAAACGCTTGCTAAAGGGGTTAGGAGAATTGATGAGCGTAGCACTTTTTGCAGCTTCATATTGGGAATGACATTCCTTATTTCAAGTTTATTTTGTTTTTTTATTGAGTAAATTTGATCTTTTGTAGTACATCGAAACGTCTTTAGTATGAATTTCATTAGTATGGCACCTTGTTTATAATGTCAACTTTCTAACCACTCTTTGTAAAGTGACGTTGTTCAAATAATTCTGTGCTCCCAACTCCTAAAATTTTTTTGAAGCATTATGGTTTGATAACCTACTGCTTGTAGAATTGTAAAAGGGCCAGGCTTAGTGAATCCTTTTCCAAGTCTGTTTGCTAGTTATAAGACTTTACCTGCAAAAAACATCTATTGTATCACCAATTTAATGCTATCTACTACACTGTAATTCAAAATATTCAAAATAATTTTTTTTGCTCTATAAGCCCTTAGTTTTTGCTTCTACCTCTCAAGTCATCTGAATCACTGTTTTGTGTAAAACATGTCGATCAATTTTGCGGCCGATTGGCTCTTTCCGTAGGCATTGTCTGCACTTTCCTCACAGATTAATAGAGGCTTGTTTTATATCCGACTGCCATAGATCAACGACTTTAAACTCGCATCAAAGAGGAACAATATAAACGCGATTTGGCTTTGAATTCGCATATTTTTTGTTTAACAAGGAGGTCTTTTTGATAGGCGATTTAGCCGAATTGCATTTTATAAAAAAAATTAAATTAATTTTAATTTTTCTTTAATTTTTGAAAAAATGCATTTTTAAATTTTTAGCTTAAGGCATTTTAGACGAAAAATTGGCCAAAATCGCAATTATAAAAAGTTTTTAAAACTCGAAGCCAAAGGCATTTTGAAGAAAAGCTCAGCTTAGATCGCTGTTTAGAAAAAGCTTGGCTAAATTGCGGCTAGGGAAAGTGAAAGCCCGGTCGAATCAAAAGCTAGGGGAGGCCTGGCCGGATTGAAAACTAGAGAAAACCCGGTCAAATCGCATTTTTGATTCGCTAAAAAAAGTTTAAAAGTTTGAAAAGCCTTGTGCTTCGAAAGTGTTGCACTAGATCTGATTTCACTCCTCACGTAACCCACTTTTGTTTACTCAACTTTTTAATTTAAAAGCGCAAAATCAAGCCTTTGGGGTGGGGTAAACATTGTACTTTGTTAGAAACATACTCGTAGATGAGTACATGGCTAAATATTGACAGTCTTTTTATTGTCAGTCCGGTTCTGATCTGCGTTAGTAAGTTTGGTTTTTGTTACTGATATAGGGTGATCTTGAGGTTATTGTGTCTTTTGAGGTGTATTCGTCTTCTTTTTGAGATTTTTCTTGTATTTTCACGGACTTTTGGAGCTTTGTTAGGTATGTAAATAGTCTTTTTAGAGCTTTTCCGACACTAAAATGGTTCTTTTGAAGTTTTTTGTATTAAAGTAATTTCTTTGGAGCTTTTTTTCTATTGCAAGTGGTCTGTTTAGATCTTGTGTTGAGTTTTTTTTGGTAATTTATAGGTATCGGTGCTATTTTTTTTTGTTTTTTTAAGATAAATTTATCTTGTTTTTGGTGTCTTTTATGCTTTTAATGGTCTTTTTGGAGCTTTGTAGATGTTAATATGAAGATTATCGCACTTTTTTGGTCTTGTTTGTCTTTTTCTACTGATATTTTTAACTCCAGTGCAATACCCACGTAAGATAGTCTAAAAACCAAATTTCTCTCCAAAATCTTCAGCTTTCTTCAGGCAAAAAGTATGGTTTGTTGTAATTACGAAGCTGTTTGACTCATCCCCAAACCACTTTTACGATTTTTCATTTCGGATATTTGTATGACAGTTTCGATGAATTACTTCTAATTAACGCCCAAAACTTTACGATTCGAAAAAAAACCTTTTTGCGAAGGTCGGCGTAGGTGCTGGAGGGCAAACAAATGATAATGACTTTATTGATGAGTAATGTTTCCGAGGTTATTGCTTTGGTTGCCGCAGGGTGTGGAGAGGGTCTTGGAATGCGGGGTTGGAAGTTTATGGGCCGAAAATGATTTTCATTTTAGTTTTTATGAGTAATTATCAGATTGTTCAAATAATTCTGTGCTCCCTCTTAAAGTAATTTTTTGGAATGAAGAGGCTCAGAATTATTTGAACAACCTATTATTAAAATACTTATCTATTTATTAGGTTGTTCACGTAATTATGTGCTCCCTAACTTTAAATATTCGCTTTGAGAGAAGGCACAAAATTAAGTAAACATGCTGTATAAGATACTATGTAGACTTAAAAATTGGACTTGACAGTATGCATTATATAGTACTTGACAGTATATAGTAAAGTCTTATCAAAACCATAAGATATAACAGTATGAGTAAATAGAGAGTACAGAGAAGAAAAGAAGAATAAGGCGATGGCAGTGATAAGGCTGGCCGGAAAAGGGTGTAGATGATAAGACGTTTCCTGTTTGTGAAAATTTAAATTTTTGTCGATTAGAACCAATTTTGGAGCAGTCCTGAGAGGGGGCCTACTAAGCTCGGCCTGGTTTCTTAATTCTGCTTTGGAGTTAATGTATTACACGTAGTTTTTAAATATGTGGCCTGAGGCATTTTTATTTTATTTGGTAATGCTTTATACAGCTTTAGGTCGGATAATGTCATCAAAACTTTTTTTTAAATTGTAGTAACAATGTGATATATTACTATGTCTACAGTCCTTACGTTTTTCACCACTCAAAGCAATACAAAATAGCGTCAAGACTTTTTCATTTTGACTGTAAATACAGTACAAAAACATTTTTTGGTCAAGAATAAGCTTGGCATAATATCATCAAGGCAAGATTATTGTCATTAGCTAAGGTTAATATCTACCTTTTACCCCAGAACATTACAATCCAAACCCTAACTTGAATGTCACAAAGCTCCCGTCATGTCATTGTCATTTTACTGCATTATTTATTACGTATTTCCTGAAAGCAAAGTTTTAGCCACTAAATATCCGAAAAGTATTGGAAATGGTTTTGCTCTATATGTTTTAATCCCAGTAGACACAATGACAGATTCGATGTCGACGGGAAACAGATTTTGAAACGTTTCGAATTCGTTTTTGACAAATAACTTTCCGTTTTGGTATAATTGCCATTTTGATACTGGGGAGATGCAAAAAATGGCTGAAATTTTTACAAATTTGGGTTGGAAGTTGCTTTGTCATCAAGTTCTTTATATTGTACATGACTTTTGAGGACGTTTTTTGATGAAAAAAGGCATTTATAGTATTATATCAATCTTACTTTAAGCTTTTCAAGACCTTATAGTATCTAAAAATTCATCGTAGATTACAAATATTGCCTCACCAATAGCTGTATCTGCTACAATATAAAAAAAAGTCTATTTTCTCCCAATTCTCCCATGATTCACAGCTTTTTGGTTACTATTTGTCTCTGTTAACCTCGTGAAACGTCTTCTTGGACTTGCTCGTCCGTTAACAGCAAATAATGTAATGTTGTTTGGAGCTCGAATGGGGCGGAGTCGCGTGCTCAAATTGAATAAAATTTGCGCTTTTTGAGCGAGAAAAAAGTCGAGAGTGCTTTCGGTAAACAGCCGGGGGGGGATTTCTTCTTTTTTTTAAATTTATTTTTTTGTTTTGAACTTTATTTTATTATTATTGACAAGGCGTTTGATCTTTAAAACTTGATTTTTGACGTTTAAGTTGGATTAAATGACATTTTGAGGAGTTAACTTAGATTTGATGTAGTTTTGATGATTTAATTTAGATCTTATGAGCATTTAATAATTTTTTTCTTTTCAATATGACTTTTTTTAAATTTCGATCATTTTAGCCGAACCCGAAAATCTCGACAAGTACAAGAGATACGAACAAATGGCTGCCGAATCAAGCTATGTAAGTTTAAACTAAATTTTAAAAAAATTTTTATAAAAATTATTATCTGACTGTCACTCCCTCCCTTCTTCCTCCTCTTCTTTAATATTTTCTTCAAAAACGTTGAAACTCCTTCAAGTTTAAAAACAGGAAAGGATAGGGCACGGGGAATATTTTGAGATTTATTGCTTTGCCTTCTATTAGGTTGTTCAAGTAATTCTGTGCCCCCTTGCAAAGCAACTCTCTGGATTTATAGGACACAGAATTATTTGTACAACCTAATACAAGGCATTTACATCTTATGCCTATCTTTATGATTTGTACTGACCGTGCTGGAGTAGTACAAGTCATAAAAAATACCCCTTTTTTATCATACCTTGATTTCTTGCCGTACCCTTGTCTTTCATGACCTACTCTGCTTCTGAATACTTTTTTATACATATGATCATCTACATATTTTCACAATAATTTATCCAATTTCAGCCAATTCCATACCGCAGCAAGCTGACCGAGCCCTTCGAGCCAGGACAAACCCTGATCGTGAAGGGAAAGACCGTCGAAGACTCAGTCCGCTTCACCGTCTCTCTCCACACCGCTACCGCCGACTTCAGCGGCAACGATGTGCCACTTCACATCAGTGTGAGATTCGATGAGGGCAAGATTGTGTTCAACACCTTCTCCAAGGGAGAATGGGGTAAGGAAGAGAGAAAGGGAAACCCCTTCAAGAAGGGAGAAGATGTTGATCTCCGTGTTCGTGCCCACGACAACAGATTCACAATCACGGCCAACCAGAAGGAGATCAAGGAGTTTGAACACAGAATCCCATTGTCTTCTGTAACTCACTTCTCCATCGACGGTGATGTTTTCATCAACCACATAAGCTGGAGCGGAAAGTACTATCCAGTACCATACGAGAGCGGAATCCCTGGTGATGGTCTTACTCCTGGTGAGTTTCAAGCTTTAGAAATTACTCTTGTATAAATTTTTAAATAAAAAAATGTCAAGTTTCAAAATTTTTTTAATTTTTTTTAAAACTCAAATTCCAGGCAAGACCCTGCTAATCTACGGAACCCCAGAGAAGAAGGGCAAACGCTTCCACATCAATTTGTTGAAGAAGAATGGCGACATCGCGCTTCACTTCAACCCCCGATTTGATGAGAAGGCCATCGTGCGCAACTCATTGATCAACAACGAATGGGGCAACGAAGAACGTGAAGGCAAGATCGCCTTAGAGAAGGACGTTGGGTTCGATTTGAAGATTGTGAATGAAGAGTACGCCTTCCAGATCTTTGTCAACGAAGAGCGATTCTGTACCTATGCTCATCGCTTGGAGCCTCACGATTTGAATGGCCTTCAAATCGGCGGAGACGTCGAAATCACTGGAATCCAAATCTTCTAGATTTGGTTTAAAGGGATCTGAAGTTGAATCTTGATCTAGATTCTTGATTTTCAAAAACATTATATCTTTTTTACATTTTTCGTTCAGCTCACATTTTAAATCTACTACAATATCGAGAAGAATACAAAAATTGTACTAGATCTTCTATAAATTCTATAATGAGTAGTGTAAAAGCTCCTAACAAACTACTCTTATCCATTTCTAACGCTTTTCATACTAAATTGTTTGGACTCTCTCCTCCCAAACAAGAACCGCTTCAGTACTATATTGTACTAAAGTCTAACAGCTTGTACTCACAGTCAAACTAAGCAAACATTCATATGTTCTACTGATTTTCGATTGTGAAAATCGTTGAAATTAAGGAAGAAATCACACCAAAACAATGAGAAAATTCCAAAAAAAAGAAAAAACCTTATAACTGGGACAACAAGTGGCCTCTTCTTCGTACTGTAACTTTTTCTCTAATTACTGTAACTTTTCTCTAATTACTGAAAATTAACATTTTTCAAGTTACAGTACTTTTTCATAGTATAAAGTATCTTTTTAAACCGTAACTTCAATTTATAGTAAGCTAGAACTGTAAAATTTAAGAAGAACCCACTAGATGGATAACATAATTTGTCGATTGGTCTTGTTTAAGAAGCGAAGGATTAAGTCTGAAGAGCTAAGCACCTGCCTTCTGTATTCAAATCTATTGTAATCAACCAGAAATATCAACCACCGTCTTAGTTTTCGTATTGCAACATGCTTTTGTAATCGTTTCTACGTTTCAAATTGTAAAGTTTTACGAACAAAAATAAAATTTATGTAGTGTTAGTTGGCAGTTTCTTTGAAATTAAAAAAATAAGTACTGGGTTGGGAAGATTTTTTTTTATTTTTTTTTAAATTTCTACTGAAAAAAAAAGTGAAAACAAAGTTAAATGTGATCATACTGCTAATAACAAAATCTGTTTTAATGTACAGTTCACCTTCTACCTGTAGACAAAAGGCAAGAGGGATCTTTAAAATACTAACCAATATTTAAGAATTCGTTTCGAAGCCTAAGCTGAGACCCTGGGGCTTCATGTTTTGGTCCGGCCTTCGATCTCACACGTTCTGGCCCAGTCTCTTTCGAAATTGGCACAACCCGGCTCGACTCCAGACAGGGCCTATTGACCCCTTTCAGGTCTACCCACCATTCAATTCCCCTGAGCTGCCTACTCGGCTCCATTAAAAACCTCAAATTCAAAAGATTCCTATACTGTAACATAAAACCTTTTTTGCATTATAAATAGAAATTTATACAGTAATTTTTAAGCGACATTATACTAATTTTTAGCAACTTCTAGGTTAAAAAGCAGCTCCGGCAGATTGAGTTCTTTAAAGTCGGTAGTGTCAGCAGCTACTGATTCAAAATCCGTATTTTTGGTCTGAAAGCAAACTGTTAGTTAGTGTTTAAAAAAACAGCTACTTCTATCAATTTCACTTTTAAAAACGATTAACAACATTAAAAATTCTTAAAAAAGTAAAATTTTACAAAAAGTTATAGTAAATGGCAAAACAGTTTAAAATTTCAATGTAAAATTATTCAAAATTCAAAAAACGGCTCAAAAGTAAACAGAACCCTTCAGAATGACCACTATTTTCTATAAGATTGTAAACAATAACTCACCCTCCACATATAGTACAAGTAGTGCAAATACGCCACCATTACAGTCATAACACTTAACAAAACAAACGCTCCAAATATCCTGGAATCCGGGAACAATATCACCAAAACATCCTTGCATAACGAGAAGAACTGACATATGGCAGTGTGAACTCCAAACACGGTCAATCGTTCCGTTTCGAGCACGTTTTCTTGCATTAGCTGAGTTATAGACAAGTCAGCTATCCATACTCCAACTCGAGCTATTGTAACTCCAAAGAAGAAGAGGAATATACTGTACATTGGGTGACCGTTAACTTTGAAGGTGCTCCAGTCTACTCCAGACAGGAATTCGGAAGTTTCAATGACTTCTGTGCCATTTATGACTGGTTTTGCAGCACGTTCAATAGCGAAGGTTGAACGGAAATTGGCTAGCCATTCCTTAAGTTGGCATTGTTAGTTTAAGTATGAACTGTATAGACATGAGCTCGGGAGCAGGACTTTTCGGGTAGGACGTTTCGGGTATTGGTCTTTTCGGGTAAGGGCTTTGCGGGTAATGGATATTTCGGGCAATGGTAATTTCGGGTAGGGATTGTTCGGGTAGCTACTTTTCGGGTTATCGACATGAGCTCTAACTCAATATTATCAGAAAAAAGACTATCATTATTACCAAACTACATCGTTATGACATTTTACATACCGTTGTAGAAAAAGAGCTCCAATACTCATTAGGTGTAAACAAAGATCCTGCAGCAAACAATGAAAATACACAAAATACATTCGAAATTTGTTGTATCTGAAAACAAACGTTACTATTACACTTTGTGCTCGTTTTCTGGGTCCTACGGCCTTGCTTTAACCCACGGCCCTCAAGCCCACATGTAACGGCTCTGCCCAGAGCCGGACTAAACCGAAGCCGGGTTTAGCGGACCCCCCTTCAAGTCTGATAAAACCATAAAAGTCCTTACAGTCATTCCAACCAATCCAGTTTTTCGTAACCCAATCTTCTGTTCCATTTGAGTGTAGACAATAGCACCAATAATACCAAGTAAACTAGCTGCTCCTTTGAAAAGACCTAACATATCATCAGGCAAACCATTGGCTTTACCATAGCTTATTGGAATCTAAAAAACGGTATCAAACTTAAGATAACGGCTAGACACGTTAACAAGACCTTACACAAGCTACAGGATCAGTTAGAAACCTGAAGTCATCTCTTAAAATATTTTCAAAAATAGCTTGGTTAGAAGGCTAAAATTTTAAAGTTGCAGTATAAAAAGCCATAGAATCGAAATAAAAATATAATAAATAGTTTTTAATTCAGCTAGTAAACGTTCAATATTTAAAATCCTACCCCATCAAACCCGAGCACAGTAAAATACATCAAAGCAAGTCCAATCGCAGCTGGATAGATTGACTGTTTCCAAAAGATTCGACCAACATCTTTAAACCAACTCGATTCGACCTCATTATGGCCTACGGCTAACTTCAATAACTCTTTCTCTTCTTCTTGACGACGCTTTTGCATTGATGGGGCTAAATACCATTAGATACAATCAGAATTAAATAAGTTACATAATATAGTACAATATAAAAGTTATTGTAAAAATACAACTTTGTTGAGTAAAATACGGCTATGACGGAATAGTAGTATTAGCGCTTTTGACAGGCGCGTCCGTTTCAAACAAGTCCGGATGAAAAAAAATGTTAAACCGGACAGGAAAAATCTCAATCTGGTCCAGATTGAATTAGACCGATCCAAAAATTTTTCATTTTCATGTGGGACCGGACATGAGTCATAGGCGGAACGGTCCGGCAAAACACTGGCTACTACATTAAAAAAATAAAGAACCCTTTTGGTCCGGCCACGAAAATGTTAAAGGAAACAACAAAATCATGATAGAATAACCAATTTTAGCAAGTAAAACACCATAAACACCTATAATCAAACTTTAAACTCTTACTTCTTTTGTGTTTAGCTCGCAATTCAGGCACATTATCGTATATTATGATGAACATTTGTCGCTCCACAAACCATGAGACAACGTTACATAGTATAAATGCTATTGATGCATTGATGTACCCAATACTCACCAACATATAGGCACTTAATGGCGGAGTAATGACAGCGGTAACATGGCTTATTATAGTCAACGTCGCGTTCTTACCCAAAAATAGTAATTTGGTTGATTAGTTAGTATTAAAATTGTCAGTAAACTTTAAAATGTATTTACAAAAAAAATATTTTATTTTGGTATATTTATATGAATATAGTGTTATACTTACAAGACAAAGCATCAGTTCCCTCCTTCTCAGTCATAACCACAATCCAATCTTTTGTAAATGCCATTTCTTCGCCTTCTGAAGCACATTTTGATACAGCCCCAAACAGAATCGATAGTACTAGACATGCAATATATAAAGAAGGATGATCATCTACTATTAACATACATGTTATCAGCAAAGAAGCTGATAGTGTTACTGCTAAGTTGTTCAACGCTAGTACTGACAGTGTAGCTGAAAATCATGAATTCTTCAAAAGGTCCACCTACTTTATATTAGGTTGTTCAAATAATTCTGTGCTCCTCTCAAAGCAAATTTTCAAAGTTGGGTAACACAGAATTATGTGAACCACCTAATATTATTTAAATTTGTCATTATAGGATTGATATGTAAAGATATGATTGTGAAATAGATACTATATTTTACATAAATACATCACCTGATAGCCTATAAAGTAAAAATACCGTAACATACCATAAATTCTCGAATGCTTGTTCATCCATCCTCCGATGAATGCACTAGCCATCATTTGCAATGTATTTTCTACCAGCTGACTTACGCCAATCAGCCGTAGACTACCAAGATGTTCAAGCATAAAAATCATCGCAAAAGCCCATAACTGGTCGTTGAAACATGACAAGAAATAAGAAAAGTACAGTAACTTAAACGATGTTGAAGGACTAAAGGAGTGGGTTAATATTTATTTTGTAAGCTTGTATTTGAGGGTTATAATTTGTAAAAAATGCCTAAACTATAATATAATTGCTTTGAAAAAAAATCCACTATGACATTCACCATACCTTACTACTGTAATTAAAGCGCTTTTAAAAACAAGTTCTTACCAAACTCTAGCTTTACAACCATAAAAAGCTTTTAAAATTTCACAGTACTCAAAAGTCATTACAGTATGAATATACACATATAGAGAAAATAAGTCAATAAAAGAGTGCCTTCCACCAGCTTAATTGACAAAGCCTACTTTTAGTTTTTAAGTTTAAAGAAACATAAACAATTTGTGAGTAATTAAAATTTCTAAAACCGTACGAGTCCGCGAAACTTTTGCTCTTTAATCCCTTAGGCAAAATATAACTGTTTACTACTTAAAACTGACATTTTCAAACGTTTTTGTAGACAAAAAAGTAAGTTTATATTAAAGATGTAGAAAAAAAAACTTCATTGTAGCTAAACAAAGTCGCATTTAGTAAATCCGTGCACGGCATTACTTAATACGGCAATAAATACAGTACGAAAACCCTCTTAAAATCATTTTTAAAGTTTAAAAGCAAGTAAAAATGAAAAAAAAACTTACTGCAGCTGTTTGGTCATAATTCATTTAATTATTAGACAATTAGATATCAAATTATTGGAATTCGGGAGTTAATGATAAGAATTAGATGGAAAGAAAAAAGAAAGTCACGTCGTTCATCGAAGCGCTGAATTCAGTGGTCATCATCGCCACAGCTGTTTCATAACAAGATATTTGACAAATTATTTTACACTTAACAAACCTCTTGCACCTTGTTATTGTTTTTTTAAATTTACAATAATTTTGTTTTGAGTTATAGTCTTTTAAAGTCAAAGTACAATAAGTATATGACTTTTAAATAAAAGCTTAATTCGTACCTAGTTTTTTGATTAGAAATGAGCAAAGGGCCGGGCCTGAAATCTAGGTCCGGCCCGCGGGCCGGGCTTGAAAATTGGGCCCGGGCCCGAAAAAAAAATTTTAAAATTTTTTATTTTAATTCCCGTTTATGTTTTTCGATTTTATTGGATTCTATGATCCATAAATGACCTAAAAAAACAATTTAAAGCCAAATTTCCGTTTAGTTTTTAAGTTTTCAAATTTTTTAAAACGGGCCGGGCCGAGAAATTTTCTGATCGGGCCGGGCCTGACCAAAATCAAAAACGGGCCGGGCCTAAAATTTAGGCCCGACCCGCGGGCCGGGCTTGAAAATTGGGCCCGGCCCGTTGCTCATGTCTATTTTTGATAAAACTTTGATTTTATACATAGATTTGTCATACCACCTTCTCTATAGTTTGAAACATTACCTATCCCGTTAGCTTTTAAATTTTTATTGTTGTATGCAAATTTAACAAGATGTTAAAACGAAACAAACGATAAGCAGAGATTGGATTGGCGTTGATAACAAAATATGGTGTAGACCTATTTACTATTGAGGAACAAATCTAATTTTATGTTTTTCGGTATAATCTCTTAGTTCGACTGCTTTCAGTTTCAGGTTTTCTTCTCCTTCCTTTATCTTTTCTTCCAACTGAAACATTCCATTATCAGTAACTGTACATCAAAGTACTTTTTATTTTATAAAAGTTAAGCTTATGTTTTTAAAAATTAATTTAACTATACATTTTCTTGACCCCGATGATAATTATTGACATAAAAAATTTAAAGTAAAAGTTCATTTTAAAAATATATAAACGATACCTCAACAATCACTTCCTTCAACTTCTTTTCCATCGATGGACCGTCGTATTCTAACAAAGCATCAACACATCTGTAGTAGAACTTTCTGCTTGTGTTGTCCCATCGTCCTAACGCTGCCAGAACACTTCTAAACATGTAAATATTAGCTATTAAAGCCAAACAAAGCTTTATAAAGTTTAAAAAAGCAAGTACTTAAGATCCTTACATGTAAACAAATAAAAAACGCTAAAGAATACATTTTTACAAAGTATGAAACTCTTCATTAGCACAAATGATGCATAATGCCGTTTTTACACCTCTCATACCACAAAACCATCCAAAACCAAAGATAATGTCATTTTCCACCTAAAATCAAAAAAAAGCTACAAAACTTACTTCACCTCACGCAGTTCGTGTGTGTATCTTCTGATTTCAGCAAGAATGACCTGTTGGTTCTCTCTCAACACCTTGAAGCCTTCCACAATTTTTTGCTGTTCTTTGGGAGGTAGATTCGCAGCCATCGCACCTATAATAACATATGTTTTAGTTCTAATGAAAGCAAAAATTCATTTGGAAATATTTTTTTACCCAAAAAACCTAAAGTCTAGAGCCAAAATGGCATAAAATTGCCACAAAATAAAAATTTTAATCTAAAATCTGTCTCGAATAAATCAGAAATTGAGACAGAAGACCAAGAATTGATTTCGCTGCGAGAGCAAAAGCGGTTCATCGTATAAAGTTTCCCCGGAAAAAATAGGCGGTAAAATTGTAGAGCACGCTGCGACCGACCATTTCGAAAGAGTTTCTAGCAGAAGGTGGTGAAGGCATATTATTATAGGTAATACTTGCGTTGGCTTATCGATAAATTTTTGCGGAACATCTTTTATGTGCCCATTTGAAAAGTTTTGTTTCTTTGGGTTTTGTTGATGATTTAGAAATCTTTATCGTTTATATTTCTATAAAAAGGCTTTGAGTACTACTGAACTTTATTCGTGATATTTTGTGAATATTTTTTCGATATTGCTTATAGTTTTGCCTATTTATACTTATATTGTTATAGATTGATAACTACAATGGCTGACCCAACTGTGAATGCCGAAAGACTCCTTCAGAGGTTCGAAGACACTCTGAAGACGTTTACCGAACATTATCTTACCCTTCAAAAGACGGTCATAACCTCCCATGCTCAAATGGATGCTAAAATAGTAAGTTATATTGTTCATGGGTATATATTTTGTTTTTAGGCTAGAATTGAACAAAGCTTGAGTCAGTTGAACATTGAAGGAAAGTCTCAAACCGCATCAATGGTAAGTAACTATTCTGGAAGTTTCATATATTTTAAATTTGTCAAAGATATTGAGGACAATTATTTTCTATAACTTTTTTATCAAGTAGTAGAATACAGAAAATTTTAGTGTTTAGAGCAACTTTGTATAGGTATCGAGCATATTAACACGTTTTAAAATAACTAATTATTGTTTTATGAAGAAAGTTAATGTTAATTTACAGAATGGTGTTCAAAGATCTGTATGTGATAGTCATGAACGTGAAGTTACTCGACTGGTTGGTCTGTTGGAGACGGTTTTGCAAACGCAAATGAAGAATCAAACGATCCAGGCTCAAGCTGCTGCTCAGCAACAGTCTATTTTTGGTCTCTTGAATAAGTAAGTTAATATTTTAACTTTTTTAGGTAACATCGTACTTAAATTATCATTATAATCTTTTTCTTATTGGATTATGCTTAGATTTTTATGTTTTTAACAATTTTTAAACGTTAAGTTACTTTCAGCTTGAGCAACCAGAATGCCATGGCCAGTATGCCAATGATGGCTCCTCAAATGCAACAACCTGGATATCAAGCCGCTGCTTCAGCTGCTCAATTGCCAATGGCTTCTATTCAAAATCGTCCAGCTCAGCCACAGCAACCAATCTTCCAGCAGGCCGTGCAACAACCTGTGTCTCAATCTTTCGCTGCTCCTAAGGTTGAAAAGCCAGCTCAGCCTATTTTCCAAGCTCCACAACAAGTACCTGCTGCTGTACCTGTATCGGCTATTAAGCAGGAGCCAAAGCCAATCCCAGCACCAGCTGTTTCTAAGCCAACGCCGGCTCAACAACCAGCAGCACCAAAGCCAACTGGAGGATTTGGAGATCAATTCAACAAGAAGGCAGGTGAATGGGACTGCAAAGGATGTTACGTGAGAAATGCAGCTGACAAGACAGTCTGCCCATGCTGTAACTTACCTAAGGATGCTGCTCCAGGCGACAAACCAGCTGCCCCAGCCTTTAAACCCTCTTCTTTCACTGCTCCAGCAGTCTCGAACGCTGCTTCTGGATTTTCATTTGGATTGGCCAAACCTGCCACTACGGCTGCGACGACCCCAGCCGCTGCTAAGCCATCTACTGACGCTGCTACACCGACGACAACTCCAGCAACAGCCACCCCAACTTCTACTCCCAAGCCAGCAGGCTCGGTCTTTGGTGGAGGAATCAACTCGTCTCAGAATACTTCAAGCAGCTTCTCGTTCAAGCCATTTGCTACTCCTTCTAGTGCTAACCAGAGCCAGTCTAGTACTACCGACAGCCCAAAGCCTTCCTTGTTTGGTGGCAATACAGGTGGATTGACATTTGGAAGCGTAAGTCAAAATACTTCTGGAACATCGTTCTTGGCTGGAAAAGACAACTCATTCTCGTTCCAGGTAGGGAATAGAGAGAAAAACTTTTTGCTTAGACATTTTAGGTTTATATTCAATTTTCCTTACTAAACTAGTCATGTTATGGCTACTCATAATGTTATTTTGTTTCAGGTTGATCCAAGGAGATTCGCTGTGTTTCCTCCTCGGGCTAATGAAGGTAATGAGGAAGCGAACGAAGACGAGCCAGAAGCATTTCAACCTGATGATTCTCAATTTAAAAAGCAACACTTTGCTCTGCCTGAAATTGTGGAAGTGAAGACTGGTGAGGAAGACGAGGATGTTTTATTCAATTCGAGAGCTAAGCTTTACCGATTCGATCCTCAAACCAAGGAAGTCAAGGAACGAGGAGTTGGTGACATTCGTTTGCTGAAGAACCGCAAATCTGGAGTCGTACGATGTGTGATGAGAAGAGAACAAGTGCTGAAGTTGTGTGCCAATTTCGCTATCAAGGGGATCACCGTGGATTACAAGAAGGGACGATCAGATACGTTGGTATGGAGCTGTAACGACTTTTCAGAGGTCGATGAGAAACCGGATGGCGAGTGCGTGGTGCTGATCTGCCGCTTCAAGGAGGACACAGATGCTACTAACTTCAAGAAACTGGTGGAGGAGAACCAATAAATCAATATTTAATCTATCGTCTAATATTGTCATGTTTATTATAAATTTGAGAAATAATTATTTCCGATTAATTTTTGAGTATTGTCATTAACTATGAATACTTATAGGTGTTTATGAGATTAAATAAATTAGTTTTCTGATTCGAATTTGTCCTTTTTTGTTTTTTATGATCATATTTATCTATAAATATTATTTTGGAGTGTAAAGATATTAGGTTTTGTGTTTAATTTGAGATATGTATATTATTTATAGAGCATTAAGCTGGAAACATATTTGTGCTGTGCAGTATGAAGTCAAAAACATGAAATGTGAACCTGTTTGATCACAATGTCACTCGTTACATCAAAATGCAACGAATACGAGGTCAGGCGCTTGGAATGTATGAAGATTTCACTGTTTTTTACAAGTCGAGTTATGTAAAACGTTGCTGAACAAACACAAATTGACGTATGTTTGTGAACTGGTACAATGTTTGTACGTCTGTTGGTTTGCAACCTTTTTAAGGAACATCCAGCTACCGTTTGTTGTTCAATTTAACAATGAAAATGTTATTGTTAACCTTTGTGGTTGGATGTGGTAATTTTTTTTTGTTTTTTGCTGTTGTTTTACTTGTTTAAAATAAAAAAGGAATTTATCGGCCTTATATTATGATAATCAGAAATAAATTTGCTGTAAACCTGAGGTGTAACTAACAGCAGTTTATAATAAATAAAAAATTTTAGTGGCAGCACAAACTGCGTTCCCGGAATTGCCTGAAGAACATCAGGTATCAGCCGAAGTTCATGAAGCTGTTGATGGTGATGTTAGGACTCCGGTGATTAGGCTATCTAAACCAGCTGAATGGATCAAAGAGATCAAGGATGAAATCAAGAGAGCTTTTGGAGACAGTGGTATGTTTAATTTGAGTAAATTTACTATGTTTTAAAACGTTAATTATGACTAAATTAAGAATTATAACGAATCTTTACTTATATTCATCGATTTTTTACTATTTATTAATTACAATTAATATTATTGTAAACATTAATACTATTAAATCTATATTTAATACCTAAAACATATAAAAACTGTTTTTCAGACGAATCTTCTGACGAAGGCTACCCTTATGTTCACCATGTTCCAGAAAGAGAGCCATTCCGTAAAGAAGAGCCGGCTAAACCAACTGTAAAGCCAGTTCACAAACCAGTTGAAACTCACTTCACACAATCTGTTCATCAACAAGTAAAGCACAATCCAGTAGCCAAGCACGATGATGAACAAGTTTTCCACATTTTACCCTTTAATGGTCCAGCTAAGAAGCCACAAGTTGAAGTACATAACGGTGTCTCAGAAGGTTCTGTTCGTAATGAACTTCCAAAGAAGGACAACTCTGTGCACCATGAACAGCCAAAGGAGGACACTTTTCAGCACCATGGACTGCCAAAGAAGCCAGAAGCTTCTACCGACAGTCCAGTTAATCACAGTGTTTCTAAAAAGCCAGAATCGCCAGAACACCGTATCCCAGCTCTTCCCCCTCATATTATACAGAACCCATTTGTCGTTGTTAAACCAATTGGGGCTTCTGATGAGCCTTCTCGTCCACGTCCATTCGTTGTTGTTCATCCGATCAACAGTGGAGAACATCAAGCTCCATTCGGCTTTAATCCATTCGCTTCTAAACCAGTAGCTCCTTTCCACGTTAACCCAGAAGCTCTTTCTCACGGTCATCCAGAAGGCTTCTTCCACGCTAACCCACAAGCTCACAGTGACGATGATCTTCACTGTGTCTGTAAACCAAAGGTTGCCCATGGTCAGCCTTTGAGCTTCTTCACCAACTTGGACTGCACCTGTACTAGAAATGGTGAACATGTTGAGAATGTCCATCATGAAGACAAGAACGGCGAATTCAGAAACGCCTTTAAAGGCTGGCTTCACAGAGCAGAGGGAATGTCAAAGAAGCATGTTGAAGAACTGAAGAAGAAGTTTGATTTCGGAGGCAAATTTGACGAAAAAGATGGTCGAGATGGATTCCCAGAGCACCATGAGTTCCCTGAACACCATGGATTCCCAGAGCACCATGAATCTCCAGAACACCATGGTTTCCCAGAGCATCGTGGCTTACCAGAACATCACGGTAAGATTCTACGCAAGTAGCTAGCAAAAAGTTTTTAATAATTATAATTTTAGAATCTAAATTCTGAAGTGTAAAAATTCAAAATCTTTTTAATTTTAACCAATGTGTTATTTTCAGAACACCAAGAAAGCTGCCAAGACCCATCTCATCATCATGACATTCATAACAATCCTCATGACAAGAAGTGGAAGCACAGTTTTGAATCTGATGAATGGTCTGGAGAACACAAAGCTAGTCATCACGAAGAACATCGTCATGAAGATGAATATCATCATGAAAACAAGCACGCCCAAAAGGAACATGAACATAGTCACGACGAGCATCACAAAAAGCACGATGACAAAAAGGAAAATGGAGAAGATGTAGGACATAGTCATGAAAAGAAACATGGTGATAAGAAGCATCATGAAGAGAAGAAACACCACGAGGATGAATCGGAGGAGAGTCATGAAAAGAAGCACGGTAAACATGAAGAAAAGGAACATGATAAGAAGAAGCATGATGAATTGAAGCACAAAAAGGAAGAAGAACACAATAAAGAACAGAAACATCATGAAGCTGAAGAAAAGAAGCATGAACAAAAGCACGACGATAAGAAGGTTGAGCATGAAGAACATGAAAAGAAGCATGAGGAGCACAAGAAAGAACATGAAGAAAAGAAGGAAGAACATAAAGAACACAAAAAAGAACATGAAGAACACAAGAAAGAACATGAAGAAAAGAAGGAAGAACCCAAAGAACATCACCGTCCCAGTCCACGTGGTCCACCAGCTTCTCGACGACCATTCCATCCAAGAGGCCATTCTTCATCCAAACCAAGCGTAGAACAACCAGTCAACGTGACTGCTGCCCCAGAAACCGAAGAACGACCAACTAGTGTCATTGTTCGTGTATTGAAGTAAATATTGTTGGAGTTGTAACTTGAGTAAATACAAATTATTTTCATTGTAAACTTGGAGGTAATTAGTAATTACCGTATAGTAAGCTAGAGTAAAGTATGAAAAAGTAAGTTAAAGATAGTGAAAGTAAGGTAAAAAATGTTAAAATAGAGTAGAGTCTGTATACTATGTAATTGGCTCAATATAATCTAAAAAGAAGATTTTAAAGATTTGTTACTGTAAAGCTTACAGTATCCACGACACAACCTATATACCACCAAAAACGTTAAAAATTTACTTTGTCCTCTGTTGAATTACTAAACATCTTTGTGTCGGCGTATCTCTTTGAAATATAAAAAATTGTTCAAAAAAGAGAAAAGTTACTTTGTTTTTTAAATCTTTGGCTAATAGCTGATATATACGACATTGTAAAAATAGAAGCTGAAATCTTCATATTCTCAAGATTTAAATAAAAATTGAAGTTACTCATTGTGGTATCTTCTCTATAGTATGAGCTTCAAACTCCTTTTACATACCAACAACAAACGATTGTCCACCGATTCCCACAAACCAACTAATTTTCTACCGAATGTAAAATTATGATTACGCAACGATTCTTTGAACTGGCACTGGTTAGAGATCTCAATATATCAATAAGATCCACCGGCACTATTTACCGCAAGTTATCGGCAGTTAATATACTCTCTTTGATGTAGTATAGAAGCTTAATTACTTTGATCTTTCGAAACTGATACATTCCAAGAATCCGACGCTTTCTGGGCATATAAATTCGGTTTTGTTGGAATTGTTTCAGTATGTCTTTCAAGGATGAATGAGATAGGTGATATGAGATTTGTATTTTTTTTAAATATTAAAGTTTTCATTCTAGATCAACTGTTATAGCTACTTTATACATATAATTTTGTGGTAAAAAAAGTCAACCAAGAAATTTTGAAAAGCTTTTGTGAAATAATAAAGTTTTATCGTTCTGAAACGTTCATATATAATAAAAATTGGCGACAAGACTTTATTAGAGTCTTTATATTATTACCGTTTGTTGTAAAAAATTAAATATTGTTGTTATCTTGTATTACTATTACTATTACTATATGTTTTGTTATTATTGAAGCAAGGGCAACAGAACGAGCTGGTGCAAAAATAAAATAAATGTTTGTATACTAATTAGTTGTATATTTTTAGATTTAAATTACATCTTCAAACCCAAAACTCCTTGAAAACATGAGAGCTACCAAGTTTTTCACCAGTGTTTTCAGAAGAGAGCAAACTAAAAAAGTAAGTTTACAATACTACTTAAAGTTTAAAGCACTATTTAAGATTAAAAATTTCTAAAACAAAATTTTTAAAAATTTTCTATTTTTCAAAAATTATTATCAAATTTTAGTTAACTTCTAAACTTATTTCATCGTAAGTCACTGTGAATGAAGCTAAAGCCGAAGAAGAAGCCAACGACAACCGAACTGAACTCAACCCATCCCCAACCTATTTTGGAGCGTCTACAGTAGGATTCGAGGACGATTCAGAATCGAGCATGGAAGGCTTTGTCACATGTGTTAAGGACGATGACTCCAGTGATGGTGAAGAAACTGTAGTCGTTGGTGGAGTACAAAAAAACCCTTCTTCTAGATCAGTTGACTATGGAAATACCGAAGTTGACAAAGCCCAAGTGTTCAATTCAAGCCACAACACGACCTTGCAGGACAAAGTGGTGTATTTGAGCAGAGCTGTGGACTACACCAGAGGAAGGAAAGATGTAAATTGGTTTTTTAAAATTATTTGTTGCGACAATGAGTATTGTGATAAAGGTGTGATATTTTAGCCTATGAGGGAGAGGGGAAAAGAGTAAAAATATATTTTGGGATATAGTATAGTATTTTTTGAACATAAAAAACAAAAAAAACATGGAGGGGGGGGGAGGACTTAGCTTAAAAAAAAATTTTGGGTAGAGAAAACCTTTAAAAATTTTTTGTTTTCGTTAATTTTAAAACAAAATAACTCACCCAATACTAAATGAGAGTATATTGTATAACTTAATATAAAACAGTAGTATCTGTTTCAATGTTATTCCCACCGCCTAACCTTTCTCACTCTGTAAATCTGTTGGTGTTTCCCTCGTAGCCATCTTATAGACTGAAGTTATAAAACCCTCCTTAAGAAGTTTGTGGCGCAACACTGGTGATATCTTGTGGTAAATAGGACTGTAATAACATTTTCTAAGGCTTATGCCATGTTTTTGTTATAACATATTGTTTGACCAGCCTCTTTTTACCAAACTTGACTCAGTGGATAGTAACCAGTGCCAGTGTCAGCTAACTTTGCGACGTTTTCTGTTAGCAATCGTTGAGCTAAAAGTTTTTCATTGTTTTTATACAAATTCAGTCTTATATTTCGTATTATATTGTTGTTAATAGATGACTAAAATGTCGGCAATAAGCACGTTGGTAAGATACTACTTATGCCCAGTCCGTCCTACTATTCTTAATGTATCTTTTTTTTAAAAACTTGAGATATTTTTTTGTTTATGAAAAAATAGTGCTAAATTGAAAAAAAATACATTTTAAAAACATAATTTAGATAAAGTAACTAATATTATTTATTTTCAGTACTACAAAGTTCAAATTTATGGCTTGAAGAGTGAATTGAGAAAGGAAAAGGAGAAGAATGAGAAGCTGAACGCCAAGTACGCCGAGTTGAAGAAAAACTACGATAAATTGGAGGTAGGTTTATGAACTTATTACTAAATAGCGTTTTACATTGTACTAATTATTCAGCCTACAGTTAGTATAAAATATGCTTTTAATAATTTATAATAAAATAATGAAATTTAATTGAAAAAATAATATTTTTGAAGTCTGAACTAGCAACTTTCGTAAAAAAATGTCTCGGTATTAGACCTGGCAATCGGGCCCGGCCCGTGTCATTTTTTCTTTGGTTAAGCTTAGCCCGGCCCATAGAAAGCCCGCCCCGTCTACCACGCGTAAAACTTGTTTTGTAAATAAAAAAAATTTCTCCGCGTCGACGGAGAAAATCGGCGAAGGCTGTAACTCCGCTCAAACTCAATTATTTTTTACCGAACAAAGACTGGGGTTTAAATCGGCGGAGAAAGTCGGCGAAGGTCATATCTCTGTCAATTTTTAACATATTTTCTCTAAAAAATCGGAAATGTTTTTTTTGAATTTGTAGCTAGGTATACTCCATAGTTTTTATATTTTTTATTGACAATCTGTCTTTTTCAGAAAATGTGTAAAGTAATGCTAAAAAACGAAAAATCAACAAAATCATTAAAAAAGAAGACTTCAAAACCGTCATCAGACAAGAAAAGTTCAGATTCTGAACACTACAGCAATCTACCGGCATCCACCCCCAAACAACAAGCTAAAGTTGCCAAGAAGACCAATAAACGCGACGATGAAATTATCAAACGACAACAAGAACAGGCAAGAAAGGCATTTGAATTGCACAAAAAGCGGGTTGCAGAGTGCAAACAGAAAACAGTAAGAAATGTTAAAGGATCGCAATCCTTTAATGTCATCTACGACAATGAATACATTCTTCATGAAATGCCTGTTTTTGATGGTCAACGCACACCTCGACTCTACAAAAACATAAGAAATGTGAATGCAGCCGAAAGACACCAAAATCGAGCTATGGACGAAGCACAGTACTCACAAGAAAGGCAACTATTTCAACCAATAAACTACAATACTCCACGTGCAGTAAAACCAGCTGATGGTGTTCTGGCCAACCAGTATGTCCACCTTGCCGACTATGATTCATCATCGAGTGAAAGCTACATCAACTCAAGCCGACCCGAAGAAAATAACGTCACTTTTGTTGAACCTGAATGCCCAGTGTATTCAGACGAAAAGCTTTTCTACAGTGCTAAGAACGTTTGCTTGGACGGCTCAAATCTACGTTTGGATGAAACCTTTACCGGTCCAGATGGCAATTACAAAGTTGTGCAACTCAAAGACGCTCACCGTGCCTTGCGAACTACATCTGGTGAAAACCGCTCCTTAAAGGCCGTTCCAAATCGTGCCTTTGCAAAAGCAGACATTAACGCATTTCACATGGAAATAAAAATGTTAAGGGCAGCACAGTACGACGCTACATTGGAAGCTACATCTAACGCTGCTTCTACACAACGAGCTTTAAACAAACCTCAAGAACGGCGGGCTCATCGTATACAACTTGGTACGGGAAGCTACAGTAATTTTTCTGAGAACAGTGATTACGTTCAAAGCAACATTAACGACACAGTACGATATCAAAAAAATAAATCGTATCTACAGAACGACACTTTGACCGGACAGCCCACTGAATGTAGCTTTGATAAAGTTTACAACTACTTGAACAACACGCACGACCTTATGAATATAGCCATGTATGAAAGTGGACTGTGCCAAGGCAGCGTGATGCTAAACCCAAGGCTAGAAAACATGATGTCAGCCTGCAGCATCGATGATTTGGAAACCAGTAGAGCTTAGAAGTTTTAGTTAAGATTGTTAACTGTACATATTTTTATTTATTGTAGCTTCTAGTGTTGTATATATGTATATATTTTTATCTACTTTGCTTGTACCAATAAAAGTACTATATTTAGTTACTAACACTGTAATGTAAAAACCCTTATTTCTAATGAGATTTTTAATAATATGTAGTTTTCATAAAAATATTAAAATTGTACCCTATAGCATCAAAAAACACTTGTCGTTCTTCAGTACAAAAGTAAATCTAACTTTGTGACAATAATTTTTCCGTACTAAAGCAAGAATATTTATATACATATAGAAATATTCATCAAAATAGAAAGAAACAATTATTTATTAAACAATAATCGTATGTTACGTGAACATAAAAGCAACGTTATTAGTTAGTTTACAAAAGTTTTGTTCAAAAATGGCAAAAAAAACAGTTTTCTGACGAGTCAGAAGCCTTCTACCGACCGGAGTTGTAGAAACACACGTAGATGGCGTGAATTATACCCGGTATTAAACCTAGAATGAACAGGATAATGTTGATCAGGAAGTGAACTGAGCATCCGGTTTCAATCAGCACGGCCAATGGCTGAAAATTGTAAAATACGTGAAGGTCTAAGTTTGTTAGTGATTACTTTAAAGCAAAAACTTTAAAAAATGATTACAAATTACTGTAATAAATTACAAATCAAAAGTTTTATTTGTAATTAAAAAAATTTTTATTGTTGCTTTAATGAGCTATTGTGTTAATTTCATTCTTTGAAAAGGATGTTGATTCAAAATATTTTGATTTAAAATTCCAATCATATGTTTGGAGACCAAATTTCGTATGACTTAATCATCAAAATGCAAAACCCCAAAGATGACTGATATTTACGTTTTTTTATTATAAATGACGTTATAAAACTAGTTTTTATGAACCTAAAAGGCTATGTGGCTTTCAAATAGTATACTTTTAATACCTGAGGTTAGGTTTTTATGGTGAATAATAAATTTTTAAATACTGACGTTCTATAAATGGTAATGCTTCTGGGACTATTTTTTCAATAGTACCAAAAATATATATTATAAACAGCACCAAAAGCCTTATAACTGTAACCAGGGCCGGGCGGGGACTTTTGGTCTGGGGGCAGGGGTCCGAAAAATCGGCACAGGTAGCTAGCTACCTGTGCCGATTTTTTGCGAAAATTTTTTTTCCGAAAATCCACAGGGGGAGACCACGTTCAAATTTTTTCGAAAATTTTTTTTGGGGGGGGGGAGTACCCCCCCCCCGTCCCCCCCCCTCGCGCCTGGCCCTGACTGTAACTAAAAATAATCCTGCGCCCCCTAACTCAAAAAATTTCCTTTGAGGCGAGGCACAAAATTATTTGAAGAACCTAATAACTTGTTTAATTTTCCCTTTCGAATGTTTTTGTTTTTCAAAAATTGTCTAAAAAGTTATTTTACAGGTATAAAAGCACAAATGGTCACAAAAGTACGAGTCGCTTCACTATATTTTACAGTGTTTTTATGTCAGCAAATTTATGCAGTTACCACGACAACTTAATAACTGATTTCCTGTTTATCTTTTTTTTTGTATTTTTAAAGGGTTTGAACTGTCTGTCCATCTAAGATTGAACTTTATTTTTCATGGCTAGAAATCTCGTTTTTAGAAGAAAAACCTTAGTTTTTAAAAACTGCCTTTATACGTAAATATTTAAGCTAAGCAATCAAAATGATAGTCAGAAGTAAGCTAAAAGTTTAAGTTTTAAATTAATAATTAGCTAACAATTTAAAATAATTTAAAAAATTATAATTGAAATTTAATTTTAAAATTGCCTTTTTCAAATTTTTAATTCTAAAACTCCAGTTTAAAGGCTAAAGACCAGTTTCGGTCTTTTCCAGCTGTCCAAATTTGACATATTTGTTCCATAGAAAGCCCTCAGGCCAAAGTCACGCGCTTTTCCCTCTCCCAGTAAACCCTTAATTTGAAAACAATCCATAAACACCCAACAATACCACCAAAACTTAAAACTGCCATTTACAGTAATCTTTTTGAAACTAAATTGTAATACAGTAATGTAAATGTGACTTACTGGAAGTAGAATACACAAAATCAAGAGCAAGCAGCGACACATTTCGGAATAACTGAAATAAGAAAGAAAGGAATCGAAATGAGGAAAAAATCCCTCGCGTCGCGGCTGGCTGATAAAAAGGCAACGGGGGGAGGGGGGAGAGGGACAAGGCAAGGCCCAAGAAAGAAAGATCGCCCAGTTTTACATAAGCCGCGGTTTTGGTTAGGGAATAATATGAAGGACAAGCGACAATAACAACATGGTGAAGTAGTTCGACAATTTTTTAAAAATCAAGTAGAACGTATAACAAATAGCTCGAGGAAATAAAGTGGAACTTATGTATAACGATTCGCTTGGGGCTTCTAAATTTGTTCGTTATAAAGTAGTTTTGGTATACAAAAGTTACACTGTAGTATTCTCTCGTTACAATCATTAATTATAATGATAAGGGAGCTTATAGCCAACAGTTCACTTAATAATGTTGGCGCATACTATCTCTAAAATAAATTTATGAAGCAAAACATTTACTATTGTCAACCAAAATGCACTACATTCCATATATACGGCACTGTAAATCGACTATTAGATTGTTCAAATAGTTCTATGCCTTCTAACCTATCAAATTTGCTTTGAAAGGGGGCACAGAATGATTTGAACAACCTAGTATAAACTAACCGGACTAAAACCAACTATATTATAGTCAGAACCATCATAACAACATTTTTATCACCCCTTTTTATCACTTGTAAACAATGTCTCAATTTAAAAAAAAAGTGTTTTCCTAATACTAGAGATCATCTTTTATCAGCCTTATTTATATTGTAAGCTTTTGGAAAAATAGATTAAAGTTAGTCATATATACTCATCAATACACAGTCATAGACCAGACGTTTGTTTTCTATCAAACGATGGAATTTTTTGAATTACAAAAATTATTTAAAAAAATTTTTTTTAAAGTTGCTTATGACGAGATTGAAATAAATATGATATAGATAATAAAAATTATTTACATAAATATGATTTTGAAAAGTAGGTAAACTCAAGCAAATTCTTAAATTTTGGTTTGTTTTTCAAAATTGCTCTCAAAAAACAACTGTAATATAAGAAGAAAGAAAACAAAACGAATGAATACCAAATGTAAATGGCACGTTTTTTGTTCTAAACATAGACAATTTGTGTTCTTGAAACTATGGCAACTACTTTTTTAATTAAACACAATTGTTCATAAAAAGTACATGGGCTGAAAATGCCATTTTGAAAAAAAATTAAAAATAAATTACAAGAGAACAAGCAATGGGGGTTTTAAATTTGTGCGTTATAAAGGAGTTTTGGCTAACCATAGATTTAAAAAACGTCATACGGAAATTTTGTTATACAAAAGTTCCATTGCAGTTGTCTCTTGTTAAAATCTAGTTTACACTGAAACTTCTGTATAACAAACAGCTGTATAGCTGCTGTGTAATACATAGCTGACTCTTGTTGATGTCTAATTCGTTATATGAAACCTCAGTTATATATCAAAAACAACATATTTTGCTACATGAAGCTTACAACACGTATTTTACAATCAAATTTCACTTAAGTCTTCCATAACAAAACTCCTGTACAACGAAAATTTTCAAAACGTCGGGCAACACTAGATAGTGAATGCAAAACCCCTGTATAACAAAACTATTTTATAACAATCAACTTTTGATCCCACGACAAACATTACACAGTACCTTTAAAACTGTCGTATAACAAATAAATTTAAAATCTCTGAGCAATTTGTTATACAGTAGTTCTATTGTATTTACATTTTTTTATCAACCATATATCTAAAATAACCATTTTTATACCAAAAACATCTTATCCACCCGCTAACCTACTATTCTTCATATAGTAGGTTAGTAGGGGTTATAAGGTGTTTTTCTTCCCCTAAAGCAAAATAATATTCAGCCGCTTGCTGTCGCGAATATTTTGGCTTATGTTTACTTCTGCCGAGTGTTTTTTCGAGAAAACAACCGCCACATAAAGCATTAAACATCAAGAGTTTATTCGAGAGAACAAAGAAGTAATAACAATATCAAAGCTCATAATAAGTGTTGTAAAAATGTTAAAATTCAATAATCAATTTGAAAATTATTTTTAAAATTGTAAACCAGTTTTTGAAGCTTTATCACAAAATTGCTAAATAATACAATAAAAAAGTTTAAAAGTAACAAAAAAGTTATGAAAGAGTACCATTAGTACTAAAAGCAAACTAAAAATTTCTAAAGTACAATAATATCAAAAGTGTACCAACAGTACCAAAAGCAATGTCATACAAAAAAAATACCGAAAGCGTACCAAAGGTATCAAAAGCGTACCATAAGTACCAAAAGCATACCAAAGGTACCAAAATCGTACCAAAGGTACCAAAAACAACGTCATACTATAATAATGCTGAAAGTAAATGCCAAGTGATTAACTGTCCTGAGCAATGCCATTATCAAACACCATGGTTGTAGAAGCACACGTATACCGCGTGGAATATACCCGGTATCACCCCCAACAGGGTGAAAAAGATGTTGATGATCAAGTGGATCGAACAGCCGGTTGTCAATAAAACTGCCACTGGCTAAAAATGATTTTTTTTTATTTTTCAATATTTAAAATTAGATTTAAAACTTTTTAAAGCCAAATTTTTAATATTGTACCGAGTAATTAAATCAAAGCTAGAATTCTATTAAGTTGTTGAAATAATTCTGTGCCCCAGTTCAAAGAAAATTTTTAGGGTTAAGGGACGGAGAATTATTTGGACAACCTAATAAAAAAAGAAAGATGGATAAGGACCCGTTCACAAAAAATATTTTTAAAAATTGAAAAGAGTCCATAGTAACAAAATTTTAACAAGCCCATCAGAGAAAAGTGTTGTGACACAAATCCATTTTTAAATCATAAAAGATGACTTACCGGCAAAAGAATACATAAAATTAACATCAACACCCGACACATATTGAAAATATCTGAAATCACTTTAAATTAGTATTGAATCATCGTTTTTCAAGGACGTTTTGTGGCCCTTTAAACCTGTGTTACACGGATAATAATATTCGTCAGATAAATATTGAAAAACACAAAAATTTCAAAAAATAGTTATTATAATGCACTTTTAATATATAGAAACAAACAACATCCAAAAGTAAGGATTATAAAACCCAAATTTTGATAAAATTTAAACAAAAAAACGCAAAAAAACATTATTTCTTGAGCAGGCCAGAGAAGAACCGGGCATAATAAAAAAAGTTATTCTACCTATGTTATACTTTCACCATTTCCCATCGTAACATATAAATTAAAAAAAAATTTTTTTTTAAAATTAAATTAAAACTAATCGTTCAAATAAAGCCGTCACTTCCTCTATCATTGCACTCAGAAAATCAAAAGTTAATTGTCGCAAAACAATCAAGATTAGAAATTCAACAAAACTGTCTGATTATCACCAATTGTAATGTTTGATTTTTGGAAATGTATCAGTGTGTTGTTAATAATATTTTAGGAGTTAGGTTAATTAACATTACCAACGATTTTAAAAGATATGTTAATCACAATGTTGTTATGAACATTTGATATGCAAAAGTAGGCTTAAGTGGAATATTAATAGGGTTTTAGGGTGCAAAAACAATGTCATATTCTCCGTTACAAAGCTTTTGAAAATTTTTAATAATATTCTTGTTGGGTAGGGCTGAGCGTTGTAGGGGTGGGAGGGGTAAGAAAAAAGAGGGAATTAAAGCCCCCCCCCCCCACCACTTGCATAAAAAATAAAATTATCCTTCCGGCCGTCAAAAGAGACAAATATCCCTATTTTTCCAAATTTTTCATATTTACAGTTATTTTCAAAGCAAAAAAAACAAAAAACGCCAAATCACAAAAGCCCGTATCCCCCGTTTCAATAGTCGGAAGCGACAAAAGCAACAAACAGTGCAAAAGCGTTGTAATAAACAACTTAAATCCCCTTTCCCAGCCAAAAAAACTCTCGTAAAACAAAGTAGCAACAGTTTAAAGTTTACCTTGCTTTGACAATCCTTCGATTCGATTACTTTTCACAAACGTAAAAATTGTACAAAAGTTCGCACTCAACTGCCACTCTAACTACTTGCTCCACTTAAAAGTTGAGAGTTGGCTACATTTTAAATGCTTTTATTGAGTTTTAACTGAAGTAATGTCTTAAAATTATAAGTAATACATAAAATAGTAATGGTAAATGTAAAGAATAATGTGAACGTGTCCCGCTACTTTTGGTTCAACCTATTACTTTAAGATTTTTCTAAAATTTGTGAAAAAGTCGTTATAACTTGATTAGTTTACAAGCTACAACTGTCAAACTAATTACAAGTACTCTTCAGCTTATTTTGATTCTCAGCTGTGAAGTTTAGATTTTTAAAGCCTAAATTAAAAAAGTTATGAATTAATGAAACAGGTACCCAACATCATACTTTTTTGACTAAAAATTACTTTTTTTTGCTAAAAATCAGTAAAAAAAGAAAAAAATGAAACTGTGGTCCCCTAAAATGACTTATCATACCCCAAATTTTGATCTCAATACAATAACCCATTTATCAAAACCGTTCATTCCAACTTCACATATTCAAACTTTTAGGTAACAAAACAGTAAAACTCTAAATAACAAACCTTTTATATTAGAAATTTTTTATATCGAAACTTTTCAATCAAACCCTTATTTCTTTAAATTCGAAATATTATTCAAAATAATAAAAAGAACACCGGATATTTGTTGATTCAGGCTTTCAAAAGATAAAAACGATAAATATTTTGAAAGAAAACGACGTCAACAAGGCTGGGAACAGAGTGAGTCACGCACGTTAGCTCTAATTATTCTTACTTTTACGTTCCCGAACATTACTTTGAGGTTACTGGATAAAAATGTAAGTTTGTAGTATAATTTTTAAACGTTTAAGTTGGGGAATATTAGATTATTTGAATTATATTATGAAAACTAACAAGGAAAATCTCTAAATTGCCCGCTCAGAATCAGCTCAAAATTTTTATATAAATTCTTTGTACCACTGATAGTACCCATAAAAAATTTCAGTTTTTTGATTTTTAAAATTGAAATATAAGGTACCATAAATTTTGCATTGTGTCTCAAGTCTTGTTTTGATTTTCCAGATAAGATAAGCTAAAAAATTTAAAAGTGTAGGTGAGATTTAAAGGTTTTCTAATAGTATATCAAACAAAAATGACTGAAAGTCAAAAAGTCAAAGTTATAAGCTTGAAACACAATGCCAATTTAACGGAAAATTTCAAAAACTAATTTTTAAACTCGATTTTCTCGGGATTGGCTGGAAGGTGCGATTTAGTACTTTGTTGAAGAGTTTATATTTACATGATCTTTCTATACGAAAACTTTGAAGTCAACCAGAGCCCGGCAAGCAGGACGGGCACTTTATTTGTAAGTTTAATTGCAAATAAAATAATCAAGATCAAATTGACTAGACAGTCTTGAAATTATAACTAAATTGACTACAATTGTCCGTAACATCATAACACAAAGGCCCTCCTCACTACCTTCCCGGGTGCATAACGTAAAAGAGACCTGCGCAGTCGAGAATAACAACATTGTGTTTGTTCTTTTCAAACAAAAGTAGTCGGTCTCACGTGGAGTTGAACTCTGCTAGATTGACACCGACCAAACATCAAGGATAAATAACGGAGAGTTAATGCGATGACATTGTTATGACAAAGTCAAAGCTTGTTGCATATTTTTGTTTGTGTTTTTGAATTTACAAAAGTTTAAACGTTTGTGTCAATATTTATATTTTATAAGAGTTAAAAACAAGTTTTTATTAACAACCTATACAAATATACACCATTAAGGTCAAGCAGTGTAGTGTTCTGGCCGTTTGTTACTCAACCATAGCTGCATCATTTGTTTATGATGGTGCTCTGTAGCATCCACGGTCCCAAATACTTTTTGAGATTGCACTTTAAATTTGTTGTCAAATATTATAAATAAGGCGTAAAATATGGTGTAGATTTGAATGTTCTAAAATGGAAAATTTATTTTTTTTATATTGCTTGGGCAGGGCAAAAGCAAGGCAAAGGCAGGGCAAAGGCAGGGCAAAGGCAGGGCAAAGGCAGGGCAAAGGCAGGGCAAAGGCAGGGCAAAGGCAGGGCAAAGGCAGGGCAAAGGCAGGGCAAAGGCAGGGCAAAGGCAGGGCAAAGGCAGGGTAAAGGCAGGGCAAAAGCAGGGCAAAGGCAGGGCAAAGGCAGGGCAAATGCTGGGCAAAGGCAGGGCAAAAGCAGGGCAAAAGCAGGGCAAAGGCAGGGCAAAAGCAGGGCAAAGGCAGGGCAAAGGCAGGGCAAAGGCAGAGAAAAAGCAGGGCAAAGGCAGGGCAAAAGCAGGGCAAAAGCAGGGCAAAGGCAGGACAAAAGCAGGGCAAAGGCAGCAGAAACTCGTAATTTTTTAAAATTTTTTTGGAAAAAAATACTTGAAAAACAGCAACAAACTTACGTAATTTCTGTTGATCCACACCATATACCTCATTTTTTCACGTTCTGGATCAATAATAACCCGAAAATAAAAATTTAAAAATAAGAAAGTGTCAAACACTAAAATACGACATACGCACTTTAAAAAATTGGATTTTAAAGTTTTAAAACTTGATGCAAATTCATAGTGAAGATTCAGATGAAAGTTGTGAGCGTTTCTAAAATTGTAATGATTTTTTAAATTTTACGCAGAATTTTGAAATTTTAAAATATTTTTTGTAAAAAAAGACGGAATATGTCATGTAAATATAGTCTTGTCGCTTTTAAACGTAAAACTTTGTTAAAAAGCAACAGAACTGTATAAATCCAAATATTTTGTAAAATACGTTGATTAACGTTTGCTTACCTTTTCAACTTCTTCCTCGTAGCCACAGCCAAACTAAAACACAAAACAACACCAACAGCATCCAAAGCAGCTATCAACATGAACATTTTTGTCATTTTATCACGGTTTGTCGCACTTTCTGCTATACAGTAAAACTTGGCCAATCCCATATTTTCTTCATAGAAGACATAATACGATAGTAAAGCTGAACATATGAATATAAACAGTATCCCAATCGTATTTTCTATTACTCTGTTCTCACTTTTACAGTGACTAAACAGTTGGAAAAAGTAAGAAGAAGCTACTGCAACTGATCCAATGCTAACCACTATTAAAGATGTTATAGTAGGTATGCGGAAGATTAGGCATGTTGATGTTTGTATTGTATAATCACATGCTGTTTCAGCTGTTTGGGTTTTGTACTGGAAGGTAGAGTTTTGTATGATGAGTTTGCAGTTATGAATGCAATATCTTTTTTATTTTTTTTTTTTAATTTTGAATTTTACAATGTTTTTCAGATACGCTTCGTAAAGGTTTTCGTATCTTAAAAAATTAAAAATTGTAAAAATAGCAATTTTTAAACTGAAAAAGAGTAAATAAAATAACTGAATTAAGCCAAAAAAGCGTTATTAAATAAAAAAAACATATCTAAAATAGAATTAGTTTTGTAATTATTTAATATTGTTATTTGATATAAACTTTTACATACTACAAAGATTAATATGTATCATTCAAGACCTGTAAAAAGCTACGGCGCGTATTATTGTTTGGTCCGGTCCGGGCCATGTGGTTCCCTATTTTAAGTCTAACTATGACCAAAAAAACGTTTAAAAATTTTTTTTGAAATTTGGCAAAGATTAAAATAAAAAAAATCACAAGGAAAAGGCATACCGCAGCATCAATATAAACTAAACCCCACTTACCGCAGCATCAATCACAATAGAAGCGCATGAAATGTTGTGGATGAGCATAACCGATACTGATATATAAGTTACCACCTAAAAATACAAAAAATAGAAAACTTTTAGCTCTTACGCTTACAAAACTTTAAAGAAACCTGTGAAAAGACCGGGATCAGATTCTCAAACCGGCCACTTTCTAACGTGTTTTGACCAGCCCGGGTTGGTCCTAATGAGCCCTCTTTTAGTTCTAGCCTGACCTTATTATAAACATATAAACTACAGTGTCACTTTTCTCGCTATACAGGGGTTCCATTGTATTATAGAAATGTCATAACTTGCCTTGTCTAAAGTCCATTCAGATTTTCGTTTTATATCAATTTGTAGAGCTTTTACTAAAAATGCCGTGCCAGTTATCGAAGTGAAAAAGTGAAAAATTTCTGAATTTCGAAAACCAGCATTATGGTAAAGTTCATATGCTATACTGCATGTTACAGTATATGAGTTGTTCATCCTAAAAGAGTAGTTTAAAGTTTTTAAAGTCATGTATATAAATATAAAAGGCAAAAAAGGTATATTATATGGTATATGTATAATTAATCAAAACGCAAAACTCAGTAACTTAGATTTTAGACTATAGAATACAAGACAAGTGTAACACATAAAACGAGGAAATGTTACAAATATTGTACATGTTATATTGTAGTATATAACAAAGCCAACTTGAAGAGTAACAGACGTACAAAAAAGAAGTTATGACCTCAGTAACACAAGAATGGTAAAAGAACGTCCAGAAATGGCGTCAAAATGAATTTTGCCAATTTACGTCCTCACCGTAATGACATTAACAATGTTCATATTAGATTTGCAAATACATCAACACATTTACTACTATATCACAGTAACATGTGTTCACAGAAATTGTATATAGGTCTTAAATGTGACTTTAAATTATACTATAATTTGCAGTTGATGTTTTATAGAACGGTGACTACAAATAAACATAAACTCATAAAACTCAAACTACTATGCCTTAGAGTTACTAAGGTAAAAGACAAAGAAACTTGTCTTCATAATAAGTTTATAAATAAATTTAAATAAAAAACAGTTTTTATATTACATAAGTACAAAAAGCCCCCCCCAGAGCCGATCCGAAAAAATCCACAGGTAGGTAGGTACCTGTACGTGAAAAAACAAAAAAAAATTTTTTGAAAAATCGAGGACCAAAACCAAAGGACCAAAACCCCCCCCCCAGAGAAAAACCGTAGCGACGTCCCTGGTTAGACCTCCCCACTATCACTAATAATACAAAAGATTATTTATAATATATATAGGTTATTGAAAGAAGAGGGCATTATTATAAGGAATTTTTTTATATGGAGGCTCTACTGCATGAACGTACATATTAAAACCTTCCCAGACAAAATCTAGCTCATAAACAGAAGTTACAAAACTGCCTGAGAATGTAGTTTTACTTTGGGTAATGAATACAAAAGTAAACACATACATACAATAGTATTTACTTGTCATAAAGCATAAGTCATTAATTAAAAATGACTAAAGAACGTTACCTATTCTACAAATTTTCGTATTGTTATTGTATTGTGACTTTTAAAAATTAAAAAAAATTATTTAATTTAACGAAAAGAAAAGAATGATAAAAAAAGTCTGTTTAGTAAGTTCTACTTGTTGTTACTACTATGTAAATAGTAGTAAAAACAAGTAGTAAACATATCTTTAGCCCGCTTTTAATTATATTTGTTTACTATAAGTAATAAGTGCAAATAAATCTACGAATTTTATAAAATTGCCATAAAAAGCATTTAAAAACGCATCTACTATTGACTATGTAAACATAAACATCTACACTAGACACTTAATAGCAAGATGCGCAATTATATTGAAGAATACATACACATTGACGTTTACATCTTATTAAAAATACGAGCGTATTAATATTCATATATAAAATTCACAATAATGCACGTGCATGTACACAACCATAAGACACAAGTTCCTTATGTAGCTAAAAATATATTATAATGCTACACAACTGACACCTACATTTTTACACCAAAATTTTGAAAACTACAAATTTAATTCTGTTTAGAGCTTAATTAGCAACCATTGCAAAGGCTAATCATAGAATACAACATTTTTGCTACAGATGTACAGCTATACATTGTACACTACAATAATGTTTTGGCATTAAGAGCTTATGACAACAAATAAACCAATCCCTACATATTGTCCTACATACAATTAAATATATAAAGGATTAGGTTGTTTAAATAATTTTGTACCCCTTACCGCAAAAGTTTGGTTTAGAGGGAGCACAGAATTATTTGGACAACTTACTGTGTATGATAACAAAAGTTTAAAAAATAAAAAAAAATTTTAATGAATAAAAAATAAAATATTTTTTTAAATCACAGAAAATAGAAAACTAAAAAGTTTGTTATTTTTTATACTTTTTACCAACATGCGGTGCTACGTTTTAGTAATAATTACCGTGTCTTCTATTGCTTTCTTATCCTTACAAGCAGAAGAAAAAGAATGTAGAGATGCCTTCAGCTTTAATGTAAGTTTATTGCAAACAAATCATTTTTTTTGTTTTGATTGGAATTTATTGTTAGCTAGTGTTTTGAAATGATCTACACCAATTTATATTTTTCTAGAGCTAAAAATGTTTTTGTTTCCTAAATTTGTCTTAAAAATGTTAACCAACTGCAGCTGCAGTTACAGTTAACTGTTTCAGTACATTTCAAATTCCTGTAGCTTTCTCCACGAAGAAACGTTTTACCATTCAATGGAAAGTCGAGAGATGAACATACTTCATGCGAGTAAGTGCTAATTTTATACAAATACTTTTACACAAAGTTTTTATACACCTACTACAACATGGAAGTTTATCTTAACGTGAACTTTGAAGTACAATAAACGTGTTTTTACTAATGTCAAGTTAAAAGAAGGGTAATATCAGGTTTATTTTTGTAAAATTAACTTTTGTATGTCGTTTGAATGGATATTTTATTAAAATGGGTAATATTGATAAATTTTTTAAGTAAAATACGTCTTACAAATTTCTTATTAATATAATAAATAACTCTTATCAATATTATTTCAAGAAAATAGGTAACATTCATCAATGTTCTTTCAGGAAATCCTTCCGAAACAGACGAAACTCTGGCACCCGCCTTTTTAGGTAACAATTTTACGTGTTTGGCCGAGAATAAGGTCCATGAAAATGCAGAAAGTTATCACAACTTGTTGTACTGCCAGAATATACCAGCCAACTTCTCCTTGCAGCCAGCAGAACAGTTTTGTTTCAAAGTGGCATTCACTTTTGAATCAAAATATTATGACATTGGACATAATGTTCGGTGAGTATAATATTGTTTTTGATTTTATTCTTTGCTTTTCTTCAAGTTTTATTTAGTGTAGTTTTTTCCGTTCAAATACATTGTTTTTTACCCTATTTTCAATATATTATCCATGTTTTTGTTGAGTAAATCTGTTTCTGACATGCTCTTGTTGGTTTACCTTGTTGTAGACCTTATTATCATAAGTATCGTTTAAAAAATTAATTTTTTGTGTTATTTAAAAAAATCTTCAAAGAATTTATTTCCAGTGCTATTGGCTTTGACCTACCAGAATTGTCTTCAGAATCCTTCTACGATTCACGAGTTGACACACGATTTGCCGAAGAATTCAGTTCTCTTCACGTGAGTTCGTTACTTTAACTTATTTTAAGGTTTTAGATGAAAGAAGAAATCATTATAATCAACAAAAACGTTCTTTAATTAATTTTGTTTATAGCGAGACTTAGCTTATTTATTTTAGGAGAATATTATACTCAATATTCTTTGTTGTTATATGAAGGTTGTTTTTAGGGATGCGCAGTTCACTTTGATGTACGGCCAATGTAAGTTTTTACTTTTTTTTATCAATTTTTTAAGGCTTATGGATTATATGTAAAAGTAAAGCTTCTGTGTTCGTAACTAGACATGTAAATAGCTATAAACCTAAACCTTTACTTCCTTATGTTGACTTATTTTCAGGAATAACACCGGGTCATACCTGGACATATTTTCTGGTTCTACAAGTTATGTCAAGGACCATTTTATGGAAAAAGGATTGTACAAAATTGATCATACTGTCAAAAGTCATGTCAGTTTATTTTTTTTTTTATCTTGAGGCGGTCTTTTTAAAATTATTATAGTACTTGAAGATCTTTTTGTTGATTAAAAAATAAAAAATAACTGTAGTAATACCATAAGATTCAAGTTAAAAACTTTTTAGATAACAAGGGACACCAGCCCAGCAGCAATCGATCATTTTTTCTCGCTTTTCCGTCGATTGGACACAAGAAAGCGAAAGTCGCTAAACCCATTCATACCAGATCACCGTCTTCTGACCGACCACCTACACTGTCACTACTCAGATGCCGTCAGAAGTGGAGGATTCAAGGAACTTTGTAGAGTAACTCAACTTATCGTCAATATGGACGCAACGACCGCTTTGAATCGACTGGAAAGAAAGTTTTTTCCACTCAAACTTTTAATTTTGGACCGACCGGATGTGAAGGTGGAGATTGGAGTTGAAGTGACGGACAGAGTGAAAGCACGTCGTATCTTGATTATTTACTGTGATCCGAAACAATTGAGATATTGTGATAGAGAGTTTGCTCATGACATGAGGTTTATTGGCGAAATGGCGGTAGGTTATGGTATGATTGGGCAGGGGTAGAGTTTAATTTAGAGTAGAGGCTGCTTTAGGACGGAGAAGGGTAGGGTAGGGCAGAGTAGGGTGGGGCAAAGTAGAGTGGAGTAAAGTAAAGTAAAATAGCGTTAACTAATGTAGCATTCTTATGGTATTTACATTAATATTTATATTATAGTAGATACTTTACTTTCAGGAAAAAGCCACCGTTGGCTGCTACAGTTTTAGCGCCGAAGCGGAGCCATTCTACGGTAAGGACAGGTTCAGAATGGCCGGTCTAAACCAGAAATGGACATCTCCAGTGAGAGGTTTCGTGAAGGACGACTCAGCCTTCTGCACTTCGTTTGTCTCCAGTTATCGACATTATCATTTGAAAAAGTTCAAGATTCCATTGAAGAGAATGTACTATGGTCTGAGTAACAACGCGAACTATACCATTGGACGCGAGGAGTTTATACGTTCTGTTTTGTAGGTTTTGATAAGGTTTTTGAGTATGAATAGGTCGTTTTTAAAGATTCTCATTGTTTGGAAGGTGAACATAGACTGTAAAGAAAGTTCTTGCTGTTTTTGAGGTTTGGAAGGAAAGTTTTTGTTTTTATTTACCTTGTAAAGAAAGTTACTGCTATTTTTAGTTTGAAAAAAGTAATATTAAACTTTGATGCAAATTTTAATTAAAAATTTTAGTCGAAACATATTGACGCGCCTAAACGATGATATGGCAACTTTTATATACGAAACTAGCATGTCAAGGTCTCCAAAAGGTTGTACGAAGTTTACTGCGTAAGTTCATTTTTAAAATTTTTGAATTTTTCAAATTAAAAAAAGTCCTTTTTGAAAATATGAAAATTTAGAAAATACTGTCATTTTAGACCGATGGGTATAAGTTTTTTCAAAAGACGACGAAAAATAGTGTTTTGTGTTTGTCTGAATACTGATGGAGTACCGTGCAATTCGGAAGAGACTTTGTTTCCATACGTTCACACAATGACTAAACATCCATACGAAGTTTTGAGGAATGATAGAAAGGTTAGGTATTCAATAGCTGGTGTAATATAAAGTAAAGTACATATCTTTTTTTATATTATGTTTAACAAGTTTTGTTAAAGAGTTTTAAATATGTTCTGTGTTGTTGGCCGGGGGGATTCACAAGTTTTTTGTTAAAGAAGAGTTTGTTATACAGGAGTCTAGTGTATGTAATGCGGCATTGTTTAGGAGATTGAAAAATGCATAGGAGAAGACCAAAGAAGAGGAGGTTTGATCGTGAAGCCGAATGATCCGGAGCTACAATTCGACTACTCGATTGACAGTGTTTGTGTTCTTCAAAGAAGCAACAAATACATTGATGTTGTGAATGATAGATTCGGCAGGTTTTTTGGAGCTTTTTATATAAATTATGACGTTATATGTCTCTATTAGGCTGTCAAAGAGTCTTATTGTTTTTTGAATTCTAAAGCAGTGTAATATCGACGCCAATGCGTTGCTACAGAAATTTTTTTGGAATTTGCAATCACTTTCTTTACAAAAATTTTATGTTAATAAATTTTCAGAAGTCTATCGCTACGACGAACGTGATCTGAGGAGAAAACCGGCCGAAAACAAGAAAGACGCGCCCTATGTGGACCAAAACTCTTGGGCCTTCAAGTTTAAGCACGAGCGAATAGCGGACGAAGGGACACGAGCATTGTTCAGTGCGGTCTGCCAACACCAAGACGACATAATCAAAAAAGGATGCAAATGTATGTATATCGCCGCCAAAAACGACATTTTATGTTGTTGTGGCCATAAAGACATGAAAGCGACCATCGAATACATTGACGACAAACCACCGATTCATCTGTCGAATTACTATCAGAATATGGTGCCAGTACTGTATTGAATAAAGGCTTATGTTGAGGGTGTCGTATTTTGTGGTTTATATGTTTTACTGGCCTAACTATATTGTATTATAAAGATCAAACCAATACATAATAACACAAGTTTATAGCTACATATAAACAGAAGTTCCTCAACAGAAGCATCATTCTTCGATGGTTTCGCGTGGAATGTTGACTTCTCCAACATATGCCATTACTGGATGTTGGCCATTGTGAACTGGGACAGGAGAATGGCGTTCCGCCCATTGGTTGTTTCTGCCACACCGTCCATAGTACTTGATGTAGAAGGTGTATTTCTTGTTGTCATAGCCTTTTGGTTTGCATTTGATGTGGAAGCGAAAGTCGTCGTAGACGCGGCGGACTGAGCACATACTGTAAGTTGTAGTGGGTTAGATTGTAATAGCTAAGACATGGTAGGGTAAGGTAGAAGGTGGGTAAGGTAAGGCAAAGTAAGGTATGGCAAGGTACAGTAGGCTAGCGTAGGATAAGCTATAGCATAACTAAATTTACATCTTCACTCATACCTATTCTACCAATAATTTAATAAAAACTTACTTATCAGGGATATTAACGATGCTGCCACCGTCTTTAATCATCAAATCCACGCCACATTCTTTGTTAAGACATGTAGAGCCGTCTTGACATGTAAGGTAGCCATAGAAGTCGATATCTCTTGCACGACGTGCCCAAACTGTACCAAAAAACACGAAAAGCACCAGTAATAATTTCATTGCTCTGGAATACCAACCTATCCGGTTACTTTTGAAGGATTTTGAATGAAAAATCTTTGAAATTTTGCTTTTTTCAAATTTTTATAATTCAAAAAATTAAAAATTTTAATTTCAAAAAATTCCATTTTTAAAAAAAGCTACTGTACGACAAGGTGGTTGTTATGAAGTTGTTCTTCGTCTTTTTGTTGCTTACTGTAGCTACCCGAGCCGATCGTCGTGATGGTCGTGAATTCGAAGAGTACGGTACTATTTTGTGTCCTGGTGCGTCATCGTGCTTGGGGAAGAGGTGTAGCGTGAAGTTTGTGGTCGCACTCGCTGACGACGACTACAGGGACTTGTCTGAGTAAGTTTTATTTTTTAGTTACTGTAGTTAAAAAAAGCTTTGGCTATTGTATTTTACATTTAATAGGTTGTTTAATAAATTCTAGCACTAAATTCAAAAATTTGTTTTGAGAGGGGGCTCAGAATTATTTGAACAACAGATTAAACTATGTTTTGATTACAGAAACAGCTATTCAAATAACGCTTGCTTACTGTAACTTTTGCTATTTCAGAAGCTGCAGCACCTTCAACATATGGCCGGACGGTCGTTATCACATCAGATGCAATGCCAAGTATGACGATTCCAAAGCCTTCTACCTCCAATACATTGGCCATTGTCATCCTCAAGGACAGCCAAGTGAAAGAGAGTACAAGATCCCACCCTATGCTCGAGAGTTCGTATTCGCCGGCGACATTGTTCTCAAGGATCCTGAATAAAGATGTTGTTTTATGTCTTGTATGTGACATTAAGCTTGTATGTATTACAGTCAGTAGAAATATATCATTATATTTTAATTCATTAGTTCCAGTCATTAGCATACAACTCAAAGTACAGTTTGTTCATGACTGCATGATCATTGTTGATTTCATCGGCCGCTACTGATATGACACCGTCTTTAAAGCTTTTCATTTTTCTTTTGACAAAAGCTAATATGATAGGCGTCTGAAAAAGTACTGTACTTTTAGTTGAAGCAGAATAGGTCAAAGTAAGACAAAATGAGGTACGGTAAAGTAAGGCAGAGTAGAGTAGGGTAGGGTAAAGTAGGGTAGGGTAGGGAAGGGTAGGGTAGGGTAGGGTAGGGTAGGGTAGGGTAGGGTAGGGTAGGGTAGGGTAGGGTAGGGTAGGGTAGGGTAGGGTAAGGTAAGGTAAGGTAAGGTAAGGTAAGGTAAGGTAAGGCAGTAACATTAAAATACTTACCCAACCCACGATCCAAATGTAAGAAACAGTAAGGTAAATATACTGTGTATGATTGTAATTGTCATGTATTTTTGCACCAATGTGTATTAGCACAACGGATGACATAAATACTCATTCCGAAGCGATTAATTGTCGCAGGAATTTACTCAAACGAAGATTTTCAGTACTTTGAAACCGTCGAGTTAGTGAATGATGTAGTGATACTTTTCTTGCTTTGTTACTCATTGAATATCGGTTGCAGACTTTTAGAGACCATTTGGGGAGAATTAGATATACCTAGAATTATGACAATATAGGTTGAGTTGAAGTTTATGATAATGAAGGTATGTTAAAGCTTATTTTTAAAATTTTAATCGTACCATTGTGAAATTATTAGTTTGTTCAATTAATTCTGCGCCTCGTTTTAAAGAAAAGTTTCGGGGGGGGTTTTGGGTGCAAGATTAATTAAACAAAAATAAATACGTTAAACTGACAATTAATGAAAATATGACACTTGCAACGCCAAGAAAGCACCCACAGTACTTGGTGAATGTACCTAAAATCAATCGTTTGTCTATAGTTTTTTAAATTTACAATTAAAAAAAAGGTTGTTCAAACAATTCTGCGCCCCTTTCATAGCAAATTTCTGTGTTTAAGGGGCTCAAGTTATTTGAACAACCTTATAACTGGTGCCTTAAATCAATAGAGAAGAGAAGGGTGTTACAGAAGATAAACTTCTTTATAGGTCTACTTGTAGCAAAGGGAAGTTGAGAGAGTAAATATTACAAACAACTTACCTAAATTAGAAACAAGAATACGACAAATAGTGATTGATACTACAACATTACCCATGATTATACACAATGCTACATATGATATTTTTATGCAAAAAATTTTCATAATTTGACACTTTAATAGTAGCGATAAAACGTTCAGTCAACAGGGCTAGTGAGGTGCACATTCGAAGAGATATTCCTGTAGTAACGATATAATACAATTAAATCTCTTTACAATTTTTACTTTACATTTTAATAGGACACTTTAGAAACTAGTCCAAAATTGTCGTTATAACCAGTGTGTCACGATGATGATATACTTTGGGACTTTGTGATAGAAGTTCTAAATGCTACCGAAAAATTACTTTAGTATTACCCTCAATAGTGCGACACTCTCTTTATAATGACAGCTTTGGCCACCCTTGTATATATAAGTAACATACCAATATCAGCGATCCACCACATAACACTGAAAATTGCTGGAAAATAAACTTCCGTCCTATGCCTACTAATATCTACCAATCTTATCACTGATTGACCAAAAGTGGTTAACAAGGTTCCAAAAGGTATCTGTGCCAATAGTATAGCTGTGTTTATTTGTATGTGTCGCGGTCTCAGAGGTTTCCCCAAAGCGACCCGACACTAAATCGATCTTGAAAGTAGACTGGTTTATTCAGTACGCGACCGGGCTTTTATACCGGCCGCTAAACAAGTACAACAAGAGATATGCAAATCAGTAGAAGTACAATGTATCAGTTCATCTGGCGTGGGATTCAGTCTTGGCTTTGGCACGTAGGCAATCAGCATTTCTATTCTGTGACGCTAGCGAGCGGTCGTTCCCGAACAGTATGTGCTGTAACTAAATTTTGTGTTAAATCTAGCTATTTTTAGTACTATATACTTCATTATAACTCTTGTATAACAAATTACTCAGAGGTTCAAAATTTGTTTGTTATAGAGTTTTGTTATCTATTAGTTCTGCTTAAATTTTAAAAATTGTTTCATTTTATACATAAGGTTTACACGTCTATAAACGACAAAATCGTTTTGAACAGTATACAAAAAAGGTGCCTGACCTGCTCCACTTTGATCAATTTCTAACTCTACATTATGTAAATTTTAAGCCTCTCCTACCCGAAACATCAAAAAAGTGCTTGAAACACAGTGTCAAATATTCAATATTGGCAAGAAAACTTAAATACTTATACAGTGGAACCTCCGCGGAACCTCTACATATATAACGAAGCTCCTATATAACGAACAACTTTTGAACCTCTGTTATTACACATTTTAAAACTATAACAAAACCCGTTCATAACGAACAAATTTTAATTTTCCTAGCGATTTGTTATACAGAGGTTTAACTGTATTTTAAATTAAAAATTTCAAGCTAAAAATGTTTATATGTACAATTGGTTATGCAAAGAATTTGTATAAAAATTTTGAGCAGATTCTGAGTAAAGGAAGCCCGGTACTTTTCTTGTGAATAATAACTTTATGATTAAAAAAGGGCTTACATAAGCGAAGGAAGTACTTATATAATGTACAGTGTAACAAGATACTACCATAGCCAGTACAACAAAAATCGCATCGAGTATTCTTTCTATTAAAACTAGTTGATCTTCAGTCATTACAACGCATACCATTTTACGGTTTATAAAATACGAATTCAAATATAAAGCCAATTTAAAAATAAAAAAAAATTAACTTTAATGTTGAAAACCAGTATTAGATTTTTACAATTGATTGATTACTACAGTAAAAAAAGTAAATACAATTTTAAAATGTCACATTTAATGTTTGTAATTTAGACGTGTAATGCGTTATTTATTGTCATTAATACAAGAGTTACATCTGCTTGTAAAGTTTACTTTATTGCTATTAACCTGCACAAATTTAATCTTACACATTGTTGAGATTAAGTTATTGAACTTTGATGTTTGTATTATAATTACAATAACTAGATTACGTGAGTGAACTCTGTAGTAATAGGTTGTCCAAATAATACAGAGCCTCTTAACTAATAATTTTCATGTTTAGGTACGAAACTTGAATCTTATAGATCAGCCTCCGTAACTTTTTTAAAGCCAAACCGTTTGAACGACTTTGAAAAAGATGTGTGAAAAAAATCAGTTAATTTAAAAAATCTGATGTCTTACAATCAGATTTTTTGAGTACTAGCTTTTTATGATATGTCTTCCTTAAAAGTGTTATTAGTTTGGTACTCCAGCTGTTTCTTCCTGTTCTTTTTTCATGGTACCGTAGGTAATATTTCATTTTCAGCCGCTGAATTGGTAAAACTACGACATTAAGCAAGCCTTCCTTCGTTCCACACGCACTAATTAACAATAAGGGCCGGTTTTACTGGATCTTGTACCTAGTAAAGATACGGGGGCAAGGAAGAAGGTCAACTGGGGTTTCTAGAATAAATGCCTACGTCCTCCAGCTGTCTTTGGGCACCCCATGTGCGGCGGGGACGCGGCTGGGCCCCGGTATCGACAATCTAAAAATCTGTTACGGTTTTCAGCGAGAGCTCTCGCTCTTCGTTCATCAACGTCGAGTAGGTTCTCCAAGTCTAAAAACCATAAATTTACCAATGTTTGCCGCCTTCATTACGCAGTGTGCACTTGCTCGGCAAGTCTTTATACCCGCTGTCCCGCTGGTTAGATTTACCCTTTGTCGCTGGTTGCGGCCCAATTCTCCTTGGCGTGGCGGTGGATCCATCTCCTCGCCTCCTCTTGTCCGGGTTATGACCAGCACCTCCCCAATTGTAGTTAATCTACACTTTGATTCCAAAGTAGGACAAATAGGTTATTACTTATAATGTTTATTTTTTAGTTTCAGCACAGTAGGATGCAATAATAAAGTACAGTATGGTATAGCACGGTAGAATAAGATACACTAAAAACAACATACTCTTATGTTATAGGAGGTGCCCTTAAATAGTGTTAAAAGACACATTAACTACAGTATAAAATTGGTCATTAAGTGAAAGAAAGGGAGGTTGACAATATGTTAAATAGGTGAAATGATTGCCTAGAGGCCAAAGCCAATTAAATTTAACGACTTGGGAACTCGTGAATGCGTTTTTTAAATATATTGATTGATCAATTTTTTGATCAATTCACGACACCAATACTATTTTTTTGCCTGCATTAGGCTTGAGCTCTACGGTTTTCCTAGACATAGTTATGATATATTTAATTATAATATTAATCCTTTCTACCTCTATGAGGTATTACTGATCCGCCTCCCAAGCTTAACTGTATCCCCTCTTAATCTGTAACTTCCCCAAACTCCCCTAAAAACTTCCCGGGCCCGTATCCTCAAAACTGTCAAAAACGCTGCGTACAAAAACTGGGGATCGTTTCAAAACTGACCTAAAAACATGTGTCAATTTCCCCAAATGTCGCGCTACGCCTAAAAAGGCAAAAACACTTTAACAAGCTTCTTCGAAGACAGAAGCTTAGGTCGACCTCGAACAACCGATTGGCCTGCCTTAAATATTGCCGGCCATGCTGGCCTTGATTCTTGGCCTTAATCCCTAACTATTTTTTTGACCTAATTCATGGTAGCCCTTTCTACCGTATCTCTCTACGGGGGTTGGTTTCTGGTCCGGACACCTTAAACGCTTTTCGTCGGCCACTATTTTAAACAAAAAAACTGGCGCTGTCTTCTATGCAGGTAGACGATCGATCTAGAGTGTGCACAATGCCTGGCTTATATATTCGCCAGATCAGAGCCCGTTCCCACGACTGACCGACGCCGCGATAAGAATCGCATTCCTTGGCCGACGCAGATTTTCACGTCTTGTTATCGTTTGTGTTCTGGCTGAAGCCTCTAATTTATGCTTTCGTGGTTTGAACTTTTGGTTTATATTAAGATTGATGCTCGCGCATCACGGTAAATTTAATGTACTTTAAATTACCATTTATAAACAAGAGCTAGTAGTAAAGGGGGAGGGGAAGGTGGCAAAGCCTACCCCCAACGGGTGAGCAGTTCACGACACTTTGTCTGACCCCAAGAGATGGATTCATTATGGTGTCGATACAAAAAGTCGTTTCTGAACTACAAACTATTTTTTTATTATAAAATGTTTTTTAAATTATATTTAAATCTACTCTGATAATTGACGACAGATTTAGCTGGACAACCTTCAGCACATAACGCTGGTACAACAGCCTTTGAAAAATCCATATACTGATAATATATAACGGTAAACGGCGTTTCAAATTCCGAAAAAACGACATTCATTGAAGATCTGATAGATAACAAAGACAAAATGTTTACGCCGCTACCGGAAAGCATTGTCTACTGTTATGGAGAATACGTAAAACATTCTTCAAGAGTTAAGAAACTCATTAACTCTAGGCCGTTCTGTTGCTTATCAAATCGTACTTCATCAAAATTTTCTCTTGCTTTCACTGAGTCATCGTCGATAGTTTGGCGCTCGTCGTCGTATATACCTGTCACAGGGTTGAGATTTTTTTTATTGTAATCAATAGTTTCCTCATAATCAGTTCTTTCTACAAGTTGAGATATATCTTCCTGTGGTAGGTCTTGGGCAGTTACGTTTTCTACTGCATTGGTATCTATAATTAATGTTGGGATACGATTTATTCCAATCGTTTCTAGTTATTTGTCTATTGTGAAATGTCTTTCCTCGGCCCTATAAAAGGCCGAGATTCACTGAATAAAGTAACTTCGGTTTTCTCGTGATAGTGGTGAGCGGTTGATTGAGTCGCTGACTTCAACAATTAAAAAGCAGTTAGTCCGATGGAATTTCACTCATATTTTTATTGTTAAGAAACAACTTTCCAAAATATTTGAATTTAAGTGCAGCTGTTGTTGCGAACAAGTTCGCGCGGTAAAAATTGGCCAAAAACCATAAGGTTTAATGAGATCCGAAGAAAAAGGTTCCATCATCTGCTGAATGACCATGTTCATTACATTGTTTTGGATGTACGCATCCAACATTGTTCTGGTCCTGGCGACGATGTTGACAACGCCTTATTCCGGTGTGCTGTTCAGTCTTCTGTTCACGAAATATTACTCTCTGTTGTTTTAATGCTTAGTTTAACGTTTACTTTATAGCTATGTAAAAGTTTTTTGCATATTTCTGCTTATTCATAAGGCAATACAGTTTGGCCAGGCTTGTTACCAATTTTAAAAACTATAAATAGTTATTGTAAATTTTTAAATTAAATAGTTATTTTAAATTAAATATTATAAACTGAAATAGAAATAAAGTGGTCATGTCATTTCGTTAACTTAAAAACAGAAATAGTAAAAGTGTACTTACTTTTGTACTCCAGCAGAACCTGCCTGTACTTTTTTCATGTTAAAGTAGGTAATATTTTATCTTTTGGGAAGCTTGATTTCTATTTTAGCCTGAGGCTATTTTTTTAGCACAATGCCAAATTTACCAAATTTTGATAGCGCAAGGAATTCATATAAGCTTTGATTACGAGCTAATTCTGTGTGGGGTGGCTCAGTTTCTTTGTAAGTTAAGACTTTATCTCCAATCATTAGCGTACAATTCAAAATAAACATTATTCATGACCTCGTGGTCATTGTTGATCTTTTCTGAAGCCACTGATGTCCCCACTTTCTTGAGTTTCTTGATTTTACATCTTATGAACGTGATGGTTATGAAAGTCTAAAAGAATATTTAAAATATCAACATGTCAAAAATATGTGTATTAATAATCTTTTAAGGTAGAAGATGTTATAACAAAAGCCTACCCAAATCAAAATCCAAGAGTAGGCAAAAGTAAGGTAGATGTACTTTCCATTACCATCACTTTTGTTTACTTTGGCACCAATATGAATCAGTACTACAGAAACTGTAAAAGTCCATTCTAAAGCTATTAGTTGTCGCAGAAATTTACTCAAACGTAGATTTTCAGTACTTTGAAATCGTCGAGTTAGAGACTGATGTATAGATAGTCTTCTCGTTTGGTTACTCAGTAAATAACGATTGTATACGTTTAAAGACCATTTGGGAAGGGTTAGGTATACCTGCAAGAATATAATTTTGTTGTGTTTTACTTACTATTAGAGAGAAGATGGCGCCAGTACTACTAAAAACACAGCCAATGTACCTGGCAAAGGTACCTAAAAGCAGCTTTATTTTTTTATTTTTTAGTTTCAGCGCATGTATTCATAATTACTTTAACATTTATGACTGTATAATCAAATCTTACTAACTTTATGGACTGCTTATTACATTTTCTGTTAAACATCTGTTTTATACATATTGTTTATTTTATTATATCCTCACAACATCACAAATAACTTCCGGTTATAGTATTCTAACTTCCTTTATCACATTGTTTTAGCTTTCTTTATAATATCGTTCTATATATTCCTTTATAATATTATTAGAAATCTATTTTACTTACCCAGATTAGAGATAAGAACACTGCAAACAGTTATTGATACTAAGAGGCTGGCCAGTATTATCGACAATGCTACGTATGGTATTCTAACACAAAAGGTTTCATAATTTGACACTTTAATTGTAGCGATGACTCGTTCTAACAGGAGGGCTGATGGAGTGCACATGCGAAGGGCGGTACCTACAAATCTTACAATGTTGGAAATTTTTTCTACAAGAGTGAAAGCTACAATATAAAGGTATATACAAAAGGGCATGGACTTTTGAAAAAAAACAGTAGAAGGTTGGAGTCGGATAAAATGGTGAAGAGAAGGAGGGTAGGCCATAGAAGTAAGGGTAAAGATAAAGTAGATCTGAAGTGGGCCAGTAGGTTCGGCCCGGCATCCATAAATAAAAGCTCACGTTCAAGGCTTCACATGCCTAGTTTAGGTTTTACAACAAAATATTTAGATTACAAAAAGAAGTGTAAAAAGTATGATATTAAAGCTAGTCTGAAGTCTTTTGACTTACCAACATTGCCAAGCCACCACATGAAATCATGCAGTATAGGAAACTCTATTTCACTATTATAACCCATAATATCTATTACCCGTACCACTGATTGACCAAAAGCTGTTAATATGGCTCCACAGGGTAGTTGAGCTAATAATATCGCTGTATTTATTTGCGCATTCTGTAACTGTATTTTATATGTTAGATATTATTTATTTGAAAAGCAAGGTCGATTTATAAAATTAAAACTTATTTTATTATATTTTTTCAAAAATGAATGCTATTTGTACTTTGGTTTAGCTTGGACTTAAATATTAATATTTTAAGTCGGTTTTTAAAAATTTTATTGTAATTCTATCAAAAATCAATTAGATCTTTGGTTATAATGTAATCAGTCTCTTGAGTGTCTTACTAAAGAGTCTTCACTGTAAGGCTATTATTAACAATTATCACAAAAATAAGGTTTAAACTTACATAAGAAAAAGCTCGGATCATATAATAAACCGTGTAACAAGTCACAACCACTGCCAGAAGAAGGAAACAGATATTTAGTATCTTTTCTAGTAGAATAACTTGATTTTCATTAATAAGTAAACAAACCATTTATTGTTTTTTTACCGTCGAATTGAAATATATAAACCTTGACGTACTAACAAGTACGTAAATAAAATAAAAAAATTAAAAAAAGTCACGATTAGAAGAATTTGTAAATTCAGACGTCTAACGTGTTATTTTTTGTTATGACTGAAGGAATTGTTTTTTGCGTAACACCTGCTACCATATCAATGTTTTTCATAAAGTACTGCTATAGCATGTTCAGTTATAGTACCATAAACCTAATTTATCCAAAAACTATGCGACTTTGTTTTTATGCGTTAATGCACTGTAATAGTATTATACCATTTAATTTTAACTATTATAGCGTTAATAGTAATATAGTAATATAAAACAAAGTAAAGTTCAATAGGATAACTTAGCTGAAGTAAAGGGTTAACTTTATAATAATAATGTTTATTATAATAATTATGGCATAACAACAAGTAATTTGCGTCACAGTACTACATAGTACAAAAAACAGCGCTGCCTGGTACATTTAGACACTAGTAAGTAGATAACGCCTATATATAGCATCCTAGTACCAAAAGAAACTTAGTACCTAATACTAAATAAAATGTCTTCCAAAGCTAATATTAATTAGTACCCAGGAGCAGTACGAGGTGGAGGACAGTGTTCACAAGATCCCTTTGCTCCACGTTCCCCATCAATACCAGCCGATCCAGGTGCACCAAGGCCTCCAGCACGACCTGGAGCACCTTCATCGCCAATTGGTCCAGCTTCTCCTGGAGCTCCAGGATTACCATTAGAACCAGCAGGACCAGTTGGTCCAGCAGGCCCAGCTGGTCCTGTTGGTCCAGGTGGACCAGCCACAGCTTCGCCTTGAGTAACTTCACCTGGTACCCCAGCAGCTCCTTTATCTCCAGGTGATCCAGCCATGCCTGGGGTGCCTTCTGGTCCTGGTGGTCCTTGTGGGCCAGGTGAGCCTGGTTCTCCGTTTTGTCCAGCTGGTCCTTCTTCACCATTTGGTCCTTTTGGTCCGGCAGTTCCGGCTGGTCCAGGTGGGCCAGTTGGGCAGTCAAAGCAGAAGTCTTCTGGCTGCATTTTGGCTACAGGCTTAGCGTCGCTACCGTGCTCTCCTGGTTTTCCTGGTTCACCATCTTGGCCGTCCTTTCCGTCTGGGCCTGGTTGACCTGGTGCACCAGCTGCTCCAACTCCGCATGAGCATTGACCAGATTCTGCGTGAGATTCTGAGTCTGTATTAGATTCTGCTTCAGCGTGGGGTTCAGATTCAACTGATTCAGCGTGGGCGGCTGGTTCTGATTTACCGTAACCGTCTTCATTGTACGCGTTGTACGAAGCGTGAGATGATGTTGAAGATGGCTTTGGTGCGCCTTCTCCGGCCTAAAACAACGTGTATTGATAATTTTATAGTATGATACGGTAATACCTTATACAATAATATAACACTAGCTATACTGTAGGTATATTACCTAACAATACAAATTTAACTTACAGCATTGTAACCGCTATATTGAGCCTGACGATTGCCTCGACTAAAGTCAGTCAAAGCATCATCCTCATGAACAACATCAATCTTAACAGCATGAGTTCTAGGCCTGCCCTTCTGAGCTCCTTCTCCAACATAAATGGCTCTATTTAGGTAATGTGGCTCCACTTGGACAGCAGTACCGCCTCTTTTCATTCTCCTAGCACCAGCTGTCTTTAGCTCGAATTGATCTTTCAATATGCGAGTTTGAGTTTGACAGAATGACAATTCATCTTCTAAGGTAATCTGGACATGTTGAAGATACGTACACAAAGCTGGAATCAACAGAGCTGCTACTACTATTGAGGCAACTCTGAAATTTGGTAAAGCTTAGAATTTTAGTCTAAAAGCCTATAACAAACTGGCACGGCTCTAGCTTCAGAACAAGAGCCGGAGCAGAAGTTAAAACATTTAAAAAATGCAGCCGGAGCTCTACTATCAATTTCGTATTTTACTCTAATAAAATAGCTGAAAAGTAACCTAAGACTCAGAGAAAGCATGTTGATATATTGAGGAATAACTTGCTCAAAAAGTAATGCTAAACATACCCAACAACCGTGCCAACAAAAGCAAACTTCTTAGTCGTCTCAGCTTCTTGAAGAAGTTGTTTGTGTGGGTCCATAACTGTAAAATTGCAATTATTAGTTTTTTTAGAAATAATAAAAAATTTTTAAAAAAATTTTTAAAATCAAGACAAACTTGTACAAAATATCATTTGATATACAGGCTTCAAATTTTTTTCTATTTTTTTATTTAATATAATAATACTAACAAAAAGATTTTTAAAGTTTCTATCGACATTTCAAACAAGTTAGCCATGTCATTAAATAAAATTTTTTGTTTATTAGTAGTAAAAAAGCACATAAAGCTCAACGTATTTTAAAACCCTTTACGAGCACTTGACGTATTTTACAAAAACCAAATTAAAAAATTTTTCTGTAATGAATTAATAGCTTTATTTTAAAAACTTTGAAAATTTTATTAATATAAAAAATTTATGTGAACTACCCTACCCTACCCTACCCTATCCTACTCTACCCTACTCTACCCTACCCTACTCTACCCTATTCTACCCTAATCTACTCTACCCTTCCTACCCTAACCATAACAATCCTCAAAACCATTTTTCAAAATATAATATATAGTAATCAATCCGCCCATCATCATTCACGTTTACAATTCCAAAGTTCGCGCGCTTATGACATTAAGAAACAAGTGGTAAACTGGATCGGAACACGAGTTTAAGTTGTCGCTTCAACGTTCCGCCTACGAACGTCAGACGGGAACGGCACAAAAACATCCAGCGAAAGCCGGTTCGATCATGGGCAGTTAACTTATATTAATGGCTACGTAAACGTACTAAACGGGTTGAATGCTACCGAACGTAAAACAGAATGTAAAAACGTGTTGGTGTTGCGAAGTGACATAAAATTGTCTGACATTGGCAGTAAAATAGAGGGAGGGGGAGCGAATGGGAGGGGTAGTGATAAAGTTGCGATGATATTGGCATCCTTAAAATAAGTCAAAAAGAAAATGAAAAAAAAATTGTTCAAAGGATAAAGACCGTAAAAGCAAAAAAAAACAAAAAAAATTTTAATTTATTTTAAAAAATTCTTATACATAATTGCAAAAAAAAATTTTTTTTATTTTTTTTTAATTTTACGGTTGCTTATGATAGACAATATAAAAATTATGCTTTTTTAACTTACAAAGAAAGTGCCAACGACATTTTGTGTTTACTATAAAGAGTGTTGTCTTTACAGAGAGGCTTTTTAGTGCAAGTTGACATGGCGAGGCGAAATTTCTGTTTACTATCAGGAGAGTTGCTTATACAGATGGTTCACTATATAGAGAGACCACTGTAACAGAGAAAGTACTCTACCTACCTCGCTCAGAATCAGCTCAAAAATTTTATAAAGAGTCTTTGTACCACCAATAGTACCCATAAAAAATTTTAGCTGGCGCTTTTAAGTTTTAAATTTAAAATATTTGGGTTTCTCGTCAATTTGACAAATTTGGCATTGCGTTGCAAGCACTTTTTTCGACTTTCCAAACAAGCTACGCTTACAAATAAATTTAAAAAAGTAGTTTATTTAAAGGTATTCTACTAGTATACAAAAGAAAAATAATTAAAATTTAAAAAATGATAGTTATAAGCTTGAAACACAATGCCAATTTGGCGGGAAATTCAAAACGTAGTTTTTTGATCTCAATTTCTTCAAGATTTCTTGGAAATCGCAATTTAGTACTTTACTGGAGATCTTATATTTACATGATCTTCTTATATAAGAACTTTTAAGTCAATCAGAGCGGGGCTAGACGAATACTTTCTTGTAAGTTACTGTACAAAAACAAGCAAAGAATTAAAAATTAATTAGTTTTAGTAAAGTAAACTCTGAGATTGATATTTTCATAATTAGAATATTGCGGGGGTAAAATAAACTTTGAAAACTGGCTTTTTACTCTCGCTTTTCATGTTTTCTCGGCGATTTATCAGGGTATTTTTATGAAACATGCCCTTTGGAGTTAGTTTTTTTAATCAAAAACAATCTCATGCGATCTTTAGTGGTCTGGATCATATAAGTTTTATTACAAAAACTTGAATTTTTACTATAAACGTATCTGTGAACATATATATACATATATATATATATATATATGCACATATGTTAATGTTACTTACAGCACTGCTGGTCTAGTATCCAAGTACTAACGTCGTACCAACAAAACCTCAAGAAAACTTACTATATATAATGGTACTACATTAAATTTAAAAGTAAAATAAAACTTCAAGCTTAAAAAATGTAACTTTATTACCATGACATTAAAGTAGTAATTATATATTGAGATCGTAAGTATTCAATAAAAATAAAAAAAGTGTGATATAACAGTAATAACATGATGATGCTGTAAAAAAGAGTAGAGTTACAAACTCCATTTTGTAATTTCTTCATATACAAAAACGAATTGTACATAGTAAGGTAAGAGCTATAGTAAAATAGACAAAAGTCTACAGTAAAATATACGTATTTTGTGACATTATTGTATAACATAGGCCAGATTGGAAAAATAAAATGGTGCTTTACAGTATGAGTACCACAGTACTCTTACTAGTAAATATTTTGTCACATAGACTAGATGTAGCGCTACAGTATCATACTCAATAGTGTGATAAGGTAGTAAAAAAATGTAAAATGACAACAAATTTGATACTAAACAGTATCATACTAAATAGTACAGCAAAGTAGTCAAAGCAACAGAAGTATGACATCAAAGTTGATACTAGGTACTAAGTAGTATAATAGTACTGCCTTAAATTCATAGTACCGTACTAACTAGTACCAGATACAGTTAAAATTAAGAAATATTATTGCAATCATTGGCTGGAGTTAACCTAGCCAGACTGTCGTTGTCTTTTTGTAGTTTTCCGTTACTAGGAGAGTTGGTACGACTGGTCGTATCCGCGTCAACATACGGTCTTTGAACTTGAGGTCGATTCTGCATTGATCCCGACACTTTCATAAAGTTGTCGACAATGATTGTGATGCTGTAAATTGCATTATTATAGTAATATAACATTAAAAGTCAAAAAAATTATTTTAGAGGGTACTATAATATTATGTTGTTCCAAAAATTCTGACCCATCCACCAAGAAAATTTGCTTTAAAAAGGGGCTCAAAATTATTTGTACAATGTAATATAAGAATCTGGTCATATTAAGTTTAGCAAAAGTAGTTTAAAAGCATAAAATTCTACGTTTTGACGTAAAAGTAAGTAGAAAATGACCGTATATAACTTGTCGTGATCAAAAAACACAGTAAAAAAGTAAAAAACTCACGGCAAAGCAAGTACGAGTACTCCGCTTAAGATAGCACCACTTGCAATTGTTTTTCCAAGAATTGTTTTTGGTATTTGATCACCATACCCAACTGTAGACATGGTTACAATTGCCCTATAACAATATTATGTATAATTCAGTAACAACAATGTATATAAAGTTAGTTATAAGTAAAAACCTTTTTAAAAACAGTATTATAGGTACAAAACAAGTGCTGTAAAAAAGCCTGTAGCCATTTATACTAACACATATCTACAATGCACATATATATGATTAACATATATATAAGTATAAAGTACAAGACTTACCACCAAAAAGCAGAAGGAATCGAAGTAAATGGACTTCCGGGCTCGTCCTTCTCCACAAAGTACAGTAATGTGGAGAAGAAGATTACACCAGTAAACAGTACCATGCCCATCATACCCAGTTGTCGTGCTGAGCTTCGCAACGTCAGTGCAAACGTCTTCATACCAGTACTGTAGCGAGACAACTTGAGGATTCGTACTACACGAAGTACTCGCATTATACGTACTACTAGGAAAGCACCTAAAATAATATAGTATTAACTATTAGATTATATTTGCCCTGTCTCATCCTGCCTTGCCCTGTCCTGTCCTGCTCAGCCCTATCATACTGTACCCTACTCTACCCTACCCTAACTTACTATACTTTACACTATTCTACCATACCCAGCCCGTGTTTTCCCTTCCCTTACCCTGCCCTAATAACCCTATCTTACCCTAATCAGCTCATATCTGTCCTGCCCTTTTATCCCACCCCACCCATACTATACCCTATATTAACATACCCTTAATATCGCTCAGACTGTCCACATCAAATCCACACATTTTCAAAAACAGCTCCATGTAAAACGGCAAGATAGCAATCAAATCGACCACATTCAAAAGCCCAGTCGTAAATACCAGTCGATTTGGAGCGACAATCAATCGCAAAAAGTATTCAATCGTGAACCATATGATACATGTTGTCTCGACGGCAGTGAAGATAGGATGAGGCTCCCAGGTGATACTCGGTGGGGATGTGGCTGAAAAGTATTGTCTTAAATAAGCAAAACGACGTATTTGACATTTCAAAACTTTTTTATTTTTAACTTAAAATGTGTACTTCAAAATGAAAAAAAGACCACGTATTTTACCCCACCCCCTTACCTTTGCTGACAGTCCCAGTATAAAGCACACTTTTGTTGCCAACCTTCTCGTACGGATGCTGAAAGTCTTCAATCGAACCCAGTACCAATCCCAGTACCGACACAAGCACGAAGCAAATACTGGCAAACGTAAATAACGTTGAAACCATCGTGCCATCTCCTTCACAGAAACGGTGTAACCTTTGACGAATACTCTCATCTGGACTTCGCTTTCGAGCTAACAGGTCGTCCACTGATTCGTCACTGAAATAAAAAAGAATTTTAAAGTAATTTTCAGAGTTGGTATTATAAATCTTTACAGGTCGGATACTTTTCTTATAAATTAATATGTACATTACAATAAATTTTATCTTTGTTTTCAACGTCTCTTCAAAATAATTTTTTCAATTTTCTTTTGCATTTACTGCACTTTAACATCTCAATAATCCATCACGTACATTTATATACAACACCTACTCCACAGCTTTTTCAAAGTTCAAAGATTCCACTCGAACTACCGAGTAGAATATTATACTTGCATATGTTATGTACCATGCCTTTTAAACTTCCTTTCCCACATTGATTTGTCTGCCTACTCAGTAACAACTTTGGTGTCCTTTTGTTATTGTCGTATTATGAACAAAAAAACTAATTTGTTTACCATGTACATGTGTACATAGTCTACATGTCAAATTGTGTAGTAATAGGGATTTGGCTGACATATATTGGCAATGGCTTGACTGGTCGAATTAAAAATGGCATGATATGCTGTGATTGTAACTTTTTTTGATGTAGACAATAATTTGAAATATGTAGACATGTATCTTGATTGTAGTATGAGATATAGTAAATGCTTTGTACGTACTGTAATTTAAATAAAGTTCATATTAGTCAACAGACAAGAGAGAGAGAATGAAAAAAAGAGAGAGGGAACGAAAGAGAGAGAGAGAAAAAGAGAGAGCAAAAGAAGGCAGGGTAGAAAGATTAATTAACAAAAGGGGTAGATAAGAGCCAAAAAAAGAAAGCTTTGAGTGGGGGAGGGGATAGTGGATGCCCATATGACCTAATTCAAACTACTTTGTAATTTTTTGAATCAATTTTTGTCTAAAAACCTGAGCAAATAGAATGCTACGCAAACATGTACAATATAATCAAATATTTTTGTTTTTTGAAGCAACATATGAAACATGAGTTAATAGTCCATATGTTGCATACAGTTCACCAATATACTTGTAAACTATTTTTTTAAAATTTACCCCTCCCTCTCTTCCACCTAAAAATCATTTTGCCTCTCCTACTTATTACTATTATGTTGTATAAAAATTAATGAGCCATTGGACTTCATATCAACTATTTAAAAGACGTAGCTCATTACTTTTTGTGCAACCTAATAATCAAAGTACCAGCTCTGCACGAGTCGCAAAAATGCTTTAAAATACCTTTAATAACATAGATTTTAAATTTTTAAAGCTAGCCGCAAAAAATTAAAATCATGTTACAACTTACATTGGATCATACTTAGGCCAACAACAAGGTGCAACTTTGGATTCGGATACTCGCCAGAAGTGTAGTTCAGCTAGAAACTCGCTTTCACATATGTCTGATGGTCTGAAACACAAAAAATTTAAAAACTATACCTCCTGACGCTAATGGTTAGCAAAGCTTAATCAAAAAGTTAAAATCGCGTTTACTCTGAAAACCTAGCCACAAGGTCAATCATCCTCTTTTTTTTTAAGCCCCGTATTTTACCTTTTTGTACAAAAAAAAACAAACCCTCTCGCTCATACCTCTACTTACCTGTGCAGTTCGCTTGTGACATAGTAGGTGTATATGCTTTCAAACAGTTTTCCTGGCCTTTCGAAGAAGTACTCGTTTGTTGCCTAAAAAGCAAAAAGTTTTGCCAAGATAGCAAGAGATGTATTTTGCAAAACGTTACTTTTTTTAAAATTTTTTTTTCAAAAAATATTTTTTTTTTTAATTTTTAAAAAACATAGACTTTAAAAATAAAAAATTAATCCTTATCTCCATTAAAAATAGCTGAAAAATTAAAATTTTGTTTATCTGTAAACAAGTTCTGAATACTTAGCTCTGTCTATGTTAGTATGTGTCATGAACATTTAAAACGTCATGTTATTTCTATGAAATTTATAAATATTCGAGGGATTCTAATAATAAAACATTGGAAATCATTTTTGGAATGTTTCTATTCAAAGTGTATAAATAAGCAAATAAATAAATTTTCAATAACAAAATAGATTATGATTTCTAGGCTTAAAAGGTTTTTTTAGTGCTATTGAAACCAAGATAATGAAAATAGATAGTGATACCCCCCTCTTTTTCATGAGTTATATCTCCTTTTTTTTAAAGCACCCCTCCTCTATTAAAAATTCCCTCCGTGAAGATTTAAGGTACCCCTTCTATTTTAAAAGTAATATCTCGTTTTTGAAAGATGCTCCCTCTTATTATTAAGATTCCCCTCCTTTTTTAAAAAATACCTCCTTTTTTTCAGGTACCCCTCTCTTCATAAGGTAAGGATCCTTTTAGTACTTACTTCCAGGGGCGTCGCTAGGGGGGGGAAGGGGGGTAGATCCACCCCCCCCCCACAGAAAAAATCCGTAGCGACGCCCCGGCTTACTTCAGTACTCTGTTTTCTTTTTCTGTGGAGTTAATACTTAAAAAATTTTACTTGTTTCATTTTTCTAACAAATTTTTTTTGCTGAAACAGGAAATATTAAAATTTAGGTAACGTATTCATTTCCCACATAAAAAACCCTACGTTTTTAAGTAAACTCATTAAGTATACACCTTTGCAAGCTCTGAAAACAAGATTTGCAATTAGAAAAAGAAACTAGACAAGCTATATCTTACTAGTTTGCTACACTACCTCTATATATCACCTTACTAAACTACATTACTATACCACCCCAACCAAAACTCACAGTAAAATATCCATCGCAAAGCCTCAGTCTGTTCTCATGACTTTGACCTACAAACAATCCCAACTTTGCGTCAGGACACTTGGCTCTGAGCGTAGCGACGCGACATCTGAACGATTGGCCGCCCACGTTCAGACAAATCAGCTCGTTCGGATCGGCCATGGAGCCGGGCGTCAGCGTCGGCGGAGAGTTAATTAGGCGCAGCTCTTCCGAAGTTATGGAAGACGGCTGAAAGTGGGCGGGGCGTTAAAATATGCAAAAATAAAAGAAAAAAGAAGCGGATTCGAACACAAACGGTGGATTTTAAGATAAGTAAACAAAAATAACAATAATTTGGAAAAAGGGCTAAATTAGTGGAGGGAAACCTTGTATGTGGTTGAGTAGGTGAGAAAAGGCAAACTTATAATTAGGTAAAGCAACACAAGTGATAAAAATTAACATAAAATGAAAAAAAATAAATAAACATACAAAACATAACAGCAAACTTTCTAAACTAAAATATTAATTTGTTCAAATAATTCTGTGCGTCCTCTCAAAGAAAATTTGTAAGATAAGAGGACACAGAATTATTTAAACAAGCTGAGAAAAAGCAATATTTAAAGTAAAACCATTACTAAAGAAAGCCCTCGCTATAGTCAACACAGAAGAAAACAAAAAAAATTTTAAAAATTGAAAAGAAAGGCAAGGTAAACTACACTGGAATTCCTGTATAACAAATCTATCAGAGATTTTTACTTTGGTCGTTATAAAAGAGCTTTGGTAAACAGAGGCTTTAAATTTGTTCTGTAGTGTTAACTACAGATTTTAAAGTTGTTCATTATACGAGTTTTTTGTTGCAGAAGTAGTTCCCGGCCTAGCTCGAAAGCAAGGCCTTTGTAAGTAATACCTGTCTTGAATTCGCTTATAACAAACGTCTAACCCAACATCAAAGTCTCAAAGTATTAGTTTGTTCAAAAAATTCTGTGCCCTTAACTACAAACACGTGCTTTGTGAAGAGGCACAGAAGTATTTGAACAACCAAATTAATAACTAAAGTCAAAAAAATTTTTGAAAAATCTTAAAATCCAAAATTTTAAGCCCTCAAACACGCTGGTCAAGTAATGAAGGCTAAAAATAATATTTTTAAACTTGAAAGAAGTAATAATCGTATCAAATGTCAAAACAAATTTTCATGAAGAAAGCGGTACTAATAACAAAATGGCTAAATAACACTCGAAATAAACCGTGAGAAGGTTTGTTTTGGTTTTTAATCTTGTGGAACATAGTGTAATATGTAATGAAATTATTCAAAAATTAAAAAATAAGTTTCTTTTATCATTAAAATTTTTTTATGTACCCTACTCTACGAGCAAAACATTCAACAATCGACTTTCCCTTTCAAAAATCTACCCCTTCAACTAAAAAGCACAAATTTAAAGTATAAAACATCATTCTTACCACATAAGTAAACTCAGATACTCTTCGGACATCCTCATGCATATTAATACAATACTGTAACAACCGTAGTATCTTCTGATAATTTGTTGCCATTAGAAAGTCATTAGAAACATCAATAACCGTATTAAGAAACTATACTGAATTAATGAGATTTTACAACAATTTAGTAAATTAATGAGATTTTACAGAAAATTCAGTGAATTAATGAGATCTCTGTCAATATTACCATACCTAATCCACTAACATTTCAATAGATGTTCAGCTAATACACAAATAGATGTACAAATACTATTCACATTGAAACATTTAAAAAACTTTGAAAAGTTTGTAGGATTAAACCGGAAACACATCACTTTTGTACTAAAATAGTTGTTAAGCTTGTTAAGAAGGGTCTTAAGCTTTACTTCCTTAGTATTACAGATATCATTATCATCATGATTGGTTATTGGAAAGTAATTATAATAAAAAAAGATTGCGGCCTTTACAAAACCAAAACATCTACAGTCAAACCTTTTTAGTGTGACACTTAAGAGACTGGTCCGAACGTGTCCCTATAACCAGGATGTTACATAACCTAGGTACTTTCTGATAGAAGTTCAGTTACAAAGGGCGGTCAAGAACCTGTCATTATAAAGAGTAACAAAGATTAAAAAGGTTTTCATGTAAGTCATTTTTTAATGTTATCAGCCGCAACAAAAAAATCAAGATGTTAAACTTGCTCCTTTTCATGTGTAGGCATAAGGAACGGTCCGGGGCTAAACATACTAAACATCAAAGGTCTAGAAAAGCCCCGCCAGTTTCCATGTAAAAAAGTTCGGGCCGAACCGCGCCAGGACTGGACAAAATTTAGTTCGAGCCGTACCTAACACGCATGCCCGGCCTTTTCCCAGATCTGCTCATGTAGCCTTTGTAATAAAAAAATCAAAAAAAAGTTTTTTAATTATAAGATTTGCCTAACACTAATTTTAAAAAAAATTATCTCTACTCCTCCCTCCATCTTCTCTCCCCTCCCCAACCCTGGCATCCACAAAATAAAAATCACAAAAATTGAAACCAAGTAAAGTCATCACTCCAACCTAAAACAACATACAACACCAAAGATCGTTAAACGAAACAAAAGTTGGCCATTTCAAACCCTGAGGCCTGAAACAAGAGGCGGTTCGTTAAAAACACGTAAAATTCGTCAAAAATAGGAAAAGTCATAAAATGTGTCATTAAAACACTCGAGAAAACAAACCTGCCACGAGACGGCGCTCCCGTTTCTCTTCAGATTCCGGGCCTTGAAATCGGCCGAATGATCAATCTGAAACGAGCGATCGGCCTGAGGGCGTTTATAAATTACACGAAAAACACTGTCGGCCTCAGGTGGTTAGGGTCTAACAGATTACGGCACATTCATCACCGCGACGCCGTCAAGTTTGTTTTCAAAGTTGAGTTTAAATTTATGAATGGCAGAGAATAGGTCAAAAAACATTGTAGATTGAATAGAGTTAAGTTACAGTATCCTAGTATAGTCTACCCTACCCTACCCTTCTTTACCCTACCCTACCCTACTTTATCTTTCCCTACCCTATCCTATCCTACTCTATCTTTCACTACTGTGACTTACCTTAATCTACTTTGTCTTATCCTACTCTTTCCTACTTTACTTTATACTATGAACTACAATACTTTATCCTACAGTACCGTACCCTGCCTTAAACCACCCAAACTTACTCTTGATTGCCTAGTCTTTTATGCCTCCTCCGTTCTATATATTTACTAAAATACGAATCATATTATAACTTTAAGTGAACGTCTAAAACCCCATAATATAACTAAAAACCAAAAGGTCGACGTTCCCTTCCAAAAGTTTGTTATACCAGACATTTAAAAAAGTGATTATGGTCATAAGACCCCAAGCAAAACCATTCAATCTTAACAGCTTATCCAGATAAACTGGATATAAGTTATGGCCAAAGAGCCTATGAATTACGCTTAACGTTCTTGACAAGAAACTTGTAAAAAGTAGTGTCAGCTTTAATCCGCTAGTTCGAAATTCAAAATTATTTTGAAAAATCGACGTTCCTTCCGATTAGTTTTGGCCAAGTATTTTAAAAATTTTAACATCTGGTTGTTTTTTTTTAATTTTGCAAAATTTACATTCAAAAAAAATTATCAAAATGAAAAAATGCATAGCAAAATGTAAAATACGAATCTACCATTTTTTTTAACATTAAGAAATCTTAAAAACAAAATTTTGACAGTTCGTTCCTGTAATAAAGAACAAAATGCCATTTTATTCATGGCCATAAAACAGATTCATAATATAGAGCTGAATATTCAATTGTCATATAAATATTCAAGTCATAAAACAGTAAAAACCTCATCATAATTCCTTGTTTTCATTATTCCGACGATTCAAATATTCCGCATAACTTAACCTTAGGCTGTAAAAGGGCGTTAAACCTTAGGCCGTAAAAGTATATAGATAAAGCATATCTTTTTGTATGATATTTTAAGCATAGCAGACAAATATAATGAGCAATAACAATAAACTAAAAGTTTTTTTTGCCTTGCCTTGCCTTTTTTTCTGCCTTGCCATACCCAAACCTACTTTACTCTACCTTACCTTTCTCTACCTTACCCTACAATAACTAAGAGCCTAAAATAATTAAAAAACGTCCCTACTGTACCATATGGTACCAAAAGGCACAGTAATAACAAATTTAAAGCAAGATTTGTCCGGAAATTGTCGTAAAAATGACAATCAAGATCGTTATGCGGCAATAACACTAACATAACATATCATTTTTCCCTCGTGCTGGGCATGCCCCAAGGTTCTAAAAGTTCAAAACCTGGTCGTGACATTTGGCTATGACAAATGACATCGACCTCTTAATTATTTGACTTGACTTTTGGATTTTGCTAGCTTTAAAAACGCAAAAGTTCATTTTTAAAAAGCAAAAACGCCTTCTTACCTTACCCTACATAAAATACCCCGCATTAAGGAAATTGTACACTAACCGCCCTTTATTGTCTATAAGCCTACCTCTAGCCAAATCTATTAGCCTTACTCTAGCCAAAAACCTAATTCAACCACCCTCTATTGTTACCAGCTCTGCCATATAAGGCTTGCCCTACTTTAGCAAATTTTAGTTTTTCAAGATATCTCCACCCCTTTCAACATGAATATTAACGACGTATCATGCCAAAAAAATATATGTTCTTAAACATGTTAAACATGTATGTCTCATAAAACAAAAAACAACATTCTTTCGAATGTACTTAAGAGCAAGCGCATATAACTTTTATGAATTACCAAATGCCAAAAGCCATATAGGTTAGCTTCACAACTTTGTTTATTTTTTAAAAAAATGAAAAAGTAATTTATTTTGATACTCATAATGTAATCAAAGTTTAAAAATAAAGATATGGCAGCATAATATACAGTGGAACTCCTGTATAACAAACTCCTCTATAACGAAACTCCCGTATAACGAACAACTTTTAAATACCCGGCTACCACTACACAGTGAATTTAAAACTCCTGTATAATGAAACTCCTTTATAACGAACAAATTTCAAATTCCCGAGCGATTCGTTATACAGGAATTCCACTGTACAGTAAAACCTCTGTAACAAATCGCCAGGAAATCCAAAAGTTGTTCGTTATAAAGAAGTTTTGTTATACAGAGGTTCTAAATGCACTGTGTAGTGTTAGCCAGGGATTCAAAAGTTGTTCGTTATACGAAGTTTTTGTTATAGAGAGGTTACTTATGCAGAGTTTCCTTATATAAAGGTTCCGCTGTAATATATGCGTTGACATTTTAAGCCTTTTAGATACAGAAACTCGTGTATATCAAGTCGCTCTAAATCGAACACCTCTATAACAAACAATTTTTAAATTTTTTAAAAATTTTTAGGCAATGAGTTATACCGAAGTCCCACTATAATTAAAGACTTGAAAAATTGTGAAATACGCTTTCTAAACTAAAAAATTAGCCGAACAAAGATTAGTTCAAAAATAAAAAATTTTAATTTTCTCGTCAAAAATCGTCAAAAAATTGACAGACATTTAAAAATTAATTCCGCAAAGTTTTTTATTAAAAATTTAAGAAAAATCCGGAAAAAACAACAAAATAGCCTAGCGTGAGTTTGAGTTGGTTCCAAACTTTGGCACGCAAGGAACTAGATAAAACTACTGTCTTTCCTTTGTACTTATCCGTACTGTAACTTAGTAAAAAAAACCTTATAAGGCCCAAAGTTTAGTACTATAGATTGAAGATTAAGATTGTTGTCGGTAAAGATAAAAAAAAAGAAAAATATACCCTCTTTAGAAGACTTTAAAGATATAAACTGATTTTAATGCGGCTATAAATATATTAAAGACATTATAAAGCATCAAGCGTATAAACCCTTAAAATTTAGGCTTGTAATTAAAATTGAAAGTAACCCAAACATGGTTTTAAAACCTACAGTAACCTATAACCAGCTACTGTTGACTTGCTTAACCCATAATAGGCTACTCTAACCTGCAATAACCCCAAGTTCGCTTCTAAAACCTACAGTAAACTGAAACGTGCTACTGACTTCTAGTCTTGACAAAATAGTCCACTATAACCTACTCTGTCATATTCTAACAAAGTAAGTCTTTAACATTTTGATGTGTGTAATCCTTCCAACTTAAAACTTGAAGTGTTCGTCAAATCTCAATAATACTAAGTAAATAAGTTCTCAAAAAATTACAGTATACCAAGATTACACTTTGTAACAAAAGTAAGCTGACCTACTCTCAAAGCACAGTAAACTGGCTTACTAAGTATGAAAAAGCCAATATATTGTCATATAGAAGTAGAAAAGTAATCTGACCTATCCTTGAAAGCACAGTAGAATCAATTTAAAAGCCAAGAAAGCACAGAAAATTGCCTTAACCACCATAAACTGACATACCAAGTATGACAAAGCCAATATATTGTCATACCAAAGTCAAAAAGTAAGCTTACCCTGGGCGCCTGTGTTAACATGTCGTCGTCGGTAGTCTCCAGAAGACCGGAGGGCAATTTGTGTGTTCGGAAATCTGGCTGACTCGAATGTCGATTGCTCTCCGCCCATTTCTCTTCATCCTCGCTCGACATCCGTGAGGTCGGCGAGGGCGGAGATGACATTAATAGGTGTGGCAGAGAGGAGGATGGCTGAAATGTGGTTATAATGTTACAGTATTCTTCTTATTTTAGAGTTTTTCAACTTTTCAAACATTAAATTTGTAATCAAATCATATTTTAGGTAATAAATGGGTCATAACTTGATATTGTAACACATTTTAGATACGATTTACCCATAAAAACAGTAGAGAGCTAACGAATGTTACCAACAATAACAAGAGAATGCCGCAAAAACAGCTGACATTCCTCGTTACTACGTCACAAGAAATGTCACTTTTCAAGTATTTAAAGGTTAACAACAGATATCTGATACAAATACGTTTACCTCGACGTCTTACAATACAGTTTTTACTTCTGAGAAAAGTATTGTGTTAAAATTATTTGACTTTTTCAAAGAATTTTTTTTTAATTATCATCCCTCGAACTATAGCTGGAAGGAAGCCCACTAGTCCGGCTCGGTCAAAGCAAAGTTGAACGAGGCCAATCAAAAATAAAAAAATTGAGACTAGCTAGCCAATTTACAAACGTAGCTTGAACACCTTACTACAGTGTAACTCAGACTTATGTATAACAAACTCCTCTATAACAAAAGTTCAGTAAAACGAACGATTTTAAAATCCCCGGCTAACAATACAGAATGCATTTAAAACTTTTATATACCAAAACTCCTTCATAACGCACAAATTTTGAATCCCCAACCAACTCGTTATACAGGAGTTCCACTGTATTCTTATAACAAGGAAAGTATCCAACCTGCCCAACTCTGAATCAGCTCCAAATTTTTAGATGAATTTTTTGTACGACCAATAGTACCCTTAAAAAATTTTTTTCTGGCTTTTGTTTTAAAATTTAAATATTCGAAACTTCTGCCAATTGGCAAATTTGGCATTGTGTTTCAAGCACTTCTTTTGCCTTTCCAGACAAAATTCACACACAAATTAAAAAATGTAAGTTTATCTAAAGGTTTTCTATTAGTGTATCAAAAAAAAGATTAAAAGTCAAAAAATAACAAAGTTATAAGCTTGAAACACAATGCCAATTTGCCAGAAAATTCAAAACTTAATTTTTTGATCTCGATTTTCTTGGGATTGCCTGGAAAATGCAATTTGGTATTTTGCTGAAGACCTTATATTTACATGGTCTTTCTTTATGAAAAGTTTCAAGTCAATCAGAGCCGGACACGTACGGCAACTTTTCTTTGTAAAATTAAATACCTAACCTGAGCCTGTAAGAACGTATTTCAAAACCTTCACAAGTAAGCTTTTTTTGTAAAATACGAATTTTGCAGAACCTTCTTTTAATTCTCTCTTTTTAAAACTACAGTAGCAAAGTTAAAAAAAACAGAATAATTAATTTTTGTACAAGTATTGATTAATAAATGATAACACTCATTACCCAAATGTCTAGTCGGCTAAAAGCTCATCTGTTAGATTAGGTTGACTAAACATTAAAAGTAAATAAACAATTAAAAATTCGTAATTAGAAAGATTATTCCGGTTACAAGGTCTTGTTACACCCAATGTACCCTGCTATATGTATGTTTACAACAACATGTTTGTATTGTGATTTGTCAGATTTCTAAATTATTAATCAGCAAATTTTATAGAACAAAACAAAAAAGATAATACAGTATGTTTTTGTTATAAGTTATTTATAAGTAATAAGAATAGGTATGATATGTTGATCATAGTAAGTTTTTCATTGTAAAGTTTCTTTGTAAACTTATCTAAACAAAGCTGACTTCTCGTTAAACAAATCCATTGTAAAACTTTTTCAGTATGACCCTCCATAGTATGCCACCCTCTATATAATGACAGCTTCCTGACCACCCTTTGTAATATGACTCCGATCAAAAATTACCTGGATATTGTAACACCCTGATCAAAAAAACAAGTTCGATTAGGCCTTTGAGGGTTATACCGAGGAGGTTTTACTGTATTTTTCACAAAAAGTTCATGGCGCCATTAAAAAAAGTAAAACAGCCACAGTGAGATTCCTGCATAAGGAATCGCCAAAAAAGCACATATAGTAATAGCTATAGTAAGGACAAATTAAGTATCAAAAAACAATTAAAAAAACTTTTTTGTCCAAATCAAAGGCTCTATCTATGAAAAATCATTTTTAATGTTGTGCTAATAAGTGTCTAACTGTCAATTTTAAGCCAAAAATACTTTTCGCAAGCCAAACTTTCGTTGCAGGACCTAAGCAAAAGCGTTGGTTTCAAACCCGGCCCTCTGGCTCCCATTTGTCGGCTTGACCCCGTGTAAATTTTCTTTAGCCCGCCTAGACCGTCCCCGGAATAAGCCGGGCTAACCTTCCGTTTCAGAGCTAGACTGAGGCCGGGCTTAATGGCTGTACTAAATAAATGTTTGTTGTATGTAAAATTTACATACTGAATTTTTATTTTGCCTTTTATAAGTATAAATTTATAATTCCTATAAAAGCACGTGTAGCAATTACAAATTCAGCTTTTATTTCTTTCTTTTAATATTTTTCAATTGAAAAACCACTAAAATTTCCTTACAAAAATAACACTAATTGCCATGCCCACAACAAAAGCCCATGCCCATCTCAAATACGCCTCTCAGTTCCAAGATTAGCCCTGCCTATTGTCATGCTCAAACTCGGAAAACCCCATTAATCATGTGCTGTCAAGTACGTCACGAATTCAAAGCTCAACTTGTCTGTGTACTTAATTAAGGTTGTCTTAGAGATGATTGATGTTATTTCAAAAGGAAATTAACATTACCGTGTAGTTCCTGGAGCATAGTCTGGACTTGATGGTTGAAGTCCCTTCCTTCATGCTTTCAGTGTCATACATGGCGAAGTAGGATGCGATATGATGTGGATATTCGACCGATAAACGGTCGATTTATGAGCAATGGCAAGATGAACGTCGTGGGACAGTTGGTGATGGGTTTATTGTGATTATGCTGAAAAATAAGCTATTTTTAGACAAAATTAACAAAGAAAAATATTAGTTTATTCAAATAATCCTGCGCCCTTCTCGAAGCAAATTTTAGTGGTTAAGGGGCACAGAATTATTTAAACAACTTAATAATAAAAATCGCATAGACAATAGTACAGCTTAATGTATCACTCACAACTACCGCTATCTCTACTTTAATACAAAACTCGCAGAACACAGAACACACTACCATAACATCATCTACAACATCTAAAACCCCCGCCCAAATCAAAATAATCTCAAAAATTTTTGAAATTAAGCGAAAGCTGTAACTAATTCTTGTAAAAAGTAACACCTTTACTATTCTCTCGAGTTCAACGTTGTAATCCGAGATGCGCGTTCCATTCTTTCTCTGGCACTCTCTCGTCTTTGCCTTGTCTTTTCTTAACCTCAAATTTTTTATTCACAAAATCGTCACAGGCCTATCAGAATTTAGAAAATCCACCAATTTTTTATGTCTACCCCAAGGTTTTAAGGGCTGATCTTTTGGTTTATTGCGATTTTTAGGTATAATCATGTAAAACAATAGGATATTTTTGAAATTAGGTAACAAATATGAGTTCTTTAATGTGATTTAGGTAACAAATGACAATATAAACGTTGGAAACTTTTCAAAAACAACAAAATATTATTTTACTTAAGTTTAGATAACAAAGGTTGATATTGCCAGATTTACCAAATATGATTTCTTTGATTATATTTAGGTAACAAACGGCAATATTATCTTAAATTTTGAAAACTGATAAGAATACCATTTTAGAAACGATTAGGTAACAAACATAAGCATTTACACTGAAATTAAGACAGAAAACAAATAAAAATAAGCCTAAACAATTTAATTTTTTAAAAAATCCACGTTACAGCACTTTCCAAATTAAAAAAATCGACAAAATCACTTTGAGATTCCCAGTAAAAGCCGTAGTTTGTGTTGGACTGCTCGCGTGGATAATATTTCTGATACTTCAAAGTTTGTTCAAGGTATTATACTAAGCCGACGATTTTCGTAAACTTTTAAATTTGATCTCTAAACCCCACGTTTCAATCTGCTACTGTTTGAAATAACAAATAAATATTATCATAGGCAAAAATAGGGAATTCCATTGACTTTTGGACCTAAATTTAGCAATTTAAAACAAAAATTAAAAAATCTCTACCAAATTTCTGACCAAAATGACATAATTTAAATACAATAAGCTCTAGAGAGTGTAATATGATGAAAAGTACTCTCAAGGTACCACAATGACCATGATATCATAATAATTCCTACAAGATTCACACTTATGATAATATAAAACATGTCCTTATCAAGTAAACGCCAAAAAGTTGGTTATCCAAACAAAAAAAAACTGTTATATTATGTCTCGTTTACTTGGAACTGGCACAGCCAAAAAGGAAAAGAATATTAAATTAATTTAGAATTATTAAGCCAACTACATGTTTTAGTTTACATTACCTATAACGCGTTGTATCTATTAGTAATTTTGGTTTACATTACTCATAGCACATTAGTATTATTAGCAATTTTACTTTATTTCAAAGCTAAGACACTGTTCTTTGCCATAGTACATACTGTCATGCTTTCCCATAGCACATCATACTGTCAAGTATGAGAACTATTCGATTGTTCAGCTAATTCTGTGCTCCCTTCCAAAGCATACTTTCAGAGTTAGAGGCACATAATTACATGAACAACCAATTATTACAATAGATCCATCGTATATACCTATTACACTAGCCAGTACATTAGCTAATGCAATAGATAATCCTCGAAGTACGGTAAGTTACCACAATATGAATAGTTCTCTACTACAATATTCTATTACAAAACCAATAGACCCAAATCACATTTTATTATATAATTTTTATTATTTTTTCATATAATTACATACAACTTTGTACACAAACATCGTATTAATATAAAAATATTTTGCTATAATAAAGAAAGACGTAGCCTTTGATTATGGCTCAAATATTAATGAGTAAGGTGGGGGGTTTTCGAAAAAAATATCGGGATACTCGCAATTCCAAAACTGAGATCAATGTTGAGTTGAGGCGGTAAGAACGTGTGATAAGTAGTAGAATAGTTGAACACGGCTGTTCATGGGTAGTACAATATTGGGAAACGTCAGTTGATGGGTAGTAGGTACGTCCAGAGCAAACTGATACGTAGTACAACATCCAAATAAAGATGGTGGGTTGAGCTACATTCAATGCAAGCTGATAGGTAGCACAACGTCCGGCTGATAGGTACAACATCCAAGAAAAGGTAATCCGTAGTCGTACAGTGCTCAAGAAAATCAGTAGGTAAGCAGCGCAGTACTCAATAGTTGATAGGAAATACAATGTTGAGAAAAACAGTTGATAAGTATCAGAGTAATAACTAAGAAAGTTGTGCTTTCAGTGATAAGCCGTTTCCAGATAGTCGGCCACACAGTCGTAGCAGAAAGAGTACTGTTCCTGAAATACAGTACATCTAAATTTATTTTACAGTAATCTTTTGAAATACAATAAAACCTTTTCAGTATGAACCTCCTTCAGGGACGTTTGGGGGTTCGGGGTGACTCCCCCCCCCCTCCCCAAAGCAGATCCGAAAAAAAATTTACAAGTACCTGTACGTGGAAAAACGAAAAAAAAATTTCGAAAAATCGGTCCACAGGTAGCAGCTACCTGTGGACCAAAAATTTTTTTGGGTTTCCACCCCCCAGAAAAAAATCGTAGCGACATCCCTGACCTCCTTATTTAGTTACACCACATTCAATCCCTCAAAGAACTCATTTACTAATATCACCTACTACAACACCCTTATTATCCCAAAATCCCACAACCCTTACCATTCTCGTAAGCATCTTTGGCCGTTGATTCTGTAGCGTTTTGACCGTCTGGAAGACATCGACCATCTTTTCGGCCCTCAAACGTTCCAACAGCAGACTGATGGCACAGAACACTCCACTTTCATACGATCCATCTCGACAATGTAAGATAATCGGTCCGGGGTCGGAGAAACTGCTCTGATGTTCCAAAACAGAAGCGATCAGATCGAGGAAACTGGCAGTGTCGCTTGGTGTTGGAGCTCCTAACGGCCAATGACGATATGCAAACTGAGTTACTTCGCGGCCCATCGAGTTTTGACGGTCGGACTGAAAGTTTTTGTAATATAAGGTCGATTTACAATTTAAAACATGAAAAATATACTTTAATTTCAATCGAAATCGATCAAAAATAACCTACAATCTCAAAAAAAATTCAAGTTTTTCACTTTGCTTTAATTTATTTACTATATCAACTTAAAATTCACAATGAAAGGCCCAAAAACTGTCATTTTGAGCAAGTTACTCCTCCTAAACCAGCGTAAGAACCTAGTAATCTTCATGTATTACAATATATACATTGAATAACTTACCTTGAAAAGATAACTTAATTTCCTTTCGATGTAGTTGGTATATTTGATTTCACTTCTCAACTGCAATACCAATTCTTGTTTCAAGCCAAGGTATTCGGTCGTTAATGGGCTGAATGGCCAATACTGAAAGAAGAAGGTAAAATACGATCCTTTTATTACTGTAAAGAATAGGTACAAAAAGTTCACTCCAAATTACATTTTTTTAAAGATCAGATCAAAAAATAGCCTTTTTTCTATTATATATAGCCAAAACCGTAGCAACCTGATAAAAAAACACCCTTTAAAAACCAAGATCCGCCTCAATCAACCATTCTCACCTTCTCTTTGGGTGTGAAGCTCTCATCCGGACTCAACATGACAATAGTGCAGCTATTCTGATCGTTGACCATTCTCCAGAAGTCGAAAGCCGTTTCCGGTCCCATTGGATCTTGTGCCAAGACGAATGGATAAAAGTATCCCTTAACATTCGATGCATTAATGTAGGTATTCGGATATTCCAACAATGGTGCCAGTATAACTCGGTTGCTGTCGTATGGTACCGCATCGTCGAAGCGATTCCTTCCGGAATGTTCGCTTTTGTGAGCCCATTGAGTGCTGCGAGGCTTCTCGATGTTCTGTTGAAGCCGTGTGTATTCTTCGTCTAGTAAGGAAGGCTTCGAGTTGTCTACCACAGCCATTGAGCCACTTCTGAAAAGAGCATCAAGTATATAAAGCTAATATGTTTGTTATACCTAATTTTAGCTTTTCCTCTTTAAAAACAGATCTTAAAGACTTGTTTTACAAGTTTAAAGGCTAAAATTATATGTAAACTAACTTTAAACAAACAAAAAATCACTACAAATCACCTAAAAACCATAAAATATCCATCAAAAGCCCAAAAGAACCCCTCAACACCTACCTTAACTGTTTAAACTTCTGATTAAACAAAGCTCCGACACCATTCTGTCCATTAGCCTTGTTCCTCTCAAAATAAACCGTCTTTTCATTGCCTTTCGGATCGATTCTGACATAAGTAGTACCGTTCTGAGAAGATACCACTCCATTACTCTTTCCCTCATCATTAATCTTCTGTTCAGTCATCGACAAATGTCGTTCTCTCTTGTTGACCGGACTTCTCAACTTCTGATAGTGAGTCAAGAAGTCGTCCACATGCTCGTCACTAATCCCATACAACTGATATTCAGCCAAAGCCTTGTAGATGAACACGTACTGCTCCAACGACTGCACCATCAAGTTTCTCTGCATTCGAAGCTTGGATATACACCCAAAAATGTCAGCCTTCCCTTCGGCCTTACATTGATCCATTATATAGTCAATTGCAATAAAGGTTCCCGTTCTTCCCACTCCAGCTGAGCAATGAACAACAACTGGATATCGATTGTATTCGTCCATCTTCCTCAACTTGTACATCAGACGAAGAAGGCTGACAGTGCATTCAGGAGCTTTGTAATCAGACCAGGCTGTAAAATGAAACTGGAGAACTTTCATTGGCTCAGTTGGAGCATGTCTTTGGCTACTTCTGTTCGAGTTCGTAGATCCTGGTCGGCGAGGAAGGTTGGCATAGTCGGCATCTGGCTTCGGAGAAGGCGAAGACATTGAATCGGACCTGTTTGCCAAGCGGGACGGCGTTCTTCTGTAAAATTGGGTATGAAAATTGATTCAGTTTATTTATATTTCGTTAAAGACACTAATTTCCTATAAAATAACATCAAAACCTAACAAAATCAACAAAAATATTCCCTAAATACCCATTTTGGTGCTGAAAATGAGTAAACTCTAACAAAACGTTCAAGGAAACCATCAAAACTACAAAACCAGTTAACTTATTCAACTTACTGAGATGAATCCAAGTTAATTGAACCTCTAGAATAAGAAGAATCCAACAATGGACTCGAAGGTCCGTCCCTAGAGAAACTTTTGGAATGATGGATTGTTGGTGAAGATGGAGGTAGAGGCTGTAACCTGAGCTCCCTCATCGTGTAATCAGCGTAAAGATTCGTATCCAGGGTATGAACTTCATACATATTCCCCACCAACAACGGCTCATCACTATCATCGTCCGGCCAATACTTGGCACATTGTTCTCGGCCGCGTTCACGTAAATTGGTGACCATTATGATTATACGACAATTGTGTTCGTATATCATTCTCCAAAAGTCCGTTACGGTGTTTTCCAATGGCCCTTGGGTAGCGATAAACGTTTTCCGATCGTTGTATCCCTAAAAATTTAAAAAATATTATTTTAGGTAACAAATCTTAGTTAAACTTTGACAAAATAAATTCCAAAACTCTTTCATAAAGAATTATAATACCTAAAACAACCAAAAACTCAACATTTGTTACCTAAAAACCCACTTACCTTAACAAAGTTGCCATTCACATAATCCGACCCAGGTATTTCATTGATCTGACTCAACTTGACTCTAGTAATGTCACACGCCTTGATATCATTATAACGGTTCTTGCTCTTGTTCTCCTGCTTCTCGCTAGCCGTATGAGGCAGATTCTTGGCCCGAGGTAGAGCTTCAAACTCGGCGTTGAACAGAAAGTCGCTGTCTTTGTGTTTGATCATGTATTCCGTGGCCAAATCGTCGACTGGGATCGGATTGAACACATTACGAATCCTTTGATGTTCCTTCTTGATGGCAGGACAAAAGGCTTTGATTATTCCTCGCCTAAAAGAAGATAAGCTTAAAAATTTTAGTTTTTTCATAAAAAATCAATTTTCAAACTTATTTTTTCGTTGAAACTTTTGAAATCGAGAGCGCTTCTGGATAATTTCGTGTCAAGACCAACGTAAAATAGAATGCCTCGAGGTCAAGATATTAGAAACAAGAAAGTTGACTTACTTTTTGAGTAAAACACTATCCATTTTAAGTTAAGATAGCTCAAAATTTCGCTAATTTAATGAAAATTTCAGTAAAAAATAAAAATTAGGCTAAAAAATGATTGGGCCCGGCCCGGGTAGTATAATATAATATTATTATTGTGGTTTGGTCCAGATATTTTAGGACCAGTTTGGTTTCGGCAAAAACAAAGCCATGCTCTGGGTCCCGGCACGAAAGATTTTAATTGGCATTTTTCGGATAAATTTGAATTTAGCGCGCAAAAAACCTTTCAAAACATTTAAAATAATGTATTTTTGACTAATAGTGTATTTGTTTATTTTTTTTACCGGGTACTTTTTATGTTTTAATGGTTTTAACTTACTTATGCAACATATACAAAACGATGACCACAGCGAACAGGACCAACAACAGGACGGCCAAGATTATCAATGTCAATTCGAACCAGCCATTGCCAGCGCTGTTTTGTGGTTGAAGAATAACCGGTTTAAAGTATCCGCTGAAGCCGTAGGCTGGATCAGAGCTTGAGAGTTGTCTTCTCCACCGTCCCATATCGTCGTTCTTCCTGTAGCCGTTCCGTGGCCTCTGACCGTTCAATGGAGCCGTGATTAACAGATCAGCTGGTGAAATGCTGCTCATAATTGGTCGATATCTTCGACTATCTTCTGTGTCCACAGCTTTCTGCAGGTTGTTGTCTCTGTCGACTCTAACGATCATGAAGCCAGTGTACTTTAGATCGGGAGCCAGAGCAGCGTCGTTGGGCTGATACCTGGTCAAGTATAACACATTGCATGGATCAACTCCTCCTCTCGTGTCTCCATCACCCACGACCGTCTGTTTTGGGTATTGCATATAGCTTTCGGCGATGTAGGCAAAGAATCTGTTGTTGGGATGGTAGGCTGTGTGGATGTTGTTCTGAAGAACCTTGTCGTACGTGTCCATTACGATCTGTTCTGGAGGTGGGAGGGCATCTACTGAGATATTAGATTGTAGCGGGACAATAGCAAGGTAATAGCAAGCGATTGGGCCGTTTGTTTCGTCTGGAGCTTGAGGGAATTCGAGGCCGAACGATGAAGTGTTGGTCCGTGACAAGGTTTCTGGAGGCCTTATGAACTCGGGCTCAGCATAGTCCATGACACATTGTTCGTGGAAGGTGACAGCTTCTGACTTTCCTGCTTTGTTTTCGGCCCAAATTGTAGCCGAGTAGTTTCTGTTCGGCTTCAGAGGACCGTACTTGCAGGCGAAGAAGTTGTGGAAGTTCTGAGGGTCAATGAAGTTGTCTTCATCGCCATCGTAGTTCGAACAAGAGTCTATTCCGGAAGGATGATGAGGACCGACGACTTCCTTGCCATCTCCCGCTTGGTAGCGTACTTTGCCATCTACCTTAACATAGTATTTGGTAATGTGACCTCGAGGCCATCTGGGCGGTTTCCATTCGACTTCACACATTTGACTACGGCCGTTCTCGGCGTTGATCAGTCGGATGTCTTCGAGGACTGGCGGGTCGGATACTGAAGGTATTATACATTTTAATAAAAGGATGTCGAAATGTGCTTTGGTAAAAGAATACGGTATCATAAGAATGGAATAAACTCCCAAAAAATTTTTTTTTGAATTTACAATTTCAAATCGTAGTAACTTACTGTTTTCGTCAGTCTGAAACTGTTCAGTAAGCCTAAACGGTTCCGTTTGACCATCGATGACTGTTACGAACAAAGTGTACGGTGTAGCCGGATTCAGACGTTCGATTAGAACTGGCGACTTGGCATTTGTCTTCCTCCAAACTCGAGTTTTCCTGTCAGTACGACGAAACAGTTCGAGGTCGATCTTGAGCATCGGACCTTCAGACATGTCCCATTGAATCAGAGCTGTCGTCGCATTCGGTTGTATCGTCACGTTCTGTATCATGCGAGGGGCTGAAAGAACAATATTATTGTAGGCTTGAATTTAGGTTTAAGTAAAAGAGTTAGAGTACAAGGCGCTTCATAGTACACATATTACTGGGCACGTCAAAATCTTGTTATTTTAGGCACGCGTACTGTGTTGTAAGGTATGAAAATTTAGTAAAGTTTGGGAACCTGGATCTTATCACCAACTAATAATACTCATAATACGATAAGATTTAACTAATGGTACTAATACTACAATAGCATTGAGGTAACGATACTAACCCTACAATAATGATATAACTTTGGAAAGTAAATGAATTAGAAGAGTAAAGTGATTTGTCGACGAAAAAATAACGCACATGATGTAGCTCTTGTTATCCATCCTTTAAAAAAATAAAAAGGGCGAATTTTGACAGACTTCTTTGCAGACAACCGACTGTCATAAATTAGTTTGGTATGAGGGAATTTGGTAAATTTGTAGGTAACATTAAATACATAAATTCACCTAATGACCTAATTTATAACTAACTCCTTTTTGACCGAACTCCTTTGTAACGAAAAAAGGGTAGGATATAATAAGGCAAGTTAGGTTGTTTATACAGGGGTTTCACTGTAATGTTCCCAGAGGTTTTACTGTTAAGGTGCCAAAAAATATAGGTAAAAGAAAGAGGTTACGACAAGGTAAAAAGAGTTCAGGTTGATTAGTTATATCTATACAAACTTCAAAACCGCAGTCAGTAGTATTCAAAATACCGCACGCTACTTACGAACGACCTGGTGATACGCGACAATTCTCTGCCGTCGGAAACGGCGGTGCTCTGTTATTAAGAGGTTACTTTTTGTATTTTAGGTTTTGAACAAATAATTCTTACTAATGAGTATGATTTCTTGCTTTTACTGTATACAAAAAGAACAAAATGTTAGACATTTAAGGGTACCATTAAATTGTGTGTGAAGTGTAGTTTGCAAAAATGTGTATCGTGGTATGTAGAATTAAAAATTGGGTAAAAAATATTTTAAAAACTTTTAAAATTAAGTCTAAAAGTAAATAACCTAAAGAATAATACGATCCTGTTTACTGTAACAAATTTCAAATTTCAAAAAACCCACTTTTAACCACAAACTCCATAATCGTGTTGACAGTTTTGAACTTGGCACTCATTGGTTGTACGATGCACTGATAAGTCCCGCTGTCACTCGGTTGTACGTTGGTTATTGTCAAAGCCCAACATGTTGGCACAGTAAACAATGTGTCAATGTCGCGCGAGAAGTTCTCGTACGGTGAAGAGCTGGCTTCTCGCTTCCTAGTGCCGTTCTGAACAAAGTAAACACCGTTCTCTGGAATGTAGCCACGAGGGTCTAGGTTGATACAACAAAATATTGTGGTTTGGGTGCCTTTGTAGGCCGAATCAGACGGTGAGGCTACTATCATTGCGGAGAGATCACCTGAAATTAGTAAGATTTATAAAAGATCAGCATAAACTAGGCTTATATGTAATGTTTGTTCATGTAAAGCTTTATCAGCTACGTAGGGTTAGCTAAAACGTACGTTTATCACACTTCATAGGTAACATGGCCTTGAGGCCGGGTACCGGCGGTTGAATCGGGATGGGTTCGAATATTGGAGGGCAGATGCACCTGTTCGCGTAGCACACTGGTAGGTGAAAATCGTATTTTCTCATGTAGCTGTCACCCATATTTATACACGAGTTTTCGTTTTGCGACAAGCATTGTACTGGTATATCTACAACAGCTGGTTATGAAGACAAAATTTGTCTTTTGACTTGAAAGTTTTAATACGAAATTAGTGTTTTACCCTTTCCTACCCTACTTTACCCTACCTTACACTACCTTACGCTGCCATACTTTAATCTACCCCACCCGAACTGTTCTACCTTATCTTACCCTTTCCTATATACTTCCTTGTCTTAGACTTAAACTTACTCAAAGGGCATGAACTTGAACACATGCACCTCCCAACATTCGTGTCATCTTTAACACAGATGCCGCCAGCAACACAATCATTGTTGTCAGCACAAGCTGGTACTCCCAACTCATCAGCTGTCAACGCTCTTGGTGAGATACTGAACGAGTCGGCGTTGGATATCATAACTAGTAGCAATATAGGTAGTAAGAGTAGTTTGGAAGATGTTTTTAATAATGTAGATAACCGAACATGACGTTTACTTTCTCTACGTTTTCTATAAATCTGTTGACTAGGTGTAGTACTAGGTATAATAGTTGACGATGTACTTGAGCTGACATTAGTTAGGTTCTTATGGGCCAGTTTTCCATTGTGTGGCCTCTTTTTAAACTTGACATGGCCAATTTTATACTCTTTGGGCAAGCAATTAAAGCTAGTATCATGCACTAAATGTACGTCATCTTGAAAATCTTGGTTGTAAGTAGAAGCATTTTGGATAACAGTTAACTTATCACCAAAATTAAACTCAAATTGTTGCCTACGGTTACAATTGTCTGTGCCGTCTTCTTGAGATGTAGAAGCACGACATAGATGCATTGAAGACTTCATGTTATACTTTGATCTCTTTAATTTGATTTCCGCTTTTTGCTACAACAACGCTGCATCTTAGAAGTTCACACAGAACGGTTAAAGGATAAAAATAAAAAACTGTTGATGAATATCTAAAATCATATTATTTAGAGCTAAATCATGGTTCTTTTATAAGAAATTACCGCGATAAAAATAGAAATTTGTAATTTACAAATAAATTAAAAGTGCTAACAAAGGGAGTATCCAACCTGCCCGGCTCAGAATCAGCTAAAAAATTTTATATGAATTCTTTGTACCGCTAATAATTACCATAACATTAAAAATTTCAGTTTGGCTTTTGAGTTTTAAATTTTAAATAATTGAACTTCTCGTCATTTTGGCACATTTGGCATTGTGTTTCAAGCACTTTTTTCGACTTTCTAGACAAGCTACGCTTACAAATTTAAAGTGTAGGTCCATTTAAAGGTTTTCCATTAGTATATCAAAGAAAAATGGTTAAAAGTCAAAAAATGCCAGACTTATAAGCTTGAAACCCAATGCCAATTTGGCGGAAAATTAAAAACGTAATGTTTTGAGCTTGATTTGAGCAGGTTTCCTTGTTAATTTTTGTATTACAAGCTAATATAATAATACATAATTTTAAATTGAATTTGTTTTAGACAAAGTTTTCAAAACCAAATCAAAAATCTTAAAAACCAATAGTATTGTACATAAAAAATTACCCATATAATAACCTAAAACATAAAAACGTCTCCAAAAAATAACATAAAACAAGGTTTAAAATAACAAAAAACTGGTGTTATCATTGATCTATAAAATACATCGATCGCGCTCGAATTTTTCAACTTGAATCGAGAAATGATCGAAACAAATCGACCACAAAATTGGGATAAATTGAAGTAACACACCGACTTCCGGCGACCGTTTTGCAGAGTGCAAACAGTAAAGTAAGCTGTTAGCTGTAAGGAAAGACACAGTTTAAGGCGCGGTTATTGTGCAAAACACTGTTTTTGGTAAGTAATGTATTTTTTTAAAAAAGTAATGAATGAAGGCTCAAAATGTGTAAAATACGCCAAGAAAAGAAAGAAAATGAAAGCTATATGGCCAGGGACGTGCCGACTTTAGCAAAAAAAAATTTTTCCAAAAAACCACAGGGAGGATAACGTTCAAATCTGGGGGGAGGAGAAGTTGACTAGGAAAGTGCCCGACATGCCCTGCCCTGATTAAATTCAAACTTTTTATACAGAAAGACCATGTTAATATAATTAATATAAGACCCCCAGAAACGTACTAAATTGCGCTTGCCAGCAAATCTCGAGAAAATCAAAATCAATTAATCACGTTTTGAGTTACCCACCAAATTGGCATTGTGTTTCAAGCTTATAACTTTGTCATTCTATTACTTTTAGCTATTTTATTTTGATAAACTGGTAGAAAACTTTTAAATCATCCTACATTTTTAAAATTGTAAGCGTAGCTTGCCTGAAAAGTCGAAAAAAGTGCTTGAAACACAATGCCAAATTATTGCGGAGCTCTCAAATATTTAAATTAATAAAATCAAAAACGCAAGTTAAAAATTTTTTTAATTACTATTGATGGTAAACCGAGCAAATTCATACAACAATTTTGAGCTGATTCTGAGCGAGACAGGTTGCATACTTTCCTTTTAAGTACCAGAAGTCTAATTAGAACCATAAAACCCTTATTCAGCATAAAAAAAGTCATAACTAAAAGAAACTTTTCCACAACCAGCCAAAAACAAGGTCAAAAATTGCAAAACTTTTGAGAAATGCAAGATATTCAGCTGCCAATTATAGTCTCGAGCCCTTTTTCTCTCCCAAGAATGACGGATCGGGTGTAGAAGAAGTCTCGACTCGTGACCATGGGTTTACAACATGAATAGTTTAGCTTACCCGAGACGCGTTATGTTATTACAGACCGCTTGAGACTGTACTTGGTATTCATTGCTTTTTAGAAAACCTTTTTTTAAATATTGAAGCCAGTTAAGACAGCTGGTTACAGCTTTTAAACTACCCTACCCTACCCTACCCTACCCTACCCTACCCTACCCTACCCTACCCTACCCTACCCTACCCTACCCTACCCTACCCTACTCTACCCTACCCTACACTACTCTACCCTGCTTTACTAAACCTAAGCATAAGGAACGGCCGGGCAAGCCTTGACCCAAATTTAAGTTGGGCCAACCCGGGCCTGAGCAAAATTTTAATCGGGCCGGTCCTGAAAAATGAACCCGGCCCCGCCCGTTCCTCATGTCTAACTGAACCTAATTTGCCCTGCCCTACTCTACATTGTCTTAAGCTTCTGTACTTACCTTACCTTTTATTAGTAAAGAAAGACTTACTCTAACATGCCTTATCCTACCCTATAGTACATTACTTAGTTTGACATTTTTTATCCTACTTTTACTTTACCCTACCTTTAAATCTTAATTTAAAAATTAATGTTAAAATCACATCTCATCAATTTAAATTAAAAAATAAACAGAAGGCAACAAAACCGTCTCAAAAAGTAATAACCCAAAATTATTCGAAGATAAAGTTGTCATAACAAGGTTACCGCAGCGGCCTTTTTTGTAAAAAATGAATGGAATGATAAATATTTTCACAAACATAAACCAGAAGTAGTGAACAGAAACAAAACCGAAGCTGTTACAATCGAAATATACAGAAAAAGTATAAAACGAGTAATTGGACGAATTTTAAAACATTACAAAACGGCTAGTCAATCAATACCATCTTTCATAAAACTCGGTAATTAGTCTGTTTTGGTGGGTTTTTGAAAAAATACAGACGTCACGACTTTAAAGTAAAATTTGGAAGTTTAGTCAAAAAGTGAATGGAAACATATAGAACACAAAAAATTTTTTCCAAAAGTTTCTTATAAGATCCTACTGTAAAACATAGATTCTGCTGTAATACAAACTTTTCAATTTAGTGTAAAGCAAAAAATGAATGGATAGTACTAAGTGCTCGGGGACTAATGCAAAACTGTTGCTCGGCCTATTCAGGCTTTCAACTAACTATGTAAGGCTTGAAGATTTAAAGAGCACCTTATCACAATTTAAGAGCTAAAACAAGCCCAATTTTGCAGCTAAGTTCTCTCAAAGTTTCTTAGTCCCGGACTAAGCTTAGTGAGCCCTTTTCAAATATAACTGTCATACACATTTTTCCCATAATTTAATATAGACCAAAGTAAAAAATTGTCACCATAACTATAATTATAACGCCATTACCATACAATACCTTTTATATAAACGCCATTAGCATACCTTCTTTTTTAAAAAGACAATAAAGAAAATCAATTGAAAAAGTTTTCTAAAAAGGCTTTAAACCATAATTAAAAAACTTTTTTTTACGTATGAAGCCACCCCACACGTCTGTCTGTAATGGAAAATGACCAATGGTGGCTTTTCGTTCGTTGCGAATTTTTTTTAAATTTTATTTTAATTTTTGCGTTTAAATGTAACGAAAAGCCAGAAAATTCCATTGCCAATTTTTGTTTTATTTCAGACAGACGTGCCCCACCCTTCTCCCTGCCCTCAAGTAAAAAATAGCTTAACGTGATTCTTTCTATACCTATCAACATGCAACACAACTGCGACTACAATTTTTCAAATTTTTTTTGTATTTTATTAAATAGTTCAAACAATTCTGTGCCCCTTTCAAAGCAAATTTTCAGGATTGGAGAGCACAGAATTATATGAACATCCTAATAATATTATTTAGATAGAAAATAATAGGTTAGCAAACTGCAAACCATATTAATTTACAATATGATAAAATTAGTTTAAAAAATCAACATTTTCAAAAAAATGTCATCCCTGACCAAAACACCCTGCCCGGCACTTAGAAGCTATCAAAAAATAGAATTTTTAAAAAAATCTCTTTTGCTTTTCCCTGACCAAAAACACCCCGCCCGACACTTAGAAGCAATCAAAAAATAAAGTTTTCAAAAGTAGCCACAATCAAACTCCAAAATTCGGCCTAAAACTCAAAATAAAATTCGGCTGAAAACCCAGTTGTAATGGCTGTAAATGACCGAACAGTTATGACAGAAATGTTTGAGAAACAAGCTTCAGAACCGGGTGCAAGGTAACCGTTGTCGTCGTCACATCCCCCCACTGCAGAGCGAACATTTTGGGTCAAAAAAAAAGAAAAATTGAACAAAAACGCAATCTTTTTGGGCGCGGTTCGTTCGCCCGTTCGGCTCCTCCAAAAAGTTTAAACGGAGCAAACGCTTAAAATAATGAACGGAGAAAACAAATCACTTCCCTTTGGATGATTATAGTGCCCTCAGGCCGCGACGGTTCGGGCACAGGGTCTTTAAAATGTTTTTGTGGTTAATGGACACCGGTTTGGGGGTTGAGGGCATTTAAAGTGGGTTTGGTAGTAGAAAAGTTGCAGTTTTTTCAAAATTTATGTAGTAAAGATTAAATTTTACTATAAGTTAAGTTCTTGGTATCATAAGTTAAATTTATGATACTATAAGTAAAGTTCATAACGCTATATATTAAGTTCTCAGTACAGCCAGTATCCAATGAAATAAAAATAAGTCACCATCCGTCCCCCCATTAAAATCACCTGCCTAATACTCTCTAAAGCTTAAAGACTATTACATTGAAGTAGATGAAGCCCAAGTGCTATTATAGCTTACTTTGAGATAAAGCACACGTACTACATTTTACCTAGCCTGAAGTAACATACAAAGCAACATCAATAAAGTCCAATTCAAAAAACGACGAGCATTTGAAGCATTCCTTTTTTTTCCTTTTTTGACCCATAGGCATTATATGCATTTAAAGCATTGTGAATCATATTTTCCAAAAAAGAATGAAAATTCAAGTTTTGAGGTTTGAAAGGCGCTATTTTTAAAACAAAGATTGTATTTTAGTTTTAAAATCAAAAATTATTTTTAAGAATTTAAAAAAAACTAAAAACAGCTAAATTATCACTAATAGTTCAAACCCTATTTGATCTCAATAATCTGACGTTTTCAAAAACAATATACAGTATAACTTTACTCTACCATTACAGACCAAATTACTTTCTATCACAAGTTGTATTTGATAGTTTATGTTATCTTTACGTCACTACGTCTTAGTGCATTATAATTTCACATTTACACTTTAAGAAAAACTGAAAAACTGTTAGTTACACGAACTAGACTATAAATAAATACAGCGTTATCAGTGCCCAATCAGTCAAACCCAATCAAACCCAGTTCAAACCGCGACCACTGTAAGAAACGGTCAAAACACTTTTTGTCCCCTCCGGTCTTTAAGTTTCGAATCAATTTGAAAGCAGTTCAAAAACAAAAAAGTAATAAAGAAGTGGCAGGGTAGATAATTTAAAAATTTAGCGTCTTGGCAGGTTTAAAAGAGGGACAAAAAAAGAAAGAGAAGCAGTGCATGCCTTACCCTACTTTACCCTACCCTACCCTACCCTACCCCTACCCTACCCTACCCTACCCTACCCTACCCTACCCTACCCTACCCTACCCTACCCTACCCTACCCTACCCTACCCTACCCTACCCTACCCTACCCTACCCTACCCTACCCTACCCTACCCTACCCTACCCTACCCTACCCTACCCTACCCTACCCTACCCTACCCTACCCTACCCTACCCTACCCTACCCTACCCTACCCTACCCTACCCTATCCTACCCTACCCTACCCTACCCTACCCTACCCTACCCTACCCTATCCTACCCTACCCTACCCTACCCTATCCTATCCTATCCTACCCTACCCTACCCTACCCTACCCTACCCTACCCTACCCTACCCTACGCTACGCTACCCTACCCTACTACCATGCCCTAAGCTATCCGATTCTACTCTATCTTATTATATCTTGCACTACCCTATTCTTACTCTATCCTACTCTTGTTCACCCTACCCTACCGTTACTCTACCTAATCTCATCAAAAATTTTAAACCCTCCCTCAACTAAGCTAACTCTGCTTTCTTGCCCATTGGCCTTGTATACACGTATACTTTCCTCAATATAAAACTCTATACTCTCTAAAGTTATATAAAGCAATAAAACCCTCAAATAAAATTATATAAAGACTTGCAGCTTGGAGAGGATTTAATTGATTTCATTTTAAAACTTAATTGATCTCCCCTTATTTCCGGTCGGTTTTTATCAATCGAAATGAATTATGGGACCATGCAAAGGCGAAAGCAAAAAAGCCCAAACCCCACACCCCCACTAACATTCCCCGGAAATATTGTCCGATCAGTTGTTTGACAAGCATTCGGCCGGCCCTAGTCATTACGACCTTATTTATGGCGGATCATGCCCTCGTATTGGGCACATCTGAAGAGAGAATTAACCCGAACAAAGATTAGTTTTTGAATTTTTGAATTAAGTTTTCAAATTTCAATTGGAAAATTTAAAATTCAAGAATAAAATTTTAACCTGAAGATCTAAAATTTATAACTAAAGGATTAGCAATAAAACCCAGAAGAATGTGTAAAAGAACGTTTCAAAAAAGAAAAAGATTATATAAAAACGTACTATAAAGGTTTTGTTAAGATCAAAGGTTAGTGAATTATACTGAAACAAAAAATGGCTTAAAGAATGAATTAAGTCAGTACGTGAATTAATAAAAGCTAAAGTTTAAATAAATATCACAAACTATAAAATCAAAACGTTTTAGTTTTAAAGCTCTTTTGTCAGTACCAAAGAGTGGTTTTCTGTCAGTATTAAAAGATGGGTTCTGTGAGTACCAAAGAGTGTTTATTAGTAGAAGCTAAAAAAAGGAAGGCAAGACAGGAAAAAAGATTTTGACTTAGGTTAGGCTATAAAAGACAGTAGTACACATGGGTAAGTTTTAAATGAGCAAAGACAGGCTTTGATAGGGCTAGAATAAACAGGGGTAGGCTTGGGTAAGGCTAAAATAAGCAGAAGCAAGCTTGGATAAGGCTAGGTGGTGATAGACTAAATTAAGGCTAGAATAAGCAAGGGTAAGCTTGGATAGAGCTAAGTATTGCTAGACTAAGGTAAGGCTAAAATGAGCAAAGGTAGGCTTACGTATGGTTATAATTGACAGTGGTAGGCTTGCGTAGGGCGAGAATAAACAAGAGTAAGATAGAATAAAGATAGAATGAGCAGTGATAAGCTTGAGTAAAGCTTAAAAAAGAAGTAAAATATATATGTACTTAACACATGTGAAAGCATCAAACTTTGTAAAACACGACGAGGACCGTCCCCAAAGCCAAAATTTAGAAGTTTCAATTTAAAAAAGTTTTAAAAACTGTTTGATATATCAAACAGTAAATCAAAATAAACCGCAAAACTATCTTTTATCTATAATTCGAAGACATTCAGGCTTGCATGTTCAATACGGCATATAACTTACTCCCTTTTATCTTTATATTAGCTATATATGTCCTTATATGTAGCCCTTTTGGTCATTACATATCGAAGAAAAAGATAATGACCTGAAGCTACGGCTCTTTAGATTTGTTACGAGCAAGTACACGCTTAAACCCAAAGAGAAAGTTATGTTTGTCCTTAAAGAGAGTAAACAAACAAACTCTGGTCACTCGGAAATACTGCAAAAAGAGATATTGTGGCTATTTGTAAGACAAAAGGATGAGTTTTTAAAAGTTTGAAGGGTTAAACATAAAGCTATGCTCTAGCTATGGCCTTTTTGGCATTATTATTTGCTATTTTTAAGTGGATGGTAATTTAGAAATTAAAAAGTTAATTAAAAACGATAAAAAGCTTGAATATCCATTCATTTTTAAAGGTTTACAACTACCCTACCCTCCAAAACCAAACTTTAAACTTTCTAAACGCTTAAACTTTCTCAACTTCCAACGCTCCAATCTCGTCTTCGCAAGTCAAGATGTCTCAAGAATTAGACGAGCGCGAATTCCAACTCAATCTGATGCCATGAAAAAAGTCTTCTAAACATTTTATGCAAATTTCCTCCAAAAAAGCGAATTAGAATTGCGCGGAAATTCATTTTGAACGAAAAAAGCCTTTGAAGAGGGCTTTGTGTCCGCTCGTCTTGGCCTCAGGCAAAGAGCAGTAGCCATTGTCCTTCGAAATTAAAAATTTACATAGATTGAGGTGAGAAGGGGAAGATAATCGACATTCATGCATTATGTTTTGTTATTCATGCAATATGTTTTGAGAAGTTGCAATTTGGCTTTAAATTCAAAAAAATTTTTTTTAAACTTTAAACTGATTTTATATGTTAAAAAGCCTCATAAAGTTAAAATACATCAAAATCTAATTTTAAAAGTTGCAAAAATTCGAAAAAACTAACTTTTTAAAATTTAAAACAACATTTTTGCGAACAAAAGTTGAAAAACCCTAATAAAACCCGTTGAATAGACCAACAACGATTATGTCAGGAAAATATGAGCCTGCCGTTCGAAAATCGCCCAAAAAACCGATTTGGTCCCATCATTTTGGAATAGGCCAGAAATCTCATTTTGCGTTGAAAAATGGCCGGAAATTAGCGGATTTAAAGAAAAAAGACCGCTACGATTAAGCCGAGACAGGATTTGCACAAATGAAATTTGTACCTAAAAAATCCTACTAAAAAGTTGAAAAAATGTGGAAAAAGTCAATCTTTCGTCATTTTTTACATTTTTAAGTTTGGCAAATTTGGCATTGTGTTTCAAGCACTTGTTTCTACTTTCTACACAAGCAACGCTTACAAATTCAGAAATCCGGGTTTATTTAAAGGTTTTTTACTAAATTTATCAAACAAAGTGGATTAAAGTCAAAAATGACAAAGTTATAAGCATGAAACACAATGCCAATTTGCCGGAAATTCAAAACGTAATTTTTTAATCGCGGTTTTCTTGAGATTGACTGGAAAACGCGATTTAGTAAATACTTTGCTGAAAGTTTTATATTTACAGGATCTCTCTATATAAAAAGTTTGAAATCAATCAGAGCTGGGCAAGTCGCGCACTTTTCTTTTTAATAATTTAGGTAAAAATCCAAAGTCTAAACCTTCTTCTTTAAGCAATAGTTCCTTTAAGGTACAAATAATCCAAATGTCGTATTCTAATTAACTTCGAAAACCGGTGTTACTTTCGTTACAAAGCCTCAAAAACCGGGTTTACTGCGGCCATAAACCCAAAATAATCATGCCGCAGGCCAAATTAGAATTTTAAAGTCTTTACAAATACTTCTTTCTATTCTGAAGTTTAATAGTGCAAGTTTCTTTTAAAAATATGTGGCACGTCATTTAAAAAGTAAACCTTACACTTCTCTAGACTTTTTTTGACTGAACTTAAATTTTAAAGTATGGTACCTACTATACCCGGCTATCAAACTTTATGATGCTCCCACTATACCCTTGCCTTTCAAATTATATGATGCCTCTTATACCTTGTCTTCAACGAATTAAGTTTCAAGTTACGGTAAGCACAAGCACTTTTAAAGCCCCCGAGGATATTCATAAAGATCCCAAATGGCGGTGTTTACCTTCTAATTTCAGCCCATTTTCCCACCATATGTTCCGGCAAGGTAAATCCGCCAAAATGGGCGCGGTAAATAGACTGTGACAGTTAGAAAGGCTCCATTTACTCAATTTTGTTTTGCTCATGACTAATATATTTTGAGAAAAATAATGAATTCGTAGTCAGAGTTACTATTCCTTCAATATTTTATTAGTAAAAAGAAACAAAAAGTTTATAGAAGAAGTGAAAATAATGAGAAAATTTATAAATAAATGGCAGGAAAGAAAAATTTATAACATTTGCATATCAAGAAGACAGTTTTCAAGCAAGTTTTAAGGTCTCTAGCTTGAATAATACTAGGAAAACCGAATGTTGATCAAGGATAACATAAATTGCCCCTAAATTCATTGTGCCATAATAAACCCTTGACCCGCAAAGCAAACCCAAAACAAAAACAGAAGCAAATCATTTGCATATATATGCAAATTAGCTGTTCCGAACAAACCCAAGAGCCTTATAAGGAGCAAGACGATTGTCATTATGAGTCTTCGCGATTGAGAAGGATCATTCAAATCGTGGAGACGTCAAAAGCTAAAGAGTATGTGAGCATAAGGCACGAGAAACGATAAAGATCGTTTAAAATTGAAGACAGACTGAGGTTAGAGATAAGGTAGTTTTAAGAGAGGTTAGGAGAAAAAGAGTCAAAAGACGATCGAAAAAAGAAATGCACTTTTAACGCATTCTTGGCATTACTAGCTTTGTTCGAATGAAAGATCACACAAAGAAGATTTGAGATGGGAATTTATGAAAAACGTTTATGTTATAGTAAGTTATCCAGATCAAAACTGTTTTTTTAGTCTGAATTTTAAAAATAAGTAAAATAAAAATAAAAAAAATGTAATTTGAAAGTGAATAGGAAGTGAGGAGAAGTACACAGAGGCTATAACAAATCGCTTGCTTGGCCTACGCAGACTTCCGACTACGGCCTGAATTCTTGAGGAATGCCTCATCACGACTCGGTAGCTCAAGAAATAGGAGCATATGTATGCAGCCTGATTGGGAACTGTTAAGTCTACTTTTTTAAAAACCTAACTTCTCGATCAATTCAACTTTAAATTTTTTAATTTTTAGACAACACCTATTTCAAAAAATAAAATTATCGAAAATGTCTCATATATACTTGCAAAAATTGAAAAAATTAATAAAAAATAGCCAACTACTAAACAATGTCCCCCAGCTAAAACAATGTCAAATAAATTAAGGAACTTTTGTCTCGAATACGAACTCTAAAGCTTTTAGCCGTCTTCGAATCGTTTCCGGCTAAGTTTGAAAAACGATCTGGTCAAACGAGAGGAAGACGACCCGACTCATACTGCTACCAGTTACTTGGCCACATTTAAAGCATGGCTTGGGATGTGAGGAAATAGATCACGGCTTGATCAAGAAAATGTTCGAAATATTCCCATTGTCAAAATTAAAGACATTATGGTCATAAATAACGTAGAAGTGCATTTAAAACTCTTCTGTACTAAAACTTCTATATACAGAACAAATTTATAACTTTCGAGCAATTTGTTATAGCAACTTGTTATACTGGAGTTTTATTGTAGTAAAATCAACACAAAGAATGCTGCTACAGACACATACATTAACATCACCGTTAAAAAGCCTCTTATAACTAGGCTCAGTGCATGATTTAACATTGACATAAAAATCCCGTTACTGGATTAGAATGTGACACAAAAGCCGACTTTTAAAATCAGAAGTCACATTATTTTATGTTTATCAAGAAATCTACAAAAGAAATTATGTTATTACATTTATTAGGCTTTCATAAGCACGTTATTATAAGAACTTAGTCTCTCAGCACTAATATGTTTAGCTACAAGAATAGTATCTATTGTTCTCGCACGTATAGTAACTTTATGACATCTATACATTCTAATTAGTTATACGTAGTTAATTCTTTACTGTTCTATTAATTAAAAAAAACAAATAAAACGTGCATTTTATTGTAGCATTGTTTACGTTACTTAGAATGTTTCTAAAACAACATATATTAGTTCAAACCAGGTAAGATACTCATGTTTGGCTCAATCAATCAAACGACTTTGCATTATTCATTTCGTGCTTGTTTTGTTTCGGTAAATACTCGTTTTATGTATGTCGAAAGTAATCGGATCCCTTCCTGGATGTCATTCATTTTATGAATCTTGACACGGTAGACTTCTTCAGATTCATGTGTTTTCTGAAGTCATGAGTTATGGGTTTTTTTGTTACTTATAGCCTAGAGGGTTTTTACAATATAATTTACAGTAAAATAGACGTGTAAATAGACCGGCCAAGCCTATAGGTTCTTTCCAAATCCACAGTAAAATCAAAATTTATATACCTGAATAATATATTAAGATCGTCAACACGCAATGCCATCGCTAGCCTGGCGACAGCTGATCTTAAGATCCTTCATTTGGACATGTGCGACAATTACTCGGATTTGAGAGGTCTTTTTAGCATAATGCGTCCTTAAAAGATTGGCGATCAGCGCAAGCTAATAGCAAATATTTGAAGAGATACCCTCTTTTTCTTCTTGATTGGTTTGCTCTAGCGGTTTATGTTTATTTATGCAAATTTTAAGCTGTTTCTTGATGGTCTGGAGGAGCTTTCATAGTATAAAAAGTAGCTTTTTGTTAGCTATATTAAGGGTACCTTTTCTTAAAGAACAGCGAAACGTTCTGGCAAAACATTGGCGTTCTGTGTCAGAAACAAAGCTTTCGTTCGACTTTAATTTTAAAAAAACCTAAGCGGGTCGGTTCCAAATTGGTAGAGTAATTTGTAAATTCAAACTGATACCGACATAATCAAGTTTTTTCAATGTTTTGCGGCAAAAACCCAACGTTTTGCAAGGACATTTTGTAGTCTATTAACATTTATTTTAATGTTTTTATTTACAGTTAAACCTCTTTAGTATGGCACTCAAGGATCTGGTTCAAACTTGTTCTTATGACCAGAGTATCACACTATTTATTGATATGAATTCTATTAAAAAAGCGGTCAGAAGGTTGTCATTATAAAGAAGATGACACACTATATGTAAAGAGTCATACTAAAGAGGTTTTGCTGTACAGTCAAAGCTCTTTAGTATGACCGTTGAGAGTAATACACCCTCTTAATAAGAACAGATTTTTGAACGCCTTTTCTCATAGGAACTCTATCAAAAAGTACGTGAATACTATGACAAGCAACTTATATTAGCTTTTTGGTTCTTTCAGGGTCTTACCAAAGAGGTTTCACTGTACCTTTTATTGAAGAGTTTTACCCTGTTTCTCTATTTCATACCTTATCCTTGACAAACGTTTTGAAATTTTAAAGTAAATAAACTATGGCTATAGTATTATACATGTTTTCTGGTATTAAACTTTACTCTTCTAACCCTTATACATATTTTGTGTTCGATTTCTCAGTTTTACACCTGCAGTACAACTTTTCCATGCTTATTTAATGCCACTTCACGAAATGTACAGTTGACCACTGTAAACAAGAGTAACATAATGTCTATGTCCTTGCTTGTTCCCATTTTTGTTTTTAATAAACAGGTGAAAGTAAGAGTTAATAAATAACATGGTAAACAGTTTTACTAGTAAACACGAGTTTGTTTTCAACTTTTTCAAATTTCAACCCAACGTTTAAATTTGTTTTTGTGACTTTGTTTTATTCTAGGTAAGTATATAGAGACGCTAATAGTCAGGTATCTATTATATGCTTATTTGCTAGGACAAAGGTATTATTTTTAAAACTATTTGAGGGGTGATGATCTTACCAAAATTTAAACGTCTATCTCGACCCTTTTTCCTTTTATTTATGGCTTGATAAAGCGTTACTGAAACTGTTTTTACTCTTTTGAAACTACAATACTAACTTTTGTTATGTTCTGACATTTGAATATTTAGGTGAAGATACGTGTCGCTTGTGAATCATATGTTTATCTATATGCTAAATGGGTTCACCACGTGTTTCCTTCGTATAGGTTGTCTCAAAAAACTATTTTTATAGTTTTTCATACTCTTTTGTTTAAAAACGTTGTTACAGTGAAAGTATGTATGGCTAAGACTATAGGTAAGAATAGGATGGGAGAGGAAGAAAAGAACTACTGTATTTTTTATTTTGAAACACAGTGAAAGCTCTTTAGTATGATCTTCTATAGTGTGACACCCTCTTTATAATGACAGCTTTTTGACCGCCTTTTGTAGTAGAACTAATATCCAAAAGTACCTATTATGACACCCTGGTTATAAGGACAAGTTTGGACCAGTCCCTTGTGTGTCATGCTAAAGATATTTGTCTGTACCTCATTATTTTTTGTCGTGTTATATTTACTGTGCAACGACATCTTGCTTACTCTGCAAGTTTACTTTATTTTTAACTTTTGTTATTACGTAAACTCTTTCGAAACAGAATACGACACAGCCGTTCCTTGTGTGTTGATAGTACGTCAAGACGAATAACCGTCTATGTTTACATTCTTCTTAATTTGGCATAAATATAGAACCTATATTACTCGCAATATGAAGGGTTGTTGATAAGGAAAGGCTTATAAGAACTTAACTTTTAGTAAAATACGTTTTACCAAAACCTTTTGATATTAAAATAGGTTTTTTTTTGATTTTGCAATACCTGTTTTATTAAGCCGTTCAAATAATTATGTGCCTCAAACCCCCAAAAACTTGTTTTGAAAGGAGGCTCAGAATTATTTAAACGAAGTAATATAATATAATAACTTATCAATTAGTAACACACGAGTTACAATGAGATATCAGCTTTTAAAACAGGTCTTTTAACGTCATTTTTTATCGTTTTGATTTTGAAACAAGGTGAAAATTGTATGAGTAAGTATAGTTTACAAACGTCATCAGAACAAATAATGTTATCAATGACATAAGCAGGTGCAGGTCTTTGTTTTGAATATAAAGGAGATAAAAGTTGTTTCAATTAAGAAACTTATTGTATTAATGAACTTAATTTACTGTATGTTTTTAGTATAGTAAGGTTCTAAAAAAGTTTTGTCGTTTCTGAACGCGAATATAATTATACATTGACGTCATGATTTTTTGAGGCTCATATACATATAAGGGTGAGAAACGGACCGTGTAGGCCCGGCTAAGCCCTGTCTACTATCGGCCCGGGCCATTCTTAAACGAAAGTTGAAACGCGCAGGGCGAAGCCGGGTTAGCATTTTTTGCCATGCCGGGCCGGTCCGAAAAAAATGAAAATGGGCCGGGCCTGACCTGTCTTGGACAGGGCCTAAAAAGTGGGTCCAGTCCGTTTCTGACCCCTATAAATAGTAGCCATAGTTAAATTTTTCTAGGTTTCTTTTTTATCCTTTCATAACATAGGACAAACTAGGGGTAATTAAGGAATTTTCAGTTTGAACTACGAAGAGTTAAAGAAAAAAGTTTTAATTCACTTTTTTCAGTTTTGTCACAAATCGCAAGCCAAACTTAGTGTAATTTACGAGTTTGCTCAGAGCTATGCAGCTGCGATAAATTGGCGCGCGACATTGATTCGAATTTGATCGTGGCTATTGTTTTTCTTTCTTATTTGCTCTATAAAACCATAAACACTTTCCCATCTGATCTATATATTCGTGTTTTTGTTTTTTCGGACCGATATATTGGTTTTGTGTAAACTTTTATGTTTTGGAACTTTATATCTTCGTAATTGTTTAGGTACCACCAAAATTTACTGAATTTTGCTGCTTTATCTCGACCAAACTGTTCAAAATACAAGGAATTGGAGCTTTTTAACACACGTTTTTACAAAAAAATATGAATGTTATCTAGTTTATCTAACCTCGTGATCTTTTATTTAATATACCGATTGAAAAACATCAAATTTTAAGCATCAAACTAATATTTTATTAAGATAATATCGTTTCAGTTCAAATGACAGAACCTCATTCAGTGGAAGGTCTTGAAATGGCAGAGCACAAGGCTTCAGAATCCCAATCTAGACCTCAAGAAGCTTCAACTTCAGTCAAAATTGAAGGACCAATGAGTTTGGACTCGGCACAAGCACCAACCGGCTTCTCATCGTTCTTGATCTTCATCAGCAAGCTCTTGACCTGGGTCTTGTTTCCTTTTACTGTTTTCTTCAGCGTCAAGGTGAGTACTAACTGGTCTACTTATAACCTAATGTAGAGCTTTGATCTACTAGCAGTTTTTTGTTTTTTATATTATCTATTTTTTATTTTAGCATATTAATCACCAAAAATTCATTTAAAACGTCTAATGTTTGCACTTTTAATGGTTTCCTCAATTTTTAAATTTAATATTTTAGATTGTTCAACAGTACGAACGTGCTGTGATTTTCCGTCTAGGACGACTGTTGGAAGGCGGAGAGAAAGGTCCTGGACTGTTCTTTATTTACCCATGCATTGACACCTATGTTAAGGTTGATCTTCGTGTTGTTTCATTCTCCGTTCCTCCACAAGAAGTAAGTGATTGAGCTTTGAAGAACGGTTAAAAGCCCTAGTATTGACCAAGCTTAACATTCAATTATAGTTTCATCGTAGTACGCATTTTTAAAACTATTAACTAAGCTGTGCTTATCTCGCTACTATAACTTCAGATTCTGTCCAAAGACTCGGTTACCGTCAACGTAGACGCCGTAGTCTATTTCCGTATCTGCAACACCATCGCCTCCATTGTTAACATTGAGAACGCGAATGGATCTACTCGTCTACTAGCTCAAACAACACTCCGAAATGTCCTGGGTACCAAAACATTGGCCGAAATGCTGAGCCATCGTGAACAAATCTCGGCCGAGATGCAAAGAACCCTTGATGAGGCTACAGAACACTGGGGCGTGAAGGTCGAGAGAGTTGAGGTTAAAGACATCAGACTGCCACATTCCATGCAAAGAGCCATGGCTGCTGAAGCCGAAGCCAACCGTGAAGCAAAGGCTAAAGTTATCGCCGCTGATGGTGAACGATTGGCTTCTGAATCGTTGAGAACTGCGGCTACTGTGTTGTCCGAGACTCCAGCTGCTTTGCAATTGAGATATCTGCAAACTTTGAACACTATTAGGTAAGGAAAGAAACAGGATTTTTTAAATGTTTATATTGTTGTAGGTATTGATATAACTTAAAAATTGCTTTTTTGGGCTCTCAAATGTTTAAAAATTTCTATATTTTACATCAAAAATGTAATATAAGTCAATACGTACCTTATCTGACCTTATATAATTAATGTTGTTTCTAAAAAATCTCTACTTTCAGTGCCGAACACAACTCGACCATCATCTTCCCTCTCCCAATGGAACTTCTGGGTGGTTTCATGAGCCGTAGTCAACCTCAACCTCTAGTACAATCCCCTGGCTTCATTCAGAATCCTCCTGGATACGAAGCCTTGCCTCAACAAAGTGAGCCTTCTGTAGAATACCGGTCGATTCATTCGCGACACAGTCGAAGCGGTGAAGCCACACAACCGACCGATCTATTCTCTGCCAACGCTTAAACACTACAACAGTACTATACATTACACTATAAGAGTACTATACACTTCATTACGATGTACAGGATATTATGCTGTAGCCTAATATGTAGTATCAAACTATTTTTTATATTGTAGTTGACCTACATGCCTTATAATTATCCGTTTATGCAAATTTAGCATAACACATTGGATTCCAGGTACATTAACATATGTAAATGGTCGTTGTGCTTGTGATAATGTATAGTGTTGTGTAGTAATGTAGATGAACGACGGTGCACCGGCGGTGTAGTTGTTGAGCGTTTGGTATTGGATAGTTCGTTGTTTGGTGGTTTGGCTTCACGTTTCAAATTATTTTGTGTTTCTTTTATACTTTTTGTTATCATAAGGATTAATAATTTTATTTTCAGTGTAATCAACCACATCATGATGCATCATGGTACCCATCAACTAACCTTTCTGTATTTATTCGTCGGACGCTTCTATTTCTCACTTTGCCAACTCATTTTTAATATAATAATAACTGTTATTAATGTTATAATAAATTATTTTGTTCTGGAAACTTACTATGCTGTCCGTATGTGCCAAAGGTTGTTTTGTAAAAAGGCAAATCATCAAGGAATAGGTATACCAATAAAAATAGACGAATAACATTAAAAAAGCAGGATTAAAATAGTTTAATAATTTACTAATACTAAACTTGTACCTACTGCCCTAGCATTATTACAAATGTATGGTAAAACTCTTTATTTACATTAGAACAATGAATTTACTATCAAAAATAGCCGACACACATAACCCATTCGGTTCCGCCACGAAAGCGCGTGAATGGCATTCCGCTTTTTTCGCAATTTATCCACGTTTTTTAGCTGGCTGTTTTACCGAATAACGGAAACAATTAACAATGCCAGAACATAATGTGGACACCAAAGGTCCACAAAGCTCTCGCAGACCATTAAAACCAGGAGAATGGGTTTGTCAGGAAGGTAAATGTTCACAAATTAACCAGGAACACTTCCGAGTATGCGAAGGATGCGGAAAAAGTAAGTTTTTGAGTATTATTCTTATTCTATGTTTAGACAAACCAAAACCCAAGGTTCGTGCAGCAGCAGAGCTTGGAAAGCAGATGGCAGAGAAGAGCAAGGGATTGTTTTCGGCCGAGGATTGGGCTTGTACAAAGTATGTTATCTGTCATTGAAAATTCGGGTTCTTTTGTTAAATTTTGGTGTCTTTTTGGGAAGAAAATATAAATTAAAGGGAATAGTTGTTTTTTACTGGGTTTTTTTAGATGTGGCAATGTAAATTGGGCCAGAAGAAACACTTGTAATTTGTGTAACGCTAAACGATTCAGTGATGCCGAACAAAGGACAGGTATGTGTCCAAAGGTAATCCTTTTACATCTTCATTGTTTCAGCTTGCTTTTCCTTTGAATAATTAAGTTTTCAGTTAGCTTCAATTATATATATTGACTCATACATCTGCGCTATACCTAATTTTAGCAATTGAATAAATTTTTATTGTTTTATACTTAAAATTGTACAAATTTAAAGACGTTTAGCTGCATAAGATTAAGGTTAACATTTCTAATTAAATAAAAAGTTCTGTTAAGGTTTTGGTGGCGGTTACAATGACAGACAGAATGTGGAATACGTGAAACGAGAATACGACGAACAGTTTGATGAATTTGGTCGTAAAAAGAAGAAAAAGGATGACGACAATGGAGAAACGACATCAAAAGTTGAAATCCAGTTGGATGATGTTGATGTGGATAAAATATTTGCTGCCGATGTAAGCTTTTCCTTGTTTTTGTTTAATTTTTAGGTAATTTGGAGTAAAATGCTCCAAATTCTATAATTATTAGGAAGATAAGCCGATAATATTATTTGTTAAATAAAGGTTGTTCTTACTACTTTTGATCAAAGGCTGTAATATAATACTTTTTAATCATTATAAATGAAATAAACTATGTCATTTTAGCCAGACGAAGAAGATGATGAAGAAGAAGAGGAAGAAGATGCTGATTTGGGCAAGTACGATTTAACAGCAGACCCGGAGCTTAAAATTGACATTGATTTATCAAAATTACAACGAAAGACATCTGAAGAGAAGAAGGATGAAGGACAAGGAGATTGTTCTTCAGAGTAAGTTATATGTTTTGTTACCTAAAAATTTGGGTATCATTTTTGTTAAAATATAATTTTGAATGTTTTTCCTAAATATTTTTTTTATGTTACTTTAACCTTGATTGAACGACGGTATTTTAAAGTTGTTTTTAGTTGCTCATGTTCCTGTAGTGGAGGTGAATGTTCTTGTGAAGAAAGCGAAGAAGAACGACCACCAGTAAAGAAGTCTCGATCAGAACGAGATAGAGAACATGAACGAAGGTAATATTGAGTTTTACTATATTAAAACAAGTGTTTCTAGATTTTTTTATTAATTATTCTAAAATTGTTTCTAATGTCAAGGTTAAAACTGATTTTTATTGAGATACTGACAATATTATTAGAATTCATTAGTTATTGCTCTTTCTTATTCTCTGTAGCTTTTATGATCATTTTTGCTTCTTTCTTTGTTTGGCTATAAGTGTAGCTGTCTACCCAGCTAACAAATCGACCAAGTTTTGGTTCGACTACTGGGCTCTCGGCTTCTCCTTTCTTACTCTCTACAATAGCGTCGTGGACAGCAGCTGCTTTCAAACGGTCGGTTCTCTCCTGGGCGTTTCTGGTGATCTCGTCTAGTTCTTCCTTGCTGTATCGTTCAATTGGATGTGGTTCTGACGGTGTTACAGGGGCCAAAACCTCAAATGGCCATACGAAGTCAGGGGCGAGGGACGCTATTCCGTCGATGAACTTCTTCCCTTCTTCTTTGGCGTTTGGAGTCAGGTTGTTGAGGAACTCCTGGCGAAGGGATTCCAACATGACGATCACTTCTGGGTTCATTTTGATCGAGGGTTCTGAAATGAAAAAGAATTTATTTATGTTGCTATCATTATGTTGTTCGAATAATTCTGTGCTCTCTAACTTTCTAAGTTTGCTTTGAGAGGGGACACAGAATTATTTGAACAACATAATATCATTTTTACTGATTTTTGATTTAGGGAGAGTTGAATAAGTAAATAATGACAAAATTTATAATAAGAGGCATATATATTGTTTAGTGAAACTATATAAGTTAATTTATCTAGATTGTTATAACGAAACTTACAGTTGGTTAAAGAAGCTGGTGGACGAGGTTAAGTATGGAGATGTTGAGTGATTTTTACTACGATTAAGCTGAGTATTTATAGTTTCTATTAATTTGTGCAGATTTAGATGTCTACGTCTTTTATATTTAGGAGTCTTAATTACATTATGTTATATGCGCTTTTAAAGTTAATTTTATAGTTGCGTCAGGCTTTGTCCTGAGGGTATTTTTTAAAAATAATGTTGATAGGTAATTTTGTCAGCTAAAAAGTTAATTTTTACAAGTTTATAACATGGGACTTTGATGACATTTATGAAAGAATTGCATATTTTATGAAAAAAGTACATATCGAACATTTATTGACTTTATTTAACATTTATAGGTCTAACCGCTCAAGGGAACGCTCAAAAGAACGTTCACATCGCGATTCTCGACGTGAACGAAGTCCGGAACGCAAAGGACGAGATCGAAGCCGTGAACGGAAGAGGAGCCGAGAACGACGCAGAAGCAGATCAACGGAACGACGAAGACATCGATGATAACTTTTGTTACTATTGTTTTTGATTTTTTCAGTACAAATCACTTTAAATTAAATGTCGTCAACTTTTGTGAGTGTAGTGGGTATGACAAGGTTTAGAAATTAAAATGATGAAAATGACTCTTGTATGTACAGGTTTGAAATTTTTTAAAATTTAAGTTGACGACATTTACCATCTTTCGAAATCTCATTTTGTTATGTTTACGACTATTTATAAATGGTAATACACTATTATATTGGTTGTCGAAGTTTTGGTTCTTGTTCATCAACAATGAGATATCGATATTTTCACTTACTTTTATTTGTTTGACAATATAGATTCATTGTTTTGACAGTAATTTATTTTGTAGATATGAAATTATAAGGGTATAAGGCGCACGAAACATGGCCAATTTACAGTTTCAAGGCAAGTTTGGTTATTTTGGAGACTTTGTACAGTTATTATAGCTTGTTCGAGTACGCATAGTAATTTTGTGACAGCTACATATATACAGTTAAACATCTTTATTATGAGCTTTGATATAATAATAGTACACTGAAGGGATTGTAACAAAATGTTAATATAAATTGATTGTTGTTTTTTAATATTAGATGGTTAAATGTACAAAGAATTTAGTAGGCATGATATTTGTGGATGGATTTGTGTTATAGTTTGTAATTATATCTGTTTTTAGATTTTTCTCTTGGTGGAGATGACTCTCCGTTCACTTCAGTAAACTCATCGAATGATCAACGTGATCCACAGAACACCAGGGACAATTCTAATGTGAGTTTAACTAAAGAGACTTTTAGGGGTGAAAAGAAGTTTTCAGTTCTTAAAATAAGTCTGTATACAGACTTTAGAAGATATGCAAATCTAAGCTCTAGATGTGTATAGGATGTCAGTTTTAAATTTTTAAAGAAAATGTCTTAGTTGATCGGCAGCGACTCACAAACTGATGTAAATACTCCGGGTCCTCACTTTCTGTCGTTCCAATTCTACAAACAGTATTTCGATGTGGACACAGACACTGTACAAAGTCGTATCTTGGGCAGTTTTGTTCCAAAAATGAATGGCAACTTCATCAGAGACAATGTTCAACCTACTGCGGATTTGTACGGTGAGTTAGGTTGAATTAGAGTGGACGACATTAGTAGGTTTTTCAAATTATTCTGTGCTCATCTCAAAGCTAATTTTTGGGGTTAGGAGCTCAGAATTATTTGAGCAACCTAATATATATCTGATTGTCTTTTGGGAGTGTTTACCTGTATCTTGGGTTATTTGAGTAAATGAAGATTAATGTAACTTAGTTTGATGTGTTGTGTTGATTTGTGAAATTTTTATTTGAATTATGATGATTTCAGGACCATTCTGGGTCAGTGTAACATTGGTGTTCTTTGCCGCGATCTGTGGAAACTTTGCTCATTACATTGACACACTTGGGGACACCTACACGGCTAATGACTTCAGACTTGGTAGGTATTTAATTCTACAAAATTTTGATTGAAAACTGAGCTTATAATGACATCTATGGCTAGGTAAAAATAAGAGGGATCGAACAAAGAGTAATATGGATTGTTTTAGTTACTGGAGTAGCGACTTTGATCTTTTTGTACGTTACCTTCGTACCATTGCTGGTATACACGGTCTTATGGTACAGACAAGCCGCGATCCAATACAGTTTTATTGAATTGTTGTGCACTTTCGGGTACAGTCTCAGCATTTTCATTCCGGTTTCGGTGAGTCTTTATTTTTAACTCGTATCATAATATAATGCTTATTTTTAAGCAGGTTTACACATTTTTTACTATTTTAATAATTTATTTTTTAAACAAGATAAAACAAGTATATATCTTTATAAAACTTAATTTAAGTTTTTGCGACAGTTGGTAAAATACGGCTTCTAGTTGATCTTATTTCTAGATTTTATGGATAATTCACTTCCAATTCTTCCGCTGGGGCCTTATTATCATATCAGTAGCCTTGAGTGGCACAGTTCTGGCTACAACTGTTTGGGAAGCTATCAGATCAGACAAAAACAAGCTGGTGGCCTTTGCGTTGGTCGGTGGTGTGATAGTCTTACACTCGCTCTTGGCTATCGGAATTAAGGTATATTTATACCCAGCTGAACCTACATTTGAGCTGGCTCCTTTAACTACTGAAAATGTTCTCTTGCTTGCTAAATTAACTACTGTATCTGTGGCTAGAAATGTGTCTGTCTAATTGTTTTTGATTCATAAATGATGTTTTATGTCTTGAGGGATTTATTGAATTAAGGTAATGGTAAAACGAAAATTGTAGATAGTAGGATGTCTGTGATATCAATTATGTCGTGATGACCTAGTCTAAGGTCTAAAATTTATATTTTTTTGCCTTCTTTTAGGTTGTTCAAATAATTTTGGGCCTTTTCCTAAAGGAAAGCTTTGTGGTTTGGGGCGCATAATTTTTTGGACAATCTAATAGGCCCAAACTGAGGTATGGCATCTTTTCTAAATCTATCGTCAAATTCAATCTAAAAATTAAAAAAAACTTTAAAAAAAGTTGAAAAAATAAAATTTGAGAATTCCAGGAGCTTTACTTCGATACCGTGATTCCAAATGGCCAACCGGACGTCCCGAAACCTCTGGATGTTCCAACTCGAGCAGCTTTAATCGAAAGCAAGTCTGTGAATCCGACTCCAGGAAAAGCGGAGAGTTTGGTCAGGAAGGACGAATTTAAATTACCAGATTTAGTGAACAAGAACGGTACTGTAAAGACGGAAAAGAGAGAAACTGAAGTCCCAAAACTGGAGGTTGTATCAAAAAATGAAGCGAAAGATGAAGGAACAACTAAAACTGATGTTTCTAAAGAGGTTAAAGAAGAGAAGACGCCAGAAAATGACGCTAAGGATAAAGTAAAGGATGAAAAAGATGAAAAGAAGACTGATGCGAAGGTCAACAAAGAAGAAAAGGAGTCTGAAACAGCTACAGTTGTAAGCGTTGTACCAGAACCATCGGTCGATAAGCCAGCTTTTAAGGTAACTGTTAAAAACACAACTTCTTCTGCCTAAAATACTGTCTGTGATTGTACTGTCTTCCGAATTAGACCATTGATACCATAAAGTGATATATTTATAATGACCATTGATACCATAAAGTGATATATCATACTGAGTATAGTAACATGATTTTTATCTTTGATGATTTATATACCATATATAGGGTATATTAACTTGTTCAAATAGTTCTGTGCTCTCTCTTAAAGCAAATTTTTGGGGCACGGGAGCACAGTATTATTTGAACAACTTGATATACTGGATATTATGGAATTTTTTGTATTTTTTGATAAGCGATATAGCATGTTGGATATAGTAACATAATTTTTATATTTCTCTGAGATGTTAGCATCTTTTTTGTCATTCTTTGATAAAATAACATGTTTTACATTTTTAGGTTCTTCAAGTTATTTTGTACTCTCTAACATTTGCTTTGAAGGGAGCACAGAATTATTTGAAAAACTTAATATTAGCCTTGAATAGTTGAGGGTTTATTTGTATAATGTCCTAGTCTTTGCTTCAAATTTACTGATTATGAGGTTTAACACAATATTATTTATTCTATCTTACATTAATGTATTTTATACGATATTTTTAGTGGATTAAACTTATTTTTATTTTGATTATTTACGTTTTTGTTTACATTATGGTCCGTTTAGTGAAATATTTTGCATCTTTTTACATTTCTTATGTTCAAGTGTTTTGGATGAACTCAAAGTCTTATTTTTTGTCTTATGAACAAGTTGTAACAGGATTTGAAATTCAATTTCCTGAAACTTGTGAGTCCTGTCAATTGAATTGACCTGCAATATTGTCATAGGTCAAATCAAGTGGATTTTCAAAATTTTCGAAACTACACGTTCGCCGTTTTTATTATGCTGTTTAAATAATTCTGTGCCCCTCTCCAAAGCCTTTCTGGTCTATTAGCATCTTTTTTGTTTCTTTGATGAAATACCACGCTTTATATAATATTATCAGGTTGTTCACTTAATTCTGTGTCTCCTATCTTTGAAAAGTTGCTTTGAGAGGAACACATAATGATTTGAACAACCTAATATATACGTGATTTTTGCTAGTTCTTTTGGTTTTACTGTATTCTTTGCAATTGTAAAAGGTTCCTAGGAGATATTCTTTGAATTTTTTAAAAGTTTGAACTTTTAAATAATGATGAATTTAAATTTTAAGGATTTGTAAGCTTTTCTTCAAGGTTTTTTTGAAAAGCCTTTGCATACTAACAAAAGAAGAATACCCTACTTGTTCCATTCAGAATTAGCTCAATTTTTTTATAACTTCTTTTTACTACTTATACTATTTGTAAAAAGTTTTAGCCCGCGTTTTCAGTTTTAAAATATAAATATTTGGGCTTTTCGTCAATTTGGCAAACTTGGCATTGTGTTTTAATGACTTTTTTCGCCTCTTCAGACAAGCTACGCTTATAAATTTAAAAATGTTTCTTCATTTAAAAGTTTCTTATCTCGCATATTAAAGAAGAATGATCAGAAGTCTAACAATGACAAAGTTATTAGTTTGAAACACAATCCCAATTTGGTGAGAAATTCAAAACATAATTTTTTAACCTCATTTTTCTCGGGATTTACTGGAATGCTTGATTTAGTACTTTGCCGAAAATCTTATATTTACATCATCTTTCTATATTATAAGCTAGAAGATAATCAGAGCGGGACAGGATCGGCACTTTTCTTCATATTAATTCAGAAACTTTAACTTATTTTTAAAAGCCAATTTCTTTCTCTATTTCCTTGTTAGTGCAATTCAGTTTCTAGTTAATATACTAAAGTTCGTAAGTATGTTTACATAACAGCTCTTAAAATAGTTAAATCCGTGGTAATTACTTCCTAAAGCATTAAATAATTAAGCAAAAACACTATGGAAAGCTTCAAATTAAGCAATAACACTATCATAATAGGTGTATGCTGTAAATGGTAATATGCTATAAATGGTAATATACCCCGTTTATATCATCTGCAATCTATTATTATAAATAATCACCATTCTGACATAGTACTATTTAAAGAACGTCATTTTGTTCGTGGGTCTGTTCTGTGTAATTGCCGTTTTTACCTAAACGTTTGCTACTTTCCCGCTAAACTTTCGGTCGTTTAATTGACGTGGAATGGGCTTGTCAACTAAAGTTATTTTGTCCTTTTCCTAGGCCTACGGGGGTTTGAAACGAATTATTTGTTTATTCGGAGTTTATTACATTCGAATGGTGTCGAGGGATACGGCAACATTTCCAACTCTTTTATGATTACATTTTATGTTTGGCCGGGGAGTTTAATAGAAAAAATAATTGGGGAGGAGCGGTGTTCTAGCACCCCCACTCTTTGTAATAGTTGGTTACAAAGAGTTGGAGTAAGATAACACAACGCTGTATAGTTATTAGGCTGTTTAATAAATTCTGTGCTTCCTCTCATAGAAAATTTTTGGGATTAGGGGCGCAGAATTATTTGAACGACAAAAAATGTGCTTGCTTTGGTACTGGGAGAAGATACGTATCGATACGAATGTTCATTATAGTCTATTTTATCTAAAATCTTAAACATGATCTTCTTGGTTGCAGTGAATAGTATGACAACAAACTTACAGTTATACCTCTTTAGTATGCCACTAAATTGACTGGCCTAAACCTATCTTTTTAACTGGTATGTCACACTACCAGGTACTTTGGGATAAGAATTGTATATTACAAAGGAAGATCAATAGACAAAGAAGGAGTGACACTATCGAGGGTCATACTAAAGAGATTTTACTGTACAGCCAAGTTTCTTAGGTACGACTTTTGATAGTACGACACCTTCTCTATAATACCCTTTTTTGAACGTTTTTTCTAATATGAGTTCTACCAAAAAGTACGTGAATAGGATGACGATCAAATTAAATTGAAAATTTGGTCTAGCTTCTTGCGTGTCATAGTAAAGCAGGTCCACGAAACTCAAAATTCAAGAGATGACAATTTAAATCTCTTCAGAAGTTGAAACAAAAAGTTGAAACTCTACTGCTGTTTTAACTCACAGTGAGATGAAACGTGCTTCACGCTATCAGTTTTTGAAATTAAAAAACAAAATTTGTTAAATGGAGGGTTTCGTACTTGTAAGGATGAGAAATGGGTCGTGTAGGCTTGGTCCGACTAGGCTCGTCTTCGCACTCAGGTTCGAATTGGTTCAGACTCACAATCAGGCCAGGTCGGACCGGCCTTGAGCTAAAATTGGAAGAGGGGTAAAGGCCTAAAAATTGGGCTTTGCGCTTAGGCTGAGCCGCAAAAGTAAACGAGGGGCATTTTTTACATTTACTTAAGTTAAAAATTTATACGGAGGTTTGACTGTTGTAAAATACGAAAATTTTTGATATGTCGTATTAATTTACCTTTTACGATATTTTTTATACTAACCACAGTCTTAAAAATAACATTTTTTATATTAACCACCACCTTAAAAACAACATTTTTAAGGACGTGCTAGTTGTTCTTCATTACTATATTCCGATATTGTTTTCCAGACGCTTCAGCATGATGTTTCTTTATGTTCAGAGTTCATTGTTCTACTCGTTTCGTATTCTTTTGTTCTGCCGAGTTTCTGCCATTGTTAATGCTATGGTTAGTGAGTCGATGGGGTGATACGACCCGTAAACTAAGTAAATTCTAAATTTATCATAAGGTACGACCCAGATATATTAAAAATGTAGTAGGGTTGTAATGTGACCTGTTAGTGTAATTAGGGTTATGGGTTGACCTAGAAGTTCTCTAGGCTAGAACTCGTGTTTTGGTTATGGTATCATGAGCTTACCAAAGAAGGGTCAACTTTTTGTTTTTTAAAGTATTTGATGTTATAGTGCAGATTTTATAGTACTGTAGAATGTTATGGTACATACGTTTGATTTTATAGTACTATACAGTATTGTGATACATACATTTAATGTTTTAGTACTAATAAGACCCACAACTAGGCTTGGACACAGGGCAGGGCATTGGCAAATTTCCATGCCCTGCCCTGTGCCCTGCAATGCCCTGCCCTGTACAGGGCATTGGGGTTTTATGCCCTGCCCTGTGTCCAAGCCTGCACACAACCCATTTCATGTCTAGTAATATATCATTTTATGCCTATAATGATACAACCCATAACCTATGTAATGTTATTAATAGAGTTATACGACCCATAACCTATTCTATCTTATAAATAGTGTTATACGACCCATAACCTATGTAATCCTATTAATAGTGTTGTTGTTCATTGTCTTAAAGGACAAGATGGAACGGTCTAAATCCATCACGGCGGGCAGCACGCTGGCGACAAGGAGCGAAGAAAACATACCGAGTTGAGCGTATTTTGTAGCCATGTTTTTTGCAATAGCTTTTTATTTTAAGTATATCTTGCTATGGTTTGTTGAGATTTAGTTTTTACTAGGTCTAGGATCATAGGTTTTACTAGATTTAGGTTTATTTTTACTACTTTTTTAGTCTTACGACTCAGCTTAGTACTACAGAAAGGATAACTAAATAGTACGGTACATATGCATCAGTAATTAATATTGTTGTAAGCTTTTTATACGCGCCCTTACCACACGAACTGACATTTGTCTCGTTCGTGATATTGTTGCCTTTTACAGTTTTATACTTTATTCGGATAGTACAGTTTAAGTACGTACAATAACTAAAAACCAAATAGAAAATAGCTGCAAAGCTTACTTTGAGATTCATTAGCAAAGCCGAGACGGTTGGGTTAAACATTTTTATATAGAAAAATTATGTAGGTGCCTGACCTACTCCACGCTGATTGACTTGAAACTTTTTATAATGAAAGATCATGTAAATATAGGATCTTCAGCAAAGTACTAAGTTGCGCTTTTCAGTCAATCTCGAGAAAATTGAAATCAAAAAACTGCGTTTTGAATTTTCCGCCAAATTAACATTGTGTTTTAAGCCTATCTATAACTTTGTTTTCATTTGACTTTTAATTATTGTTCTTTGATATATTAGTAGAAAACCTCTAAATAGACCTACATTTTTACGTTTGTCAGTGTAGCTTGTCTGGAAAATCAAGAAAAGTGATTGAAACACAATACCAAAAATTGCTAAATTGGCGGGAAAATTAAATATTTAAATTCTAAAATTCAAAAGCGCGAGTAAAAATTTTTATGGGTAGTAATAATAGTGCAAAGTCTTTATAGAAGATTTTGAGCACATTCTGAGCGGCGCAGGTTTGTGTACTTTCTTGTTAAAATAGACATTACACTGTCCAACGTGCTTAACCTAACCATCCCCTCTTCCCTTCTTCTTTCTCACTACCTACCAGCTTCTGAAACATGACGAGGGACAAAGAAAATTAAGTGAAACGCAAATGACCTTAGGACGAGGGATTAATTCCTTTTGGGCATATCCTTGTTTAGGTCTGTCTTTTCGACATACTAAATTACTACGATGATGCATATGTTTTTATTTACACATTCTTGACGTTGAATATTAATATGCTTTTGTTCTTCTTGCTTTATTATTTTACTATGATCAAAGCTTTTTTAATGCCGTGTATTCTTTGTTTTTTTAAATGAAAGATTTTTTTGCAAGAAATAGTTTGAAGTTTGTTTTGTAGCTTTTTGAAAGGTTTCAATTTATTACAGTAACACTGTACTGCTTTATTACTTCAATATTTTTGTAGGCTAAAATCAAGTTTTTTTGTGAGCTTAATTTTTGGAGCTAATATTAGATGATCGCATAGACATTTGTGCACTGTCTTGACGTTTTTTGAGTTAACCTTCTACTTTTTTAGGTTGTTTCTTGTACTCTTGCACACTATTTTCTGTACTATACAGTACAATAACAAATGACTTGACAATTGTTAGTGTAGAACGTAAGATTTTGGTCTGGTGGACAGGGAGAGATGTTTTAAAAAAAAGGCGTGAACATGGGCCGCTTGTTGATTACCGAAAAAAAGTTCACTAAAATGCTAAATTTCGATTTTTAGCCAATTTTGACTGTGTGTCATAAACGGGTCTAGTCTGTTCTAGTATTTTTTTGATCCGACCGGGCCTAAAAGTTGAGCTCTGAGCCTCAAAAATAGGCCCTGCCCACCTCTAATCTCAAGAAAAGCAAAATCAAAAATTATGTTTTAAAGTTTCCGTAAAATTGGCATTGTGTTTCAAGTTTATAACTTTGTCATTTTTTGAATTTTACTTATTTTGCTTTGATATGCTAGTAGAAAATTTTTAAATAGACCTAATTTATTAAATCTCTAAGATTGCTTTATCTAGAACATTATAAAAAGAGCTTGCAACGCAATGCCAAATTTTCAAAATTTAAGAACTTTAAATAATTATTTAAGTTTTTAAAATTTAAAAGCGCGACCTAAGATTTTTTATGAGTACTATTAGTGGTACATCGAGTTAATGTAAAAAAATTGAGCTGATTCTAAGCGGGGAATATAGAGTACTTTCCTTGTTCACCTTGCTTTATAAGCCTTTTACTGTCGTCGTTTTATTAAAATAGTGCAAATTTTTATTCTGTATATTCATCTCTATTCAATTTATAAACGTTTATTAAACTTTACTGCAAACACTATAAACCTCACATTAACCATGCCAAACTTACCGTTACAATCTGGCATCACTCCTTCTGTTTTTGTATTGTGTGTCGTGTCTGCGCGTACAATTACTACATAACAGAGTTGGGACTACTTTTTAATTTAAATTCCTATTTTGATATCTTGTTATCGGGCGGGCCCTGTTTTCAAATAGAATCCTCCCGATTCAATTTCGCCTCAGGGCTTATTACGGGGTATTTGGAATTAGTCGAGAGTTTAATCGAAACGACCAGACATGAACGTGGCTACTGTAGCGGTTTCAATTACGCCTGTTTATTTGAGGAAACTGTACTTTCGGGTGCCTTAAGGTATGGCGGGTCCGAGGGGGTGGGTCAGGGTTGGTTTGTGGATTTATGGCCTGCGGGTGTTGTTGGGTTAGGTTATAGGTTGTTATTATGTTTTTGTGTTGTGAGCGGGTAGTGTTGTTTTTGGAAGTATTTTTCGGGAGAATACTGTACAACTTGAGCAAGGTTTTTTGTCTTCTTATAATAAGATCTTTTTTTTTATCTTTATATGCTTTACAATTCAAAAAGGCTTTTCAAAGTAAGGTGATGCAGTTTAAAAATTACAAAAATTGGTCAATGTTAGAGCTTTTTTACAGTAAGTTTAAAACTTTAAAAAAATGAATTTTTGCGTTACTTTGAAGCCTAAAGAAAAGGCATGACATCGAAAAAACTTTTTTTTAAATATTGATTTCCAAAGATTTGGTAAAGACAGTCAGAGCAATTCATTCTAGCTGTTCCCAATTAGATCTCATTTAGTTGGTCCTGTTTCTCGAGTTACCGGATCGTGATAAGGTGGGTCTCAACACTTCAAACCGTATTCGGAAGCATGTGTAGAACAAGCAATCCGTTTGTCATAGTCTTTGTGCACTTATTATATTAGCACTACTCATCCATTTGTAAATTACAAACTCGCCTGGGATGGGCAGAACGGTCGGTCAAACCTGCGTTTAAATATTTACTGATTGAGAACATAGAAAACTTTTTTTAACTTTTTAATTTACAGGTACCTAAAATTCATTTTACTCTAATGTATTTTATAAAATTTTGGTTTTAAAGCTAGTGTAGTGTACTAACCGGTACACTAATAAGCTTTTTTCCATACGACGGCACTCGAGGGGTTGATGTCAAGGTACTTGAGAGATGACCAGCTTTGAGTTTTATTTTTCTATGGGATTTGAGTCGTAGTAAAATAACTTTAGAGTGTTAGTAAAGTTAAAATTTTGGTTTTTTAGGTTACTTTTTCGTATTTCAAACGGAAATTTTAATTTTTTTGTGATTTATAGATAAGACATGTTACGTAGTTCATGATATTAGGTCTTTTTACTGAACTTTGAGTTTTCTAGATTATGTAAGCTCAGATTGTTCATCTACGTATACCACCACAGCCTTTAGTACCGGTGTATTATCTATGTTATCCTTCACGTCATTGCACTTTCTGCCATTTGTTATCCTTAACACTTATTCAAAAGTGCTGCGCATATGAATACGACGATATTTTGCATAGTAATTACTTTCCGTTTGTCGTATGTATATCCTCGTTTTGAGTGACAGTTCGGAACGTCATGAACTATTGAGTATCATGGGAGCACTTTGTAATTTGTGTTCCATCGTATGTTGCTTTCTCTTTACACTTTTTGGTTTATGGGTTTTTGAAAAGTCTTTTTGGATATATAGTATATGTATGTATATGTACATATATCTTATAGAATAAGTACGTTTGGTGTTGTGAAAAATGTGTGTTTTAAAAATAGGTTATTCAGGAAGTTTATGTTTTGCAAAGTGCAATTTTAAAAGTTTTACGTTTTGCACAGTGCAGTTTTAAAAGTTTTAGTCATTGCACAGTGCAGCTTTTTTTAAATTTTGGTAGTTGCACGGTGCAGAGATAAGAATCTCAAAATTAGGCTTAAAAATTCTTTTTTAATTTTTAACTTTTTATTTAAACTTTTTTTCCAATTTCAGTACCTACAACAATATAAATTAATCATCCGAACAGTTATGACACACAACAATAAGAGCTTTTTCAAAAACTTTTAAAATGTTTGAATTACATGTCCTATGGGCAATTATTTCCTCGAAAGGAGATATCTCATACCAAGTACATTCGTGTTTATTTTGTTGCTTGAGACGACGTCACAATGATATGTTAATGTCACATTACAGGGTTATGAGATTGTTTTTTGGTGTTGCTTTTACATTGGCTAGTTACTTTTTTTAGTTTGGATATTAAGGTTCATATTAGGTTATTCAAATAGTTCTGTGTCCTCTAACCCCGATTTGCTTTTAGAGGGAACAGAAATATTTGAACAACCTAATATATTGTTCAAGAGTATAAACTATAAAAGAATAAAGTACATATAGCCCTGATCTGGGCTTATGGGGTCTTAGTTTTGGCCCCGGTCCTTCGGTTACATGTACAAGTTTGGCCGGACTCTTTCGCAAATTTGCTTAGGTTTGGTCGGGCTTAATTGATTTTTTCACGTTTTCGAAGTCCACACAATTAAACCTGGCTTCAGACTAGAAGACTCATTTAGGCCTAATTGCAACTTGTATAATATTTTTAAAATTTGTTGAAGATTCGTCGGTTTTATCACTTAAGCACCTGTACACATAGGTGTCTACTATAACTTGCTTTTATGGTCATTTTACGTTTTTTGTTGTCGATAGAACAAATAGCTATAAATAAAAAAACAAATATGTATTTTTTCTTGTTTTTATTGCGCTGCCAATGGTAGTTTTCTTCCGTCTTACTGCGTAAATTTGACTTAAAATTTTTTTTCTGGCAGTGGTTAACAATGAGTTTTTGGTTTTTATAGCAAGATATCTTAACCTAGCTTAATAAGTGAATTCCAGCGTATTTTAGCTATAAAAATGTCTGTTTAAAACGTATTTTAACTCTAAAAATGCTTTCTTACAGCGTTTTTTAACTATAAAAATACCGTTTTAATATCTTAAAATTATAGGTTAAAATTTGGCACGAGAGCAATTTTTTTTATTGAAAGAGGTAAACATTAATTTGGCAACCGTATGCTTTGTATTTTTGCTCTTTTTTCAAATATAATCATAGGCTTACTTTACGAAATTTCTGAAATAATTCAAAATTCAAAACCTCATGACAATGTTTCTTTGAGCCCATGTGTGAGCTCTAAAATATACGTACTTTGCAGCTTGTTAAGTAAAATTTTAAAATGTGTTGAAGTTTATATTGTACCTAGGTTGGGGAGGGAATTTTAGTTGACAGAAGGGGTAGGAGTGAGAAACGGACTAGGCCGGATCCAAAATTTAGGCTCGGCCCGTGTAACCTTTAACCTAAGCTGGGCCGGGCTTACAAGACTCGTTTCTATATTAATTTAAGTAGTACCCTGTCCTATTTTATTTTACCTGAACCTTTGCGACCAAATTCATTCGATTAGGTTGAACCAAAAGTACCAGGACACTTTTTAGTTGAAAATTGAATGAAAAGTTTCCCGCTACTTTTGGTTCAAACTAATATTCAATTTGTCAATATTAATAAATAAAAACTGTTGGCAAGGTAGAACATTTTTAAAATTTATATTAAATTCATTTATGGTTCATTAAGTTTAGCACTTGTGGGTTAAACATAGACAAGGGTCACGTAGCTTATTCATCCTCATAATTTGATTACACTTTTTTCAAAATGTTGAAAAAGCTTATTGCGTTTTGACCGTTTTTCGAAACTTTTTCAAAATTTTTAAAATACTTTTAATTTTTTATTAGTTTTTAAAATTTAGATAAAAAATATTTCTGTCATCAAGCAAAGTGCAAAAAAGAGTACGCTTTACAAACTCAAGTTTGGTACATAATTTAACAAGGAAAGTGCTTGACCTGTTTCGCTCTGATCGACTTCAAACTTTTTATATAGAAAGATAATGTAAATTACGATCTGCAGCAAAGTACTAAATCGCGCTTTACAGTCAATCTCGGATCGATATCAAAAAATTATGTTTTGAATTTTCTGCTAAATTGGCATTATGTTTCAAGCTTATCTTTGTTATTTTTTACCTTTACTTATTTTTCCTTTACAAAGTGCGCAAAAAGTTCTGTTACAAAACTTTCTTTTTTATCATTTTTCTTTGAGATATTAGTACAAAACCTTTACATGGACCTAAATTTTTAAAGTTGTAAGCGTAGCTTGTCTGGAAAGTTACAAAAAGTGATCAAAACACAATGCCAAATTTGCCAAATTGGCTAGGATTTTAAATATTTAACTTTTAAAAGCCAAAATCGCAACTTACAATTGTTTTTTAGAATTTTTTGTGGGTACTATTAGTGGTGCAAAAAAATCATAAAATTTGGGGCTAGTTCTGAGCGAGGCCGTTCTAATGGCTTATTTTACATTATGCTATACTTAGTAATCCTTCAAAAATAGTCACCAAAAACCGCATACCGTAGCCGTGTATTAACCATAAAAAGTTTTTTGATGCAAATTCGCATTACTTTCGGTTGACGTTCGTCTGACATTTTAATTTTCTCCCCCACCTTATCCTATTTTTGTTGTTGGCCGAATTTCTTACAATTAACTGGGCTAGGAGGGATAATTTATTCAAATTAAAATATTGCCAAAATATTTTACCATGTCATTTGGCGAACAGCGCGTTATGTTTATGTTTGGAGGAGAGGGGCGTACTGTAATGTTTTTATGTTTTTTGGAGCGCATCAGGTACTGTAAGGTAATTTTTGTGTTTTTAATAGGAAGAGCGGGCATTGTAATGTATACCTTGTGCCTTCAGTTGACAAAGAGGGCACTGTAATGGCATTTTTGAGTTTTTAGTAAGAAAATTAGGTACTGTATAGTATATTTTGTAGTTTAAGGTTCAAATAAGTACTGTAGACTTATTCTTGTATTTTTATAATATTAAATCGTATAAAACTTATTGAGCTACTGAACACTTTATATCAATATGATACGTCGCTCATTACTTTTTATGCAAACTAATAGTACTATAATATTGTAAGAGCTAGTAGGACTACGATAACATAATGCAAGGCAAAATACGATGTACCTTACATTGGTTATAGAACGTTTTAACAAAACAATACATACCATATTTAAATGTAATTTTAAGTAAAATTCTATGTACGTTGACACACCATGGTAACATGAAACATTAACTACTGAGAAACTCGAAACAATAGCGGTTGTTAGAACGGTCTTTCACGCTTGCTTTTAATGTTCTCACGGCTAAAATTAGTAGTTATACCTGGTGCTAACCTCTTGAAAAGATTGTAAAAACTTGCTCATACATCTTGTTTTACATTGTTGTTTTAGTTTACTACAGTAGAACTACGTAAGGGTTACGTTGGCATACTGTAAGGTATGAAGCACGGTAAAAGATGGGTATACATTAATGTTCTTTGAACATGTTTTTAGGTTTTTATGTAATATTCTTAGCTGTTTGAGTAATAGCCTTAGCTGTTGAGTTAGTATTCTCATCTGTTTAAGTAGCCTCATAGCTGTTAAAGTAACATTCTTGGCTGTTTAACATTCGTAAATGTTAAGGTAATATTTTTGTGTCCTACCTCTTCAAAAGCATTAAAAATTATCTAAAACTACATTTATTGACCTCAAATACGTACATCAGCTTCTAAACATCATAATATTTACTTTGTCTTCCCTACCTTCACATGGTGTTAGATACCAACACGTTGTCAAATACTACCTCAACATGTGGTAAAACAAAACATGCTTAAACATAGTTAAATATTGTTCTATGTACCCACATGAAGATAAATCTTGTACTATGTACCCACATGTGTACTCACAGCACAATATTTGACTATGTTTGAGTATGTTATGTTGTTCAGATGTTGTTGCATACTACCTGTCGTTCTTGCATTGATTAACCATTCAAATGCCAGAATCACTAACCGGTAATAGTATCCGAGTACAGAGGGTTTCTATGCATGATAACACACGAAGACTTTGCGAGCCGGCTGTCTGTAGTTTTAGGAAGATTTGTCGTGCAAAAAAAGAAAAAAAAAGTTTGAAACGAACGTCAGACCAAGTTTTCATAAGTAATATAGTTGATATCAGTTGGCAATGTTAAGTTAATTTAGAGTAATTACTAAGACTATAAATTTTGTAGATGTAATGTATAGTTTTGTCGCTGGAAAGCTTGGAGGTAAAGCAGGGCATTAAAAAAAGTGTTTTAAACTTTATACCATTTCTTTGAACGCAAGATATATATTTTGAGACATGAGGAGGAACGGTGAGGGTTTGGTAAAGACTGTCAGAGGAATTTGATTAGCTGTTCTCAATTGGGCTTCATCTAGATGATCTTGTTTCTTCAGCTACCGAGTCGTGACGCGGAGCCTTAATTGTTGTTTACCTTACGTAGCCTCACCTGTTGATTATCTTACTTATCTTACACTGTTGATTACCTTACTTAGCTTTATCTGTTGATTATCAAAAAAAATTGTGCAAAAGTGCAAGCCCTTGTGAACTATTTTTTACTTTTTTTACAAACTTCATTGTTGTATAACATTTTTTTTGGATTAAAAATTGACTGTATCGTATTTTACAACACTCATAGCCTCTACTCTTTTAAAACTAAACATTATTGCTTGTAAAACAATGTTTTTTGCAGTAAAACGTCTAAAATTAAAGTTTTATTCACTTAAAGTCAGAGGTCAGTCGATTACTTCCTAATGACGTTCAAACTCGTTTAATCACATTTGTTTTAGATCATGAGTTGGTTTATAAGAAGCAATTTGACAACTCTAACTAGCCGTATTTTACTGTTTATTCTTGATATAACTTTTGCAAGGCAAATCTTTTGTTGTGGGGCCTAGACTGGGTTCGTGAAGTCTTAATTTGCCTGCTTTGGGGCCGCGCTGGGCTTGGGCTGGGCTTAAGCTGGTCTTAGGTTGGGCTTAGGCTGGGCTGAGCTTGGCGGGGCTTGCTTGGGGCTTGTTTGAGCTTAGATAGTACTGAATTAGCTTAACTTGGCTTTGCTGAGTTGATTAGCTGTCTTTCAGTCTTAATAGATTGTATAAAAAGTAATGAGCTATCTCTTAATTACGATATGGAGTTTAGTAGCTCAATATTTTTTATACAATTTAATAAAAGAGAGTTAAACGTCTGTCTTGTCGTTTTTTATTATCTTTGCACGTTGAAGATGCGTACTCTACTATTAAAAAGTTTAGCATCATAATGTACTTTTCAAAAAACTCCTTTTGAGGGGGGAGGTTGAGGAAGTTCATACTTAGCAGGTGGTGCTGAAACGTGACCTTCTTAGTATAATAAGTGTACTTCTTTTCTTCAGTGCTAAAGCCATACTTATTGTTAATACTAAAGTCGTACTCATTCTCAGTACTAAGTTCGTACTCACTTTCAATACCTCTTCTAAAAATTTGCTTTTGACCTGAAACATGGTCTATTTGTTTCTCAACCGGCTGTCTTTTCGCTATTTTGTTTTATTTACATTTCCGACTTCCTAAAATGACATCTTTGTTTGGACTTGTAATGTCATATATTTAAGGTTAATTTTGAGCCAAAACTTTCTTTACGGGGACATTTATATTTTAAAAACCTTTTCATTTTAAGAATAAAAATTTTAAGTTAAAAAAAATTTTATGATAAAACTAAGTTGTGAATCGATCCGGGACTTTATTTGAAATGGTTCGGGGCTTCATTGAAGGATAAGGAGGATAGTTTAGGTTTAGTCTAATTCTAGTTGGACCTCTTATTAGTCCTTCTTTATTCATTTCACTTGGAATAGTTCAGCTTGGTCGGCGGTTTTATTTTAGACCGTTGTTAGGTATGGGTGAGAAAGGGGCTTAACATTTAGGCCCGGCCCGTTTGTTTTGCAAGCCGGCTTGCTCAAAACCGTTTTAGACCTGATATGGCCAAGCCCAACTTTTATGCCCGGCTATCTTCAACTTTAGCCCAAGGCATTTTTAAAAAACTTCAAAATTCCAGCTTCTCATCACAGCCTTACGTATGTTTTTCCTTCAAGTATATCTCTAACCAAAAGGCATTTAAAGTCTGGCTGGTCTACGAACACGTAGCCGTATTTGCGTAACTACTTGGCCGTTAACAACCTCTTGTTTAAGTATTTAAAAAGAGTTTAAAGAGTATTTTTGGGCCGCTAAGTGGGCCTGCTCAAACGGATCCTATATCCGCCGTTCTTTCGCCGCTCAATTCGGTACATTACTATTGGCAGGGGGGATGAGAATTTTGAATTAAATTTTTTTAATTTTAAAGGTGGAATGAGAATTTTTGGTTTAAAAATAAATGCTGTTTGGACCAATGTTTTTAAAAATTTTTTTTTATTTTTTATTTTGATTTTGTCCTTTTTTATCAAAAAGTAGGTAGCACACTGAGAACTTACAAGAAAATTACCCATGCCCCACTCATAAATTGCTCAACGTCTTTAGATAAATTCCATCAATAGTATCCATAAAAAATGTTAGTTTGCAATTTTGAGTTTTAAATTTTAAATATTTGAATTTTTTGCTAATTTGGCAAATTTGGCATTGTGTTTCAAGCACATTTTTCAACTTTCTAGACAAGCTACGCTTACAAATTTGAAAATGTAGGTTTATTTAAAATTTTTCTACTTTTATGTCAAAGAATAATGATTAAAAGTCAAAAAATGACAAAGTTATAAGCTTGAAACACAATGCCAATTTGGCGGAAAATTCAAAACGTAATTTTTTGATCTTGATTTTTTCGGAATTTCTTGGAAAACATGATTTAGTACTTTGCTGAAGATTGTATTTTTACATGATCTTTTAATATAAAAAGTTTTAACTCAATCAGAACGGGCCAAGTTAGGCACTTTCCTAGAAAGATTTGAATCTTTTCGGTCAAAAAGTATGCAGAAATTACATTGCTTAGGATTTTTAAACTCAAAATTAATTTTTATTCTAAAATTTTTTCAATTTCACGCCAACTACATCTTCAAGACCTACTCCATTCCCATTGTTTACAACCTAAAGCCGAAAGAACTTTTTGTGTTTACTCAACAATAACGTTCTCTATAGCATGGACTTGTCATCCAGGATACTCACGGTGCTTGAACTTGCACCTTGATTATTTTACGTGACTTATTGAGCTGAACTTCTTGTTTATATCGTCATTTCAATGATATTTGGATGTTTTTGTCTATATCAAGAGTTGTAAAGAGTAGGTTGTACGTTATAGTTGTTATGGGTAACTTTTTTTTTATGTTAAAATTCAAAGCTGCCATCTTATTTTATAATATTTTTTTAAATTTCGTATTAGTTAGTTTAAATAATTACGTGTCTCTTCTCAAAAATTTTTTAGAGCTCAGAATTTTTTGAACAACTATATGTTATAAATTGTCATATATGATGACATTTTTGATGTTCCAAATATATTTTACTACAATTTTTAATATCAACCCACATTATTTACTTCATTTTCAATTTTAATATTTATTCTTTACGTCTAGTTCAAAAACTAATATTTATTTGTTCCAACACATCTTGGTCTTATTAGAAAAACATGCATTCATAAACATTAACATCGCCTCTACTTGTGACAACTCAAATTAATATTTTAGACTTTGGTGATTCAAATCTAGAGTTCTTTTTAAACTATTGGTCTTAGATTAGGATATCTAGGTTTTAGGTATCTTTTTAAATTTACTGTCTCAAAAATGCTTTATGTTACGCTTTAAATAGGGTAAAATTAACAAGAAAAGTACCCGACCTGCCCCGCTCTGATTGACTTCAAAAACTTTTGATATAATCACGTTTTAAATTGCCCGCCAAATTGGCATAGTGTTTCAAGCTTTTAACTTCGTCGTTTTTTGACTTTTAATTATTTTTCTTTAATATTAATATAATGATAGGAAAGTTCAAATGAACCTGCAATTTCAAATTTATCTGGAACATCCAAAAAAGTGCTTGCAACACAATGCCAAGTTTTCTAAATTAGCGCAAAATTTAAATATATTAATTTTAAAACTTAAGACCGCAAACTAAGATTTTTTATTTGTCTTACTGTTGCTGGAAAGAATCCGTATAAAAAGTTTTTGAGCTAATTCTGAGAGTTGTAGGTTGGGTACTTTCCTTGTGAGCCAAGTAGGCCCGAAGAATTTGAAAAAGGCCGGACTGAGCCGGCGCACCAGAGCCTAGGCCGGCACACAAGGGCCCGGGCTGGCGCACCAGAGCCCGTGCTAGCACACAAGGGTTCAACCTTCTTACAAAACTAGTCCTAACCCACTTTCAAAGCAAAAAGTTGACCCACAATTTCGAAACGCTTAAACCGGTCCAATTCGGGCCAGTTACAACTTATTTTTGGGTTTGTAATGCAATGTAAAGTCCATCTGTCTTTAATCGATGTGAGAACATGAAAATTAAATAAAGTCGGGCAGAGAAGTCTTCTCGTTACTAAACCGGCCCCTACTGCACTTTCGATCGAGTTTGGGTTGTTGGTTCAGGATGTTTTGGGTTTGGATTATTTATATTAAATAAAAATTTTTGGAGATCTCGTATTTTACAATTTTTTATAAGTTTATGTGACTTTTATAAAGTTGTTCAAATAATTCATTGCTTTCAAATTTTGAAAATTTGCTTTGGGATGGAGCACAGAATAATTAGAATAACTTATTAGCTATATTATTGTAGGTTTTTTTTTCAAAAATTCATATTGTGTTGCATTCTTGCTGTAAAGCCCTCAAATTAAACTTAACATAACATTATAGCCTCGACTTTATTTGAGCCAAATTTCAGCTTTCTAGCTTTAAAACTATCCAAGATATAACTTTTTACTTCCTTACCTTCAGTCATTATCAAAAACTATTCAAATCACAAATACGACATTATTTTATTACCCCTTACATATGTCATGCAACGTAATGTTAATATTACCACTTCCATTTTCCGTCAAAATTCAATAAAAATACCATAAAATATTATGATATGTTAATGAGTGCTCAGTGGTTGACCAGCATGTCAGCACTTAAGTACGACAACAGCTCTATTGTTATTGTGCTTACATATTCATACACTTTTTCATATCGGATATCAGGTTAGAGATTTGGAAACGAGCATTCTTTTTACGCCTTGTTTTTGCAAATTGAGTGGGGGCATGGATTTTGGCTAGGTAAGGTGGGAAAAGTTGGTTAGGGGGTGGACCAGTGTAGAGGGAGGTTGTAGGGTTTTTACCCCCTTTTATATTAAAATATAAGTTTACTGTAAATGTAAATACCTTTATAAGATATTATAATCATCATTTTTACGTTTTCGAACTATATATTTTGTAGCTATTGTTCTGTTGTGTAAACTTCGCGCTGTTGTGTACTATCAAGACATGTAGCGCTTGCTTTGACGCACTTTTTTATTTTTGTACCGTGCTGCATGTACTATAAGAGATACTATTTTGTACGAAATTTGTATGTTTTTAACTTACAATTCACTTGTATTAATTGCGTGTGAAAAAGTACGTGTTTTTGCGTATATATACTGAGTACGAGATGTAATTTAAATTAATTTAAAGGTTTAAGATTTTTTTAGGCTGTATGTGCTTTGATTTAATGGGTTTAGAGCTTTTAGTTTTAAGATTTTGAGAGAATTACAAAATTCTATAGATCAGTTTTTGAGTTATTGATTGGCGATTTCTGATATTGTTTTAGATGACTAAAACCTTATAAATTGGTGCAATATCTAAAATTGATGCTTTTGTACTCTTTGCTAGGATTATTATAAGTTGATAAACAATTTTAGACTATTCTTTTTGTAAAATACGTTTGCTTGTTCTATTTGGTAAATTGATATTGTTTTTATTTAACATTATCTCGAGCGATATTTATAGTACTTATCTTTACTCCATTTCAGAACAGAATGGACGAAGTATATTTACTAGCGACAACATCGCAAGAAAGCGCAGAAACCGAGTATTATGAAGAAGAAGGAGACCCGTGTGAGATCTCGTTCGCTCCAGCACGACGATGGTGGTTAGTGGCGGTGGCGGGTACTTCTTTGTCGGTGATATCGTTGATTACAAACATGATCATAGCACGAGTACTACTGCAGAAAAAACACTCTCATTTCTTCTTTCTTGGCCTTTTGGCCGTTAGCGACACGTTTCTTAGCTTTTGTTACGGTCCTGTAATAGCTATGGAGATCGTGCGGTATAATGTTGAGGTACGTTGGGAGGGGGTGACACATGAAGGGGGACGTGATGGTTAAGTTGAGTAGAATAGTAGGGCAATTAGAGCAATCTAGGGCAGAGTAGAGTAGTTTAGGGTATGGTAGAGTAATGTATGGCAGGGTAGAGTACGTTAGAATAAGGTAGGGTACAGTAGAATAGAGTAAGGTATGGTAGTGTAGAGTAATATAGAATAGTGTAAGGTTTTTTACTGTAGAATAGGTTACTCATGATATGTTTGAAAACCTTTTTTACCATTTCTTCACCAAAAATAAAGTCAAATCTGATAAAATATAGTTGTAGGTATGGATAACGCGGCTATGGTGGCACTACGTCGGTCCGTTACTGTCGCTATGTCATGTTTCTATGACATTTTCTTGTTTTATGATTATTCTAGCGACGATAGAACGGTATTTGATTACTGTAAAACATCGAATGCTAACATGTTTTCGGATGAATCGATGTAATTTAGCTTTACTTATGTTTCTACTATCCTTAATATTACGAGGAACTGCCGTTTTTGAGTTCCAGGTAAGAGGTTTATTACTTCTAAGTTTTAGGTCTTGTTATGTATGGCAATATGTTGTACTAGGAACTCTACTACAATATTTTTACTTGATTTGATAACAATAATGCTATTTTTTATTACGGTCTATTGCAATATTGCTCAGTACCTCAGTTTCATCATACTATAATGATATTTTCATAACATACGATGTTTCAGATAGTAAAAAACGGTAACTGTACGGGTATAATGGAGTACGATGTGGCCTTAACCGACCTTGTGAATGTTTGGGTCTATGGTACTGTATTCCGGTTTTATCTCAGGACTATCTTCACAGTATTGGTGCCATTCTTTCTGTTAATGTCTTTAAATATTATGATTGTACAAAAACTACAACGACAAAGCCGATCTCATAGTATGTTTCGGTTCGGCAAGAGCGATCATAAAGTAAGTTGATTTGTATTATTTGTTGTTTTAGATGTGAAGTTTTGTTATTTTAGGTAATGTATTGTCTTAAAAGTTCTATATTATCCACAACATATTGAGCCAAAAAAACGTTCTTTGATACTTATTAGGTCGTTCAAGTAATTCTGTGCCCCTAACCCAAAAAATTGCGTAGAGGAAAGGGGCACAGAGTTATTTGAAAAACCCAATATATTGGGTTTTCCTTATTATTGGCCAATAATATTGTAAATAAACATAAAAATATGTAAAACAAACATCTTCAGCAAAAGATCCGCTCAGCTACTCGCCTTCTAGTCTTCATTGTAATGGGATACTTGATTGCTAATACCTTGAACGTCGCCATTACCGCGTGGGAGTTTATTGACTTCGAGTCGACTGGCGGATGGTATAATGTAAGTGGTGTAACAAAAATAATAAATTTTCAAAAATTTAATTATTTGGGTATTAAATTTTTTATTTTTAAAGAAAGGTTTAATTTTTAGGTAATAAATTTCGGTTTTCAAGTGGAAAATTTTTAAAATGAAATTTTTAGGTAATAAATCTTTAAAAAATTTGATTTTTAAGCAAAAAGCTTTAAAAATAAGAATTTAGGTAACAGATATATTAAAATTGTAATTTTTAGGTAATAATTCTTCAAAATAGTTTGCTTTCAAGGGAAAATTTTTATAAATACGTTTTTAGATAACAAATATTTTTAAAATTAAGATTTTAGGTAATAAGTAGTAAAGGGGGGGGTGGTGGGAGAGTCCACCCCCAAGGGGGCAGGCTCCCCCGACCCCCCCTCTAAATGGCTTTACCCCTACTACCAGGGGTAAAGCCATTTAGAGGGGGGGTCGGGGAAGACTGCCCCTTTGGGGAGTGGGCTCTCCCACCCCCCCTTTACTACTGTAATAATTCTTCAAAAAAATTTTGATTTTCAATTAAATTTAAAATCCTTAATCTATTTAAAATTTTTAAAACCAAAATTTTGAATTTTCAGCTGTACGAAACCCTGACCGACATCATTTCCATGTTGTACGTGCTCACATGTGCCACACGAATAATTGTTTATTCGATTTGCAATGAGGAAATTCGAAACGCCTTGAAGGAGTTTCTCTGCTCCAGGAACAAGAAGAACGTCTCCAGGAGTCACGATTATAAACCCATCCAGAAAGTTAATCCAGGAAGCGATAAAGAGTAGGTGTTATACTAAAATTAAAGTTTAAAATTATGTGAAAAACAGTATTTCATCTGATGCTGACTTTTATAAAAAAAATTGGTTAAACGATAAAGATTTACCATACTCTAGGTCACTACACGATGAATTGTCATTACTCTATGTTATTTACCTTGTTTTACCTTACCTCAGTTTGCCTTGCCCTGCCTTTCCTTGCGCTGCCCTGCCCTTATTCGAAACTTTATGACATTATTAATTCTAGTTTCTACGAAGACTCGAACATTCAAAACTCTCAAGACCTGAGCATGCCCAATATGGGTACCGAGTTTGATCGAGTTGCTATAGCCATGGTGATAGCCCACAAGCGACGCGATCGGCTTAACAGTGCTCCTCAGCTACAATTTCACAAAACTATGGATTCGCAGCCATCTGGGCTAATGACCAGTCGATCTTTTATCATTTCCAATCCGCTAGCCCACAACGGACACATTAACAACACAACTGGTAACAGTGGTAATCTACTGGATGTTCCTAGCTAATTGAGGTTTACTGTAGTCTATAGATCTACGTGGAGTAATTACGGTCATACATAGTACAACATAAGAGTTGTTACTGAAATGGCATCTTATTTTACCTTGCATTACTCAATATGACTACGTAGTACTACTCAGTATGACATATTGCATTACACAGTCCGCCTTGCTATGTTACTTTTTAATTCTTCTAGTAATTAAAATGTAACTAACTAATAGTCTAGCTAAGTTTTGTTGTTGGTCTAGCTATGTAGCTCTTCTAATTGTAATACTATTAAAACAAGCTTGATATGTTTATAATACTTAATATTTTGTAACTTTGTTTGATCTCAATTAAAACTAATTAATTTTTAACTTTACTGCATTTTACTGATATACGAATACGAAAACAGGTATCTCTCTTTCTCAAGCCAAATAAAGCTCTTTCTTCATAATATTGTAAGTAGATCTAATTGTAATTTTACTGTTGTATACAAGATAATAAACAAAAATGGATATTTGGAGTAATATTTTGATAAAAAAAATTATTCTTAATGATAGATATTACCCTAACGAGCACCTTATACTACCCTATCGAACCCTAAATTATCTTAACTTACCGTATCGAATGCTACCTTATCTTAACCTACCCTACAGTACCTTACCTTCATCTACTCTATCAAACCCTACCTTATCTTAATCTACCCTATCGAACCCTAACTTACCTTTACTTACCCTACAGAACTCTACCTTAACCTATCCTATCAAACTATGCTTTACTTTAACCTTGCTCTATCAAACCTTGCCTAAAAGCTTTACAACTCTATCATACCCTAACCAAAGCGGCGTTATCAAACTTTAAATTTTTCACAAAAATTTAAAATTTTTTTCAATTTCTAAAATTTCAAAGTAAAAAGTCATTTCATTATTTTTTACCGTAAAATTTGGTTAGATTTATCTTTTGTAATAGTTATTGCCGTATGTCTTCTACACGATCTACTGAAACGTTAAATGATTCTTCAGTTCACAAGTCGCTTTTAATTGGTCCACTCCAGAATCTTGTGAACGAAGGCACCGAAGACGAGGCTACAGGACCGTTGATTGGAGATGAACATCACAAGTTATGGGTCAATTTGGTATACGAAATGTTTTTGTAAGTCTTTTGATAGTACGTTTCTATGTATACTGTCACTGTAATACCGTTGAGTGTTGTAACTACTATTAAAAATTTTAAAGCTACTACTATAACTTATAGATTCTACTGTAATATCAGTTTTATTGGTATATTATCTCAGATACTGAATACTATTAGATTGTTCAAATAATTCTGTGCCCTCTCTCAAATAAAATTTTTGGGATTAAGAGCACAGAATTATTTGAACGACCTGATCATATTACCTAAACTACGTATTTTAGAACGACGATGGATTCACGAAAATTAGAAAACCGTACGATTTGTTTGCCTCAGGTGATCGCTAGTCTGTACCTAGTTGGTGAGATTGGTCCTACAAACTCGAATTTCGCTGTCAGAGCAGTTTTGAATCCTCAAGGCGCTGAAGTACCACGACATATCTATGGCAACATTCCTTTTTATATACGGTAAGGGTTACTTTATACTATGATATGTATCTTACCCTACCCTACCCTCCCTAACCTACCCTTCCCTACCCTTCCATAACATTCACCTTATAACAAATGTTTAATTTATATTGTTTCAGGGAATGGGAGCAGCATTTGTCAACGTATGCAAAACCCAATGGCTACTGGAGTGCCAGACGAGTACTAGTACACCGAGAGAACAGTAAAAGCTATGGAGTCGTGACATTCGTTTTGCTCAAAAAGTTAGGCGTTGAATTGAAATTGAGTTCGAAAGAAAACGAAAAAGAACTGATACATTGGCTGAGGAGGGACCTTAAGGTATGTTATTTAGGTTAAGTTGCAATTTTCACATACTTTTTGACCGATTGATTTATAGAACAATAAATGTTAACTTTAAAATTTTTTTTTAGTTTTTCGATTAGATTATGACTATTAGGTAGTTCAATTAATCCTGTGCCCCTCAAAGTAAATTTTCAGAGTCAAGGACGCAGAATTATTGGAACAATCTAATCTATTTAAATGCCTAAAAATGTGTGGTTCTAACAGTAAAACTTGAAATTACAGCTGGTCGATTCCAATTTCCAACCATTTAAGTTATGGTTGGATGAGGTTAACGAGCAGTCGGAACAGAACAGAAGATGCCCAATCATTGCCTCTGCTTCACACTTCAGATTCCAAATACCCAGCTCGTTTTTAGATGGAAACAATGTTTATACCACCAAGTTTCAGGTAATTTTACCTGATCCTACCCTACCCAACCATAACTTACCCTACTTTAACCTAATCTACTTTACCTTACTCTACCCTACCCTAGTCATAGTTAAACATCATCTTTCTTTTAAAATAGATATAAATTAATTTTCAGTTCAACGAAAAACGGACAGAGAACGTCCTCTCCTGCCTGATCCAAGCCACGCCCCGTCGTACCATCAAATACATAACTTTAGATCAATGCGAGCTAATTGAAGTCCCAGTAGTCAGCGAACACCTCAAGGTGTACATCATCACAAAATGGGACAAATGCATTATCAAAACTGGTACAGAGTTAACAGCAAAGATCCAGCTTCTGAGAACGGGCCAAAGCTTCAAAGAATTGAGGAAGTTGTACTTGCCAATGTTTGACGAATCTCAAAACAACGTCTCGAATGTGGCTGAGTTTTTTGTTAGGTGCATACGTGAGTTGAGATTAGAAAGCCCTTTCTTTTTTAAAAAAATTTTAATATGAAATTTTTAAATTTACAAATTTTTTGAATTCGAAATTTCAAACCCGTTAAAAATATCTTATCACACCAACTAAACTTATAAATAAGGCCTTACTTTAGCTGATACAGACAAGAGTTACCAAAATAATGGCTTCGGAGACCTTGCTTGTGAAGGAGCAGAAGCTTCGAGCTCATTTACCAACAAACTCACAGCTAATACCCAGCATTTCGACTACCTTGAACTCATGCACCTCCCTCAAGTTACGAGCTATCAAGAGTAAGCTGAATTTTTTTTCATTTTTAACCAACTTATTAGAGTTCGAACACTTCAGGCTAGCCTGCAAGGTCACTATTCCCTTTTTTGGGTCATGACCAAAAATCCCAACGATACCTACTACAATATCAGAAATTGCTATGAAATCATGTTAACTCCAAAAGCTGATATCTCAAACCAATATAATTAGATTCCCCATGCTTTTCTACACTTTTCTGTAACATATGCAGCTAATATAATGAGTTTCTTTAAAGTTATGGTCAAAAAACCACCACCGATACTTACTACAATATTAGGAATAGCTATGAAATCACATTAAAACATAAATAAGTTTAGATAATGTTTTAAAGATTTATACTTTCAGCATCGCAACGGTGTCAGAAAAGAGCCAGAATGATCAACTAGTTATCTCAAATCCCTTTGCTATCATCGTATGGGACACCAAGAAGAATGTTCCGGTTTACCTGTCAAGAATCGTCTTACCAAATCTATTAAAAGGATTTGGCGACAAAGTTTCAAGTGCCGAGAAAAACGACGAAAAAGCACCCTCAAAATGGCCAAAACTCAAAAACTGGTTCAAACCAAAAGCCAAATCTGTAAAAACTATGGATGCTCAACAACGTCGGAGCGGCTCCACCGCGGAATTATAAACCTTGAAAATTTCTAAAAAAATAAAATTTTTGGAAATAAAGTTATTTTTATTAGTTTACTGTTGTTAGTTTTCTATTTATACAGTAAAATTCGCGATTAATTGGTAATTTATGTATGAACACTATAACAAAGATTGGGTCCCGCAACGAAAACAAAACATGCCACGAAGAGACGGTATTTTTATTCTTGCAAAAATATTTATTTCCCAAAAAAGTTGGATTTGTTTTTTGATGTAAAGTTTTAATGTCTTATTTGTCGCGTTTTAAGTTTTTGTTTTTATATTGTTTGTCCAATTTTATTGTAGGTTTATATAGTAAATCCTAGTTTTAAAGAAATAATTTTGTTGTTTTTCATTTGATTGGTAGTTTTATACATTTTCGTGCTTTGTAAAATTTTCAGTATTTTCTATTAAAGATGGTTGCTATTTCAGAACTTGTTTTCTTAAGCGCATCGAGGACTTCTCATAATGGCTGAGTTAGGAGGTGCCCCATCTTTGGATGTCGAACAAGCCCTGAAGAGGGTATGCAAGTCCGCCCTGGTCGTTGGTGGTGTTGCTCGTGGTCTTCATGAAGCCGCCAAGGTTTTGGACAAGTAAGTCATTTTTTTTGTTTGTATTTTTAGATAATAAGGCGGAAGAGGTCTAATTATTTAAATTATTGAGTTTTTATAATTTGTCAGTGCTTTTGGTTGATTTTTTGAAAATAACACGTTTACGTCTAAAGCAAACTTTTTAAAAATTCGTAAAGAAACATGAATTTTAACGCCTAATTTTGAATTTTTATATCTAAAATTTTTTACCTAAATTTCAGGCGTGAGGCTCTTTTCTGTTTGTACTCGGAGGAATGTGACGAGGAGAACTACGAAAAGTTGGTCCGTGCTTTGTGCAAAACCCACGAAATCCCAATCTACAAGGTTGAGACCAAGGCCGAGCTCGGTGAACTCGTTGGACAATGCAAGTACGACAAGGAAGGAAAAGCCAGAAAGGTTGTTGGTTGCTCATGTGCCGTCGTCAAGGACTGGGGACGTGACGAGGAAGCCCGCAACGTGCTCTTGGACTACCTCAAGAAACAGAGCGCCTAAATGTGAACTTGGATTGATTCAAACCAATGTTCTCAATTTTTTGTTGGTATTTTTCGTTTTATTAAATTGTTGAAGTTTGAAATTTTGGGATTTGAATGCAGTTTTTTTTATAGTTCTTTAAGAGAACACTAAATTTGCATATTTTCTAGTTTTAGTAAATTTTATAATTTTTACTTTGAGCATTCATTTTTTCGTTCTTTATTCGCCAGTCTAGTCGTACAGTCGTTAGTTATGTCAGGAGGACGTGAAGTTGAACATCATCCGTCCATCTTGAATGAAGTCAAAATCTCGGTGGATATAAATCTGGATCAACATTCAAATGGTCATACGTTCTCGTTGCCTACTGAGTTTCAGCAATTCAGATTGAACCGGGAATCTTTGAAAGAAGCCCTTAAGCAACAGCTCGAGCGAGCTTTGAATGACATGAAGGCCAATGAGCTTATTCAAATTGATTTGTCGATGCAATTGAATCTAGCTATAGAGAGAAACCTCAAAGAACAGTAAGATGGTTATTTGAGTACTAATTTAGTTTAATAGTTATGGCAAAAATCATCATGGATTTTGACAAAACTTCTAAAAATGTCATATTTTTGCGCATTTTAAAAGTAGTGGTATTTTAAAATGGCCCTATGACAATTAATTATTGTTCAGGGCTGACCGTCAGGTGGCCAAGACGATGTTACAGCAGCAACTACAATCAAGCAATAAGAAAACTGCGCGTCACCTTTTGATTGGACCTTTCCATGAGTCTCCAGATGTTGACTCCGATCCTGTAGCTCCTGAGAATCCAGTTGATGCAGTTTTGTCATCGGAACTCAAAAGGATGAGCATCAAGTCGAAAACGGTCGAAGTTCAAAAGAATTGGCTTCATGAGTACAACGCCGATTGTCAGCCGGTTCGCAGTAGTGATCAATCCAAGAGCACTAGTCATCGTGAAAATTGTTCTTTGCGTAAGCAACCTGAAGTTCAGAAGAGTCCAAGTGTTAAGAGAGAAGGGAAAAAGCGAAAACATGGTTGGAGAACTCCACCGTCCACGGAAAGTCAATGTGAACGGTTTAATGAGACGAGAACACAGAAACAACGAAGAAAGGAGCGTAGGAACGACCGGTAAGATTTTCAATTTTTTTGTACTAGTTATATTAGCATTGAGCAAAGCAAAAAGTTTAATCTATTGGTATACTACTAAAATTTTAGTCGTCATGACTGCGATACCTTGTCTGATATCAGTTCCATCAAGGACTATGTTCCGAATGGTTCCACAAGAAAAAAAGCCAATAATTACGTGCCATTGAATGATGTTCTAGAAGATGAAGGCAAGGAGTAAGTCATTAATACTTGTATTTAAGGCTATATCACGGCCATAACCTTGCAGCGATGAGGGCAATAAGATAAAAGTAAAATCTAGTTGATGATGATAAAAAATCTCATTTTTCAGACAAAAGCAACGCCTCTACTTTGACGAAAAGTACAAATGGTTCCAGAACGTAGCTGACAGTATCAACCTTGATTCCACTTCTCCCATTTCCTCGGTCTGCAGCAAGAGGAAGTAGGTGGTATTATATAATTCGTTATAATAATAAATAATACCTTACTTATCTTTGTAATTTTACGGACCCTTATTTTAAGGGTTAAAGCTCGAATTAGAGGTAAAACTATTTTTTGATAAAAATTATTAGAACAGGTTTATATATTGACCTTCTCTAAATAGTTTTAATTTTCAGTGGCTCGACACGTGACAAGCCAAAACGTTACTATTATAACGCTGACGTTCATGGTCTGGAAAGCATGGCAGAGGAAGTTCTGAACCAAAAATCTGGAAGGGGAACCACTCCAACCAATTCAAAGTCACATTCAGGAAATTTGAATCGAGGATAAACTTTTAGCTTCAAAGTGGTTTAAAACCTTGTATTCTGGAGTAATGAAGGTTTACAATTGTGTATCGGGGCATATTTTTGCTTTATATAGGCATATATAGGTAGTATATAAGGCCATCAGGGTTAGAATGTTTGCCATTCATTTTTTAATTACAAAAAGCTTATCATTATATATATTGTTTTCTAATTAGCCCATAATATATGTTATACGCTAAGGTTCCGTATTACAATTTTAAACTATTTATTATATATAAAATCAAACTCTATTCAAAACCGGTTTATGTAATATTTAATACTATATAACCAATATTCGCAATGTTAAACTACTCATAAATTGTGTCAAAATTTTACAACATTTAATTCAAGAGCTTGTTCACCACATTGATATAGATAATTAAAGCTCACAAGTTATTCCTCCTTTTTCGTGTCTTCTGATTCCTTCGCACTTCCATTCTCCTCCACCGAGTCAGTTTTGTAATCATCAGTTCTCGACTCTTCTTCTTCATCATTATCAGCTGTATCCTCATCTTTTCCCACCGATTCGTCAGAATCCTTGGCTTCGGCTTCGAAACTGCTCTCAGCAAAACTTGGCTCCTCGTCAACCGTTTCAATCCCATTGTCACGTTTGGCAGCAACTTCATCTTGGGAGAAGTTCATTTTCCTTTTCCGTTTGTTCGACTTGGCCAGGGTTATTAGCTGATCGAGTTTCTCGTCGATTTGAGCAATGACTTGTGGCGAGGATTGGATTACAACCAGTTGAGGAATGTCCGAGTCCGGTGACATTGCCGAAATTTTGATACGTTTGTCTGATACTCGTTCTAACATCATGTCAGCAAAGATCTTGGAATTTACACATACACGCTGGTTTCCAGTTGCTCGCCCGACTAAAAATGTTATTTTTAGGTACAAGTCAGAATTTTAAAGTTCTCCAACAACTTAATTTTTAGTTTTAAATCAAGCTGTTTCTATATTCTAGAAGATAAAGTCTGTAAAACTTACTTATTCGATAACTGTGTGCATCCTCCATACTTTGGTTTATTCGCAAAACACCATTCCCTCGTTCTTGCCAGCTTTTAGTTTCTTTGTCAAAAATGTAAAATTTACAAGCAGCCTAAAATTTGTGTATTTATTAATCAACTCAACTAAATTTACATTAATACATCATAAAACAATATCTTCTTATAATTCTAATGTTGATAAAAGCCTAAGATCAAAAAAGACATTGAGATAACTTACATGTAAAACATTACGTTCCCCTTCTTCTCCGGTAATCGTTTCTGCTGGGGTTTCTAGTTCGACTTGTTTCCCTTTTACATCAGAAAATCCTCCAAAAGGCTTGAATACATTACTTGAATCTTCTGACGTCGATGCTGGCTTACAGAACTAAAAAACGTATTTAATCGTTTGTTGAAAGAAAAACTTTTAAAGCCAATATTAATTTAAAAAGATAAAGTTGCTAAAATCAACATTAATCGCAAAAAAACTTACTAATCCTCCACTTGAATTCGTCGAAAACTGCTTGAAGATAGAAGAAGCATCTTTGGGACCGTCTTCTTGTTTCTTTGTAAATCCCTAAATAAAAATGTTGTTACTTTACATAAACACTTAACATTTTAAACAGCAATTTATATTTTAAAACCAATTTTTAGACAAAACTTTCAATATATATTTTATAACCTTTTGCATTCCAATATTACCTAAACTTCAACATATTAAACCCAAAACCTTACATTTGTCACGCGATCTGCCAATTTAGCGCCAAAGACGAATCCACTTGGAGCCACAACCTTTGGTACCTCTTCTTCACTCTTCTCATTATTCTGTCCTTTGCCTATAATGGTCGGTTTCTTCGTGAACGGCGACACTAACGGCACTTTTACTGTTTCATCGGCTTTCTTTGTGTCCGTCATCTGAAACCTCACGTTTAAAAGCAAAAAATAAATATTACGCAAAAATAATCATGAAAAACAGCAAAAACATAATACTCGCCAAAGATACAAGATTATTATGGTATTAACACAAGTTTCTGTCTACACTTTGTGTTCAGAAACCTTCATTTACCAGAACAGACAAAAATGGCGCTTTTTCAGATGTTTTCAAGACGAGTCGAGTCTTCTTCTCTTTCTGCGTCACGTTTCTCTTTTTTAAAAATAATTTTGGAAAAATTGTAAAATGTTTTTGCAAAATTAGTTGAAACAGCTATGATTCATGTTATGATAGTTTAAAGTTATTGTTAGGCGATGAACTGGAGGCATTATTTCAGTTTAGCCAAGTCAAGGAGATATTCAAGGCTTTTTGTCACTATTCTAGTCGTTGTTTTCTTGTATAGCGTGTTTTCTTGGCTATTTTCTCGAGGGTACGGATGCAAATGCACGGAAAAGTAAGTTTAATGGTTGATAAAGAATGGATGGGTAATTTTACATAGTATTTTATTTAAAAAGGTATTGTGTTATTCATGTTCAACAACAAATTCCCGTCGATAACTTGCCTTTTTCAGTGACATGATCGACTATTGCTTGAAACCAAACAAATGGGGAGTTTTCAAAGAAAGATTAAAAGAACAAAATAGAATATTTGATTCTATAAGAGCTGAACATTTGGAACTGATTCAGAAACTTGAAGAATCAACAGCTCAGTTGGAGGAATTACAACGAAAAATACCTTTAAAAAGTAAGTTTTTCTTTCATTTTTAAAAAATTTAGGTTTATTACAATTTTCAAGTCTTACAAATAATCATTGTTTATATTTAGAAGAAGAAATCGATCGTTTGGAGTCAAAAATTGAGGAATTAAAGCTGGTTCAACGAGATTTGAAGGATCGTCGAAGTGTCAAGTTGCAGCTACCATTGTCTCCAGTTGAATTAACGCCTTCAAATCGATCTTTCAGCAATACTGATGAAATCAGAAGCTCTTCTTTAACATTAGAAGATGTATTCGACTATTCGAAGTGTTCTATCAGCTCTAGATTCTCTGTTTATGTTTACGAATTATCAAACTTGAATGATCATGGAAAAGCTTTGCAATCTCGATTTATGGAGTCACCTTACAGAACTAGTAATTCATCGACAGCTTGTTTATACATCTATATTACAAATGAAGTGGTAGAAGTTGAAAATTTGGATTATTTTGGGAAATCAGGCAAAAATCATATTATAATAACTTATGGAGATGTAAAGCATGTTCAAGATAGTAGGCCAGCTGTTTTAGTTGCACAGCATCTTGGGAAGTAAGTATTTTGGATAGAATTTTATTTTTTAAATTTCTTTCGACATTTATTTGAAGAAGTTATACATTGTTTTTATTTTAGAGGTCAAGTTGGAGAATTAGACCAAGAGTTATTTTTAAAGACGGATGATTTAGTTGACTTTAACGACATTGAAGGCTTGTTACCGGAAAAGATCACGGTATGTTTTTTGTATAATTTTTTGCGAATTTTGGTTTTATTATATTGTGTTATTTATGAAAACAGGGATAAATAACTAACTGTTTTATTAATGAAATTATCTTGTAAATTAATTTTAGTACTTTTTGTCCTATCAAATAGGAGAAGACAGTTTGAGTTCTGATCTTCAAAATCAACTTAAAAATCTTGCTGCTTCTGGAAAAGCATCTATGGATGACATTTTAATTGATTTGATCTGTACATCGACAGAAAACGGATTGTGTGGTGATGCGAGTAGCAGAAGTAAGATTTAATGATGATTTTTTGAAATTTTTAAAAAAAATTTTATTTTTACGTTTTCTTATACATTTTGTAGCAATATTAGCTCAACTTTTTTATGGTTTTTTAAAATCAAGGTTTAAAGCTGTTATGTCATAATTTTTAGGATCAATACAGAAACAATCTACTTTTACGTTGTTATTTTACGATCAACCATCGTTTTCTACTCGACTTTTTGAATGTTTAAACTTTGGGTCAGTACCAGTAATAATCAAATCTGGAAGGCGGAAGTACAGGTTACCATTTGATGATTATATCGATTGGAGACTAGTATTGTTCACAGTTTCTGAAGCTAGGTTACCAGAACTTCACTTTATATTGAGAAGTTTTGAACTTGAAGATATACTGGAAATGAAACGAAAAGGAAGATTTTATCTGGAGAATTACTTGGTCAATTCTAAAGGTATGTTTTGCTGGATTTTGGTATTATATACAGTTTGGTGTGACTTAATTTCGCTACTATATCAACTTATATATATATATATTTTTGTAAGTATATTTTTTGTAAATAACTTTATATTTAGTGTTAGCATCCACTATACTAACTTACATACGGCACAAGTTGTTGATACCAGGCAGAGAAGCTACAACTATGTCTTTGGAAAAGTTTGAGCCAACAAACACATATTCAGCACCATCGGTACGACCAGTGTATGATGATGAATTTCTTGGGCCAGTGGAGCCAGAGTACAATTCTGTGGCTTATAATCACAATTTTACTGCTATTACTATGGTAAGGATTTTGGCGGTCGATATTATCTTTTTTATGGGTTGAACTTGTGATATTATTAATAGTATAGTAAATAATAAAAGCATTCTTTATGACATTTATTTTTGATGAACTATATTTTTAGTATTCATCAGCCTTATGGAATTACTATCCATCTCAAATACATTCCGCTCCTGAATTCATAACCGTGACTCCCCCATTGCCATCAGAAATTGAGTTCAACGAACATTTGAATACTGGAATGAGACCAATAGCACCAGGCTCTGGGCTCACATATAGTCAATCGTTAGGTGGAAACAGAAAACGAGAACAATTTACTGGTCAGTTTTAAAAAAAAATTGTATTAGGATTTGTAATACAGGGTGTTTCACGAAATTCCGTTGTCAGAAATAATTTATATCTTTGCAACTGTGCATCCTACAACTGTGATTTTTGGCACAGTTGCAGTCCAGACCTGTGCGTTTTTTGTGCAAATTTTCGTATTTTAAAGTTGCACTTTAAGGTCGTTATGAATTTTCAAAAATCAGCATTTTCACCAAAATGACAGATATTTTTGGTTGGGAATTGGTTCTCTTGAAATTTTACATTTTTTTCAATTTGTTTGAAAAATTCGGGGTTCCAATGATTGCGAAGATTTCGCGGAGCCCCGGCGGACGGCTTAAAATAGCGGCGTAGGTCAAACTTTTTTTAAACTAGTGATACAGACGTGAAAGAAAAATCTAATATTATTTAAATATTTATTAAACTAACTGTTAACTATCTAATTTCAACACTATTTCCGTTACTTTCGATGCATTTGCAATGTACTACTGTGACAACTTCCTTCCTTTTTTGAAAACAATTTATATTAACCGTTTACTTAGTTCTGCGCCCCCTCAAAGCAAATTCTCAAAAAATATTTGTATTTTCAGCCGTGATTCAAACCTACAACCGAGATTCCGTCTTAAATGTCACATTGGCCGACTTAAACAGGCTACCATACCTAAACAAGGTCATCGTGGTATGGAACAACATTGACCGATCTCCAGAATCCCTAATATGGCCAAAACTTCATTGCCCAATCGTTTTTGTAAAACCAAAGCAAAATTCGCTAAACAATCGATTCATGCCTTTGGATGAGATCAAAACGGAAGCTGTACTAATGCTGGACGATGACATTGAACTCAAACAGCACGAAATCATCTTTGCTTTCAAGAGTGTGTGGAGAGAAAACAGAGATCGACTGGTTGGATTCCCAGCACGATATCACTGCAGATACGATGATCAACAGTTGTACTACAATTCGAATCACACCTGTCAGTACAGTTTGATACTAACTGGAGCTGCTTTCATTCATAAGGTAGGTTTTTGTGGCTGGTATAGTGGGTTTATATTGCTAGTATAAGATTGTTCATATAATTATGTGTCACTTGTCAAGCAGCTTTTCAGAGCTAGGGGAATTATTGGAACAAACTAATATAAGTATTTTTGGCGTTTTATGTGTGGCTAAGACAATATAATTGGTGGTTTGGATGTGTTTAAACCAGGCTTGGACACAGGGCAGGGCAGGGCATAGGGCATGGTTTGAAATTTTTTTACAGGGCAGGGCAAAGATTGGAACAGGGCAGGGCATGCCCTATGCCCTGCATTACCCTGCAAATGCCCTGTTTGTGCCATGGTAAGTTTTGGCGGACGCCTCCGTCGAGCGGTCGGCGGACGCCATAACTTGGTTAGTTTAGCAGCTAGAAACATGTAGTTCAATTCAGAAGTTATTATATGTCATACGCTAGAGGTAAAAGCATAATTTTAAGATTTTAAAAGTAGTATTGTTATCGACCGGTTGATAATTTTTAGTATATTTTAATTGCAAATTTTATATATATTCTTATCGCTCTGGTGTTCTAAATCGTGTAAAAATTAAATTAGATACAATTCTAAGCAAAAACTTTTGTTCTTTGTAAAAATAAAACATTTATAAATTATCGACCGGTCGATAACGATATTGTTTTCAAAAACATAAATTTCTGGCTTAATGTGTAGGTTATGACAGATAACAACTTCTGCACTTAACTACATTTTTCTAGCTGCTAAACTAACCAAGTTATGACGACCGCCGATTATCGATCACTCGGCGGAGGTGTCCGCCAAAATATACCCAAATGCTCTGTAAATACCCTGTAAATGCCCTGCAGGGCAAGGGCAGGGCATAAAACCCCAATGCCCTGGGCAGGGCACAGGGCAGGGCATGGAAAAATGTTAACTATGACTAATATCTAATACAAAGCGTCTAACTTTTAGGAATACCTTCGGATGTACGACGAGACAATGCCAGAACTCATCAAAGACAAGATCGACGAATGGATGAATTGCGAAGATTTGGCCATGAATTTCTTGATCGCCCATCTAACGAGGAAACCACCGATAAAAGTAACGAACAAATGGACGTTGAGATGCCCGACTTGTGAAGACTCCTTATTTAAACACGAAAACCACTACAACCGAAGGCATGATTGCTTGAGGCTGTTTACCAAGGTTTTTGGATACAATCCTCTACTTTTCACTCAATTCAGGGCAGATTCGGTTTTGTTCAAAACACGGGTACCTGCCGAACATTCCAAGTGCTTTAGGTATGTGTAGTATGATGGGTATGGACATTGCTCGTCAGATGTGTACTGACATTGCTGGTCATTAACAAAAGGCAATATTATTAACTATTATGTACATTTTTTTACTTTTTATAATTGTTTTGTAATTTTCTCCATTGTCCTATTGTTTTTGTAGTGTAGGTGCAAAATAATGAAATACGGATATGTTTACTTGATAGCCACTATATATCATTCTGATTGTGCCATATCACTTGATCTTTAATTATAACAAGTTTTTCATTCTTATTTTGTTAAACTAAGTTTTTTATACTATCTTATATATTTTTATACCATGTTTTGTTCATACTTCTCATCTTCTGGCCATCAACCTTAACATGTGATCTTACTTGTCTCTTTTATCAGCTTTCGGGTGATTTTCATAAATATGAATGATTACAATAGAATATTTGGCATAATATAGTTACGTCTGGTAATATGGACTGGTTTTTTGGCAGGGAGAACTAATTTTGTAATGGTACGGCCTAAACCAAAGCCTGGTCTAGAATTTAGAGTGTTATCTTTGACATACCTTTCTATGGGCTACGAAGATCCTTCTCTAAAGGCATGTTTATGACAACGAAACTAATCTGTTGACGTTTATGATGGCATGTCTAAACTGTTTTAAAATATTTATTTAGTCAAAAAGAGATCAACATTGGCAGTATGATAAACAGTTTTCAGTCACAAGTGTACCCTTGGCCACCATAAGGCTTTGGCCGAGGATTACGCTCACAGACATCAAATGTCAACCGAAGGCATGCTAACTCATTTTCGTACAGTAACCACGGAAGATATTCTTCTCTAAACGTCATACTTATAGCTTTAATTTTTAAATTAAAAGTTTTTAAAAAGGTTCTACAAAAAAAATTTTCAAATTTTCGTCTTTTTTCTTACCGATGCCAGATATTTTGCCTGTAATCGATGTACCATTGCTGGAACTTTTCAAATTGGCCACGATTGATGTCCCAGCTCTTTTTCCTTTCCGCCAACTCTCTTTCGACCATTCGTTTGATCTGATTCGCCTTGGCATCACGTTTCCGAGCTATGGCTCCAGTCGCATTGTATGCTAACCTTACTTTTGCTACTACTGTGCCCTGGAAACATTATATATTTAAATTTTGTAATAAACGATCTTATTTTACGATTAAAAAGGCAATCCTAACTTTCTCTGACTTTGAAATGTTTCCTGGGAAGAGTGGCGGTTTTAACTATCTATATTTCAAAAAATTTCAATTTTTTAGCGATCATTTACAAGAAAAACTATTTTTTAATTAAACATCAGCGTTACACCCCCACAAAACAATTAAAACCCTTTGTAACAGACCCTTCCAAATCCAAACAAGTAATCCTTACGTAGCCGATTTGTTGCAGCGACGTCAACGCCGACTTCAAGTCGGTTTGATCGGTCTGTAGGAAATCCAGTTGACAGTCGCCGTTTTGATCGAAACTTGACCAGTCGTTGAAGCAAAACTCCTTTTTGAAGGTGTACAAGCCAGCATGTTTCGGACAGTTTAAGCCTTTAAACTGGTCGGTTAACTCGTTGTGGATTTTGACCGCGTCCGACACTTCGGTTGCCGCGTTCAGGCTTTCACAGATGTCACAGTAGTAACTAGAATTGGAAACAATTTGATTTATATATTATGAATCACTTAAACAGATAAAAAATGACTTGTAATAATACATACGAGCATAAAAAATGACTTTTAGTACCTATTTTAACACGCAGATTAACCCACCAATTGTTTCCATAGCCTCCACAACCATTATTTGAAGCATTTTGACATTTCAATTCACTGAATTGTTTCACATTCAGCCAATAGTATTCTGATTTCGCGAAAAATGAGTTAGTAAGAACGTCTTTATCGTTGAGTATCCGTACGTTTTTAATTTCAATCGTAAAACAACCGGGGAACTTTACTATGGCAGGGGTGATTTTCACTTGACGAGGGTCGATTTCTACCAACTTTTTGGCGTCTGGCCGGGCTGAAAATGATAAACATAATAAAAAAACCTGAAAATTTGAAATTCCCAAAAAAATTTAAACATTGGTCAAAAAGTACGTAGAAAAATCAATAAAAACGTCGCACATAAAGCACACTCTACAGACTTTTTGACCTAAGAAATCGTATTAAATTGCAATTTAGCTTTTATGACATTTTAAGTCAAAGGCGACAAAAATATAAATCTAAAAACCTACTACAAGAAGCATCGGCCCTTCCAGGGATCAACCACAGATCTTGATAGTTACATTGTCCATTATTCTTCCTTTCGCTTATGCCTCTGGCTTTTTGTTCCAATTTCCTGCGACAAGCTGGCTCTAATATGTTACATTCAAACCTTTCAACACTTTGTACAATTTGTAATAAGATCAAAAATACGACGAAGGCTAGCCGTTTTTCATAATTCATTGAAATTTTAAAATTTCAAAGCAAATTGAGCAATTATATCGTGGTTTGTTTTCTATGACTAATGTACCGGTTTTCTAAAATATAATGTGACTTTACTTTGATAATTGTTATTATATGAAGTTGTTATAATCGAAATGAACTTCGGCAGACCAATTGTGTTTACGAAAATATCAAAATGAGAATGGCTAGCCATGTCCGGATAGGTAATTTTATAAACTCGTAAAAACTTTTTACTACAACATTTAAATGTAAAATAATATAAAAATGAAGCAAAAAAATACTTTTTATTACCTAATTTTAACAAAACTAGCGCGAAATAAACGAAACAAGTCTGAGAACAAAGTGATTTTTAAGAAACTAGGAAGCGTGATCTCGTGGTGTAGTGGTTATCACATCTGTCTAACACACAGAAGGCCGGCGGTTCGAGCCCGCCCGAGATCAATAAATTTTTTGCCGTTTCTTTTGTAGAAATAGAAACGAAAATAGGTCTCTACTTTCTCTAATATTGCTTCCTAAATTATAGTTTAGACATCAATTTTCATTTAAACTTGCAAAACCATTATTTTTACTTAAGTTTGCTATAAAATCAAATTACACTATTATAATAAAGATCCCAAGCAGTAAATCTATTGAAAGTAAAACCATGACAATTGAAAGTGAATACAAAGCTTCGGTTTAATATCATTGTATTATGATATTAGTTTTACGCGCAAAAAGTCACAGCTGGCGATGTTATAAAGCTTTTAAAAAGCAGTTTTATAAAAAAAGTTGTTTAAGGTCGTATTCGGTAGTTGCTGGTAAACAATATAACCTTTTTAAAAGTTTTTCTTGAGAAATATGTTTATATCAACTTAGTATATTCTTTGTACCTTTACTGTAATATTTAAAAAAGTGAAATCACAAATTTATGAAAAAAAATGTTAAAATTTGATAAGAAAAGAACAAGGTAACCAAAATATTCCTACTGCAACCTTTTTTACTGCGTAGCTTTCAACACAGATAATAAAAATATCTATAATTTTGCGTTAACAATCTCTGAAGTATTTAAAACCAACTTGTAAAAACCAAATTTTAATACCTTTTCCCAATTTTTTACTATAGTAAAAAACGTGTGGCATGTCGGACAAAAACTGAGTTTTCAACCCAAACAAATAGATGTAAGCAAATTAAAAGTAACAAACAAGTAACTGGTTTAACAGTTTACTTGCAGCCGAGTAACAGTCTAATCGTACAAAAACTGAACTAATTATGCTGCCTCCCTCTATAAAGTGTAAAACGTGTTAACTGTGTCAAATCAGCCGTTAAAAATTTAAAAAAAAGTTGTTAGTGGCAGCCGGTAATGTTAAAAAAGTTTAGATAGTCATAAAATTTAACAAAAATTCCTACTCAGTTTTTAAAATTTGAATTTTTTTCAAACTTTAGGCTTAAAAAACCAAAAAAATTAAAAAGACTAAAAATCAGTCCAGACACATTTTCGTCATTACATTAACCATGGCTAGCCATTAAAGTTGAAAAGTGAAAATTGGAGGAATTGACGTTTATTCAGAAGCCTCGCTTCTGTCATTTCTGTTCACCTTTTTCTTGTTACCCTCATTCCGGGCGATTTTTCGAAAAGCGATTTTGTCGCGCTACAATCGAATGAGGCGGAACGATTTCGAATTACACAGACATTCACATCCCTTCGAATTTATGTCAACAATGTTTGTGTTGCGCAACGTGTTCAAGGTCGGTGTTTTTGAGGGTTTCTGGAGTACCAGTAGCAACACTTAGTTAAAAATTTAATCTTTAAAATTTGAAAAAAAATTTCAAATTTGACAACTTATTATAACATACTAAACTCAAAAAGTTAGACCTCGGGACCAAAAAATAAGCCTGGCCTAATACACTACGCTAATATCAAAAATCTTAAGTAAATGTTTCAAACTTAATGATGGTAATATCCATAACCTATACTCGTTAAATTTATTAAAATAACATTACTTTAACTTAACATAGAGATCTACTTCTTTTCCACAACCAGCCTTGCTGCTCTTGGTTTAAACGCCAACATCTGCTTGTGTGGATCCACTGGAGTTTTAGGTATCGTTACCTCTTTATTCGGAGCTTCCTTCTTCACGGATGGATCGCTGATGGCTACAGCAATCTTCCTACTGTGCAGCTTCTGTCCATCAGCCTTCAGTGCCTTCTCTGCATCTTCTTTCGCCTCAAACTCCACATAAGCGATACCTTTTGGTTGTCCGTTGGGTCGCGTCACAATTCTAGCACTTTTAACGGGAGCAAACTTGTCGAAGAAGTCTTTGAGTTGATCATTGGTAAGTTCGTAGTGAACATTCCTGACAAACAGCTTGTTCTCTTCTCTTTGAGTACCAAACTTGAATGGTGCTTTCTCTCCTTTACCATGAGGTTGATAGGCACTGATATGAATAGGTCTGCCATTAGATTTGTGTTCTCCATCTTGTGCCAATGCCTTTTCCGTGTCTTCTTTCGTAGCAAAGTCAACGTAGGCGTAGCCTTTGCATTGTGTTTGACTTCGCATTGGCATTCGTATCTCGACGGCATTGGGAAACAGTTTTCGAACATCAAACTCTTTCCAGCTAAAGTTGATGTTTGATAAGAAGATCGTGCGGTCTGGGGTGCCTAAAAATTATAGAATTGGATATACTGTAAAACATAAAACTTGAAAATTTAAATATTTTAATCAATAACAACATGAAAAAACCCAAAAATCTAACCATTTTCATCTAAAACCATACTCTTGATCCAAACATTGCTGTTATCCTTACCTTCTGATCCTTGGCTGCTTTCGCCACCCTCTTCAGCTTGTTGTTTCTGTCCATTCCTGCTTGATTCTCCGTTCTCATTACCTTTTTCCTCTCTTATCGGACTACTCTTAGCCTTAACCGGCAAAACAGGTACAGCAAACCCATCTTTGTCAACTTGAACTTTCTCTTCCTTCAGTGATTCCTTCCTTCTTTTCGGTTCTACCTCAACTTCTTGTAAAATCTGTCGTTTTCCCGCCTTCTGAGGCCTTTCTTTCTGTTGTCTCGGTTCTTTCCTCGCATTCTCTCGACTTTGTTGCGGTTTCTTGCCTTTAAGCTTGGTCTCCAATTGTCGATTTCTAGTGTTGATTTTGAACAAAGCTTTGTCCACTTGATCTCTTGTGCCTTCTTCTCGTTCAAATTGGACAAAGTAAGTGAATATTGCCACAGGATTGTCTGTTACTGAGTTGACAGCATCGTACAGTAATTTACGAACGTTTTGAATTGATCCATATGCTCGTTCTACCTGAACAAACTGTAGCCAGAACTCGGCTTTTGATCCGTTTCCACGCATTATTGACTTCCAGAGCTCGTATGCCTAAAAAAGAATCATTAGAATCACATTTTAAGATAAAAAACAAACCTAAAGTATCAATTTTATAACATACAATCTTATGTTATCAATATAAACAATTTTTACCCACCTTTTCAGAATCCTTCTTCTTTGTATAACAGAAATAAGCGTAGTTCCTTCTAAACGTAGTATCAGAATCCCAGTAATCCCCAAATAAACCTTCTAGTTCTGTCATTCCTTGTTGAAACACCTGATCTAGTTCATCGACTGAAGCTCCTTTTCTTCGTAAAATGTAAATATACGTTGTGTAAAACAAATGTCCATCTTCTTGGCTATATATATTGTCCTTGTTTTTATTAAATAACGCTTTGATTTCCTTCACGTCTACTCCAGCTTTCTCGTATGATAACAAGGCGCTCCGAACAATATGAATATAATCTGGTACTGCTTTCATTGCTCGTTTTAAGATCTCCACTGCTTTCTGAAAGCAAAACAAATTAACTAGATTTATCCTCCTTATTAAAAGAAAAAATAATATAAAATTTCCCCATTCATACTAATATCTACCTTGCCAAACTCAACACCTATTCAAAAAAAGTCACATCTCTTTCAATTACCTAAAATCAAACAAAAAAAGATAACTTACCCCACACTCCTTAATTTTCTCCATGTAATCCCCATAATCCAACCAGGTATGAGCCAATGATGGATCTCGCTTTAATACCTCTTCAAACATTACTATCACTTCTGATGGATCAGCTTTATCGTCATCTCTTTCTCTGTATAAAGCTTCTATCAACTTTTCTATCGGTATCTCTGATAAACCATCTGGTTCTTCTGTGTCCATCGCTTCTTCTAAATCAGAATCCATTTCCTCATCTGACTCATCAGTAACATCTTCCTCTTCATCATCTGCAGCTTTTTCTGCTTCTGCGGCTTCCAATTCAGCCAATCGACGTTGGTATTCGGCCATCACATCTTCTTGGTTTTCGTCTGATTCTAAAAAACCATCATTAATGAATTAAGCATTCAAAACTAAATAACAAAACTTATTATTCACAACATAATTAGAAGACCACACTTGTAAAATCACTAACATTATTTCCCTTCACCTTCCTCCTCAAATAATACCTAGAAACAAACAAACAGTAAAAAAACTTACCAGTAACATCAACAGAGACTCCAACCATTGGTATTTGTGGCCCAATACCTTGTTCACCCATGATTAACAATAATTGAACTACCAATATAAACTATAACAATATTTAGCAAAACAAAAATGTGCAACTTTTTTTATTTTCGAAAATATTGTGAAACTACTTTGGCATTCCGATAATTGAATGTTTGCAAACCAATATTTCGTTACGGGACCTATTCCAGGCATCAAAACGCCCGCGCAAGAGAAAAAATTGTCGAGTTTTTTTTGTATCAACCCAGTTTTAAGGAATATTATTTATAACGTAGTTTATTAACACCTTAAGATGGCTTCTGGTGACAAGTGAGTTCTTAAACATAATATTTTTTATTGGTTTACTTTTTGGGAGTAGGATAATGTTTGAGTTTTTTCTTGCAAAACGTAAGGTGTCTTGTTAATTCTTTGTAACTTTTGTTAAAAGTATTATCTTTATGTTGCTTTAGAAGTGCATCTTCATCTGCGTTTGTATGTGCTATCAGTGGAGATTTGGCCGAAGAACCCGTCGTCTCTCCAGCTTCTGGAGAAATTTTCGAGAAGCGGTTGATTGTGAAGTATATCGAAAGCGAAGGATGTGATCCTGTTTCAAAACAACCTCTCAAAGTTGCAGATGTAAGGTTTTTGTTTGATTTTTTTAATTTTAGGTATTAAAGAAGGTAAAATACGCCTAATTATCTGATATCAGAACATCAAAGAACGATTATAATTTTTTTTTGAGTCGCTCATGAATAAAATTAGAATACCTTTTTAGCTCGTGGCGATCAAACTCTCGGATGAAGCTCGTGCGAATGCAAGACCAATCCAAACATCTTCGATTCCACATTTGTTGCAAATGCTTCAGAATGAGTGGGATGCGTTGATGCTGAACAACTTCACCTTGCGAAATGAAGTCCAATCAGCCAGAGAAGAACTCACACATGCTTTATATCAGAACGATGCTGCTTGTCGTGTGATCAACAGATTGAGCTTGGAGTTGCAGTCAGCTAGAAATGCGATGGCTAACATTCCTGCTCATCGTCTGCAGGTGGGTTTTGCATGATACACTGAATAACATTAATTTTAATTTAAAAGTCGAAGGAAAACATGTTTTTGAAAGTGTCGTTTATATATTTTAACATATAATATAATAGTATTTTAATATTGTCGTTTTAGCAATCAGCTAACCCAGAAACCCGTCGTCAAGATGATAATGTGAATGATGAGAATGATGTTGAGATGGGTGATGCTCTGCCCGGGTTAAGTGAACAAAACATTCAGAAAATTGAAGAGTTTGGTAATGGTTTGTCACAAAAAAGAAAACAAAAAGGAAAGAAGTTGCCAGAAGGCCTGGCTAGCACAGAAACCTTGGCACAGTTCAAAGAAGGAGCTGTTCATACTGGTCTTCACAGTGTCGGTACTCCAGGAATTACTTGCCTTGATTTGAACGTAATAGTTTCATTTTGATTTAAAATTTTGTTTTTGAATACTTTAATTTTTGTTTTTCTTTTTGAGTTTTAAAAAATAATATATATTTTGATGTTTAGGTATTAAAAACAGTATTATTTAGTGAATCTTTTCAGGAAAGACTAGTTCTAACAGGTGGAGTAGACAAAACATTGAGTTTGTTTGACTTGGACAATGAAGTGATTGAAAAAACCTTCAAGGGACACAAGAAACAAATAACGGCCTGTATTATCCATCCAGATGGTGATAATGTGGTATCAGCCTCTCAAGATGCTACAGTAAAGATCTGGAGCAAATCGAATGAACAAGCGAAGCATACCATTAACATTCATACAGGGAGTGTTAATGACATTTCTTTACATCCAACCAACGATTACTTGTTTGCTTTCTCCGAGGATCAACATTGGTCGGTTATTGATCTGAATGTGGGACAGGCTTTGGTTAAGGTAGGTTTTATGAGTGATGATTTGGGTTTTTAGGTTTTTCTTATTTTAGTGGTGTCTCTGATAGTTATTTTAATTTGGCAAATGGTTTGCAACAGGAAAAACATGATAATAACCGATCAGAATATTAGGGTATAGAACTGAAGAGAATAACTTCAATTTTTCAGGTAAAAGACGATCAAGACGAAGCCCCAATCACATGTGGAAGATGCCATCCTGATGGTCTTATTTTTGGCCTTGGGACCCGTGATGGCAATGTCAAGATCTGGGATGTCAGAAACCAAAAGAGAGTCGCTTTGTTTACTGGACATCAAGGAACAGTAAAGTCGTTGGCATTCAGTGAAAACGGCTACTATTTGGCATCTGGAGCCGAGGAAGGAGAAGTCAAGATCTGGGACTTGAGGAAGTTGGACAATGTCAAGACGTTTGCTGTTGGAGATGGCAGTCATCCAGTAAGTTTTTTGGAAAAATTAGTAAAACTGATTTTTTCCGTGTTATACAAAGATTAAAGTGTTTAGTTTTTTGAAAGTAAAAGCTTATAATAATTTGTTAAATTTCTTGAATTAAATTTGATTTTTTTTGTGTTTTATAACTCATCTTATTTTAGGTGAACTCAGTAACCTTCGACCAAAGTGGAGCCTACCTGGCCGCAGCTGCCAATGTCGTTCAAATCTACCAAGCCAGGAGCTGGAAGGTCGTCAATACGTTTGAAAACCACTCAGAAGCCGTAACTTCAGTCAGATTTGGAAGCTTGGCTACATTCCTGGTGACAACTTCTATGGACAAGAGTCTCCGTGTTTTTAATTAATTTAAATTGATCTGGATATTGGTTAAAGTTGTGTTTTACGATTGATAATGTTATTTCGAATACTTTAAAAGTTGTTCTGTTACTTTGGCACTTAATAAACAACCATAAACATTGATGTAGTATGTGATGACAAAAGGTTTTGGTTCACAATCTAACCGTTATTATTTTGTCTTCAAACGTAGATAGTATTATAGGGAATATGATAAATAATAAATTTCGTAGTGTTATACAGTTGATATGATAGTACTTTTTTAAATTATTGGAAGAAAATGTCATTTTTAATTTTGATTACTAATATAAAAATACTTTAGATAGGTGTGAGTCGGGTAAGATGAGCCAAGAAACGCCTCGAAACGACATTGAGAGCCTGTCGTTGGGCTTCTTATCAACGGTGGAGGTAACTGAGAATCATTCTCGGTATATGATGTACAAAAACTTTGGCACGCTGCAGGAAAATCAGCGAAAACGCAGAAATGATGTCATTCAGCGACAGCGAGAGTAAGTTATTATAGATTTTGGGTAATATTTGTAAGTAGAAAAATCTTTGAATTTATAGTGCTTTTGTTATAGAGCCCGTATGAAGAAGATGGAAGAAGCACGAACTACAGCAGAGCCGGTAGAAGAAGAACAAGATGAAGATACAGATGGATTTATGGAAGTTGATCGTCGTCGACGAACCAAAAGTCAATCAGAAGATGGTGACAAGCGGCATAGAGCTAAGTTTCATCGAAATGACATGAAAGGTCGATTAATGTACAGCGAATGGTTGATTGACATTCCGGAAGATATCTCTGAAAATTGGTTGGCATTACCTGCTCCAGCTGGGAAACGAGTACTTGTGCTTGCTGAACATGTGAGTTTTATATTAATATATGTGTTTTATAACTTAAAACAATGTCATAAAATGAAAAGTATTGTTTTTTTAGATTAATATCTATGTAAAGTACCTAAAATCCAAGTATGATACCTAAACTTTGATCTAAACGTAATCATTCAGCAATACACCTTTATCTACGACAAGAAAGGCAGCCAATTGTCGCGATTCAAGTCTACATTGAACAATCGTTCCCAAACCAGTCTGATTGATGGAATTCTAACCCGAAACACCATTTATGTCATTGACTATCTCACCACCAACGATTTGCCACTAGAAGAGTGTGAATATGATTGTAGACGAATGATGGGATCAAGTTTTTTGAGAGAAAATGGCGTTTTCAACAATTCTTTTGGACAATTCAAGTTTGTTGAACTACCAGCAGTCAAGGCATCGAAAGAGGAGCTGACAAAGTTAATGGCACAAACTTATGATTATGAGTTGGATGGGATTTTGTTTTATTACACCAAGGTAAGAGTTTTTGAGTTTATTTTTGGGAAAAGTTAGAAAATGACCTTACTTTGCACTTCAACACTTCAAGAATACTATGTATATATGTTTGAAGCTATACTGAGATGTTTTATTGAACTATCTTTTCAGTGCCACTACTACAGCGGCCAAACCCCATTGGCCGTGTGGCTGAAGCCATGGATGATGCCGGAGATTCTCGGGGTCTCAATCAACCCAATTTATCAAAAGGAAACTGGTCAAACGCCTCAGGAGTTCATCTCCGAGTTCCACAAGAAACACCCGACGTATGGATTGCCCATCACTCGAAAAGAACATCGGCAAAGCGAAACGGAACATTAGCGATACAAGTCATTACAGGTTCTAAAGTCACATTTGTGGTACTACTTTCTTCTTTATCGTACTAAAGTTTATTTGTTCTATTAACATATTTATGATACTAAATTTCTATGTCTGGTACTGCAATTTAAGTACTAAAGTTTACTTTTTTGGCTAGTACAGTACATAATTGGTACTAACATAAAGCAATATTTGTTGTACTGTTTTTTCGTTGTATTGGAATCAATTTTAAATCATATATTACCTTTTTTAAAGTGGTGCCAGATAGTACTGTTTTCATTTATGATGCAACGAAAAGCGGTACCACAATGATTTTAGGTTTTATTTCTAATATGTGAGAGCTACTCACTTTAATAATTCTATCGTTATGTATCTTGAAGTATATTGTAGTATAATAGCTGCAGCCGTGATATACATAAATACTTTACTATGCAAATTAATGTCTTTATAATATTTTAACTACGGTAATTGTTGTGCTTTTGAATAAAATTATTTAAAAATTTTAGTTTTAGTAAATTGTTAGTTTATTATCTTATTAGTTATTATTATTAACATCAACAATACGTTGTGCTACATAGTATTATGTACATAAACAAGACATCTACCATCTTATGAGATAGGGGTAGAGCCGGTTACTGTAGTAGGTGAACAAGAATCGGTTTGGATTCCAGAACACCCGTTACAGGAAACAGAAGCGGCTTGAAGATAGTTGCCTGAGGTCAATGGGTTATATGACCCATCGCTAGCATATTGTTGAGAATAGGTGTAGGTTGAACCGTCAGTACAGGTTAAGGATGAGGTTTCGTCTCCCTCCAACACTGCGTACATTTGACAGGCTGAAATTTTAAAAAGTTTGAAATCGAAAAATCGAATTTTTGATTTATTGGCAATGTTGAATTTAGAAAAACCTCAAACACTCTAAAGCCTAAAGAATCACCAACTTACATCCTCCAGAACAATATGGAACAAAAGAGATCGTATCGGGCGCAGTTGATCCAGCCGTACAACAAACTCCATTACATTCACATACGCAGACACTGGACGGGGTTGGACATTGAACTCCCAGCGCCTTCTCAGCGTTCGCTTCATCGTCGTCTGGCTGTGCCGACGATGCTCCAGTCCAATAGTTTCTCTCTCCAGCCGTGCACGATGAAGAGTAGGCTACTGGAGTACTGGTATCTCCAGCATTCTGAGCTGTCACTCCATTCGTCGTAAGGCCAGCTGTGTTTGAGGGACCCGTGGGGCAATAGTCAGTGGTCGGGGTGGTTCCAGGAGAAGCTCCAGTAGCTGCGCACGATAGAGTGTAACGAGGGAAGATTAGGCAGAAGACTAGGGTTAGGAGGCGGACGTTTTTCATGGCTAAAATTTAAAAAAAGTAAGGTTGGCTTTTGAAAAAAGTATTTAAAATCAGAAACTACTTCGACTTTGATATTCAACTTGAAAAAAAAATAAATTTTATAAAAATGTTGGTAAAACTGATTCCCGATGTAATCCAAACATACTAAAACAATATTTTTAATCATTCTATAGCGACAATCGACTGTCTTCATTATTTTCATCTGAAACTGTATGTTATCCTTTAAAATCTTCAAAAAAGTTTAAAAAAACCCTAAAACTTGCAAAAAATGCCATTTTAAATAATATAAAATTCCCTAAATAAAACGGCATAATTAATAGTACACTCAATGTGACAAGAAGAAACCTTCCGGATGAGATTCCGGGCTGAAAGCGTTTCGAATCCGCCTACTGATAACCGGTTTCCTTCCTGTTTCGGCTTGTTTCTTCGATGATCGATGCAACAACCACATATTTCAATTGACGTCTGGTTTCGGGATTGACCTTTTACAACCGTGGGTGGAAAAACATGACTTTTGAGATAAAGAATATAATTATCAACTGTATCCATTACAATTGACAATAATATGTTGGCCAAGGTTTATTGTGTTATTAAGCTTTTTATGGCTTTTACATGTTGCTTTTCAAAATTTACCTTGACGTTAAATTGTCTATGGCTTTCTCCATGGTCAAATGCTATTTATGCTCTATTGTGACCAATCCGTGCCATTCTTTTTCACCAACTAAATCCATATGAAAGCCATTAATACTCCCTACAAAATCTTTATATTGAAAAAAACCAAAAAAAACAACGATATAAACATTAACAATATTATAAAACAATGAACCGTTTTCTCATCCGAACCCGTATCTTCTTCATAATATGCACCATTGTCCCATCTTTCGTATTGTAGACCATGCTTTTCTTCTTCTAGTCGTACTTCTTCTGGACCCGCTTTCTAGTACTTCTTCTTGGAATTGAAGATGGTTTGGCGTCTTTCTTGGGGGTTGAAGAATTAGACGAGGAAGTCTGAACAGTGAGTAAAATCAGTTGAATAAAACATAAACTTAACAGAACAATATATTGTTTTAAAGCGTTTAAACAGATAAAGATACAGGTTAAAAAGCGTAAAGAATCGCCTTCTCATGGCATCTGAACCTGTACAATAGATTACAATAGAAAAGCAGATAAATATTTTATAATCATGCTTTGATGAACATAAGTTATATTATATTATATTATATTATATAACCTTCCCAATTTACAATACTATCCCATTATCAAAGTTTACATAAATTATAAAATACGATAACCTACCTTGCCGTCGCTGTCTTCATAAAAGATTCCAGGCTCATCGTAGCCCAACACTTCTTCAAAGTTAGACGTAACCACTGGTTCGTGCTAAAAATAAAACTCTTGTCATATAATTAATTAAAAGCAATGTAAAATCAAATTTATATAAAAAACTTAATATCAAAACACTGCAAAAATAAAACAAAATCTTTGAAAATACTAAAGCACACCAAAGTAATCAAAATAGCACTCAACTAAAATTTAGACCCGGCTTTACGGTCAGACGAGCCTTGAGCTAAAGTTGAAAGTAGCCGGCCCAAAAAAAATTTTAAACCCTCAAATTCATATTTTCCGCAAACTTATTAGCTAAATACCTATTATACAAATATTTTGCTCCCACAAAAATAACCACTTCAATACAAAACAACAAAAAGGCAACGCAACAACAAAACAACACCTTTTTGTGTGCAGCACTCTTGGTTTTACCGCTTTCCAAAAGGTAGGCGGCCAAGGATAAGATGACTGAGTAAGCGCTCAACAACGAGAACTCCTTGGCTTCAGTGTAGATATTCAACGGATCTCTGAGATAGTTTGATAATCCAGTCAGTACATTAGCCAGGAGGAAGACGGATGCTCCATTGTGATCAATGGCAGTTTGGACGAGGAGCGGGCGTTGGCCTTCTGACAGGATTCTGAAAAGAGTAAGATGGAAAAAATAGATATTGTGATCATTGTTTATCATTGATTGCTACAGTCATTGTCACTAATTTGTCCTTGGTTATAACTGTAACACAGCTCAAAAACTTTAACAAATCGATACAAAGGTGTATATTATATAGTAACTTAACATACCTTGGATCAGCTGTAAGCTGATGATAAAACAAGGCCATAGCAGCACCTTGGAAAGCAATTGACATCTGAAAAAATATATATAAGCCAAGATAATAAACTTCAATCACTAATTTAAGTTAATTATTTTTTAAACCAATCTCATTTCAGTACTACGTCACACTCAAAAACAAAATATTATCAAATTTACACAAATAATATAAAAAATAAAACTGTCAATCCAAAAACATACCATCCAGAATCCGTAGGTCAAATTGGCGACCCTTCTTGACGGTTGGATATCATAGTATTGCGTGCAAATGTAAAGTAACACAAGATATACTCCACCATTTGAAGCCAGTTTAGCACAGTTCTTGATAGCAGATGAGACTTTTACCGCGTGATTGTCGTATTGCCAAATTTCTGGCGCACTAAACACTCATTTTTACTACATAAAACTTTCAATATCGTAACAAAAAGTGATTTCACATAAATTTATCAAAATTAAGTTATCCCAAAAACCTACCAAATTCTCTTCATATGTTCGTACAACGTGCCGTAGATGAACAAATACCCAAAGACCGAAGCAATTCCTTCTCGGTTTTGATCAAAAAAGCCACCAGCTCTTTCTGGTTCTCTGCCAAGAAGATATTGCTCGATGGTTGGGTCCATGACTAGGAGAGCGACGTAAGCCGAGCCAACAATAAACGAAAAATTCGGAATTTGAAAACGCGAAATCCTCGACATCCAAATCGAAAAATAGTCCTTGTTGAAGACAATGGCAATCTGAAACAAACTTTTATGAGATCAAAAGCTCTAAATTCCAAAAAGTTCTATTACAAATAATTACAAGCTGAACCTACTACAATATATGTTCAGATCTGATGTAAATCACGCAGTTTTTACTTGGAATTAAGCAAAAACAGCATCTTAGGATAATTTTGACTTATTTATGACCGAAAGATTGACGCACCTCAACAAACAACAGAGTCAAGAAGAAATTCCAATGTTTTCCATACTCCATCATGTCTTGATAATACCCAGAAACAGCGATGAAAATACTTCTGGCAATGCCGACCACACCAAACAAAACAAAGTTCGGAGTTCTTCCAACAATCTTCTTTCCAAAACTCGGAGGTTTGTTCGGTCTTGCATCATGTAGAGCTCTCAAAGCAATAAACAGTCCTGTACCCACATCCATTGCCGAGTACCCATATTGTACTGTTTTCATAAAGCGAACATCGAAGAGACGAGGACAATCGACTGCAGTGATCACCATGCATGTTGTCATCAACACAACATTCCTAAAATCGTAAAAGTTTTAAAAAATTTGTGTTAGGGTAGAAGTACTGTAATATAAACAAGTTTGCAAATTTCATAAAAATCTTTTAATGATTATTTTGTACATAAATTTACGTTATATTTCTCAAAAATGCCAGCCTCCCTTACTTTACGAAGAAAGTTATGGCCAAAACCATGTTTATGATTATTTTTTAATACCTATTGCAAGATAAATCAACGAAAACCAAAAATTTCATACACCAAATACAAAAAAATACTGTCAAAAGTTTTTTTATAAGCTTTAAAATCTAAACTAACTTACTTAACATCCTGAAATGGCCTCTTAACACTAGCCGGATCGAATTTCGGTTTAACAGCCAATCCAAGTGAAATGCCGAAACAAATGAAGCCAAAGATAACATACGGAATATGATAGGACCAGTAAGTGTGCACCAAAGCTGGACACAAACACAGAAAGAACACTTCGGTAAAGAACAAGACGACTTTTGCACTAAAATATAAAATTTAGATAAATTCGAAATACCATCATGGATAATAGATTTTTCAATTAATTATTAATATTGCCAACCAAAAGACCACAAAACATATAAAGATGTAAAACTTACAATTTTGAGCTGAAAACAAATCTGGAAACAAAAATGTGATGAGCAAATTGAAACGTGAACAGCGATGTGATCATCAAAGTCACATGCAGCCAGCTGGAGCCTTGTCCGAGCCGCTGAAACAGCTCTTCGACCGGTAACATCTAAAAATCTATTCCTTATACCATTACAACATATTACTCAATATTTAAGCGCTTTTAATCTGTCGAAAACACACAAAAAATACAATTTTACCTCCAAAGCAACTAACACAATATCAAGTATAAGAAAAACGGAAAATCCCTTTAAAAAACTTGCCGAATTAGCAGTAAAACAGTATTTATTTCAATAAAAATTGTAAAATAATATTACGCCAAATTATTTAGCAAACGTAAAACCCTGAAATTTGAAGCATTAAACCTACGCCAAAACTTTCGTTTCGGGACCAAATTACCAATACAACGAAAGTTATAGGAAAAGGCCACAACACCGGCGGCTTCATAAAGAATACAGAATTGAATGTCCACATGTGGAAATGACTCAGATCACCATGGAGAATTGCGTTTCCAGGTTTCGCAAATCAAAAGAATATATTATACTTGACTAGAAGGGTGTTGTAATGTACACTCGAAATGCTCGGGAATATAATGCAAGTTCAGGTAAGGAAATACGTATAACAATAGGGAAAATGAAAAAGTGAAGAATTTAGCAAGTGATGTTGTATTAAATACTTAAAATTACCAAAAATTCTTGGAATGTTTTTCACTTCGCAACTTTCATTGCACTGTGCAATCATTCCCAAAACATGAATTTTTGAGCTTCACATATCAAATAAATGTGTAATACTTGAAAAAATGCAAGAGTAGATAAATTAGAAATTAATTATAAGTGCTTTCAAATTTTAAAACTTCTCAAAGAATTGCGTCTTTTAAAAAAATTCGTTGCACCGTGCGGACATTCCGAAGAGTTTTAAGCTGCTTTCGCATAAAACCAGAAAATAATAAATATGACTAGAAAAATACAATAAATTATGTCAATAGGGAATATAAAATTGAGCAAAATGAAAATGTCAACCTGACTAAATCTTCCGATAATAGATAATATAAATATTCTCCATCAAATTCATATACCTAAGGCCACATCAGACCAATATGCTTATGGTATTTTAGACCCGTTCAGTCGTTGACAGCATTGTGAAGGTGGCACCGAAAAGTCATATACGTACGATGGCCTTGATTGAAACTCTTTTTGGCACATCTGACCACTTTGTTTTACATTATCAGCCATAGCATACATCATCTCCTGGGTATGTTTGTGGGTGACGAGGTAGTTGTTGTTACACCCTCTTGATATGTACTCTGTGTCGAATCGGGGATCGTGGAGATATTTCACTTGAACTCCAGCCAACCACACACCTACACTCACATCTTCGGCACGGTAAAAGCGTAGCAGATGGGTATGGTCAGCTATATATTCTGCCAGATTGTATGACAAAACATATCCACCCCCGAGATGGTATGGAAGGTATCTGTCACAGAGTACCCAGTCTTTTTCCCGGTACTTTCCTCGTCTAAAGGGCTTTGCGCGACCGTCCAAGAAGCCGTAGTACAACATCGGATGAGCGACATCCTTGATGGCCTTGATCAATCGACCGATTTGTACAAAAGAATCAGTATCAGTCTTCAACACGTACTCGAAGTCGTGTAGTTTGACGCCAATTTCAATTGAAAATGCGGTTTTCTTGGCCAAATTGTCAAAGGATTCTTCTAATTTGTCGATGAAAGCTAGATCTCCATATCTTTCTTGTTCTTTGTCCAGTTTATCAAATAGATCTTTAGATAACGATTTTGTGCCAATTGGAAATAGATACTTAACATCATGTGATGAGGCAGACTTTATCCATGTTGAGCGTACTGTTTGGCGTTCTGTCCATTCGGCTGCAATTTCATCTTGGTCAGTTTAAAAATTTTTTGTGAAACATTTTTCGATTTTCTCAAAACGAAAAGATCAACAAATAGGTATACCCATTTCAAGATCACCAAAAATTATTTTAAAAACCTGAAGCCAACAATTACCTGGAGAGCTCATGATCAAGATAAGCAAGAAACTTTTTGGTTTTTCATGAGTTTGAGGTTGCTGAAGGCTGTTGACAACTTCTTTACATGAACTGTCCGGGCCGCTTATTCGTCCGATGTAAAACACAGCCAATATGGCCAAGAACACCAACGCCACACATACTGGTCGATGTTTTAGGACCACTTTCATAGGTTTTAACTTCAAGAAGAGCATTAGAAGTGGCATAAACTCTTGTTATAAGCTCGAAACATAATGAAAAAGTTTCGGATAAGTGACCGAAACTTTTAAAAACTTTATAAAAGCTAATGTAAGTTACTCAAAAAAAAAGTTATGTATTGACAGAACTGAAAAATCTGTTAGTATTTGAATCAATTCTCCTTCCAATCGCTGTTGTATACAAATTTATATATAAATCAATGTATAAAATGTACATGTGTATCACGTTTCGACATTAGACATTTGATGATGTTGTGTTTGTTCACTCGTGATATTATCCAACGTGTTACAACTTATAAGACAAATTTAGTTAACCATCAAACGCGACAAACCAATATTACCATAAACAGTATAATCCGTAAAGACCAGTCAAGTCGATGCACAAAGAATGGCGTGCCTAATGCTTTTCTTTTTTCGAGATTAGACTTACAAAACACGCCATTCTAATCGCATCAACTTTAAACAATATTGTTAACAGTCAGAGTTTTTCCAATCAATGTTCGGAAGAACATTACCGTAATGAATTTACAATAATCTAGGCAATATACCGCAGTAAAGTATAGACAACATTGACCAAATAAAAATTAAAAAAACCCGAAAACAAAATTCTTAAAAATCACCGTAAGAAATTATTTAAAAATCGAAATTACAGCAAAAATCGAAAAATTATAGTATGAAGATACTGTATTAAACAAAAATTACTGTAAAAAAATTTTTAAAAAAATGTCAAGCATACATTACAGCAAGAACATACTGTAAAGATTTAAATATTACAGTACGAACTCACTGTAACATACAACAACAGTAAAATATTACCGTAACAGACAAAGTACAGCAAAATATTACCGTAACAGACAAAGTACAGCAAAATATTACCGTAACAGACAAAGTACAGCAAAATATCACTGTAACGGACAAAATACAGTACTCCACTTCAGACATATACAACAATCGAGTTTGGGTTGAATTTTATTTGAAAAGTCAGTATTTTAGGTACCACTCGCTGAAGCCGCCGTCACAATCACGTACCGCACCACCAACGCCAGCATCAGCACCGACGTCACCATTATTAGATTCGCAGCCATCGACGAAGTCTCGCGACCTTCCTGTTGCGACCTGAAATTAGGCCACAAGGGCGGGTTAGGGCTGAACAAAAAACTCATTTTTTCGAGACAGACACATCGAGAAAAGACACTCCAGACACTCCTAGGTTTTGTGTTGTTAAAGGCTACAACAACATCAAGACTAGTCATCGGAAAGACAACATATCAACGCTTGAACTTTCTGTGCACGCTAAGTAATTTTCGCACAGATTTGTGATAAAGGCATGACCAGACAACGTGGCAATACTATCAAAAAATGTCACAATTTGAGCAGAAACTCAAAGCGACCTATAGCTGAAAATCGAGATTAGACAAAAGTTGAAGTTTTCATTTTTAAATTCCATTTTTGTTGATTATCAATGAAAATATGACATTTTTAAACAAAAGCCTTAAAAATTACAAAAACAGCGGTAAAGGTATAACATATTTAACAAAACCAATAAAAATAGCCGATATAAAAAATAAAATTAAAGAAAAAAGATGTATACAAGACTACAGATATAAAACAAAAAAATTAAACTTGTGTAAATAATAATCCTATATGCAAATAAGCAAACTTTAAAACCTATATTACACTTGAAGTGCACAAACAACAAAAAAAAGTTTTAAAAAAATTTTCCTTTCATAACCATGGTTATAACCATTTTTATAAACATATTGAACGTTGTTGTTTGTACCCTTCTTTAAACAAACCCTTAACTTACGAGAGTTTCTCATCATCTTCAGCAGATTTGTTGGGCGACGAGGCTGACTTGGCAGTTTGTTCAGCTTCTCGTTCCGCCATCAATGTTTTGGCCAAGTCCTCGAACACGGAACAAAACACTGGATCCGAGAGGTTGAAGTCACGTGAGCGTTTGGCCAAAGCGCGGCGATCCTGAAAAAAAACATACGTTTAATTGCTCGTTTGTAAAAATTACATCATGAACAACAAAGACTAAGTTAACATAATACAAAACTTTGTGAAAAACTCTAAGAATGACCAACAAATGTCAAGCAAACCCCTAGTTATTTTTATAATATGCCAACTTGGTTTTGCCAAGCCTAAACCATTAAAAGACCATCAATCTTACCTGAGCAGAAGAGTTGAGCGACCCCAAAGTCGGAGCATTTTCGTTCATGAACGATATAAGTCCGGTCAAAATAGTCGATACTGTCCACGATGGGTTCCACGTGTCCGGATGAAAGTCGGAAATCGACAGGCAAAGCCTTTGATTCGTTTGGAATCGACCGGACGGGGTGATCATGTAAATAGATGGAGGCCGGAATGGGAAATCGGCTGGGAATACCAACTTTCCATGGTAGTATCCACCTAAAAAGCCACGTTTTTTGCAGCAATGTTAAGATAACAATAGAAAAATTGAAGTTTTACTTTGTATAGTGTAAAATAAAACAGAATTCACGTTAATTTTGCAAAAAAAATCAAAAAACCTGATATTATAGAAGAAAAGATAAGATCAAAAACCTGGTGTTATAGAAGCCAAGAAAATTAACATAGCGTTGTAATATCATTGACCGATATATTACACGACATACCTTCATACGGAGTCTCAGGAGCACCAAAAATGACGTAGTGCCATTCGAGGATGTTAGACTGGAGTGGCGCGGCCAAAGCGAATGGTACCGGATCCTTCAGAATCTTCTGATAGTCCTTCTTCAGACGCTGAACTGCTCCAAGAGAGGCCCGGCTCATGCCTCAAACGAATCAGGTAAAAGTCAGAAAAATCAACCAGTTCAAGCACAAAAATGTGTTTAAACTGGTAACGTCAAAAAGAATTTTAAAAACTCGAGAAAATGCAAAAAAATTAAAATTTTTTAAAAATTACAAAATTAAAATAATTTTAAAATAAAAAATGTAAAAGTAAACCATGGGAAATGACCATTAAAAGCAACTACCATAAACACCAACCAATTAGTTGTTTATTACTAAAGTTTTACAATATATTAACCATTAAAAAAGCCAACTGAAAAGCCGTAAACGCCACTAAGATCGTAAAGGTATCCACATCTATATCATTAAATCAAAAAACCTTGTTTTGCGAAAATATACCATCAACCGTGTTATAATCCACAGTGCAGATCTTCCGAAACACTGCACTGTGCAATACTCATACCCATAACTTCTATACTTATTACTTTCAAAGTAACCATTTACAACTACAATACTAATAAAAAATTCAAAAAGTAGATTTAGACAAAATAAATGTACATTAAAAGTGAGTAGTGCTAATAATTTAAATATCTAAATTCGTTGAGACCATCAGTTCTGAGTACGTCGTACACGACTCGAAGAAGATGGCGGTGGAGGTAAGAATGGCACTGGAGCGTCTCCTGATGATACACCTGTTGATCGGGGAGTGGATTTTTCAGACTTTTTTAGTCCCTAAATTGATTTAGATGTCATAACGTTGTAGTGTTCTTTAAACGCCAAACTTCTCAACGATCTTTCACTTATTAAAAGCCGTATTTTATAATAAAATTATACAGTACCTGCTATAAATCATTGCCAAGTTTCAGCATATTCGTTCAAGTCACTAAAAAGTAATAACAAAAAGCGCTTACCCCAATATTAATATTGATAGTTTGTCCTTCTTTGAAGCCCAAGTCCAGTTTTGGCCTTGATTCATCTTCTTTAGCCAACTCGCTATCTCTCTGAATACCTTTAAAATGATCCTGAACAGCTACGTTGAGATCAAATGAGTCACTTCGATCACCAAATCCAATACCAACGAAAGCTGTTTGTCCATTATCATTTCGAAGCCTTACAACAAAATACCGCGACGAATCTGTTACTGGTTCAAAATCCACACTTGGCGCTGATTCAATAGGAGCTTTGGCATATAACACACCTTAAAATTTAGCTTATATGTTTTTTAAAATCAAGAAGAATTTAAAAGAAGTGAAAGAATCTACTAAAAGGTCTATAACGCAACATTCATCGCTTCAAAACCCTCACCCGTAGTTTTGTCTTCTAATCGAATCTCGAGCTTATCATCAACTGTCAATAACCTCAATCTTCCCACCCAATTCGGCTGATCCAAGTTCCAATCCGCGGCTCTAAACGTAAAACAATCAAAAAACCGACAGAAACCTTACTTGTGTCCTTTGTTTGCGCCCAATGGTGGGATTCTGAAGACGAATACTTCAGATTTGAGCAGAAGACAACGTTCGTAACCGTCAGCCATCATATTGGAGCTTCTGGATGCGCCTTTCGTGAATTTCCAACAAAAATCTATAAAAAATAGAAAACTTCAATAATTGAAAAGCGCCCGAGAGTGTGCAGGCTGTGGGAAACATTTTATACGGAAGGTTTGCGAAAACACGTACGACAGGATCTTGTCAGACGATGATCAAAGGTTTCTAGCCTTGTAAACAATGCCCTTTTTAAACCTACTGAATAATTTTTAACATAATATTAACATTTACCATTAAAATTCATGAATAATGTACGAAACGTCATATTATCGGTTTATTGATAAAAACATGCTCAAAACAATATAACGAGGAAAAACAAAATATAGCATGAAAGACTGAATACCAAAAGTAACTTTCCAGAAAATACTTTTTACAAAAACATACGTTACAATAGGTATAACATAAGTTGATATAATCATAAAAGACGTTATGTTACAACGCTACGAAAACGTTGATGTTTCCACACCATTCCTGTGACTATTTTCGATTTTGATTATAAGAAGACTAGCCGAATGTCTAACAATTTAGAAACCATTTTAGATAAAACAAAATTAAGAAAAAAATTATGAGGGGGAGGTTTTAGAGTTACTGTAAGAAACTGCTATGAAAAATAAGAATACAAAGTAAATGGCAAAATACCAACATACCTTGTTGGTATTAGACGGTAATGTCCAGGTAAACCATAGGAGTATAGGTTTGTACATTTCAACTTTTTTGAAAAAAAATATTTAACACTGTCATTTCAAAAAATATGGGTCAAGATAGACAAAATATTTAAAATTAATGTAGGCATGCCGTATACCTTGGGCTAAAATGTACAAAATAATTTAGCGAATTCGAGAATGAAGATTCAAAGCCGATCGATTTATTTTCTGAAGATTCGATTTGGAGAAGACGTGCCAGAAGCGAAGAGTTTCGTCGCCCGCGCCCGTTACAATCGCTTCACCATCAGGAGACATCGCCTGAAAAAAAAGTTGGTAAAATACATTTGTTTATTCTCTTATAATTGTATTGCTTCTGAAAGTCATGAAAAAAAACTTCTTTTATCTTAACGTATACCATTTCTATTAATAAATCAATATAAAAGATATTATTCTTAGTTTCCATACCATTCTTAACATAAAATAAAGTCTCCTTTTTACTTACCAAGTAGAGCACCCTCAACTGATGACCTTGTAGTTTGACAATGGGCTTCATTGTTGGGTATTTCCATAGTACAACTTGATTCAAACTGTAGCCATGAGTTGAGACCAATTCCGAGGAATGCTTTGACCAAGCAACGTTACAAACCTAAGAAAAATGTCATCAGATGGATCTTTTTTGAGTTTATGTTATTGCTGGTACAAGATTACACTATTTTTCTTATTAAAAATGTGGTTTCTTACCAAAATATGCTAAAATAAAGACAGTGAAGTCTATTTGCAGCATAAAAACAAAAAAACTCCAAAAACTGCCAAATCGTGACAAAAAATTATTGATATGTCTTAAACATTTTAATTCAAAAACTCTTAAAACAATATCAAAATCAACCCAAATATTCAGCAAAAGACCTAATTCAGCTAAACTACTTACTTGAGATCCAGTTTCGATGCACTGCATAGCTTGACCAGTAAGAGTATTCCAGAAACGAAGACTTCTATCAGCTGTACCACCTCCTGATACCAAGACTCCATGATGATGTGGTGACCAAGCCAAAGCCTTCACAGCAGCATTATGTTCCGTATGCGTTTGTACTGGCTCGTTCTTTCTCAAGGACCAGATCAAAAGCTGATTATCGTTACCTCCTGAGGCCAGATACTCTTTGTTTGGCGACCATTTTAAGCCACATACCTGTAAATTAGCTATTAGATGTAAAAAAAGTAGTAGAAAATATGAAATCATGTGTTAATATAATAATACTTTTCTATATTAAGTGTAAACACCGTAAAAGTTTTATGTAACATTTAGCGCTTAAAAATAACTCAAACTTACTTCTTGTCTGTGAGCATTCAACCTCCTTTCGATAACATGTGACTGTCTCAGATCTCTATGAATGATAGTACGATCCCTAGAGCCAGTACATATCGTGTCATTATTCCACGCCAAACATCCTATTCTCGAGTTATGTCCACCCAACTCATGTACCTTCTTTTGTGCATGAGTGTCCCAGATCTGCAACAGCCCTCGCGACGTTCCCACGGCCAAGAAATCACCTCGTTCTGTCCACTGCACTGATGTTACAGTATCACTTTCCTGTGACAGATCACAAAGCTTTGTCACTGATGAATTACACGCACTCCACAGATATACACAAGTCGATAGACCAACACTCAACATATTAAGTGAGCTCCAATCAACCAAGTTTAGGTAGAAATCATCTTGAAGTTCGGGTGCATCTAATACCTTGTAGGGGTTCTTTGGTACTTTTCGTTGAGGTTTTCTTGGAGATTTTAATAGTTTTTGAGAATCTGAAGACAGTGGGCTTTTTGAGAATATTGTGGAATCGTGAGAGGTTAGTACGTTGAACTTTTGAGGCGTTCTGTGGCCAAATCGTAACAAAGTTTCTGATTTCTGCCGTTCCATCACTTGCATTCCTTCTGAACCGTCACCGTTAGTCTGAAATTGCAAGTTCATAACGTTATTAACTTGTATCCACAACTAATAGTAAAAAATCATCCAAAGTAATCTATAGCTGTCTTTAAACATTTTATACCAAAATAAAGTAGATTTTTAATTTTGTTACCTACTATAAGAAAAAATCATCTATAATTCCTAAGTATTTAAACAATAACAATTAAAACATACTCTAATGTCAACAATACTGTGATTGAGCAGCTCGTTCTTTAACAATGCCCTATGTGTAACTGAATCGTGTACTTGCTCATCATTACTCTGAGAATTCGTAGCTGCTCCACCTTGATTTGAATTGTTGGGCGATGGTTGTTCCCGATTTGCTGTTGCCAAACTCGAATTTTCAGAAGATTGTAGTGCTTTTGTTCTTTCCATTAATGGGGACGCTGATAAAGAAGCATATCTTGTTGACCAAGTTAATGAGGTCTCACGGATGGGCAAGAAACGATCTCCACCGTCCGATCGATACTTTGTTGGGGTGACATGGGGCGAAGAATTCTGAACAAGATTATTTTATAAATTTTATCTACAGATTTAATTCAGCCTGTTTATATTATCGCTTTCTCTTTTCGCTTAGATATTGTTGTAGGAAATTAAAGTCTCGTCTGCTTTACATTAACTTTTTGTAATCAAAGGCTTTCTAAATACAACTAAAGTCCGATCACATGAGACAAACCCTCTTACCGATTTTCCAGCACGCGTTGGCGAAGTATCTCCGCGGACGGTCGGCCTTCTCAAGAAGTTTTCGCTGTCACCCATTGCCTAAAACAATATGCACTTAACTTAACCGTGTTTATCGCATAAATACTAAGTATATAAACACGGAATTTATAACGAAACAGCTCGCAAAAAACATCGTCAACAAGTTGAAACGGAAAACAGAAATAAACAGCTCTCCTTTTTCTGAAAACCACGAAAAACAAGGTAATGTCGAATATCTTCAGGTTGCCTTTCGACGTTGTAATGTAGTTTGGGGTCGAGAGACGCTGTATGTGCGATCAATAGAGTGCATTACGCTGCCTCCTTAAACCCCGCACAGCCAAAAGGCTCTCGTTGCAAAAAGAGAGCGTGTAACAGAATGCCAATAAAGATTTTGGCAAGCGATTTTTTCGTGGTGAGACTCACATTTACGTTATGTGTAGGACTATAACTTGAATAGTAACGATACTATGAATCAAAAAAAAATTGTAAATATTACTGCAAAAATTGTTCTGCGATACTTTAACAATAAAAACAGCATTTATTAGTTTGAAAAGACGAAAAATTTTTCTATATATATTCACCATGAATTACAAAAAAATAAACCAAAAAAAATCAAATTCTATATTTTCATATAATTTATTCAAAACCAACAAAAACAACCATAATAATTACAAATATATACGCCAAGCCTGACGAGTCTAGTCAATCTTTATATCGTAGCGTTTTTGAGCCATTGCCTAACAGCATACGCTGTTTCCTGTGGACGCCATTGTGGAGCCATGTGTCCGGCACCCCAAATGGTCAAAAATGTCAGGCCAGGTGAGTAGGTGGTCTTTGAACCGGAGATCTGGCCATTTGTTCTCCAGCGTTTTCTCTCCTCGATTACTGGAAGACCTAGCTCGGCGGAAAACTTTTCGCCTACACGGTAATTTACTACAATATCTGAAACAGACCTTTGTAAAGTTAGTCAACTAAAAGCTATAGTATTTCACAGATATTCATACTATTCATTGCATTGTAGTAATTTAGCTAATAATTCGATAGTTAACATAAAAACATGGCTGAAGCTACTTTAAGGTAATTTTATACATATTTTATGACCTGATACACATGTTAAATATGAAAAATTGTTTATTTTCAAATAATATAGACTCTACACTTACCAGCATCGCCGTAGTACAACAACATCCTAACATTGTTCAGTAGCAAAGCCTTTATGACGTCTGTGAGGTCTGGGTTTTGTTCTCGATATTTTAAGTCATCGCTAAACAAAAATGTTATTTTAAATTGACAGTAAACTATAAATTACAAAAAATTAAGCTCATATAGTAGTGAACTGTCAGCTTAGTACCAAAGAACATGTTTTCTTATGAAACGTTTACTATAGCAAGCGTTTGCAATAAAAGCATCTTGTTATAGTAAAAGAAGACCTTTTTTACTTTTTTAACACCCGGTCTTATGTTTTTTTTCTAACGATTGTCTACTGTAAGGTAAATTACCTGCATAAAAGCCACTTTTTGCCAAATTCAGAAGGAATATGAAGAGCATTTTGAACGTCTTTCCTATTCAAGTATGTTGTGATAGCAGCACCAGCTACACATTTTACTGGCTGGATTTCTCGTGCTGTCATGTGAGCCTGAAATGTCATTTTCTGTAAAAAATTATAAGTTTATGAACAATATATGTTAAGTTTCAAAAAGTTCAATTCCCTTTATAGGCTTCGGCTGAGTTCTCTCACTACCCTTCGTTCAAAACAAGGAAAGCACATTGACAATAATAATATAAATAAAGTCATTTTAAAACAATAATACATAGTGTAAGTGATAGAATACTTATGACAAGACATTAATAAATAAAACTCACATTAATTTTGTGTGACTCATCGACACATTCACTAAAAATGTCATAAACGTTGATCTGGTCAAGTAGATCATCGATTTGATTCATCAGTGTCCTACATGATCTGGCCACTTTATCGAAAACACAACCAGTAATGCGGCCTTTACAACATACCTTTAAACATTAAGTAATGTTTTAGCTTTCTTTACTTCACTAAATGTCAATAATCGTCTGGCAACGTCAACAGTAAAATGTAACAATGAAAAGTCATAACAAAAAGTTGAATTATATATATATTTCAGCTTTTAGAACTAATTTCAAGTGAACTCAACAACAAATGAAATAATATATTTGTTCAAATAATTCTGCGCTCCTTCTCAAAGCATATTTTTAGAATTAGAAAGCACAGAATTAATTGAACTACCTAATATAATTATTGAAAAACCTAACTTATTATATAAACAAAATTTTTGCTTGAAAAAGTTAAGTCTTAAAAAATGCTTCACTCTACCTGAACCATAAGCCTAAAATGCCCCGAAGGTATCAAACCATTTTCATGAGCAAACGAGTACATCGACTCTTCAGCCAATTGCTGGTCGATTTCTCCGTTTCCAATTGCGATTCCCTAGAAATTAATTTAGAATTAGCTACTATAGTTAAGTAACAGTACTTAAATGAAACTTAGGGATAAGAAACGGGCTGTGTAGACTCGGCTTGGCATTTAGCTAAAGCTAAAACAAACCGGACCTAAAAGTTGAGTCCGGCCTGCAGGCTAGGAAAGTAAGCCCAAAATAAAAATTAAAAAACAAAATTGTTAAGTACCCCAAAAATTGGGCTAGACCAGGCAGACCCTAAATTTTTTGATCAGCCCGTGCCAAATTGAAAAAAAAATTAAACGGGCTGGGCCTGAAATACCGTAATTAAACTCTTATTACAGAAAACACTAAGAAATAAACTTATAATACCTACCTCTAAGTTAACAGAAAAGCCTTTTCTTCCTTGTACTATGAGCTTTCCTAGTAGACTAACGTACACTGCTCCATAGCTTTCTCCAAACAGAAACACTTTATGTTGTCTAAAGTTTGGATGAATAGCAAAGAAGTGTTTCAGAGCTGCGTAGTTGCTTTGAGCTGTCTGAAAAATGTCATCAGTTAACTTTAGTGTAAAATACGATTAGTGATTAGCCAGTGGTAACACAATTGCGTAGAATATGTCAGGTTGTTTAAATAATTCTGTGCCTAACAACTCCAAACATTTGCTTTGAAAGGATGCACAGAATTATTTAAACAATTTAATACTTTTGTCAAAAATAGTTATTAAAATTCCTATCAAAGTTTGTAACTTACCAACTCATCACTCGTCCTCATCTTATGATCAGGTGAGTAGGAAAACCCAACACCAGCAGGACATTCCAAATAAACAATATTGGCAAACTTAATTAAATATTAGTCTTAGAATCAAAATTTAAAACTTTTAAAAAAGTAAATCACAGTTTAAAATACAAAACAGTAGATTTGCTTACACGATTCCAAGAGTTTGGATTCATTTTCAGTCGAATACCATCAGAGTCGACAACATATGGCCCCATTTCTTGGAGTAGGCCAGCCAATGATGAGCAGCCTGGCCCACCGTTAAACCTGTTTTTAATTTATTATATTTAAGGGTTGGTTTATAGGCTTATATGTAAAATGAAAGATAGCTTTAAAAAATTGTATTAACAAGGAAAATGTCTGACCTGCCCCGCTCTGATTGACTTCAAGCTTTTTATAAAAGATCATGCAAATATAAGCCTTTTAAGAAAGTAATAAGTTGCGCTTTACAGTCAATCTCGAGAAAATCAAAACAATACGTTTTGAATTTCCCGCCAAATTGGCATTGTGTTTCAAGCTATAATTTGATTTCTTTAAAAATTTTTAGCCATTTTTCTTTAATATACTAGTAGAAAAGCTTTAAAAATAAACCTAAATTTTTAAGTGTAGCTTATCTGAAAAATCGAAAAAAGTGTTTGAAACACAATGCCAAATTTGTGAAATTGGTGAAAAAACCCAAACTTTTAAAATTTAACACTCGAAAGCGGGAGTTCAAAACTTTTTTTTGGGTATTATTTGGTGGTACGAAGGATTCATATAAAAATTAAGAGTGCGGCAGGTTGGGTACTGTCCTTGTAAGCGGCTTTTATAACGAGATAGTTTGTAACGACAGTCAACAATATTTAAAAAATATAAAACTGACATAAATCTTACCAGAACATTAGAGGATCTCTAACCGGGTCATTCTGAGATTCTACTAGCCTAAAATCCAGCTTCATTATCAGATCTAACGTACTTAATGTTTACCTCAATGTTTAAACCAAACCAATGTTTAAAAAATATTTTTTTAATTTTTAAAGTTAAAAATCTTGATCATTATGTTATTTAAAACATACCAATAATGCAAGTTATGACCTTGAACACCTCGCAGATACCCGGAAAAACTGTCAAAATTGGGTTGAAACGTTAGGCCAGGTAGATTTGTTATCAAGTCTCGGCGATTCCTATTCGCGTTACTTGGCCATTTTGAAGGGCTGATAAACTGACCATTGATTACACTTACTATCATACATAATATGGCTGTTTGTTGGAGCATTTGGTAACCCAGCACAAGGTTTTGCACCTACAAATATTTGATTTGCGTGTCTTTCACTAATTTTAAAATTTCACAAAAAGTTTTGTCGTTATTTGAAACAGTTTTACGCGGAAAAAAGCGACAAAACTTTCTGCGAACTTTAATAAATACATTTTCAAAGGTTCTACGGCTACTACAACATAGTACAAAACATTTTTTAATCTTAAAAAACTTTACAAGTTAAAAGCTGAAATTTTTAAAGCTAAAACCCAAACACTGTCTGGTTTCTTGACCTGTCACCTCTACCTTACAACCCTAACCTATACCACGTCTATCCAAACACCATAACAATATTTTGTTGTTTTGGAACGTTCGCTCACGTTCGTTCAAAAAGTTTAAAAATGCGTGGAAATTCTCGTCTCATAATTGCGCAGTAAAAAAATTAACCATCAAATTTTGCTTTTTGATCACAACACTTTACGTTTATATTATAGTAGACCTCTTTGCCTCTATTATAGTAGAAGTATTTACTTTTAGAACTCTCTGGTTTTATTATAAATAGTAGAATTCTTGAAATCGTCTAGGCAATTACAGTAAAAAATAATTGAATATTTCAGAATAACAATCTTTAAAAGTATAGTAAAAGCAAAAGGGTGTTATTGTAGTTGCTTTAGAGCTTTAAAAAGAAGTGTTACTTGTGAAAAAATTAAAAGCTTTGCTTTAAAAATTACTTTTGATTAAAATATTTTAAAAAATAACATATTAATACATATGTTATAAAAAAAGTTTTTGTTTCATGGATTTTTGTTGAGATTGTCGATGACTAAGCGACCGCCGAGCCTTTGCCGACGCTTAAATTTAAATCGAAAGTATAAAAACTAAATTTTCAATCAAAGTGGCTTAAGATAGTTAAAACGTTAAGTGCCTTTAATTGAAAATACAGTGAGACTCTAGTATACTGAAGGCATCAAGTTTTGACCCCTATCTAACTTATATAACAAACCTTACTTCAACAAAGCCCTCTATAACAAACATCCTGTAAATCAAACAACTTTAAAATTTCTGTTTCTAAAGCTACACAGTGCATTACAAACTCCTGTATACTTGTTTACCAGTTGTACAATATAAAAATAAAAATACAGTCAAACTTCTTTAGTATGACACTCAAGAGACTGGTCCAAACCTATCCTTACACCCAGGGTGTCACACTAACTAGGTACTTTTTGATAAGAGTTCAATGATAAAAAACGGTCAAAAGCTGTCACTATAAAAAAGATGCTACACTATTGAGAAGCATACTACAGAGAATTCAATGTAAGTCTTTAGTATGATATTTCATAGTATGACACCTTCTTTATAGTGACATCTTTTTGCATGTATGTTGTAATAGAAGCCTTACCAAAAAGTACGTAACCAGCATGACAACTTTATAATATGTATATGAAATAAAAATTGGTTAAAATAAACCTAAAACCCATCGCAAATACTTAACAAACCTAAATAACTATTGGCAACACTGTCCAAGCCAAATTAAACGAATAGCCGCTGCTGTTTTGACCCGGTAGTGTTATTATGTAATGTTACCTTGTAATATTATTTCCAGTTTAAAGCGCGCAACCAAAGGCGTTCAAACTCGCTTCTTTCGGCCAATTCGAGTTCTTCTAGTCTTAGTGTAAAATTATCACAATTTTAGCGAATTCTGTAGGGCTTGATTCATGGTAATGGAAGCGAGTTTATTGACCTTTAAGAAAAGTTACAATATTGTTTGTGGAAGAAGCCGTTACCTAATTTACACTTTTTATGGCGAAAAAGTAGGAAAAGTGACGTAAATTAAGGGAGTAAATGGCATTTAAGATTGAGTAAACTTTAAGGATTAGGACCGAAATTTTTATTTTCAATATTTCAGCTCCTTCTGGACTTTTTTAAAAAATTTGAGTTAAAGCTCTAGTTCGAAGTACATTAACTTCTTTAGCATAAATCCAGGTAATACGACACCCTTTTACCATAACGCCTTTCTTAAGACCCTTTTTAATAGTTCCTGTCAAAAATTACCTGGATAGTGTGACACCCTTCTTATAATGTTACCCGAGGTAGTCTCTTGAGTGTCATACTAAGGAAGCTCGATAGATAAAAATTGATTGAACATATTGATTAGCTTCTACATTGATCTTTCTACATAGTGAACTACTTCTATAAGCAACTCCATTATAGTAAGTAAGAAATTTAGCTCCGCCAAGTCAATTTGCACTTGTAAAGAGATACACTCCGTATAGTAAACGCAAAATGTCGGGCCCTTCCGGATGATTATATATAGTGATTTATTGAGTACTGTACAATCAATAACAAAAAAAGGTCAATAAAAACATTTTTCAAAATTTATACCAACAGTAGCTCTGCTTGAGTCAAGCGTATTTATAAGTTACAGAAGAGTGAGACGCGTTAAGTGCACGGATATTATGGCAAATCGTTTGCTTATTCTAGACCAGCTTCTGACTAAGCACTTTATCACAATTCGGTAGCTTAAGAAACAGGATCACTTAGATGGGGCCCAATTGGGAACCTCTACAGTAGATTGCTCTGATGACCTTTACCAAACCCTCACCTTCCCCTCACGTGTCAAATTATATTATACAGGGAGTAACACTCAAGACCAACACAATAACTATAGTCACATTTGATACACTTTAATACTTTCCCTTCTTAATAGAGTTCAATTTTTACTGTACTACAACAATAACCTTTCCCACCTCAAAAGGCAACTTTTCAAAATTCGGAAGTCAAAACGACTTATCAAAAAAAGGAAAAACAAAAAAAGTTTTACCAAGAATAACCTCTTTGTTATGATTTTACCGCTTTAAAATTGCAAAAAAGAAACTTGTTTGGCTCGGGAGTTACCAGTCAATAATATGGTGGACTGTTTTGAACTTGTATAATAGGTAAACGAATGTACGTTATGGCAAGGTTAATACTACGATATTATATATATGCTAAAGTCTGTATAGTGTAAAAGATAAAATAATATAATGTATTGTAAGGTTAATATTACAGTATTATTATAAAGTTACAGTATGTTGAAAAAGGTCAAGTTAGTAGAGAAAGGAGAAAGAGAGAGTAGACCTTTTTGTAATGAGGAAGGTAAATGTAAAAAAGTTAAAGTAGGGTATGCTCAATATAATAGGTAGTTCAAATAATTCTGTGCTCCATCTTTAAGCAAATTTTCGGATTTAGAGGGCACAGAAGTATTTGAACAACTTAATAAAACGTAGAAAAAAAGCTAAGAAAAGAGAATGACAAAGTAAAAGGCTCAAGTGTAAGTGAAGAAAGGATTCTCCTCATCTATAAAATATGCCATATCCACAAGGTGTGAGCTCCAACTCTCACTCAATATCAACTTTTTCTGCCCCACCCTTTTCTCAAAAGTCTAACCTTTACCTGACAAATGTTATAGCAAGTAATGATAAAACTAAAACATACGGTATGCTGTTTATTGTATTGATTGTGAAGCGCAAAGTAAAATATAAAACATATAAAATATCAAAGATATAATTTGTATGCTTATGTTATTGTATATGGTTCATTATGAACTATTATAGTCCACTATGAACTAAAATAATATAATTTTAGCACATGGCATGATCAATACGATCAGTTTCCAACTGGAATCTTCAGACCAGGCTGAGCGTTAGCATTCGGGTTGTTGGGGTAGACGTAGTTGTTGCTTGCCAAAGGCTGTGGTGTCAAAAGATTGGCTGGATCATTGTTTGGCACAATCAAATGAGGCTGGCTTGGTTCATTGGGGTAGTTGTAGCCGTCGACTGGTAGCTCTTGAGGTGGTTGGGCTACTTGTGGTTGCTGTGGTTGTTGAGGAACTTGGGGCTGTGGTTGTGGCTGTTGGGGTTGCTGTGGCTGTGGTAGTGGTTGTGGCACTGGAAGTGGCACTGGAAGTGGCTGGGGTTGTGGCTGTGGTGGTTGTTGGGGTTGTTGTGGTGGTTGTGGCACTGGAAGTGGCTGGGGTTGTGGCTGTGGAAGTTGTTGAGGCTGCTGTGGCTGTGGCGGTGGTTGGGGCACTGGGGGCTGGGCAGGTTGAGGTTGTTGAGGTTGCTGTGGTTGTTCAGGTACAGGCTGTGGGGCCGGGAGGAGTGGGTCGCTGATCTGTAAATATAATGTTGGTAGATGATCAAACAATTTAAAAAAAAATTTAAACTTTTTTGATGAATAATCTTCTCAAGCATCATCTACTTTATAAAATAACCATTCAACATCTCCCACCGCTCAACTAACAACTTTTAAAACTATACGTTTCTAATGCTCGGGGTAGCTAGAGAAACAGAATCACCTAGATGACGGCCCATTGGGAACCGCTACAATGAATTGCTTTGACAGTCTTCATCAAAACCTTTACTATCTCCCTCACGTCACAAAATATACATCTTATGTTGAAAAAACACAAAAAATTTTGAATGCTTATGAATTGACTTACAACTTGACCATCGTTAGAACCGGTGGAACCTTCGTTAGTTGGAGGAACATTGGCAGCCTGTGGAGCGACAAACGTTTCGACGTCTTCATTTTGAGGTTGCTGAATCATGAAATTTTCAGAATATTTGACACATAACATCTCAGCGTTTACAAATTTAAAAAATTTATATAAGCTTGATGAAACTGTCCTAGCACAACTTTTTCGACTATTATAAAAGGTGTTGTTTGCTTTATTTTTATCATATTATATATAAAAGCTATGCTAAATTACTTACGTTTTCTATAGGAGCAGCTACAGCCACAGCTACCAACAAGAATACAAAGATACAACACTTCATGTTAAATGGTTTTAACATTGTATAACATTTGTCAAAAATATTCTGTTTTTATATTAACCATGTTTTGAAAACAAAGATGACCAAACAGTTTAAAAGTTCAAAAACAAAAGCTAAAATTTGTTGTTAATTGCCTGATCAGGATTAGTTTTATTAGTCAGAATTTAATTACAAGAATTGAAAATCAAAACAACATTTGTCATAGCTCAACAAAACAAAGGTCAATTGGAAAAATGGTCTTGTTATAGTATCCGTAGCAGCAAAAAAATGCTTGAATCAATGCCAAATTTTGCCAACTTGACAAAGAATTTGGTCGATTATACTGTAAGTTTTAAAACTAAAAATTAAAAACCTGCTTTAGCATAACATTGCTTTGTTTACTACATCAATGATGGTAAACTGAATAAATTTTAGCTATGAAAGTTTTGTTTCTGCAAGTTCAAGATTCCCATTGATGTAGAGCTTTCCAAACTTTGCATGTGTAAAATAATTTTGCGGTTTTCAGCTTGCTTTATCATTGCGCTCAGTCTTTACCGGTCGTATTTTTCCGGCTTCACTGTCTCTTCAACATGACCTCTACCGAAGAAGATGATCTTGGCATTAAAGCTGTGAGTTTGAAAGTATTAAACCTATAATTTTAAATATCTATTTTTAAAGAAGGTCTACTCAGTTACCTACTTTTACAAAAGATCTACGCTAGTACCTATTTTTAAAAAAGCTTCACTTTGTTACCTATTTTTCAATTTTTATCAAAAGTTCAAAGATAAGGCCGTTCAGAGATATCAATGATTTCAGGACATGGTAATCAGTGCAGCCAAAGGCAATTACATAGTCGAAAACATGCTCGGCGAAGGCGGCTTCGGAGCCGTGTTCAAGGTCCATTCCGAATCCGAGCCCAAAAAAGTTTACGCGATGAAAGTAGAGAAGAAGCTGGAAACTCGAAAGCATAGTAAACTCAAAATGGAGATCGCCATCCTGAAGGCTGTGGCTGATGAACGCAAAAAGTATGATTTTTTAAAATTTTGGGATGTTTATAAAGCTTGACTTCGTTTTAAAATTTAAATATTTGAGTTTCTCGCCAATTCAGCAAATTTGGCATTGTGTTTCAAGCACTTTTTTTGACTTTCCAGACGTGTTACGCTTACAAATTTAAAAAGTAGGTGCATTTAAAGGTTTTCTACTAGTATATTAAGGAGAAATGATTAAAAGTCAAAAATGGCAAAGTTATAAACTTGAAACACAATGCCAATTTTGCGGGAAATTCAAAAAGTAATTTTTTATCTCAATTTTCTCGAGATTTACTGGAAAGCGTGATTCAGTACCTTTTTGAATGTGTTATATTTACATGATCTTTCTATATATAAAGTTTGAAGTCAATCAAAGCGGCGCAGTTCAAGAAGCACTTTCATTGTTAACTGATATTTTTTTTGAAAAAAAATTTTAAAAAAGGTGGAATTGCTATTCAAAGCACTAGAAGTTTTTTAAATTTCAAAAATTTATCAAAATTTTAAATTTTTAGGTATTTTTAAAAATTTTTGCTAAAATTTTACCATTTTTAGAGGGAAAGTGTCGCACTTTACGGAGATTATCGACAGAGCCAAGAAGCCCACGTATACATTGATTGTAATGCAACTGGTCGGAAAGTCTTTGTCCGATTTAAAAGCTGGTCGACCGGAAAAAGTCTTCAGTACGGCGACTGGTCTAGGCGTGGGTCAACAATGCCTTCAGGCAGTGGAGGAGCTACACAATGCCAAATTCGTCCACAGGGATATCAAGCCGGCTAATTATGCTGTTGGACTGGATGAACAGGCTCATGTTGTAAGGGCTTTGGAGATTAAAATTTTGAAAAATTAAGAAAATTTTAAAAAGTTTTAAAAAAAAATGTTGGCCTTGTTCTGTGGTATGACGTTTTACCATTCCAGATCTACATCCTCGACTTTGGAATCGCTCGGAAGTTTGTGAAGAACGACGGTGAACTAAAGACTCCACGTGAAGGAATTGGCTTCAAAGGCACGGTTAGGTTCGCTTCAATAAGTTGCCACATGGGACACGACGTAGGCCCAATTGATGATGTTGAATCGTGGTTCTACTTGCTACTGGACATTTTAGTAGCCAAAGGATTACCGTGGAAGAAGATTGCGGATAAACATGCGGTCAGAAAGTCTAAAGAAGAACTCCGTGAATCCTTTTGTCTGGTCTATTCTGAACTGAAGTTTAAAGAGCTACTGAATCAAATTTTCGGCTACATTAAGGAAGTCAAGTACCATGAGATTGTGGATTACAGCTACATTTACAATCTGCTTGGATTGGTAAGGATTTTGAGTTGTTTTAGGTTTATAAGTTGTTGTTCTAGGTATATAAGTAATTGTGCTACAACAATAAATAGTGGTTCTAGGTCTATAGGTACTTGTTTTATGTAAATAAATAGTTATTTTAGGCCTACAAGTCGTTGATCTAGGTCGATAAGTAGTTGTTCTAGAACTAAAAACAGTGGTTCTAGGTCTATAAATTGTTGTTTTTGATCTATAAGTGGTTGTTATAGGATATAAGTAGCGATTTTTTTAACTTGGCTAGACTAATGACCTCAATTTCAGTCCGCCAAAGCAGCTGGAGTCAATATGGACGATCTATACGACTGGGAAATCAGTGGCAAATCTACTATATCTAAAGTGAAATAAACGGAAATAAACTGGGCATTAATTCATGGTTATTAGTTTAAATATTTTAAAATTATGTTGACTATGATGGATAAAAAAAGTTCCATCTTACAAGAAAACTACCCGAACTGCCCCACACACATCCGAATAAATTCAAAAGTTTTTATGGAGTTTTTATATAACTAGTAGTACCCATAAAAAATTTTAGCTTGCGCTTTGAGTTTTAAATTTTTAATTATTTGAGTTTCCCGCTCGTTTGGCAAATTTGGCAATGTGTTTCAAGCGCTTTTTTCGACTTTCTGGCCAATATATGCTGAAAGCTTTTAAAATTTGCATCTTTTCTATTAATATATTAAAGAAAAACGATCAAAATTTTAAAAATGACAAACTTATAAGCTTGAAACACAATGCCAATTTGACCACAAGACCAAAACCTAATTTTTTAATCTCGAATTTCTTGAGGTTTACTGAAAAGCGCAGTACTTTTCTAAAAGTGTTACATTTATATGATAGTTCAATATAGAAAAGTTTGAAGTAACTCAGAGCGCGGCACGTCGTGCACCTTCCTTGTATTATAAGTTCAAATAAAAGAAACAATTGACGCGGAACCATTTTAAGAGTAAACAAACGAATTTATAGTACTGTAAACCAAAACTCTTTTAAAACTGTCAAATTTTGCTATAAGTTATTATAGCATTTGTCCCAAAGTTTGCACATACCAACCTTGTGTCAACGGAAAACCAACCCTATTGTATGAACAGCCGACCAGATTTTAGAATTTGAGCTTGAATCCGGTAACAATCCTTGCCTTTCCGAAGCCATAAGCCTTATATAAAGCCGACAATGTGTAGTAGGAGGTATCACACATTGTTCCAGTTGAGGAAAGATGAACGCTTGGTGTTTGTTGGCCGCCGTTGTTGCTTATGTTGTCGCTGACAACATCACTCCCGAGTTGAACACCCCGATCAGCGGTGGTGAGTTCACCTTCTACGGCTACGGTACCGACAGTGAGGGAGCTTGTGGTTTGGATGTGACCAACTGTTCGGCCGCCGCTTCTGGTACTTTGTTCACTTCTGGAGCCGCCTGGGTACCATCTAACTTTTCTGACGGCCGCTACATCTTGGACGACCCAATCTGCCAAGGTATCTGCGTTCAAATCGAGTACCAAGGAAAGACGTGAGTGTTGTTGCGGTTTAGACGAGAATATTTGAAGAAAAATATAATTTATATTGTAGTAGACATATGTTTCTATATTGAAATAGACGTCAAAAGCTTTTTTTACAACTTAAACATAATAAAACCACCTATATTACAGTGGAGTCTTCCCAATCAACAACGAATGCCCAGAATGTGCCGTCAACCACGTCGACCTCACCACCGACGCCTTCTTATACTTGGAGCCTTTGGGAGGAACTGTAGGAATCGCCACTGATGCCACCATCACCTACTTGTTCTGTAACCAAACCACCCCCACCGACTGCAGTGGTACCGCCGTGGTTGGCTCAACTGTCGCCGCTGCCAGCACCGCCAGCACCACCACTGCCGCTGCAGCTTCAGGCTCAGCCACCACTAAAGCTTCTGGAACATGCTAAATTTAATCAATCGTGAAAATAAAGATGCCCTTAAATTAAATTTCAGATACATATTGTTATAGTATTTTAATTGAAAATTAAATGTATGTTAGTACAGTGAAATCTGTAGTATAGGTCTCGTTAGTATGACATCCGGATTGCATCCTCATTATAATGATATCTTTCGGAACGCTTTTTATAATATAATATAATAGAATTCCTATCAAAAATTACCAAGATAGTGTGACATCTTGGTATAAGGACAGCTTTGGATCACTCTCTTGAGTGCCATACTAAAGATGTTTAACTGTATCATACATACAAAAATGTATAAAGTTATAAAATATTACAATATAAGAACAAGACTAGATGTTTAAGTGTTTTACATTCTCATAATTGAAAACAGTTGCTATTATAAAAAGTTAGGGAAGAACTATATATCGTATAATAAACATTGCTCGTAACTTCGTCTGCAGTTCGCAAAACGAAAAAAATTGGAAATTATTGCAAAAACAAGGAAAAACACAATCCGGAGAAGATAACAAAACTGAACAATATTGTTTTACGTTCGTAATGTGATGAATATAAAGTGAAAAACATTTAAAAATTTTTGAAATTAGCCAAATGTATGTTATGTCATAGTTTTTTGCGGACGTAAGCTTGGAAACTGAAAAATAACATAAATATGTACGATAATGAAGCCGAATCAAAATATAAAATCTTAAACGTGATAAAACACAGAAATGTTGTAAACTCCAAAATGTTCAAAAAGATTTTAATTTGTCTTTTTTTTCAAATTACTTTTTATTCTATTATATAATGTCGTTAAACAAAACTTATATAAAATTATCCATGTAGGCCGTGCATAAAATTGTGACAGCTATGAATAGTATAATAAGAACACAGAGTAGAAGTTATGTAGATATTATAATATGTGAATGTTTGTGATTTGAATCCATGCTTCATATTTTCGTATTGACTCGGAAGTACTAATCGAATTGTTTATTTTGTCACCTGCGGATAAACCCCGTTTGTATGATTAGTTGGTGTGGGATAGCTAGGTTTACGCCGAAAAAATAGCCAAATATGGATACCGAAGTAGTATAAAAGCCTGCCTAAGGTGACTGTCAACATCACATTCTCAAGTTCCTTCGGACAAAGATGAACGCATTCTACCTTTCGGTCGTGTTGGCTTCGTTGGTCGTCGCTGACAACATCTCTTCCCAACTCAACCAGCCAATCAGCAACGGTGTGTTGACTGTGAGTGGTGCCACTGGTGAGGGTGCTTGTGGTTTAGACATTGCCTCATGCTCAGCTGGAGCCCCAAGCTCTTTGTTCACTCCTGGAGCTTCATGGGTAGCTTCTGACTTGCCCGACGGCCGCTACATCCTCGACGATCCAGTCTGCCAAGGCGTCTGCGTTCAAGTTGAATACGAAGGAGTAACGTGAGTTTATTATATTTTACAAATGTTTTCTTGAGCATCTAAAACTCATTTTAAGTTGATATTGATACAAAGAATCATGAAATTACGGTGAGAACCCGTACTTCACAATGCCAATGTTAATGTCGCCTATTTTTCAGTGGAGTCTTCCCCGTTGACAACCAATGCGGAGGCTGTGCTGATGATCAAATTAACCTCTCCACCGACGCTTTCGCCTACATTCAACCAGCTGACGACACTTCTGGCCTGATCAACGGAGCCACCATCACCTACGTCTTCTGTAACACCACCACCGTCTCCTCGTGCGGAAGCTCGTCATCTGCCAGCTCTGAAACTACCCTTGCCTCAAACACCGCCTCCAGTGCTGCCACCACCGTCGCTGCTTCCAGTGCTGCTTCTGCTGCCGCTTCTTCCGCTGCCGCCTCTAGTGCCACTTCTGCTGCTGCCTCCAGCGTTACCACTGCTGCTGCTGAAGCTACTACTACTGCCGCTGCTGCTACCACCACCGAAGAAGTATCTTGCTAAACATCTGAAGTCGGGAAAGATGCCTTTGATTGTTAACTTATCTTGTAGTTTAGAATAAATTATTGCTGCCCAATTCATTTTGTTATATACGTCTTGCTTTGCACATATTAACAGGGATATGCGACCTTGTTAATCTGTTTATTAAAGAAATTCTGAACTTTCAATATTTGAAAATGGTTTCTCTGCTACGCACTGCTAACCAAAAGTATTTACATATATCCGTACTGAAAATATTTGAATAAATTTTCAATCAGTAATTAAAACCATATTTCTTATAAACTCCGGAGGTAGAAACTCTCAAATTTTAGTTCTAATTGTTTTGGTCAGACCTTGCGTCTTTTGACAGAAGATGGCGATTAATTAACGAAGAAAGGCCAATACTGACCAGTTTGATTCTTTGTAGGCCTGCTAGTGTCTAGTAGCTCTTCAAAGGAATAATAAAAGAATTATACAAAGTCGGAGTTGCTTTGAATTAAGTCTGCTTTAACAAGACTCAGGTTGGAGGATAAAAAGACTAACTGCTACTATTACATAATGACTCTCGGTTAGGTCAGGCTCCGAAGCTGGAACGGCACCAAAAAACGTCAAAGCTAGAAATTTTAAATTTGAGAATTCTAATTAGAGCTTTGTATGATTATTTGTGAAAAGGGTTTATTACATGGTTACAAAGATTTAGCGTTTACAAAGATAACCGCATTAAATACTTACTACAAAATCGATAAGAAGTGCAAGTTCAATGTATTTTTTTCTGAACTTATAGATGGTTAACAGATCACTATCACATGGTTTTTATAGTAAGAACAAATTTTATAATGATATTTATTAACACTAAATTTCAAAATGTAGCTATCCATTTGTCGAACTGTGTAGTACAAACTATTTGCTCTTTGTAGTTGTTAAAATAACAGCTCATCCTGTTACTATCCCACGAAGGGACTAGATTAAGGTGCCATTATAACCATTAAACTCATCTTTGTTTTTTAATTTAAGCCTTATCATACAAACTAAAGTGCAAAAAGCAAAAGATTACATGCAAAATTTATTCAAGCTAATCTATGGTTCAATTTCGTAAATTGATGTTGTCTAACAGGTGGATGGAGTGGTCTGGTTGCAGAACAAGTAGGTGATGGTAGCGTTAGTGGCAATTCCTACGGTTCCACCAGCTGGCTCCAAAAGCAAGAAAGCGTCGGTGGTGAGGTCGACGTGGTTGACTTCGCATTCTGGGCATTCGTTGTTGACTGGGAAGACTCCACTGAAAAGATAATATTAGTTTAGGTTTTTCTAATTAAAATTTCATAGTTTTGTAATTGGTACTATAGGCTTTAGCATTGGTACCAACAAGCTGAAGTATTGCCCCATCTTCTTCATCCTAACAAGATAAAAGCCATAGATAATAATCATGACATTATCTTACGTTTTGCCATTGTATTGAATTTGAACGCAGATTCCTTCGCAGACTGGGTCGTCCAAGATGTAGCGACCATCAGGCAGGTCAGATGGTACCCAGGCGGCTCCAGAAGTGAACAAAGATCCAGAAACAGCAGCTGAGCAGTTGGTCACATCAATACCGCAAGCACCAGCACTGTCGGTACCGTAGCCGTAGAAGGTGAACTCACCACCGCTGATTGGAGTGTTCAACTCGGGGGTGATGTTGTCAGCAACAACATAGACAACAACGGCGGCCAACAAGTACAAGGCGGTCATCTTTCCTCAACTGGTACAATTGATACAAGAACACTTCGAAACAACTGATGATCCACCTTATCAACGGCCGCTTTTATACTAGCCATGGGCAGCGATTATAGATGGCTGGATGCTAAATCCGTTCTAGGGTCTTATCGGCTGTACATACAGAGTGCCTTCAGGGCAAGTTGATTAAACTTTTGAACCGCGTGAACGGGGATGCGATTAAAAACAAAAAGATATGGTGACAGTGATCGTATTCAAAGCCGAAAGACTGTAGATTACAAACTCCAACAAAGCCTCGACTTTTGTTTGTTTCAGCAGCTGCTAGCCTTTGGCCGGCTCGAAAGTGCTTCGGTGATTGGAAAGTATAAAAACAGAATATAAAAGTGCAAATAGATCATATTATCATATTTTTGACTTATTGAAAGATTGTTTAAAAGTTTAGTGTTGTATTTAGTAAACGTTTCAAAAATGAAATTCAATTTTATATTGGGTAAGTCATAGTCAATAAGAACCAGTAGGTATAGAAGTCCGAGTATGTATAAAAGAACCAGCAGATATATGACAACCAGTGGGTATACATATATGACAGATTTGATAGTATAATCTTGTTATGACAAAACTAATCTAATAGTAATTGAAATAACCAGCGAGAACTGTTGTACATATGCAAAGAACAGTCAGGAAGCTGTTATTATAAAAAGGGTGTCATATTATTGAGGGTCGTACTAAAATGTTTTCACGGTACAGTAAACACAGACTGTTAAACTATAAATGCAAAAAATAACCTTACACAAAGCCGTAGATCCGTTTTGTCGCTATTTTGACAGTTTTCTTGCACTTACAAAGCAAAAATATAGAAAAACATAAATTGCAACAATACAAACCAAAAAGGTTTCAGTTACAAAGTATTTATTTCAAAACAATAAATTGCCAAAACAAAAAAATCAGTAAGCAGTAAGTATACTACATGGTAAATTAACAATCACTCAGTTAGGCAAAAAATTGAATACAAGCAGAAAATAAACTACTTCACGTTACTTCACCAGAAAAATATTTCACCGGTTAAATACTTAACCGGAAAAACACTTCACCGTTAAAATAATCCACCAGAAAAACAGTGCACTGGGAAAATACTGCACCTGAGAAATAGTTCACCAGGGAAATACTTCACCGGGAAAATACTTCACCGGGAAAATGCTTCACCGTGAAAAGACTTCAGGAAAACAGTGCACTGGGAAAATACTGCACCAAAGAAATACTTCACCAAAGAAATACTTCACCGGGAAAAAACTTCACCTAGAAAATACTTCACCGGGAAAATACTTCACCAGGAAAATACTTCACCAGGAAAACAGTACACTGGAAAAATACTGCACAAAGGAATACTTCACCGGGAAAATACTTCACCAGGAAAACAGTGCACTGGAAAATACTGCAGCAAAGAAATAGTTCACCAGGTAAATACTTCACCGGGAAAATACTTCAACGTAAAAATACTTCACCGGGAAAATAATTCACCAGAAAAACAGTGCACTGGAAAAACGCTAAAAATAGTTCACCAGAGAAATACTTCACCGAAAAAAATACTTCACCAGAAAAAAAAGTTCACCGGGAAAACTGAAGGCAGAAATTTAGTCCTGGTCCGTGTGTGTTGTTACTAGGTTGTTAATAAACTATATACCAAGTTTGGTCCCGATCGGTTCCCTCACAGTCAAGTTAGATAGGGGGTCAAAACTTTCTGCCTTCAGTATAGTTCACCGGACTAAAACTTCACCGGTAAAATAATTCCCCGGGAAAAATAATCTGACTCCGTATTTTTTCCTGGTGAACTAAAATATTTATTTGATGGAGTATTTTTCCAGTAAAAAACTCAGGTAATGTTTGAATGAGTTACTCTACCGCGATACTTTCTGCACAAGACTCTACAGAAAGAACGTTAGAAATAACGTTGAAATGAACGATGTTGGAGTGCCTGACCTCATGGTTTCTTTATTGATCATGCTAGATGATTTGAATTGATTAGAGATGAAAACTTGATTAGAGATGGAAAGTCAAACCAATCTAATGCTAAATCCGGTAAAAGCAGCTGTGCATACAACAATATTTTCAACGTTCAACTTTTTGACCCCAAGTTGCTTGACTCATAAGGTAATATTATTCATAAGTTTTTTTGCCAAGAATTATTCAAACTTAAAACTTTCAAGTCAGAAACCAAAATAACTGTCGACACACCTATGGTTCGATTCAAGTTGTGTTGAATGTGTACACAGATGCCACAACGCGACCCAATTGTTCACAAATGCTTCAGATAGTTGTTGCCTGAGTCAGTATAAAAGAGCATGTACAACAACATGAACATCATTACAACATTGTTGTTCTTGTCTCATAATGAAGGTCTTTGTTTTGTGTGTTTTGGCTACCGTAGTCGTGTCCGACAACTTTACTCCAAAGTTGAACAACCCAATTACTGGCGGTGAGTTCACCTACTACGATGCCTCTGGCTCCGGAGCTTGTGGCTTGCCTTTGACTGGATGTAACGCCGCCGTATCTGCTTCTTTGTTCACTCCCACCAGTACTTGGGGTCCAAATGCTCAAGGTGTATATGTTCTCCAAGACCCAGTTTGCGAGGACAAGTGCGTCAAGATCCAATACAATGGCAAAACGTATGTTATACTGTGGTTTTTAGCTTGATAGTCGTCTTGTCTTTGTCATACCTTTTTACTATTCGTATTAAAAATGACTGTAAATACAAGCCCATCAAATTCACTTTAGTGCTTCCTTCCCAATCACCGACAAGTGCCCAGGATGCGACGCCAACCACGTTGATCTAGCCACCAAGGCCTTCACCGTCTTGGAACCAAACACTGCTGTTGGCGTAGCCAAAGATGCTACCATTACCTACGTTGACTGTTCCTCCACCACCGTCAGCACTTGTTAAATAAACAACAAGTTTTGTAAAAAGATCAAAATGCAACGTTACCTTTAAACCTCGACAAATTACGTTATTAGCTTTATAACTGATTCTTAAATTATTTTAGCTTAAAATCAATAAAGCAAGTGTAAATGCTTTGGTTTCAATAAAACTAAAAAGTACATAAACTTTTCTATTAAATTTTTAAAATTTTTGTTATTTTATAGCAATACACTAACTTAATATTAATAATATTAATGAATTTAATATGTAACGCCATCACTATATCAATATTACCAAAAAACAACAGTACTACCCATTATGGCACTCCCAGTAACTCAATCAGCTCCTTTGTAGTTTCCTGTAGCTTTACAACTATTGGATCTATTTGTTTTAGCCGGTGCTCTTTGCCACTGATATCGCTCGCCAAAACGTTTCGTCGTCCATCAAGTTCTTGTAAGGATTCTACCATTCTAAAAACAATTAATCAGTAAGGTTCATCTTAAGAATAAAATTCAGAAAAGATTATACGTCTAAACAATTAGTAATTTTTGTCTTATATTAGTTGATACTAGAAAGAACATAAACTTACGCATTCCTTTGATAAATTTCATAGTTTAACCGAGCTAAATACAGCTTATGAGGATCTGCAAGCGTTTCTTCTGTCAATTCCATGCATTCACCAGCTTTTTCTTTGAATTCTTCTAGCGGAACCAGCTCCAACTCTTGGTCTAGAGATCTGTAATGTAAAACAATATAAGAATCAAAGTTTCTTCCAAATTTATAGTTTTTTTTATAAAAAACTGAAACCAAGCATGAGTAAACAAAGTCAAGCTGTAATTATTTCCAACAACCATAAAACAACACTAAAGTTACCTAAAAGTTAGAGAAACAATGTAAAACACTTACTTAAAGTCCAAACACGCAGCGATACTTCGTTTAATGTGTGAAATCTCACTAGCCAAATTATTCTGAGCTAAAGCAGCTTGTTCAGCATCTCCTCTCACTTCCCCGAGCTGATCCTTGAGCTTCTTCAACCTGTAGTTTGAATGCCTGTTCAGCTGTCTCAATTGTAAAGCGAAGCATTGAGCTCGTCGAATGTCTCGTGGAGTGTGTTGTAAACATTCTCTGATACCACTAATGAGCTTTTCTGATATCTCCCGAACCTTTTGAGCTGTCAATCTTACGGCTAATTTGTCTTCTTCTTCGTAAAAAGTCTAAAAATACAAAATAACCTTAATTTACACCGTAAAATTATTAAAAAAAAAGTTCATAAAAAGCAACCTAAAACAAAAAATTATTTAAAAAACAACTTACAGCTAGATCCATTATAAAACAGATTTTATTATAACAACAATAAGTCAACAAACAACGAAAATATATCCGAAACCAAAAAAACTCCAAAAAATATATTTAATATATGTTCCGTCGTATAAATTGAGATTAGAAAGCAGCGCGCGTCCGATGCACAATATATTTGCGATAACAAAACGTTGAATTGATGAATAATACCGGATTTTGTCTTTCTTTTCTTTAATTACTCTAAATTGAACGTGAATTTTGTAATCTATATTTGTTTTGTATTAATATTGTTCTAAAATGTTGTGTAAAGACGCAGAATTTGGGGAGAACGAGCTTCCAATAGTCTCGTTGTGTTTAATTGCCGATAAAGCGAGATGTCCGGCCAATTTTACAGCTGTAAGTTAATTCATTTGTGTGATTATATGTTTAGATAACTAAAAGCGCTGACGATGGAAGCGATGCTGATCTGTGGAAGGATGGATTTGGCTTTGGAATATTCAACAGAACTGTTAGATATCTGGCTATTTCACGGATTGCTCCTGAGAATGTAAGCTTTGGGTGGCTTTACTATTTTTTTGGGGTTTTTTCTAATTTACTGAAGGGATAATTAGTATTTGTATGTTGTTTTATTTATTAATTAATCTTATTTCAGACGGCACATGAGGTAATAACAGATTTATCTGTGATTTCGGAAAAAGAAGCTGTTCCAACCAATTTTGTATGCATCGATTACACTGCTGACACAAGTAAGTTGATTTCTATGCTTTATATTTGACTTTAAAGATTTCGCTCTTTTAAAAATGGTAAAAGGATTCAAAAAAGATAACTTTTTTTCAGTTTTTGATTTATAAAACGTTGTTAAGGTTGCGAAAGGACAAATTTATAATTTTTGCATTTTCAGAAGAAAGAGCTTTGAAGAAAAAGTTTGTTTGTGTCCGGTTTACACCAAGAAGTGATGCCCTGGACGCTCTAACTGATGTTATTGTACATACTAGACATAGGAAACCACCAAAGGGCTATACGTTGGCTGGGTGAGTTGTTTGTCAAATTTTTTAGCGTTATATATAACTGTTAAGCTTCTATTCTTTACAGACTAATAATAATAACATTGACCTTTGCTTTTTACCTTTGAAAATCTAGGTTTAACTATTGAACTCTGTAGGAGGCTGTTTTGAAAGTACTTTGATGTGCTTTGATTTGAATAGAAGTTAAATAGTAGAAATAAAGTCATAATTGTTATAGGGAAGTAGATGGTGCTTATATTTGTTTCCGGGTTCAGACCATTCCAGAGAATTATGGAGTAAAGCAAAGGAACCCACAGCCGTAAGTTTACTTCGGGTTTTTACTGTGCAGTAAGTCAATTTAGAGGTATCGCACTTTGAAGTAAGTCAAGAATTTTTAAATGGCAGAGGATGATACATGCATACATTTTTATTTTTAACCTAACTATCTTAACCGATTTTCTGATTAATATAAGTCATAAACTTAATAAAACCTCTTCAGCTCCTTATACCCATCACTGGATCCAACTCCCCTACCACCAGGCACCTCAAACCCATTACCAAACATTGGTGTGTGCACAATCAGAGCAGGTCAACATCCGATTAAGGGTCTGGAAGGTATCGAGTTCAAATTGAATCCTCGCTTGGTAACGACAAATTCATCAGGTGCTAAAGAGCCGGACCCAGAGCTACCGGATCAATACGACTTCAGTTACAATTTCAATCTAGAGAGATCTTGTTTAGCCTAGTCGATTCGCTACTGTAAATAAAGTTATTTCAACATTGTAAGTGGCAGTTTGAACTTTTTTTGAAATGGTTGGGAAGGGTGATAGGATGGAATGTTTACTACGAGTTATATATGTATTATGATGTTTATATTTTTATGTGTATTATAATGATGATATCATAATAATCATAAAACTTGTGCTCTTCTGAGTATTACAGGCAAGTTTCAGTAGTAATATAATACAGGTTTTGCACTTATGTTATCCAAAACAATATTAAACATGACGATAGCAACAAAAATGATAATGATAACAGTCAAGTGCAGGGATTAAAAGCCAAAATGTGACGCAAATCGCTGCCCAATCCACCGCTAATATGCAAATGAATAAGCATCCATCGACTCTTCGTACAAACTCTCGAATCGGTTTGATTTAATTTTATTTGTCGCGCCAGTCGAAATTAAATGCCTTAAGGGCGTGTTACAGCCTACACTATGTAGTTGGGTTTTGTTACAGTCTAAACTATGTAGTTGGGATCGGTAAAACAATTTTGGGTTGAAAGGAATTGGTTACAGGGTCTAAGTTGCTATATTATAATAGGTTTTAACCCCAATTTATATTTTTGTAGGCTATAAAAGGATATTTTTCACATTTTGTTCTCAACATAAGCAATATTCTCATAAAAAACGCTCTTGTTTGGCTAATTTTAAAGTTTTAAAAAGCTAAAAAGACTTAGAAAAGACCAATTATCAGTGTTTTGCCGGACCGGTCCGGATGAGAATTTTTTCGGTCCGGTCCGGCTCTATTTTTTTTCGCTCAGGTCCGGTCCGGACCAAAAAGGTCAGGTCCGGTCCGGAAAATTTTTTTTTATTTTTAAAAAGAGCCAGGAGCGCTAAAACTGCTTTCTTTACGTTTAAAAACTCTTAAAAATATGTTTTATTTGCAATTTTTAAAACAGTTTTATTAAAATAAAAAAATATTTTTTTTCCGGACCGGACCGGACCTCGGTCCGGACCGGACGGGTCCGGCAAAACACTGTTAATTATGATGCTATCGTTGACTAAAATTACCCAAAAAACTATTTTTATGTCATTTTTAATGTCACAAACAAGTAAAAAAGCGACAAAAATTGTAAAATGATATAAATTACCAGACAGACCTTTCGAATATCACCCTTCTCTGATCATAAATCTTGTTAATGATAAGCCTTTTACGTTGTTTACCTCACCGAAAAGGAAACTGAAGGTCCTATCAGTGATAAGAGCGAATTAAAATATTTTTGCTTTCAACTACTTGGTTTCAAAAAAACGTTTTGGAGTAAAACTGTAATGTAAAACCGCTTTTTGGCTTCTTTTTTTGAAAAAGCTTTTGAACACAGGCTGTTATCAATTGTCATGTTGTAGTTTTATTGTGTAGAAGCGATAGTTACGTTACATCTGGTAACGATGTATTATTTTATGTTTTTACTGGAGTGTAAAGCATTGTAGCCATGTCTTTTTTTGATTATAAAAGATAATGATTTAATAAGACGAGATTTGAAAGGGTAAGGTAGAATAGAGCAGGGCGGGGTAGAGAAGGATAAAATATGATAGAGTAGGGTAGAGCGGAGCAAGGCGGCGTAGATTAAGACCAGGTAAGGTACATTAAGTAGAGTAGTATTAGGTGGGATAAGGTAGAGTTGGGTAGAGTAGAGTAGGGCGAGGTATTGCCGGATAAAGTAGGGTAGAATAGAGTAGGGTAGAACAAGTCAGGGTACAGTAGGATAAGGTAGGGTAGAGTAGGGTACGGTTTATATCAGGTGGTTCAAATAATTCTGTGCTCTATATGAAAGAAAAATTTTGGCGTTAGAAAACACAAAATTATCTAAACGACCTAATAACACAAGATTGCTCTAACTGACTGTCTTTAGTCAATGCAAAACTTGGCTTTGCGAAGGATGTGCGCTCTAAAAACTTAGCCAAAGCTATGCTATTAAAAAAGCAAAATAATTAACTTATTTACTAGTTTATCAATTAAAAAATGTTAAAACAAAGCAACCCTTTCAAAACTGTTGTAATAAATAGAATTTGAAGTGTGGGTGGGGTAAGATGATCCGATTCTCTGGTTTTACTTTCCTTTTTTCAATTTATTTGTAACATACGTTTCTCGCGATTATGCGTTATACTATAATAGGTATATCGTTATACTATCTATACTATAAGATGTATATATAATAGTTATATATCAATTTTTCTAGACGGCCATGAGTTTGTAAGGAAGATTACAAACGACTATTACACTTTTTGTAAACAGCAATAGTATCTTTAGAAAGGATTTATTTTGGCTAGTTTTACCTTGTTTTAGCTTGTTTCTTTGGCTATTTTGGGCAAATGTAAGTCAAAAAATGTGGTTTTTATTTATTCATTAAATTAAAAAAAAGTCTTGGCGCCAATTTACTTTGTTTTGGACGTAAAGAAGCGCCAAGACTTTTTCCGAAACCTTAACAATGGCTTAAAAATGTATTTTTTTAATTTAAAAATTATAAGAAAATTCTGTTATTAGATTGTTCAAATAATTCTGTGCTTTGTTCAAAGCGGACTTGCAGGGTTAGGGGGCACATTATTATTTGAAAGACCCAATATTTACAAACTAAAATTTTTTATTAAAAGCAATGTTTTCAGCAAAATGAACAAAGACCTAATCTTGGTGTTCACAATCGAAGCTGTGGTCGTAGGCATAGTACTCGGGTTCATGATACGACCTTTCAACCCTAGTAACGATGCCATCAGTTTAATCGGCTTTCCAGGCGAGATATTTATGCAAATTGTGGAGATGATGATATTACCTTTGATTATCAGTTCGGTTATCAGTGCGTTGGCACAAGTGAAGCCTGGCCATGCTGGGAAGATAGGCTTGCTAACTGTATTGTACTATATGACTACTACTTTTCTGTCAACTTTTGTGAGTTTTTTTTAAAATTTTAATTTTGAAATGGTATTTTATTAGATTGTTCAAGTAATTGTGTTCCCCTTAGTTTCCAAAAACTTGCTTTGAGAGGGGGCTCATAATTATTTGAACGCACTAATATTTGACATTTTAAATTAAAAGTGGCTAAAATATACCCTAAAATTGGCAATTTATATTGTAAAATACGGGTTTTAACACATCTTTAATCAAATTTTAAAATTTATATCAACTAAGTCAAGATAAGTGAGAAAATCAAGAAATATGTCTCTAATTATGTCGTTTCACACAGACAGACCGGTATAATCTTGGTCCAGTCGATTCATCCAGGTGATCCTCATTTGACCACGAAGTTTGGCGAAGGAACTTTGGATGATACGGCTTTGTCAACATTGGACACGTTCTTAGACCAAATTAGGTAAGAAAATTATTTTTGTATTCTACTTGTTTTGTTCTAAAATTTCTTGTTGAATCTTTCGTTGCGGGACCTAAACTGGACCCCTGAGGCCTTTATTTAAACTCGAGCTCGTAGCCGGGCCTAGAGGGTCTCTTTTAGGTCTAAACCTGTGTTAATATGGATAATAGTATCATAATTTTAATTAAAATATACTTTTTTAGAAACATGTTTCCGGAAAACATAGTCCAAGCCACGTTTCAACAAGTCCAAACCGATTATGTTCCAGTTAAGCCTAAAGTTAGGGCAATAAACAATTCGAGCGCTTTAGTGGTGGTTAGTAATGGCACTCAACGACAGCTAATGAAACGGGTGTTGACTTACACCAATGAAGTTAATGTTTTGGGTAAGATATTCTTTGTAATGAATAGTGAAAAGGAATTTTTGGTGTTTTAAGGTTGAAATCTTGCCATAAAACAAGAAATTCTTATTAACAAACAATGGGCTTATTGCAATCAAGCTTATTGGAGAAGGGAAAGTTATGTTTTGGAAAAAAATCGTGAAAAAAAGCAAAAAATGGCTTTAGGCTTGATATTTTAGGTGACAAAAAGATTTTTTAAAAGATTTGGCAGAGAACTGTGTTTTTTTCAATATTTTAGGTAACAAACAAGGATTTTTAGAAGTATTGTGAATTAGCTGTGCTTTTTAAAGATTTTAGGTAACAAACCTTGTTAATACTTGCTCATTTACTAAGTAAAACATGTCATCTTCTAGGTCTGATTGTGTTCTGCACTGGTTTTGGTGTGATCTTGTCGATATTAGGCGAGCAAGCTCGTTTGATGATCAACTTCTTCATTGTACTGGACGCTGTGATTATGAGGTGGATCACGGCATTAATGTGGGTATATCCGATCGGGATATTGTCTTTGGTAACGAAAAATATTGTCGACATTGACAATTTGACTGAAACTGCACAGGCATTGGCTATGGTAAGATAACAGTATTTTCGTTTTTGTTATATTAGGTTGTTCAAATAATTCTATGCCCCCTCTCAAAGCAACTTTGGGGTTAGGGGGTTTATCATTATTTGAACAACCTAATAATGATAATTTTTTAAAAAATTTTTACTTAAAGGATTAAATTTTTGATGTTAATCCTATGAATTAAAAGCTGTTTATATGAGGCGCAGAATTGAACGGCCTAATATAACTGATACATTTCAGTACGTAGTAACAGTAATTTGTGGATTGATGATTCACTCATTGTTAACTTTGCCATTACTTTATTACATGTTTACTCGAGGCAATCCTTTCAATTTTATGACCGGTATGTTACAAGCTGTGGCTACAGCCTTCGGTACGGCTTCAAGGTATGTTTTTGTAGTTTACTGACCCAAATTCATTGCATAAAGTAATTTTATTGATATATATTCGTCGTATAAGGTTATTTTACTGACTCATATTTATAGATTGTACTATTTTACTGATACATGTCATTGTATAGCCTTAGAGTTACTTTAAGGTAGTACTTATGTTAAACTTTTGTTATACAGTAGTAGCCATTGTAATAGCCTTACATTGCTTTTAGTGGTGCTACACTGCCAGTAACATTCCGAGCCTTGGAAGATTCACTGAAGATAGATCGTCGTGTAACTCGGTTTGTATTGCCATTAGGAGCGACTATTACTATGGATGGAACGGCGTTGTACGAAGCTGTCGCTGTCATTTTCATTGCTCAACTCAATAATATACAGCTTTCTTTGGTCGAGCTTCTGACGATTAGGTAGGGTGGTGTAAATACGATATGAGTATGAGTGAGATATGGGTATCTTGCCTTACCTTACCTTGCGCTACCCTTTTTTCAATAAGGTAATGTAGGGCAGGGTGGAGTAGCGTAGGGTAGGCAGGATAACTTAAACTAGGGTAGGGCATGGCAGCGTAGGATAGAGTAAAATAAGGTAGAATACGGTACTGTAGGGTCATGGTACTGTAAAGTTGAGGATACTGTAGAGCCTAGAGTAGGGAAAGATAAGGTGGGATAGGGTAAGGTAAGGTGAGTTAAGTTAAGTCAGGGTAGAGTAGAGTAAGGTTATGTAAGGTAGCGAATGAGTGTTCAACAATATCAATGTTAACATATGATTATGCTTTACAGTTTCACAACAACAGTAGTATCAATCGGCTCTGGGTCAGTACCAGCTGGACTAGACACATTGATAGTAGTACTAACAACCGTGGGTTTGCCAGTAAAAGACCTCTCATTGTTATTAACAGTCGATTGGCTTCTGGATCGTATCAGGACTTCTGTAAATGTGCTAGGTGACGGTTATGGATGTGGTATCATCTACCACATGACTAAGAAGACGTTGGCCGAAGGTGATAAGGATGATCTTATCAGGCAACTGAGGAATGAAATTAGTAAGTTTATGGACAGGCGGGGGGGGCGGGGGGGGTGGTAATGTATATTTGTGACTTTTGGGGCGGGTTTTTTGAGTAGGACAACCAATTATGAAAGTGGGCGACCAGTGGCCTTCTTAGGGGGTGGTTTTGGCAAAAAAAATAAAACTCAAGGTTTATATTCAATTTTAAAGCAATGTAAACATACAAACCCACTTACAACCCAAATTTAGAGATCATAAACGCCCCCGTGCCTCACCTTGACCTAACCGAAGACGAGCCCCATCACGGCACGTCTCAGTCGATGCCAGTCACAGCACGACAGCCTCGCTTCTCCTTGGCCGGCTTCAGTGAATCCTTTGGAGGGAATCGTCGCCAAAGGCCCAAAGACTACCTCAGCGCTTCGGCCACTCATTCAGAATGTGGATTCAATTTAATGGGCAAGAAGTCGACGGCCGAAGGTCCAGATGAAGCACGATACAAGGAGGACAACCGATCGTTACTCTCTGGATCCATGGAGTTTACTGTATGATTGCATGGTAATTTCGCTGTTGTGAGAGAGTTTTATATGTTTTATGTTGTGATCTAAATATGTTGATAAGTAAACGAAAAAGGTTATTTGAGTTGTCATATTGTTTTTGTAGGTATATATATAGTAAGATGTTGCTTCTACAGATATATTATAGTAAGTTATAGCTTCTGCAGGTATGTTATAATAAGTTATAACTTTTGCAAGTATATTGTAGTAGATTAAACCATAAAGAATAATTATTTATGTTAACTTGTATATATACAAACATCAACAAAAGCAGAGAATACGTGAGACCAACATTATTTACATCAATATGTATGGCATGGTTAGACGTCAGCGCGGAAGGCGGGCGAATCGTGTCGTACATGAATCTCCATGCACGATCCCTTCAACTCCCAGATCAAGGTGAAGTAGAAGGCCGAGTTGATGCCGACGATTATGTACTCGGCGACGGAGAAGGCGGCGTATGCTGCAATTGTTTATCAATATGAGGTCTTAGTTTCGATAATGTAGTACAAGATGATATGTAATCATATTTTAACCACATATTTTGTGTAAAATCAAAGTTTTTTGTCAGGTTTTAGTCTTTAAAATCTTAAAAAGAATAATAATTTACAAGAGAAGTACCTGCCTCGCTGAGAGTTAGCTCAAATTTTTTATATGAATTATTTGTACCACCAATAGCACCCATAAACAATTTTAGCTTGCACTTTGAGTTTTAAAGTTTAAATATTTGAATTACCCGTCAATTTTCGCAAATTTGGCTTCGTGATTTAAACACTTTTTTTTGACTTTGCAGACAAACTACCCTTAAAAATTTATAAATATATCATTTAAAGGTTTTCTACTATTATATTAAAGAAAAATAATTAAAAGTGAAAAAATGACAAAGTTATAAGCTTAAAACACAATGCCAATTTGCGAGAAATTGAAAACGTAATATTTTGAAATTAACTTTTTCGAGATTTCCTGGAAAGCACGTTTTAGTACTTATTAGAAGGCCTTATATTTACATGATCTTCTTATGTAAAAAGTTTGAAGTCAGTTAGAGCGGGGCAGTTAGGGCCAGTGTTTTGCCCGGACCGGTCCGGTCCGGCGATTTTTTGGGTCCGGTCCGGTCCGCAAAAAAATTTTTTTTAATTTTTAAAAAAAGCAAGGATCGCTAAAACTGCTTTCTTTTTGCTTAAAAACTCCTAAAAATATGTTTTATTTGCAATTTTTAAAACAGTTTTTTTAAAATAGAAAAAAAATTTTCTTCCGGACCGGTCAGGAGCTTTTTCTTCGGTCCGGATCCGCAGGTATTTGGGTCCGGTCCGGTCCGCAAAAATTTCTGTTTCGGTCCGTCCGGTCCGGCAAAACACTGGTTAGGGCACTTTTGTTGCAATTTATAGAGGTACCCAATAAACAAAATAAAGTTTTTTAACCATATCGTACTTAAACATTAAAAAGAACCGCTCCTGACAAAACTTTGTAACCGACAATACCCAAAGACAAGCCCAACTCAATACTCAATTGCATTTTAGTACTTTGTGCATTTTAGTGCATTTAGTACTTTAGTACTTTAATTAATATTTAAAACAACTTACCAAACCCGTTACAATAAGCCAGATATGTCATGTACGAAATGCCCGTTGACACTGACAGAGGATAAGCAAACGCAAACAGAACACATTTGATGTAGAATGTGGTTTTGTGCTGAAGTACATTTATATATTATTATTATATGTATGTTTTTCGACCAGGCCCTTTTCAAAGTTGCTTCAGCCCGGCCCGGCGTGGCTTTATAAATCAGATTGGTTTCAAACTTTTTGTTTGCAAAACCTTTTGATGTGGAAAGTAATCTGTGCCCCTAGGACTTTGGTTTCCGTCCTGACCCTAGGCTTCAGATGTGCCGGCCCAGCCCCTTTCGAATTTTCTGTGGCCCAGCTGAGTCTGACTTCGATTCGAACTGTCGATTACTTTTCTATGCCGACGTCGGGCCTAGTAATCCCTTATTCAAGTATAGCTACTAATCGCTCAAACCTTACATTTTCAGTTAAATCTTTGATTCCAGAGTAATGTTGTAGTATGGTGTTGAACAACATATTGAAATTCAAACATATAATCCACAAAGCATACGAAGCAGCGTGGATAATGAATGAGCTCTCAATGTCGATTACTGATACTAATATCAATCCCACGGATTCTAGGAAGAACAGTCGTAGGTGAAGTTTCACCAGCCAGTCAAACCACCATAACTGTTTGTGGGTCGATTGACCATATGTGTATTGGTTTTTGTAGGCCTGAAATGGAATTAATTTTAAATACAGGCTTAAACAAAGATTTAAGACAGCGGACTTTTTAAAAATTTACGTTTTTGTGAAAGCCATATTATTTCAGTAACAAAAATTGAAAAAATATACGTATTTAAAAAAACTAGCTTCAAAAAACCCTTACCAAGCCATATAAGAACCGTGGAGGCATATGCAGCGCCATTACAATAAGCCAAACGTACTTCTGAGGCTTCCATACTCCAATTGAGTAGCTGATTGGAGGGAAGGAACTAAAAAATTGTAATCTTAATTTTGTGAATGAAAAAAGGAGTAAAGTTAGAACTGAAAAAGAGCCCACTAGACCCGGTCTGACATATTGTTGTAAGCTAAAGCAAACTTGAAAGGAGTAAGGTTGGCACACGTGATCCTAAAGGCTAAACCAAAGTCCAGCCTAGCCCCATTACAAGTCTAAGTAGGGGGGGGAGGGCAGGCAAGTAAAAAAATGATCATCTGGGCCTTGCCAAGCCAAAGCAAATGTTTAAAAAATAGTAATAAATCAAGGCATGGATTAGCCTTTTTACATTTTTAAGAGAGGTAGATTTTTATAAGACAGATATAAAAGAGTAAGGCAAAGTAAGGCAGGGCATGTTAAAAGATTTAAAAATTTTATTTCAATTTTAAAATAAAAAAATATTACCTCATAACCTCAGGACAATTAGTGGAAGTGAAGTTCAAAACCCTGTCGAACTGGAATAAATAAGTGTAGGCGACGCAAAAGTAGCACCCGATGCCAGGTAACAAAGCGCCCAGTAAACACAAGGTCTTGATCTTCATTTTGCCATCTGGTTTCTTGTTCACGTGTGATGATGTTGACGATATTGTAGTAGAGATGATCGAGTCCTTCTGCGGCCAATCAGTCGAGTAGACTGAGGATGAGGTCTTTGAGATGTCAGATGGTGAACATTCTGAATCTGTCATTGATTGAACTGAGAGAGCGTCGAGTTTGCACGAGGCTTGGTCTTCTAAAAGCTTGGGTTTTGAAAAGGATAACGTTTGGGGTGGGGGGGAGAGGCTAGAAAGGTTTATATTGGGAAAGGGGGGGGTGGGTTTCAAGCAAAGTTAAAGACAAGTTAAAAGTATTATGTTGTTCACATAATTTTGTGCCCCATAAACCAAAAAAATTGGCTTGAGAAGAAGCACTGAATTATTTGAACACCTAATAATAAAGCTAGTAAGACGTTTGAAAAAGTAAAAAGTAGCCATTGGGCCAGACAAACAAGTCCTCAAATTCCTAGACTAAAAAATCAGCTGCTCTTAGTGATAAATAACGTCTAAATTGATGGACAACAACTTCTTTTCATGCTTACAGTGTTTCTTCTAATTTTTAGCTTGGACTATCATATTATATTGGGTTATTCACATAATTCTGCGCCCCTTTACCATACAAATTTGCTTTGAGAAAAAGTGCAGAATTAAGTGAACCACCTAATAGTACAGAAGTACTATTTTATCAAGTGCCGACATAAAGAACCCGCCATACGTTTCCTGTAATTTCCTGTAAAAAATGGCGGGTTCTTTATGTCGAACCTATAATTTGAATTAAAATAAAGAATTTTAGTCTAAATATCATAATATTATAATTTTTAAACCTAAAATACAATTTTAAAATCAAAAAATATTTAAAAAAACTTTTTTTCTAGGCCATAACTTACATTACAAGTCTAAATTTTTACTGTAAACTTTAAAATTTTTAAAGTAATGTTACCTTTGTCGCTTTCGTTGTGTTGTGCATGTCGCTGTGAGTGACCTTCCTCCCCCACCTTGATCTGAATGATACCTTCTTGCATTGCCAACAACGGTGACTTCTCTAACTTCTGAATGTTTTCCAAATTCAGAACGTTCTCCAACTTCTGAATCTTCTACAACTTCTAAAAGTTGATCGACCTGCCGACAGAACAACGACTTGAAGGCCAAAAGCCTTAAGGTTGAACGGTTAACCCTGAATAAACATATTGTTATAAGTGAGAGTTGAAGAATAGATTTTCAGTTTAAAAAGGGACCGTTCGCTACGATAACATAATGGATGTTTTAAAAGAGTTACAAGCCTTAAAAAGGCTAAACGTAGCCCTGAAGTAAAAAAACTTTAAAAAATTTTTTAAAACTACCTTGCCCAACAGTATCTCTAGTCTAGCCTATATTACCTTACTCTAGAGTAGTTCATCTTACTCTAGCTCAGCCTATCTTACCCTAGTCTAACCTATCTTATCCTACTCTAACCTATCTCACCATAGTGTAGCATACCTTACCCTAGCGTAATTTATTTTACCCTAGCCTACCTTACTTTCAAAAAATATTTTTTAAACTTCAAACCAACATCGCCAGCCCAACAATCATTTTTTCCAAACCCATTTTTATTTACTTTACAGTAATATTTCAATTTACTGTAAAGATAACACGGTAAAAAAACAAAAATAACTCGTTTCCTATTACCCATTCTACTATCAGCAGAAACCCATTATACCTCAAATTACAATACAAGACAATAGAATTGTTTGAATTTCACGTTTTAAAAAAAGTTTCAAAAAAGTTTTGCAAATGTCATCGCCCCCGACCCTCAGGCTACTTCCGTTAACAGAAGACAAAGCGACAAAAAACAGCGTCGCCAGCCCGATCTCAATTAATGCTTGAGGTAACGTGAACTGGGTTATATCACGACTAAAGATCGAGCGGGTTTGAGAGTTGTGAAAAGTAAAAGTATAATATGATATGTACTGCAATGTAAAAAGTGGCATGTGAAAGGATGGTCAAAGTAAAAAAAATGAAAAAAAATGAAAAAAATAATGTTAAAAATAACCAAAAGTAGTATCTATTAGGTTGTTCACTTAATTCTGCGCTCCCTCTCAAAGCTAATTTGTGGGGTACGAAGGCGCAGAATTATGTGAACAACCTAATAAATAGAACAGCAAAGATATGAAGCCGAGCCCAATTTTTCAGCCCGTCCCTTTTAAAATTTGCTTCAGTGCAGCCCAGCTCTTATATAAATTCATTAAAGTAATAACTTGAAAAACTGGTATCGTATTTTTGTGCTTTAAATGTCCAATATTTAACCATTATAATTTTTATTAGGTTGAACCAAAAGTAGCGGGACATTGTCTAGTTAAAAAATAAATAAAAAGCGTCCCGCTACTTTTGGTTCGACCTAATAACTATTATACAATTCAAAAAGTATTCTTAACTAAAATACTTCAACATCATATAGGGTTTACACATTTGTAATAGCAAGGCAAATCTTTCGTTGCGGAACCTAGAGCTTTTGTTTGAGCTCAGACCTTCGGATTCAAAGGTGCCGGAAAGAAGATAAGTTGAGCCTATTAGACCCTTTTTCAGATCTCATAGCACCTTTAAAAAACGAAAATGATAGAACGCAGTTCTGGACCAAATTCTGGTTCATCTTTAGTAAAAAACATGAGCAAAATCATCCAATTATTATACCTACACATAAGCAACAAAAAGAAGTAAAGCAACCCTCTAAAGAAACTGCAAAGGAACTCTTGTAAAAATAAAAAAAATTCTTTATAACAAAAATCCCGTATAAAAACAATTCTCAATACGTACTCCAGCCAACAACACTACACAGTGCATTTAAAGTTCTTGTACATCAGAACGTCTTTATGACGAAAATTCAGTGAAACTCCTGTATAGCGAACTCCTTTATAACGAAAACACGTGTAACAAAAAACTTTTGAATCCCATTCTATCGCTACACAGTGCATTAAAAACTCCTCTATAACGAAACTTCTTTATAACAAACAAATTTCAAATCCGCAAGCGATTCGTTATACAAAAGTTCTACTGTAATTAAGAGTAAATGTTTCAAAAAACTAATAAAATTAAAAAAAAGTTTAATGAGAAAGTGATTTCATATGCCAAGAAACCAATATATGCAAAACAAAAACAATTATAAAATCAAATCCAAAAACAAAACCATAAAACCAAGACTGGGCTAAAACCGCTCCAAACCCGATCCAGAAAACGAAAATAACTGACTGAAACTTTTTTAAGCGCTTAATGAGTAGCGGAAACAAAAGAGTCCAAAAGCAGTTTACCTTGATAAAAGCGAAATCAGGTTAAAACTTTTTTCGAAAAAATGGAAACAAAAGAATGCGACGACACAGTAATATTGATATGGGTTAGTCGTTCACATTGCTGCAACTTGACAATGTTTCGACTCAAAACGACATTCTTTGAAAGAAATAAAGCATTTTTAAAAATTTCAAATTTAAAAAATATTTCTTTTTAACAATTGTTTAAAAACTTTTGTTTAAAAAAAGTTTAAAAAAAGAGCAAAAACTTTGTTGACAAAAGATGTAACGGTAAGAACCAACTTATTTACAAGGAAAGTGCCCGATCTGCCCCGCTCTGATTCACTTGAAACTTTTTATATAGAAAGATAATGTAAATATAAAATCTTCAGCAACATACTAAATTGTGCTTTCCAGTCAATCTCCAGAAAATAAAGATCAAAAAATTAAGCTTTGAATTTTCTGTCAAATTGGCATTGTGTTTCAAGTTTATAAATTTGTCGTTTTTTTTTATTTTTAATAATTTTTCTTTGATATATTAGTAGAAAATCTTTAAATAAACATAAAATTTTAAATTTGTAAGCGTAGCTTGTCTGGAAAGTCAAAAAAAGTGCTTGAAACACAATGCTACATTTGCCAAATTGGCGGGAACTTCAAATAATTTAAATTTAAAACTCAAAATTAAAAACTAAAATTTTTTATGGGTACTATTGGTGATACAAAGAATTCATATAAAAATTTTGAGCTAATTATGAGTAGGGCTGGTTGAGTAATTTCATTGTTAATTTATTGTACAGTGGTCTCTCTATATAGTGAACCATCTGTATAATCAACTCTGCTTATAGTAAACAAGAAATTTGGCCCCGCCAAGTCAATTTGCACTAAAAAGTCTTTCTGTAAAGACAAAACTTCCTATAGTAAACACAAAATGTCGGTCAATTCGGGTTGCTTATATAGAGAGAGTACTGTATATGGCTGAACCAAAAGTAGCGGGACACTTTTTAGTGGAAAAACAATTAGAAAGTGTTCCGCTTTTTTTGGTTTAACCTAATATTTATGGCAAAAACAAAAAAAAATGTTTTCAAATTTAAAAATTTCAAAAACCAAAAATAGCTAGCGCATTTTTTACAAAAAGTATAATAACATAACATCAAAAATAAAAATTATGCCCATTCTAATTAAAAACCGCCTAAAAGTGCAAAAAGTAATAAAAAAGCAATGAAAAAGTAACAATCGCCCTGAGGGTTTGTGAAATAACCAGATAAAGAAAATCCGCCGACTTATGCAAAAGCGTTGACAACAAACAGCAGCAAATATATGACAAAATGAAGGTACCTTTGTCTATCGCATTCTTCGAGAGCCAGCCGAGACCGCCGCTCCCTCTTATTAGCGACCTTTGTTTTCTTTTGTAATGGTTCATTCCGCTTTAACATACCCAAACACGAACGGCGACTTTCCACGCCAACGGCGATTCCAATTATGCAAAAGATGGTCGGTTTACCGTGGTATCTTACAAGAATATTAGTTTTGTTTGTTACGGTCGTTCTGAGTTTTAGATTAGCCGGATTTTGGCTTATAGGTATAGTTACTGCACAAAGAAATGAAAACTGGCTACAACACTGACTATAACAGTTTACTTACAAAAAATACGATAACAATAATAAGTTGAGTAAAAAAATAATTAAAAAAATATTTAAAAAATCAAGAGTCCTACTGTACTTTAAAATAAATCCAATTACTTTTGAGAACAGTAGGACTTTGTATAACGAAGTGCTTAGAAATTTGAAACTTGTTTGTTATATAAAAGAGTTTTGGTATTGAGGAAATTTAAAATCTGTATAACAAACAAATTTTGAATGCCCATGTGATTCGTTAAGAGGTACAATTATTTGAATTTTTCTTTAAATTTTTTGAAACATTAAAAGGACAGTCTAGGAAGTTCAAGTCTTATTGAGATATGTATTAAACATGTTTAAAAAAATCAGACGATAAAAGAAAAAAACAAACAATAAATTACCGAAAATAAAAAAAATTATTTCAGACAAGCCTCTCTGCACGAGCGGAACTCTGAAGCTTTTTTAGCTTGGCTCCAAAAAAAACCGCTTTGAAACGATTTTAGTCAACTTTACGACTGGAATAATATGATAACTGACAGTGCATTAACAAACGTATTTTACCTATTCTTATAGTTTTCAGTTTGCTAACCTATTTTTGGTCAAAGTAATAAATAGTACAATACAATTAGAAAGCATTGCAATAACTGACGCTCATGCAGATGATCATACAGTTTGCAACACTTCTTCTGTTGCTTCTGATGAATTTCTTTCAATTTTACTAAACTCATCAGACCATCACATTGTTGGCCTACTGAACTTGTTGGACTATGTCATTCTTTGCGGTCCACTGATCTTTTGCTAGTCGCAGTTCAATCCATTGCCTTTCTTGATCACCTAACATCCTTTATAATTATCTCGGACTGGTGTTTCTGGGAAGTCTGATGTATAAAAAAAATTAAATACATTTAAATTTAAAAAAAATTAATTTAAAATTTAGACGCTTTTAACATAATAATCATAAACAAATTTTATAAATAGTATAGCTAATTTGTGCCTTATTGTTACCTATATGTTTATGAAATAGCTTTTAAAATCACTAATTTAAGTCTAAAAATACATTGTCACAGTGGAGATGAACTGCAGCCATCTGTCATAAATCACTTTCCCTCTGGTCATTTAGTCGCGGAAGATCTCTACAATATTCGTTTTAGTTAATCTGTTGTGTTTTATTTTTTGTAGCGACGTCTGGGAGTGGGAGCTTGGGTTTTTGGTCATTAAAATGTGTTTGTCTATTTAATATTATAGTAAGCTCTTACTATAGGCATATTAAGACAAGAGCCTTGTGTTTACTGTAAGGAAATTGGGATTTAACACAGTGATATTGTTCATCAATTATAATATTTTTGAATTTAAATACTGTTTTTAAGCATAAAACCCTCATTACCTACAACAAAGAGCCATAAACCCTAGAAGTTACTGTAAGACGTATTGTAAAACGAAAGTAGGTTAACACGTTCTACTGTTATTGTAAAAGTTAATGTTTTAACAACTCTCACCTAATTTAAGCGACAAAGAGGGCTTTCGTTACCTGAGGGTGTTTGAATTTCTGGAACGACAAAAAACAGTCGGCTAGCCGCGCTTTTGTCTGGTTTAATCAAATTTGCGTGTTGTTGTTGTGCGTTGTAATAAAATAGGGCGATAACCGGAAAGTTTATTGTTAAAATTTCAATTTTTTTTATTTTGAAATTTTAATTTCGTAGTACTGTATAATTTTAATTTGAAGCTTTGTTTCTTGATATAAATGGGTAGAGTAGAAAAAGCTAGGATTGGGAAAGGTATGGTTGAAGAGTAGAACAGGTAAAGTAGGTTAGGTTAAAATAAGAGAGAATGAGGTAAGATACAATATGGTATTGTAGGGGATACGGTAGGATAAGATAGCGTAGGATAGAGTAGAAAAGGGCAGGGTAGAGTAGGACAGGGCAGGGCAGGGTAGAGTAGGGTAGGATAGGGTAGGGTCGGGTAGGGTCGGGTAGGGTCGGGTAGGGTCGGGTAGGGTCGGGTAGGGTCGGGTAGGGTCGGGTAGGGTCGGGTAGGGTCGGGTAGGGTCGGGTAGGGTCGGGTAGGGTCGGGTAGGGTAGGGTAGGGTAGGGTAGGGTAGGGTACATATTGCAAGGCTTCTTACAAAACCACCTTAAGGTTATAAAGTTGACTATGACTCAAGCTTTCTGTGACTATCATTACCTACGTGTGCTACAGTATTCCACACTTCCTGTAAGAATACAAAGCATTATGCAATACTCATGTAAGCGCTGGATGACACTTGTTTCTTAAAAACTTTCTCTATTCAGAATCGTTTCGTCGCTGTTTTCAAACTTGAAAAGAAGCTCTTCCGATCCGGTTTTTGTTTTTTTTTGGCGATTAGTAACTACATGTCAGGAAGAAAGATTCTAACAGGGAAGATTACCCTCTTGACTTACCCGGTTTATTAAAACATTGCTTTTCACAAATTAAAAAGTGACATTTTGCGATTGCTTTTGAGATTTCAGTTGTTTCTCGTGGTTTTTAATCTCAGTTGTTCATTTTATTGTCATTGTAGTAACAAGAAAACACTAGTGTTCGACATAGGATTGGCGTAATGTAGACTCCTTGGTTGTGTCAAAAGCATTGGCTTTTGATCTGTAAAACGACCAAAGTCGTCTTCTTTCGATATTCAGCAAAGTACTGAACCGCGCTTTATAGTCAATATCAAGAAAATCGAAATCAAAAATTAAGTTTTGAATTTCCTGCCAAATTGACATTGTGTTTCAAGCTTATAATTTTGTCATTTTTTTGACTTTTAATCATTTTTCTTTGATATACTAGTAAAAAACTTTTAAATGAAACTACATTTGTAAATTTGTAAGCGTAGATGTACTTGCAACACAATGCCAAATTTGCACAATTGACGAGAAATTCAAATACTTAAATTTTTAAACTCAAAAGCGAAAGCTGAAATTTTTTATAGGTACTATTGTTGGTACAAAGAACTTATATAAAAGTGTTGAGCTGGTTCAAAATGGGGCAGGTTAAATACTTTTCTGCTTGACGAACTTGCGTATGACATTGTATATATTTTGAACACTATATGAATACTTCTTGCTAGAAAGTCATACAACTTTGTCTTTTAAGCTTTTCAAGTTTTTTCTGACCCTAAAAAGTGCAAACCCCGAGGGCATGAGTTGAGGGTTCAGTGTTTGAAACTGGATTCACGCTCATTAATCTTCTTATAAGGCGATTCCGAGGAAGATTCACCGTGATTTATTGGCGTCGTTGGTGAATGATATGCTAATTAAAGTCTACTCCTCAATGGGTGATGGCGGTTTTCACTGTGCCAGTTATTTTTTTGTTTATTTTTAAATTTATATTATAATGAAAAGTTTTTTTTATGTTGATCAGCAAAAACTTACTTCAGAATTGAGTGGCATATACTCTGTTGACTATAACTAGAGTGTTTTTACTGCAATGACGGTAGTAAGGAGATCTTGCTTTAGGAAATCTCAGTTTATAGAGTTCAAGTCTAATAAGAAAAGCGCCAAAAAGTGTACCTAGACATGCGATATAGCTCACAAAGATTCAGAGATTGTCTTGATTTTGAATCTGCTTTTAAAAGTTGATAAACCTCTGATTCGACCGAGTTATGGTCGTTTAAAATTTGTACTGTTTTTATACTTATGAACTTCTCAAAACATTTTTGGGGCTCATTCAGAACAGTCCCTCCATTTTGTTTTACCGCCAGTTTGAACACTCAGTGAAACCCTAAACTCCAACTCCAGGTCGATCCTACTTGACCGAACCATATCGGCAATGTCCGAACTTGAAGGTTGAGGATCGCGCGAGAGAGTGCTGGTCTACTGACTGGCTAGGGCGGTAAATGGCAAAGCAGAAAGGAGAATTTTCAAAAATTTTTTTTCAAAGCAAGATATATTGGGTACGAGATGAGGAATGATGAGGGTTTGTGGATGACCGTCAGAGCAATTCATTGTCATTGTTCCCAGTTGGGCCCTATTTAGATGATCCTGTTTCTTGAACAATCAAGTTGTGCTAACGTGCTTAAGACTTCAGGCGTAGTCGGAATTCAGTGTGGCTAAGAAACCGAGTTGCTATAAGATTACTACTACTTGTTTGAAAATTATATATCTAACTTCTTATCACCAACTATAACTACGCTATAGTTTAATCCAAAGCCTTTAGCAAGCCCGCAATTTGAAGAAACTTAAACGCCTTGTTCCAGCTCGCCACCTTATCTAATAACCTCGCAAATATGACGATATATACTTACGATGCGGCTGTTTCACTTTTATTCTTAAGCTGGTTTAAACGACAAACGGTTTTTTATGGGTGTGACCCGCGCAATTATTCCTAATTGTTTTCGAAATTATAACTTGGCTCAAGGTCGGCGGGAAGTTGGGATTCTAATGGGCCTATTTGAAACAATGCAACTTTAAATTAACCCACAATCGCGGATGTCGTTGATCTTTGTTGCTTGTTTTTACGACAATATACGCGTTTCAAAGACATTTCGAGAAACGACATTTTTATTGCATGAAAAAACGTTGTTCGTTACGAAGTAGTTTTGTTGAATACTATAGGATAGTCTAAAATAGTACATGGTAGTAGAAAATGCTACACAATAGTATAAAATTCTATTTGATAATCAAAAATACAGCATAGTAGTTAAAGACTGTAATAGTAGAAAATAATACAGTAAGGTGCTTAGACTTTGAAAGTTACATGATAATGTTTCAAATAGATTTTTGTTGTACATAGTCCTGTAAAAGGCCGACTTGTGCTTAGTGAGCCGGTTTTCAAATCTAGATGTATGTATGTCTAAATTTTATTTGTAAAGATGCTAGCAGACGTAATATAAGAAACTCTGATAAAATATTGTTAATTTGAAAGATATGGTCGTATAGGCCATTTTTTAAACGGAGTTTCTGGAAATCAATAGGATAAAGATGCGTCTTGCTTACAACTGATGTTTGTTATCATGAGTTAATTTCGTCTTTTGTACTTGAACTCTATAACACACTCTCCTGTAGCAAATTTTCTGTATAACGAGCAACCTTTAAATCACTGTTTACAACTACATACATAGTTTTCTAAAGATAAGGTCAAAATTGACTTTTTTTAATTTTTAAGAATCCATTTTCTTTACTTTTTAATTCAATGTTTAGATGTGGATGTCATAAACTGTAATAGTACTAAATGTAATTCTGTAACAGTTCTGTAATTTCAGTTCTAAAGACCTTTGGAGTCAAAACTAAAATAAGGCAGAAGGCAAAGCCGGAACTAGAGGCAAAGATTTTATTTAAGCCAAATCGAAAATTTTAAAAAGACGTAGCAGAGGCTAGAGCCGGAACTAAATGCAGGATGTTTCAAGAACTTTGTAACTTTTAAAATATAAATTATTTTAAATTTGAAAACTCTTGTTATGTTCAATATGTCATCTCGAGTTATGACATTCCTCGATACCACCCAGATTCCGAACATTGTACCGTGGAACACGTTACATCGAGATTCCGTTCATAATTTGATTGTTTCCAAAGGAACAGTCCATCAATCAGTTATCCAACAATTATTTTTTGTCTGCCTATTTGTTTGTTATGTTGAGCTGAGGGGGGTTGAACTTCGCGGAATTTCGTAAATCGATTAAATTCGTCGATGAAGCTTGTTCTCGACGTATTCTCGTTTTTTTTTGTTCCCACCCCAAAAATGTTTTTGTCCATTCAATTAAGGTGGGTAAAGGTTAATTGAGGTTCGGCTGGGGCGGTTATCAATCTTCAATTTGGGTGGTGACACTTCTGGTGACATGTTTACGTATGAGGGTGTTGTTATCAGTGCTACTGGGTTGGGACGTAAATATTGGCGGATTTTTTACAACTTTTTGATTTTTTCTAGATTTGTGTAGGCATCTGATGATAAAAGGCCTAAAAATTTTTTTGAAAAAATGCTGATTATGATAGTATGGGCCTTCATTATCAGCAATTTTAAGTTTTTTTAATAATACTTATATTGAATTTTTTTATAAGCAACTGACGATAAAAAATGGCATAGATCCATTCACGTTTAAGAGGCATCTTTTCAAGTATTTTCTTCTTTTTGATAGTACTGATTATTATCAAACAAAACAAAAAAATATTTTATTAATGTCCAGCCCGTTTTATATGATCTGACATTGCCTCATTCAAGCTGACTGCTTATTTTTCTGGGTGCTATATAGTAAAATTTAGATAATGCTGACAGTTATTCAGTTTTTTAAAATGTAGTTGTTGGCAAAAAAAATGTTGCTTATCTTCTCTTTCTGGTCAAAATTTTAGTCTTTGGTTCTGCATTTGTGGCATTATTTTTTAAATTTTATACAGTTAAACCCCTGTTCTTTGAGTATGACGCTCAAAAAAACTGTTTCAAATCTGTCCTTATCACTATAGTGTCACACTACTCAGGTACTTTTTGATAAGTGTTCTACTATAGTTTTGGTAGGGGTTTTACTACTCTTTAGTATGACTTTCAATAGTGTGACATTTTCTTTATCATGACATCTTCTTGACCGCCGTTTTGTAAAAGAACCACTAACAAAAAGTACCTTACAGTGTGAATTTTTTGGAAGAACAGGGTTGAACCCATCCCTTGAGTGTCATGCTGAAGGGGTTTAGCTGTACATAGAACGGTTGAAAAGCTGACCTTTATAAAGAGAGGGTCCACCTATCGAGTGTCATACTAAAGACTTTCCTCTGTAATTTCTAAATGTATTGTGTTATATTAGGCGCCAACATAAAGAACCCACCATTTTTTAGTAGAAATTACAGGAAACGTATGGCGGCTTCTTTATGTCGGCACTTTATATTCAAATTATTTTAATTGCGAAAAAGTAAAGTTATAAAATTGACAATTTTTTGTTATAGCCTTTTTATATTGTGCGCTTATCAATCTTGAACTTAACTGAATTTTACAAATTTAACTTTTTAACTCATTTCAGACAAGATGCGGCTTCCGCGGTTGTCAACAACAATACTGTGGTTAGCATTATTGACAATAAATGGTAAGCATTTCCTTTTAAAATTTTCAATTGCTATCTAAATCGCGATCTTCTATATTTACATTACTTCATGTGTAAATAAACCGATAGATGTAATCGCAGTTTAGAAGCCGTGAAAGCAGCTTTCCGCAAAGAGGGATAAGGTCAAAAGTGAATTGAAACTAGTTTTTGAATTGACAAAACAAACACATTAAATTTTAAAAGGTTTTTGAATTTCGAAAAAATTGAAAATGAAAAAAAAATTTAGATTTAAAATTTTTTTTTTATTTTAAGGTTTTAAAAATTGTTATACATAAACTAATATTTTAAGTAAGTGCTGACACAAACTCATTGGACGAAGAGTTTTCGGCCGAACCAACCGCTCTTCCCTTCCAACCAGTAACAGAAGAAGAGCCAGAAGATACGACAGTAATCGTAGTAGAACCAACAACTACTGAATCTACTACAACAACAACTACTAAAGCCACAACAACGACCGCAACTTCAACAACAAAGACAGCGACGGAAAAATCTGCAGAAACAGCTACACAACTGTCGAATGCTGACAGAGAAAAGACTTGATCAAGAACACGGATGCTCCTGGAGTATGTGCTGACAAACACGACCTGTGCAAGTTCTGGTCCTCGATTGGAGAATGTGAGAGCAACAAGGATTGGATGGCGATCAACTGCAAAATATCTTGTGACAAGTGCAATGGTAAGGTTTGCTTTAAACTTGTAGGTGTATTAAGGGAACTAGGGATGAGATACGGACTGTGTAGGCCCGACATGGTTTAGCCCGGCACTAGGATAAAGCCAAAAAGCTTTCAGCCAAAGTCCAAACGGGTCAAGCTTAAAAAATTTGGCTTGCGATTATAGGACTATGAAAGTAAGGTCGAGTTAAAAATTATATAAAAAGAATTATTTGAAAAAATTTTAATTTATTTTTTTAATAATTTAAAGCTTTTAAAACTATTTTTTCTATATCTCTGCTAAAAATTGTAATTTCTGGTAAAAAATTTTTAAATGACTACAATTTTAGACTTTTTAATTAAAAAGTTCTTAATTGTGAGTAATTTCTAAGACTTTTTAAAAACCGAAATTAAAAACTTTGAAAAACTAAAAAACTAACTTTTTAAAGCACCCGAACGTTCTGTGTGGGCCGTTTTTGTCCTTTGTCAACTAAAGTTTATTGTTATAGGGTCGACCATCTGCATTGATCGGCATCGTTTGTGTTCGTTCTGGGCCTCGATTAATGAATGTGAGACGAACAAAGTGTGGATGTTGGTGCATTGTGCCAAGTCCTGTAAATCTTGCAAAGGAGACGTTGTCAACAACAGGAATGGAGAGTTTGAAAAAGAAGATTGTACTTTTATCGCTACTAACGAGGGTACGGTATTTTGAAGTTTCACTGTAGAAAAAAGTTAGAATTAAAGCTTTTTTAAGAGAATGTTCAATATAGAACTCCTGTATACAAACTCTATATAACAAAGACTTCTTATAACAAACAAATTTCAATTTTTTGAGAAGTTTGTTATATAGGTCTATAGTACCAAATTTCACTAATAAAAAGCTTTTACTTACAGATACCACCTTCCGCCGTGCCTTGTCAATCAACGATGTACGTTCAAGCAATGCCAACTTTGGTTGTGTCCCTGAACTTGGCCCTACCAACTGTAAACGCAACTTGTGTTTCCATTTGAGATTCCGCTCCTTCGATGGGTCCTGTAACAATCTGGACGAGCCAATGAAAGGCGCTGCCTTCCGACCGCTGCGACGCTTCAAGGACCCTATTTACGACGATGAAGTGTCGGCTCCTGTCTGTAAGTTATCTCAACTTTGGTGAGGTTTAGATAGTAACAGAGGAAGGCATTTGAAAAACATTGGCGTTCTGTCTCAAAAAATTTTTTTTGCAAAAGCGTTGAAAATCAGGAAGTTTCAATTAGGGGAGAGAAAGTTGTCGGCCTTGAGGACTGCAAATGTAGGCCCATGGTTAAAAATTTTAAAAAATTGAAAAAATTTTTTGTTTTTATCTTCATTAATGCTTCTTGATTTACAAGAAAAACGCGAAACCAATTTTTTTTAAAGTTAAAATTTTATAAAACGGGCCAAGTCTAGTACTGTTTGAAAGGTTAAGCGGTCTGAGAAAAAATGAAAGTGACCCGGCCTAAACCTCAAACCATGGGCCTCTAAAGTAACTTTGATTCCGTTTCTTACCCCTAATTTTAATAAAAAATATTTTTTTTCAAAAAACATGTGTAGGCCTATCTCAATTTGAACTTATCAATGACTTTATCCAAATAAAAATGACTACCAATTTGAGACCCACCCGCTCAGGTATTTTACAAAAAAACGAGTATTGAAATGAATATCGATATTGCTTTTTTAAGCAATCGTTTTATGAGGATATTCTGTGGTTTTTTAAGTGTCGTTACTTCAGGTAAAATTGCGCGATTTGATTCCAATAAGATTTACATGGTCTAATCGCATTGTAAAGCGTGGATGAGTTTCGGATTTAAGAAAAAATGTATAAAATTGCGACATATAGGAAAAATGATGGTTTTTGAATGATTGCCATTGGTAATGTTATATAACTTGTTTTTTATAACAGTACGCGGTAATTAAAACAATAAAAGCCCGGTGAGTAAGACAGTAAAGAGGCGGAAAAAAGACGGTTAGATCAAAAGAATAGTTAGGGCTTACGGTATTATATAATGGAGCTACAGTATGTAAATCATTATATTTATAACAAAAAAAGTTTAGTTTTTGAGAATAGTTTTTGATTTTTGGCTATTTTTGGTATGAGCAAGGTAATTTCGATTAAAAAAAGGTAGTAAAATTAAATATATCATTTTTATCTCTACTATAAAATAAGTAACTTAATTATTATAACATTTTCAGCCTCTCTAAACAAACTACGTCCAACCTCACGCGAAGCCTCAAGATTGATGTTATCATCTAGCGCCGAACTTAACGGAAAATCCAACGCCCTTTTGATGCAATGGGGCCAGTTTATGGCCCATGACATGGCCAAGACAACTATGTTGAACAACCAAGAATGTGCTTCTTGTACTCCACAAGGCGGTCGATGTTTCTCCGTTTTGTTGAGTCGATTTGACCCAACTTTTGGCCGCTTCCAATGTCTACCAGTTGCTCGTTCAACTCCAGTTTGTGGAACCGGACAGGACCGTTTTCGTGAACAGTACAACGAAAACACAGCCTTTATTGATGGGTCGGCCGTGTACGGTTCTTCCAACCGTGATCAGTTCCTTTTCCGTCAAGGTGGATTCTTGAAGACCAATATTATCAAGGGGCGAGTTTTTCCACCAGTGGATGGTGCTCAGAACATCATTGCGGGTGATGACCGTGCCAATATTTTTGTTGGTTTGGCCGCTCTTCACACTTTGTGGGTTAGAGAACACAACCGTGTAGCCACTATTCTCCAAAACCTCAACGAACATTGGGATCAGGACCGTATCTTCCATGAAACTCGTCGTATCGTATCATCGTTGATACAGAAGATCACTTACGACGAATACTTGCCAAGAGTTTTGGGAAAAACAGGATTCAAGAAGTTGATTGGCAAGTACGAAGGCTACAATCCAAAGGTGACTCCTGAAATTAACAACGAGTTCACTGGATGTGCTTTCCGTTTTGGGCACGGTATGATTCAGGAGTTCTACCCGTTCTTAGACGAAAGCTACGATCAAGTTGGAGGTATTCCGTTCAACGAGGGCATGTTCAAGAGTATTCACATTATCAATCATGGCATTGATCCTTTGGTCAGAGGTGAGATGTTGAAAGTGCTTTTAAAATTTTTAAAAATTAAATTTGAAATGAAGTTTAAAGATAGATTTTGTATTTTTAAAATGAAATTTAGTTTTTTTAATACAATACCTAAAGCAAAATTCCAGGTTTGATGACATTACCTTCAAAAATGCCTCAACGACTTACCCCAGCCGTCACGGAGCGAATTTTTGGCAACTCTGACCTGGGATCCATCAACATTCAACGAGGACGTGATCACGGTATTCCAGGCTACGTTGAGTGGAGAAAGTTCTGTGGAATGCCTGAGGTTCACTCGTTCGATGACCTTAACACAACCATCTCGAACTCGATCGTTCGTCAGAATCTGGAGACTTTGTACAAAGACGTGAGACTGATAGACATGTATGTAGGCTCATTGTTGGAAGACCCGATGCCTGAGGCTTTGGTTGGACCTACCCTTGGTTGTGTCATCGGGAAACAGTTCAAAAACTTGAGGGATGGGGATCGGTAAGGTTTTAAAGAATTTAAAAATATAAAAACACAAATTCAAGTTCAAATTTGAAAAAATATAATTGTAGGTTCTACTGGGAAAACGAAGAGATAATGCGTCCAGAACAGATCAAACAGATCCGTCGTGTCACAATGGCACGAGTCTTGTGTGACTCTTCAGATGGCATGAAGTCGGTGCCTCGAAAAGCCTTCGATCAAGTCAAGGAGCCATCTCAACTTATGGACTGCGAGCTGGTCGATGGACCCAATTACAGAGGGGCTTGGAAAGAAGATTTGTAAGATGTCTTAATATTGGTAATGTATATAAATTTGTTTTAAAAACTTGCCAGTCTTTTTTTATTTTTTTAAAAGTACCATTTTTTGAAAAAGTACTATTTTTTTTAAAAAAGTACCATTTGAAAAAATAGTACTAGTTTTTTTGAAAAAATTTTTTAATAGTACCAATTTGTCCATACTACACTTATATCGGGTTGTTGTATAGCTCATGTTTGTAAATAGTGTCAGTGCCATTGTCTTTCACTACTGTTAATATTCTTTCAATGTTTTTAGCTTTTGTATTCAACAGTCTTGTCAATCTCAAACACGGTGAAAATTGTGATATTTCTATATTTTTTTAATTTTGTAACTTACTCTTATTCTTAATATTTGCATCAATAAATGCTTTTTTGAAATTACTTTGAAATTTTTTTTTATTTTTTTTTACAGGGAAATCACTCAATTTGCCCCACCCATAATCAACTCATAATTTTTTACTTAAATCCTTTGTACCACTAATAGTTCCCAAAAAATTTTGTCTAAGTTTAAAATTGTGTTAAAAACCACTTTATTCGACTTTCCAGAAGCTATAAAAAAGCTAGGCTGACAATTAAAAAATTTATTTTAATTTAAAGTTTTTCTAATAGTATGTCAAAGACAAGTGATTAAAAGTCAAAAAATTACAAAATTTAAGCTAAAAGCACTATGACAACTTGGCTGAAAATTCAAAAGATTTCGATTTTCCATCGATTTTTTAAAATTTGGTACTTTGTGTATCTTATTTATTTTACAAGACCTTTCAACATAAAAAGTTTTAAGTCAATCATGGCGGGGCAGGTGGAGCACTTTTGCTTGTTAGTTAAAAAATTAATAGTTAGGTAATAGTTAACGTTTGATTTATGAAAAATAAGGTAAAAAAAATAATGATTTACAAAAAAATCAGCAAAGAATATACTGAAGGCATCCAGTTTTGGCCCCTCATCTTATAGTTAGTTTTTTACCCGCCTCCCCTTTCAAAAAACCATTTATCGGACGAAATCTCACCGACTTGCCTATCTTATAAACTTTTAAAATTTATTTGGAATTTTTATGCCCTAGACGTCTACAACAACATAAAAATCCAAGACGTAGAAAAGCCACCTTTTCTGCTTCGGCCCCTCCTCCTTCCGTTAGACAAAACAAAATGACCCTCCAATTGGCTCACGTTTTTCTTACAGTATATACTTTGAATGACAAAGACGGACCACCGTATGCAAAGGCATCCGGTTGTCATTTCCGGCCAAGTGTGTGGTCTTAGGGGTAGACTACTCGTCTTAGAGGAGGGCTACATTATGTGCTGACAAATTCAATGCCTTTTAATGTCAGCTATAAAAAAAGATCATTCTGAATCTATGATTTACAAAATGATGTTGAATTTTTTGTTTTTAATCACTGTAGCTCAATTGGCAGAGTCAAGTAAGTACTGTAGTTTAGAAGTTTTTCGCTATACGGAACTTTTGTTACAGAGGAGTTTGTTATATAAGAGTTTTATCTATCGTAATACAAACTTTAATAACCTTTCAGATCATGTCACGACACTACTGGAAATGACCGATCTCTGTTGTCGTGATGAAGTTGAATGTTGTAGAGACCGGATAAGAACGTTTTCGGCAATCAACTGCTCAACTCAAGAAGACAACTACAAAAGCGTTAGCTGCTTCCGTCGGTCTGTCGGTGAAAGAGCTTTGTCCATGTGTAAGCTTAGTAAATCAGATTTTTTAGCGTAATAACTTCTTTTTTTTTATTTGTATGATAGATATTGTAAACAATAGACTTGAAAGGGACTAGGGCCGGTCTGGCTCCCGGCTAGGCCTGTTGAAGAAAAAATTGAGCTTGGCTCGGCCTTTGTACAGGTCTAATACATAGTTTTTTCGTTATTACAATTACATTTCTAAACACAGTGAAGGATTTTTACTATGACTCTATAGTAAAACACTCTCTTTATAATGACAGCTTTTTAACCGCTTCTTGTAATATAACTCTTGTCAATAAACAGTTTGGTTATAATAGCACTTTAAACAGTCTTTTGAGTATACTTTAAAGATTTTACTGTAATACAAATACTATACTACTTTCAGCTCTTGAATGTTGTGATATTGTATACCCAAAAGACAGCCCTTGCCACCGCCGATGCATAGATTTGGAACACACGCCTTCATTGAATTTGAAGGAAAGACTTCACGAACTGGCTTACTGCCATGTGAATTACACAAACGCGGTGGGTTTTAAAATAGTATTATGTATAAAAAAGATACTTTTTGTAAAATTTAATTGTAAAACAACAAGATTTCTAACATACAGTATAATATTTACCTTAACTCATTCATAAACAAAACTTTTAAACCTTCGAGCTATTCGTTATCTATCAGTTCTACAGTATTACTATTTCTAGCACTGTGCATTCCTTTGTCAAAATATCTTTTTCAGTGTATAACCACTTGCAACAAAGTTATGTTACGAAGTCATAACTTCCAAATCTCCAGATACCCTCATATGTGCAATCTTGACATAGGTAATTCCCCGTACAAAGGGTACAGCCCTATTTTAAGGGTTTGAACATTTTAATACGGTTTTGTAGACTCTTCGCTTATATTAATGTTTATTAGCATTGTGTTATTATATACTATTACCTTTTGATCTACTTCACATTACACCAGCTTTACTATATATTATAAAACCCTGTTATCAAATGTATTATATATTGCTTTACTTTTATATGCGTATAAACGAGTATATTACATGAATATTACATTAAAGCTTTTTAATAGATTTTTATATATGTATTGTTGCGTTTGTTGCAATATTTACCTTTGTGTGCAAGATGTCTTATACTGATCTTATTTTTTCCTCAACCTAAACTAACTTTTAATTTTGGTAGCTTTGTTTGTGACTATACTCTTGATAGCAACTTACTTACTTTTATCGATCATTCGTTTATGACGATATTTAATTTGTATTACGATTAAACACAGTAACTAAAGTTTAAAAAAAATTTTAATTTCACAATTTTAAATATATAACTAACATAATATTTGGTAACCCGTTATTCAAATCTCAGCTGGATGTCACTCTCGAGGCGTTTTGTACGACCATTGTTAACAGACAAAGAAAGGGATGTTATTATAAGGTTTTTGTACGCTTCGGTAATTCGGTCATAACCAAGTTTTTGAGGTTACTCGGTAACTTTATATTTACTCTTTGAGTTGCTATCTTTTAGAGTGTTATCTTTGATTATTTCATTGATAAGTTGTTAGTATATGCTATTGTAGATTAAAGTTGAAATTTTTTTACTTTACTTTTGGCGATTTGGCTTTTACAAACGTAATATTGTATTTTACAATGTCATAAGGTAATCTTTGGTCTTTTTTTATTAGGTAACTTTTTAAAGTTTAGCTCTATGGTTTACATCAAAAAAGGTTTAAATCTCGGATTTGTTCCAGGAGAGCAGAGTTGATTGTTTTACAGTCTTGACAATGCGTTTGACAGAAAAGAAGCGCATTAGCTCATTTATAGGTGTTTTAAATTAATTAGCACGCTATTTAATCACTACTTGTAAACCTATTTGGTTTTGTTGCAGCAATTATAATACAAAAATTTAAATTTTTGGTAACTTATTATACATTTTACGTTAGCACAATAGTTTTTTTTGTTTTAACACAAACTTTTTCATTTTTTACTATATTGAAACTTCTGTATAACGCGAATCGTGTGGATTTTTATTAGATTGTGTCGAAAGTTTTGAACTAAACGGTTAAGAAAAAAATTTAATTTTTGACAGATTTTTTAAAAACTATTTTTTGGAATTATCCATACTTTCACTATGAATTGTTTTATATAAGTGCCGACATAAAGAACCCGCCTTACTTTGCCTATAATTTCTTGTAAAAAATGGCGTGTTCTTTATGTCGACACCTAATAATATTATTTCATCCGTTTTCTTGGTTTAATTTTTGAAAAAAAAATTTTTGGCTTAGAGCTTTTGAACAACCTAGTATTTTTGTTTGTTACGAAGGAGTTTTGTTATACAGGAGAAGTTAAACCGTAAAATTTCTTAATAAAACGTTCTCTTTATAATGACAGCTTTCTGAGCCCTTTTTGTCATAGAATTTCTATCAAGAATTTCCTGGATATTGTTATGTTTTGGTTATGATAGCACTTCAGACTAGCCCTTTAAGTGCCAACGTAATTTCTTTTAAAAATGAAACAAAAAATGTTTTTTATAAATGCCTTACATAGCCTACACAATCGCAAATACTTTAAATTAAGAAAAAACCTTTTAAGACGACATATTGAACCAATTGAGTTTCCCGCGGCTTTACAACGTTTTACATGCTTATTTGAATTTGCGATGGCTTAAAGATCGAGTTAAGCTTGTTAGAACTTTGTTGACTTTAAGTTTCTTTTTTTGTCTATTTTTAGCGTACGGTTATTTTAAAATTTAAAGTTTTAGTAAAATGGAAGAGTTCTGAGGCCAAGCTAAGGAAACTTAAAAGAGACCGGGCCAAAAAATTGATCCTGGCTTCTTTACAGGTCTAGTAATAAGGGGTTTTAGTTTAAGAGGGTCTTGTTAGACAAGAATTTCACTGTAACAAGTTTGAGCACAAACTTTAAAGGACCAGTCCGGATAACTTCTTTTGTCGCAAAGATTTTTTCGTTTTGGTTGTTGAACTTTTTTCGCGCCAAACATGAGCGGGTACACTGGATAAATGATTTCCTTTATTCCAAATCGACTCGCTCACGTTTTGCGCCAAAAAAGTTCGCGCTTCCCTGATTGCCTGATCTGTTGCAGAAAAGCCTGTCAAAAGACTTATCCAAACTGGTCCTTTAAGTGATTGCACTAATAGGCTCACCAACTTAAATTTACAAAACATACCTATACTTTTAAAATTTAAACTAGTATGTTTACCAAATGTTGTTTTTGCCTCACTTTCTCGACTTTTGCCTCACGAACCTTACAACGTCGCGATGTATTCGATAGTTTTTAATGTTTGGAAACGACGACATAGTTAAGCAAACCGGTTAATGTTACGAACAACTGGGCCGCTTTTTACAGTAGCGCTACAGACGTTACAATTACAGCATTACCTTCTAATCTTAATCATGTGTTAATTAAAAGACTCTCGACGACCAAGTCATAAAAGGCGACGCGTCGAGAATCTGGTTTTTATGAGGAACTGATGACAAAAAGATATAACACTGGTGACATAACAAGATATAACAAATCCTTAAATGGAACACAAACTTTATCTTACTCTAGGTCAATAGTTTTTTTTTAATTTTGTTGATTTTTAAATTTATTTATATTATATTTGTCCAAATATGAATGAATTTAGCCTTTCGTAACGTCAGCTATAGTTGGACAACGTGTTATAACGTGCGTATAAAATAGGTCAATTTGCTTGAAATTTTTTTTTTTTCGTGTTGTTAATGCTTCTAACTTAATTTTTTTTATTTTTAAACCTTCTATCTCACTAAAAAAGTTGTGACAAAAGTTGCACCTGCTCATTCTTAATTATCGAAAAAATTTTTTATTATAATTTACAAGGATCTCTTTGCTCGACCAGTCCCACTTAAATTCAAACGTTTTATAGAGAAAGATCATGCAAATATAAGCCCTACAGCAAAGTACTGAGCCGCGCTCTTTCAAAAATATCGACAAAATCGTGCTTAAAAAATTACGTTTTGAATTTCCCGCCAAATTGGCATTGTGTGTTAAGCGCATAACTTTGTCATTTCTTGACTTTTAATCATTTTTCTTTGATATACTAGTAGAAAATTTTTAAATAAACATACATTTTTTAATTTGAAAGCGTAGCATGTCTGTAATGTCGAAAAGTGCTGGACACACAATGCCAAATATGGAGGATTGGCGAGAAAGTCAGATATTTCAATTTTAAAACTCAAAAAGGCAAGCTAAATTTTTTATAGATACTATTGGTAGTACAAAGAATTTATATAAAAACTTTGAGCTGATTCTGAGCGGGGCGGGTTGGCTTTCCTTGCTAATTGTTAACTAAAGTTTCAATAACCTCCTCTTTGATTATTATAAAATTGCTTGTTCTGACTGACATTCTAAAAAATTTTTGCAACAACCCTCCAGCTTCTATCGGTAATACCATTACAATCCCTTTACAATATAATCTTTACTTTTGTTTATCACCAACTTTGTAATTGCAAAAACAAAACACAATGTAGAATAAAGTTTTTACGACCGATTTTGTTCCGAGTCAAAAGTCATAAAGGCGGATATGTCACCTCGTTACCACGTCTGAGCCGTGGTTTAATTTGATTATTGCAATCGAACCGAGCTTCTTCAAGACTTTTTTTTAGGTTTACGTTTGTTGCTTTGTTTTTCATTTTTTTCTTGTGAAGTTCAATTAGAACGTTTAAAAAAATATAATATTAGGTTTGTTCTCACTATATTTAGAAGTGGCTTCTTTGGAGGTGGGCTAAACATAGAGAAACTAAAGTTAGGGAAAAAACTTTTTTCTAATATTAGATTGTTAAAATAAATTCCAAACCACATTCAAAGCAAATTTTTGGGAATAGGGAGGCCAGTATGAGTTTAACACCTTTCAAGGAAAGTACTCAACTTGCGCCGCTCAGAATAAGCTCAAAATTTTAATATGAATTCTTTGTATTACTATTAGTATCCATAAAAAATTTTAGTTTACGCTTTTGAGTTTTAAAATGTAAATATTTGAATATACAGCTAACATGGTAAATTTGACATTGCAATGCATTGTGTTGCAAGCACGTTTTTTGACTTTCCGGGAAAGCTGCAAATTTAAAAATTTAAGCCCATTTAAGATTTTTTACCAGTATGTCAAAGAAAGATGAGTAAAAGTCAAAAAACGGCACAGTTATAAGCTTGAAGTGCCAATTGGGCGAGAAATTCAAAACTTAATTGTTTGATTTCTATTTTCTCGAGATTGACTGGAAAGCGCGATTTAGGACTTTGCTGAATGTTTGATATTTACATGATCTTTCTATGTAAAAAGTTTGAAGTCAATCAGAGCGGGGCAAGTTGGGCATTTTCCTTGTTAATAAAAAACATTTTGGGATGCTAGTAGTTATAAAAGGCATTATTGGTCTAGTTTTTTAAAAATTTTTTTGGAGATTTTGTATTTTTTTTCATTTTTTGTTTTGAAGTGCCTTAGGCGAATTTTTATTTTACTTTAAGATTTTTTGGAAGATCTTTTAAACTTTTTTTTGTGTTTAAGTGCCTTAGGCTAATTTTTATTCTATTTTTATAAATTAAAAAAAACCATTTTTATATAATTTTAAACATCGAAACTATTTGCTCTTCCCCCACCATTTCCGCCTGATCTAATCCACTTTTGGATGAACCTGCAAACGTATTTTTCACTTTTCGTATAATTACCTAATCGACGTCGCTGCGTCTTCCGGAAGGCGCCGGCTCTTCTTCACCCATATTTACGTTCATAATATGACGGGTTTCTTTTTATTGTGATTTAGTTTATGTTTTTATTGTCTATTGTATAAATAACAAGTGGTTTCCGTTTACTTTCACAAACTTTCAAATTTAACCCGAATACGGGAAAGTTCGTCTCGATGTCTACAAATATGACAGTTTCTATTTTTAGTTACAATTGGGGTTTGGCGGGGTAAATATGTTGCAATTAGGGTTGGGCGGGGTATTTTTGTTTAGAAAATGAGAGCAGAATAAGATAGTGTAAAAAATTTACATAACAAGAGGTTTTGAAAGGCACATTGATAGGGAAAGATATTACAGAGTACGCCGGAATAGAGTAGAAGAGGGTAGAGTAAGACGTGGTAATGCAGGGTGGGTATTTTTTTAGAGAATAAAAAAGAATAGGGCGGGAGATAGGCAGGGGGTAGGGTAGGGTGTTAAAATATTATCTTAGGGTAACAAAGTTTACTATGATACAGAGATTATGTAATATAAGGCAACAGGAGGAGAGGAGGAAGGGGGAAGGGAATGTGGTTCGGCTAACAAAGTAATATGTCATTCCAACGATCAAAATACCACAAATTCTAAGAATATCGTATAAGACTCAGTTTTACAATTTGTTTTACTGACTATCACATGTTGATATATGATGTTATAGTGTAAGCCGCAAGCTTCTCCAACTGACTTCTATTTGTAAAAGTTTTTGCGGTCGACTTTACTATAAGTGATACGTCATAAACGGCACAGTTTATGACGTTCCATAAATACTTGGAACACTTGGTGGGTATTACAAAACAGATTGTAATTTACAGTGGTTACAAATAACTAGTTTACTAGGTTACAAACGGTTGATAGGGCTGTTTTGTAAATTTTTGTTGTTTTACTGAGGTATATATATATAGGTTTGGTATGTTTAATACGTTTAGTCGCTGTTGCCGTTTGCTTTGGGGGTAGTTGTTAGTTTATAAGCATAAATATTGGCAAAAAAGGGCAGGGTTGAAGTATGCTCAATTTTTAAACAAAGTTGTAGGGAGGGGGGGGAGAAGGTTTTCATATTTTAATTTTTAAGTCATAACAAACTCAAGAAGCCGGATTGACCTTGGTTTTCGGTTTTTGTCGCCGATCAATGAAATCTGCACTTTCTGTGTTAACAATGTGACTGTTTATTTTAGGTTGCAAAGCGTGCCATCATGTTAATTTAATCGCCGTTAGTTTTTTGCACTTTTGAAGGCTGCGTGCACCGCCAGATACGATGGCACATATAAATAGTTAGCTGGTTATTTACAGCTTGATTTTCTTGAACTTAAGGTCGCTAGCTTATAGTATATTAATTTAACGTTTCTATAATAGATTTTGCTTTTTGATAGTGTTATATTAGTTATTAAAGTTATTCTCGTCGGTTTTTGCAAAACACGGTGTGTTAAGTTGCCACTATATTTGGAAGTGGCATTTTTATTGGTGGGATATAAATATAAGTGGGGTGAATAGGGAAAAGGCTTTAGAAAAAGTGTAAGGTGAACATACTAGGGTTAGGACAAAAAACACTTTAAATATTATGCTGTTTAAATGATTCTGTGCCATCATTAAAAACAAATTTTCGAAGTTGTGGAGCACAAATGTTTTTGAACAACATAATTATATAGAAAGTATACATTTCTCTGCAGTTTTTGACCGATTGTTCTTTAATTAATGCTAAAATGTTTTTACTATTAAATTTAGGTCAATTGAAAGTAAAAAAGTTAATTCCTACAAATTTACAAAAACAAGTAAATGGTTTCGAAGTTTAAAACTAAATTGCTGTTGCTTAGAAAACGTTTTTAGGTTTGTTTTATTCTAGCAGGGCAAAATTCACAAACTTTTATTGCCAATTCAAATAAGGCTTATTTTTTATAAAAGAGTATAACAGGTTGTACTTTTTAAAATTTTTAAACTTTTTTCTCATTTTTTAACGCAAGGTATATACTTTGAGACGTGAGGGGGGGGATGATGAGGGTTTGATGAAGACTGTCAGGGCAATCCATTCTAGCTGTCCTCAATTAGGCCCCACCTAGATGACCCTATTTCTCGAGCCAACAAGTTGTGTTGAGATGCTCTGTAAGACTTTAGAGTGCCGTCGGAAGCCTGTGTAGGCAACCGATTTGCCGTAGTCTTCGAGCACTTAGCACTGAAGTTGGACATTTTCCGGTAACAGTCCAATCCTACTTAGCAATATCCATTCAGATGCTGTAGATCAAAAAACTTATTTAGGTGTTTTCTCTAGAGGCTTATATCATCTGTTGGCACCGGTCGTAAGTAATTTTATAACAATATTCTTTTCCAATTGAAGCATTTTTACAGTTACAGTGAGTTAAATTAATGGCCTTGCTAGCCAAAATTCATCTCTAGTTTGGCCCTGCTTGAAGCTAAAAATAGATTTTGGCCAGGAAGCAAGGCTTTGGGACACAGTTAACGGTTTTTTTTTGCTTTTTTTTGCAAAACATTATATTTCGTCAACAGAAAAAAAGTTGCAGCTTTTTCACCTTGGTTACGCTTTAAAAATAAGTTTAAATTGCCGATTACTATGTGACGACCTATGTTACTATATCACGAATACTCTTCGATTACTATGTAACGAAATTCTTGACTACAATTCGAGTAGAGCTTAGTTTCGAACCGAAACTAAGTTTTTTGGACGGTTTACAACACCTTTAGGGGGGAGAGGCGGGCCCGCGTTGCTGAAGAAGCAACTTAAAACATTTTTGGCAGAAATTCGTTTCATAATCATCGGCTCCAGAAGCGCTGAACGTTGCGGGGTCAAGGCTTTCGCTCGAGTGCCTTAGGTGTTTAAACAAGGGCGTGGTGGGGGAGCTCAGGATAGGAGATACGACATTCAAGGTCGTCGAGTGATCTTGATTCTAGGATGAAAGAAGGTCATGACATTACTACAACATGCTTTCTCGAAACTTGTCACGGCTTTTTTGCATTGTTATCAGTTTTGTAAGACTAATACTTTTGACATTTTATAGAAGTTGAATTACGTTTTTGAATTTATTAAATTTTGAAGTCTAACCACATGCTGCAACTTTTATATTTTGATTTTTAAAGGTTTATTTTTAACCAAGTCAATACAAAATTCGGAAAAGCTTTGACCTTCGATCTAAACTGACCTTTGTCCATTACTTTCCGACCATATTGTAATACTTCTTGCTCCGAAAATCGCGCAAATTCAATTTCTTTATTCTCTAGATGACATTACAAAGACAATCGACGCGCAAATGTTTCCAAAGTCTCGCTGTTTTTTGTTTTAAAAAAGTTGCGATTACAAATTACATTTGAAACAAATAACCGTAAATTTTAAAATTTGGTGACATTTATGAGCATAAATTTTAAAAATTTTGTAACGTAAAAAATAGTATTGAAAAAGGTTTTTTGTAATTATTAGGTTGTTTAAATAATTCTATTCCTCTCTCTCAAATCAAATTTTTGGAGTTAGGAGCACATAATTATATGAACAACTTAGTAATAAGCGATAGTTGATTAAGCTTTACCCGTAGAGCTAGAACTGGGACTGTAGCTTTAGCTTTAGCTGTAAGCTGGTACTGAGGCTGCAGCTTTAGTGGTACGCTGGGACTAAGGCGTAGGTTTTATCTACTGAGACTGCAACTTAGGATCAATGAATGGTTACTCGGCTTGGATGTAGCATTGAAAACGTTGGCAGAGTGGCAAAATACTTAGTGTTCTCTTTTGTGGTCTTAAGATTAGCATTAGGTTTAAGATAAAAGTAGGCAGACCTTGGTTTGATGAGTTACAGTGATTAAAGACTCTGTGGCTGCTTCTACGACTTTCAAAAGTTGATATTTTGACCTAGCGTTGTTTTATAGGCTCTACATTACCACTATTTTTCATTATATTGATATCTTCCTTCATTTTTTCTATATACGCATGCCTATGCCATTGTAAGGTTCGATATGCCCATAACACACCAGATCACCTGAACTTCTCCCCCCGCCGCAGTGTAAAGTAACATCACTTGTAGATAGTCATCTCGGACCGGTTTAAACATGCTCTAAATGTTATAACTATTTAAAATTGTCCACATAGTTTAAGGTCGGGTTAAAAACACGTCGTTTAATAAATTCGTCAACCGCACTGTTTAAAAAAACGTTTTTTCGTAATTTTTTATTACTATTTCCGCGCGCGCTCCATATATACATACACACATACGAGGTCACCGTATATTGTAAAAAGTCACCATATTCCAGGGGGTCGTCTTGTTTGGTCGAAACAAATTAGGCTGGCAAAACAAATAGGCTTGGAGCATATTTTAGGCAGTGAGGCTATTAAGGTTGAGGTATTGGGGTTTTACATTGATATTGTTTGGTTGATATAATTTTTGGCAAGGAGGTTAGGTAGGACAAGGCTATCTATAAGCTTAAGAAGAGCATACTATAGTAGGACAGGGCTAGTACTAACTTTTAAAAAAAAATTATTAAAAGAATGCTTTGTTTTTTCTATTTTTAAATGTTATTTATCATAAGGAACTTGCTTTTGACCTAGTTCAACAAAGATAATTAGTACTTCAATTATAATACTTACTGTGTTAGTTCAGGGGTTAATCAGTAAGTGGCTTGAGGGATGGGGTAAACAAAGGAAATTGGCTTCAAGGGTAGGGTAAACATAGGGTAGTGAATTTGGGGGTGGGTTAAACATAGGAAAATGGCTTTAGGGGTAGGGTGAACCAAAAGAAGTGGATTTAGGGGAGGAAGGGGAAGTAGGCATAAGAAAGTGGCTTTACTTACTGTAACTTTGTCGCATCTTACTATAATTTTATAAATTTTTGTAGTTGCACTTGGTCTCTCCTGTTGATTTTTGAAAAAAAATGAGTAGGTACTATATGTACTTAAAATTTTTTTTTGTTTTTAATTATAATTTTTTAAACTTTTTTAAAATTTTAAAATTTTTCATTTTTCATGCTTTATCATCTACTACAACATAATTTATTAAGTTGTACAAATAATTCTGCACACCCGTTCAAAACAAACTTTTGGCGTTTAGAGGCTCAAAATTATTTGAACAGCCTAATATAATAACTTTTACTTCCTTGCCATTCCCGAACTTTGCAACTTCTTACCATAAATAGTAAAGGTCAAGAAGTAGTGTAACTTTATAACATACGAAAGGTAATTATGCACTTGCGACATGTTGTTCGAGTGTTTAGTAACTTGAAATATAATTTTGTGAAAAAAGCGAAGAGATGACAGTAACGAGGTCACGTTCCTTCGTATAATTTACTTTGTCCGACTTTACCGATTACTACAACATGACATAATGCTTATGTTTCGCGGGTCGGAGATCAATCTTGTTACCATATTTAGAAGCGGCATCTTCGGGGTGGGGTACACGTAGAGACGTGGTTTTAGGGGTGGGGTGAACATAGAGAAGTGGTTTGAAGGATGAATGGGGGAGGGGTGAACAAAGGTAAGGCAAAAAAAATTTTGGGTAGGGTAATTTTGGATTTGGGGGATATAAAACGAGCTTTTTAAATGTGAAGTTTGTACACCTTTTTACCTTTTTTTCATCGCTATTTACTACCGTAATTACCGTGTCAATCGAGAAACATATAACTCAATATTTGTTACCTAAACCTTACCTAACTTACTCAAACAGCTGTTGCAGAAGTCGGAGTGGAATCGTACACAACCAAAAGGCCACGAGAATAACCATCGAATACTGTGAGTGGATACAGTAGTGCTTATACGGAATTTGGAGAGAAACAAAGATACGAATTGGTACGACGACCAAATGCGACCCTTTCAAAGGTCGAGTCTAGGCCTTTTGGCACTTTTGATTTGCTCAACTTTGCGTGAGTTTTTCTGAATATATCATAGTAGACTTCAGTAGGTTCTCCTGCGGGTAGAATGAGAAGAGTGGTTTTGTATTGACGTGTAAGGGTTAAAATTTTTATTTTTGTAAAAATTGTTTAAAATTTTTAAGTTTTAATGCAATTTCTTGTTCCTTTTATCATCAAGTGGCATATCAAGATATTTTTAAACCACAGAATTCAATATTACGTCGTTCAAATAATTCTGAGCCACCACATCCCAAAAATTTGCTTTGAGAGTAGCTCACGATTAGTTAAACAACTTAATAATAACTCTACGGTAAATTACTCTTCCTAGCACACCCAACTGCTTATAGTTACTCTCCCTGGCACACCCATATGCATGTAGTTTCTCTCCCTGGTACACCCAACTGCCTCTAGCATCACAACCTTGGCTTTTATTAATTGTCATATCACTTTTCTCTTGCAATTTCCAGTTTTCTGCTACAAAAACGATCGTTTTCGGAGATTTACACTGCTTTTGCCACTGGCATTTCATTACACTCTAAATTGAAACCGTTATGGAACGTTGCGAAAAGTCACGTAACGTGCTTGCAACACATAAAATACAAATATCTTAACATAGGGTACAGATTAGCATAAAATACAAATACATTAATTAAGATAAGATATAATACTTCAGCATACCTTGACATACCATACATAGTAGTTTGTGTAAAAAGTTTTAAGCCTTCAAACCTTGTATAATATATAAAATACATTTTTAAAATTTTCAGCGTTGACATCATCCCAACTCCGACCTCCCCGCACACAAAGTTTTAAATGTCTGTCGAATGGATGTTGTGATCAACACGAATGGTGTCGCTTCTGGGCATCGATTGGAGAATGTAGGACGAATGCCGAATGGATGGCCTCAAACTGTCAATTGGCTTGTAATACTTGTCCTGTGCCGTTGCGTAAGTTGTAACAAACTTAAGTTTAGTATTCGGGTTGGATAGGGGATTTAACTTTAGTTTTTTAAATTTTTAAATTTTTTTAAATTTTAAAAATGAAAGTTTTGGAATTGTTAATACATGCTTAAGCATTGGGTCGTCAGGCAATTTTTGGGTCTAGTCTGGCTTTCAAAAGTCAAAAAGGAGCCAAACTTCTTGAACCAGGCTTTACATAGCTAAATTCCAAATTTTGTTTCAAACTGTGACTTTTAGGCTAGGCCGTTCTTTAATTTTTCAGACCTTTCCAGCAAACTTAAATGTAAATTTTTATCATTTTTGCCATAAATGTTGAAATTTCACCCTTCAAAAGTTGTCATCAATAACAACAATCTTCCAAACATTGTAAAGCAGACATTCTACCGTAGACCTCAATAATATTGACTAAAGTAATATTTACAAAGCCATTTCCCAACCTTTACAACCTATTTTCTTACTCAGTAGACGGGTCGAGAAACCAAATTGAGGCCGTCGCTGTAAACAGTATACAATTTACTGGTTTCGCGCTTTTGATTGATAACACATTCCACTCGTTGTGGTAAACATGCTCAAACTGTAAAATCACTGATTTATTTGCGGTTTGAACGGGCCGCGAGTTCTGGAAAAGGTTGACGTAGATAACATGACATATGGAGAAGAGTGATATAAGTAACATAAAATATGAAGAAGGTTAATATATGTAACATAATATGTCGAAAAGATTGACATAAGCAAAAAAAACATATGAAGAAGGTGAATATGCAGGCTATAGAACCAAAAACCAACCGCCGAATAACTATACATAACATAATATAATCAGAAATCATTTTTAGCATCATCAACCTCACAATCAACCTCCTCATCATCAACACAGTCGTCCTCAACGTCCACATCGACGCGTACGTCGACGAGAAACCAAGAATCCTCAACTTCTTCGGGATCTCGCGCCACAGCACCATTCACTTCACAAACCGGTGCAACCGACGAAACCGATAGTACGGGACAATTCCAGTCTAGCACAGCTAATGGAGTGCAACATGCTTCAAGTTGTGATCAGATCGCCAATAACAGAAGCAATGCTGCCGCTCAAATGATGGGAAGCGGCTTGGTTAATGCCATTGAGGACAGTAGTGGCAGACAGTTGCTGTCGCTGGAAGATATCACGAGGAGTGTATCGACTGGTTGTGTGCCTCAGGTGAGAAACTTCATTTGACAAAAAATTTGAAAATTTAAAAACCTATTAGGTTTTTCGAATAATTCTGTGCCCCCTATGCTCCAAAAAATGCTTTAATAAGGGGCACAGTAGTTGAACAACCTAATAATTTAAAATTTTACAAAACAACCTTATGTTAGCCCTAATCCCCGAATTTTAGCAAAATGGAGCTGAATGTTCGGCCAACTTGTGTTATCACATGATGTACAGATCTATGGACGGTACTTGTAACAATCTGAGAAGCTCGATGCGTGGAGCCTCTTTCCGACCATACTTACGACTTATGCCCGCTGAGTACGATGACGGAATTGGAGAGCCTGTTTGTGAGTTTAACTTTATATTATAAACTAAAATACCTTTATATTCTAGACTAAAATATGGATTTTGGCTTTGTTACAGAAGATACATTTGAAATTTTAGTTTTTGATTTCCCTTGCTAAAATTTAGAAAAAGTTTTTTTGTTACCTATTTATCTTTGATGAACCTTTTTACACGAATAAAAGGCGAAAATTCATTTATGTGTAATTGTTTTTTGGATTGAAGAAGCTGCTTTTCGATGTTATAGTAGACCATTTTGAAGAAACTTTTTTTCAGAGTTTGAGGGGTCTCGCAAACTAAAATTTAGGCCAAATAATAATATATAAAGTCTATACCTACCAAAATAAACGTTTTTACTCCATAATTTCAGCTTCAATCCGCCAAACGCGACCATCAGTTCGTGATGCCTCCAGGATCTTGTTGTCCAGCTCTCAAGTCGTAACTCACGAGTCTTTCAACTCCCTGTTGATGCAATGGGGTCAGTTTATGTCGCACGATATGGCCAGAACCACGCTACAACCTTCTGCCAATTGTCCAACTTGTGAGCCAATTCCAAGCAAATGTATTCCAGTCAAGATCAGCGACAAGGACACCAACTTTTCGTGAGTTTAGCTTTATTTTTGGCTCTAATTTTAATTCTTTGAGTTTTTTAAAATTTATTTTAGCTATAAATGGCAAAAAAGAGACCAATAAGTGTAGGTATAGGCAATATATTGTAAAAAATTGGCAAAAAGCTTGAAGAAGTTGAAATAATTATATTGTTGTAGGTTCAAAGAGAAGAAATGCCTCAAAATCTCTCGATCTGCTCCAATTTGTGGCACCGGTCAAACTGCTCCACGCCAACAGCTCAACGAAAACACTGCCTATGTCGATGGATCTCAAATCTACGGATCTTCGATTAAAGATCTACCGAAGTTCAGAGATGGCAGAACTGGCTTCTTGAAGTTGTCCCACTTCAACAACATGAATGTTCTGCCATTCGATGAGTCCAAGTGCTCCAGTGCCACCCAATGTACGGCATCTTTTGTCGCTGGCGACATTCGTGCCAATCTTTTCTTGGGATTGTCTTCTTTCCATATTATCTTTGCTCGCGAACATAACAGGTAAGAGTTTTGGAGGTATAGCTGTTTTGGTTAGCTGTTTAATGATAATGCATTGAGTTTGAATTTGTAAATTATGTCTTTTTTGTTTTCTTTGATTCTGAACTTTTAAAAATTATGTCATTTTAGAATCGCTCGCGCCTTCCAACAAATGAATCCATCGTGGAGCGGCGATCGTATCTTCCAAGAAGCCCGCAAAGTGGTTGGAGCCGAGATTCAGCACATTCTGTACCGTGAGTTCCTTCCGAAAATCCTCGGAAGCTCCATGGACAAGATCCTCGGCCCATACAAAGGCTACGACCCATCCGTAGACTCCACCATCTCCAACGTCTTCACCACTTCGGCCTATCGGTTCGGACACGGTATGATCATGGAGAAGTACCCTCGACTGGATCCGGCTGGTCAGCCCATTCCCCACGGTCCATTTGACTTTGGCGACGGCGTCTTCAAGTCCAACAAGATTCTGTTCGAAGGTGGCGTGGATCCGGTGATTCGTGGGTTGTGGTCGACTCAAGTCAAACGCCCACATCGTATGACGCCGGCCATCACGGAGAGCATGTTCGGAAGGTAAACATTGTTTAGTTTTAAAACTGGCATGGGTAAACTTTAGAATTGAGCATGGATAAACTATAAAATTAGGTATGGGTAAACTTTAGAATCAGATAAACATAAAAAACATAAAATCTTTCAATGGTGTGCAAAGTAAATAGGCTAATATTGGGCGGGGTAAACGTCTAAACTGGTACTGGTAGCCTAGTTTTTAACACGGAGATGCAAATTATAAAAATTGGGCGGAGTAAACATGAAAAACAATGTTTTTTGGGTTGAGATAGACACGAGAAGATAAGTTTTTGATATTTTGCAAAGACTAACCATAAATTAATTGATAAACAACAACAAATAAATAGGTAAACAACAGCAAATAAACAAATTTTAGAAAGAAAACACTATTTTTGTAAAGTTTTTTATGTTATTGAGACGGCAGTCATATTTTTAATGGCTCTACAGCCTTTTTACATTGCTTTTTACTCTAAAGATATTGTTTTAGATGATTTTGAAGCATTAAACTCAGTATTATTTAATTAAAATCAAATTAAAACACTAATAACATACCAAAATATCAGAAGGACTCAAAATTTTTGCAAACGGTCAGTAAAATCTGAAAAAATTAAAAATTTGAAACGAAATTGAGGAAACGCAGAAAAAATAAAAATTTCAAAGAAAATTTTCAATTTTATGACCTTTCAGCACTGACCTCGGATCTGTGAACATCATGCGCGGACGTGAGCACGGCATTGCATCGTACAATAAATGGCGCAAATTCTGCGGAATGTCAGTAGCCGGATCGTTCGAGGAGCTCAAGGATCAGATTCTGGATCCAAGCATTCGTGGAGCTTTGGCACAAAACTTCCAATCTCCTGGTAAGGTTGATTCATATATAAATTTATATATATTATACAGAACTAGTATGGTTATCAGTAAAATATCGTTGATAATGTATAGGAAAGGTTAAAATGACACTAGTTTCTTGTTATAGGTAACATATGAGGGATAGGTTAACTTTTTGAAAGGTTAGTTTATATAACAACATATATATTATGAACGCACAATTAAGTGAACGGCATAATAATAATAAAAACCTTACTTTTAGACGACTTGGACTTGTACGTTGGCGCCATGGTAGAAGACCCAGTTGTTGGTGGTCTTGTTGGTTCAACGCTGGCTTGTATCATTGGAGATCAGTTTAAGAGGACTAGGGATGGAGATCGGTAAGCTATTATGATCTTGTGGTAAAACTGGAAGAGGCTGTACTTTCAATCTTCTCTTTGCGCTTAACTTGAGCCTTAAAAACCGTAATAGGTATCTAAATTCTATTGATAGAAAATGGATTTACCATCTAATTATAGATTATATAGATTGACCATAAAAGCCTCAAGACTAGCGCTAGCTACTATCAGGCTGTTCAAGTAATTCTGTGCCTCTAATCTCTAAAATGTTTTATGAGAGAAGGCACAGAATTATTTTAACGTCTTAATAGAATTCAAAAACGCTTGTTTGGAAGTTAAACTTTTAAAAATTTATGCAAAATATTAGTTTTAAAATTTAAAAGAAAATTATTTTGCGCCTACGCTCTAAGCCTAATCAAGCTGATTTTATGATTTCTTGGTACAGTTGGGTGGTCTGACCCTAAAGCAATTTCTATAAACTTACCGTATCCTAGTTTTCGTACCCATGAAACCTATTAGGTTGTTCAAATAATTATGTGCCTCAAAAAATTAAAATTTGCTTTGAGAGAAGACGCACAATTATTTGAATAACTTATATTAAAAAAAGTTTTTTGCTTTAACTTTGGCTTAACTCCTACCTCTAAAAACCACTATTCTACGTTTAACTCACCGCTTCCCTAACCATATATGTCAGTTATTAAAAAATGACAAAACTTATAATACTTCAGATTCTACTTTGAAAACCCTGGAGTCTTTACTGGACCTCAGTTGGCTGAGATTCGTAAGACTCGTTTGTCCAAAATTTTCTGCGACAACGGCGACAGTATTAGAGAAGTGCCGGGCGATGCCTTTGTTACTCCTAAGAATGGTTTGGTACCTTGTAGTCAGCTGCCCACCATCGATCTGTCTAAATGGAAAGAGTAAAGTGGTATAACTATATGTTATTTTACAGTGTATTGTGGTTACTGTGATATTATACTATGGTTACTGTATAAGTTACTCTGTTTATTGTACTAGTACACTGCGGTTACTGTAACATACCAGTCTTGTGGTATCTCTCGCCTATATTATTATATAATTCTAATGTATTTCAACTGCCAAATCGTATGTTCGTTGCCTTTCACTTGGCTATCTTCGTCTTCAGACCTCATTCATTGGCTCAAATATGCAAATTTTACGATAATATTGTAAAGATACGATTTGTAACTGCTCCTTACTACTTATATATATATTATTATATACGTTTGACTATTTTATATACATTACCACGTACTTTTGGTCATGTTATCAAGTAAGCACATAACAACAGTTGAGCGATACTCGAATGTAAAGTTGTTACATTGTTGTATGCTACTATGGTTAATGTGTATATGACAAAAATTAATTGGTAATAAGTTAAGTAACTAATCGTATCTTCTTTCTAAACCTATAATAAGTCTTGTTATTACTCTCCAAAGTCGTATTTTATTCTGCCGCTGTGACTACAGTAAGCAACACATGAACGGGTATCTTGTAGTCAACACAGCATTCTACTTTTCCTTATTTACTATTGTTTTATCCCGGTTATAACAATAAATTTTACATGATAATAGAGCGGTTATATTATGAAAAACATACATTATATACTAGGAACTGCACAACATATACATATATAAGTGTATTAATATAGATAAATTTATATATATAATATATATTAATGTATATGTATCTATATATTAAATCCCAACAAAAGATACGGCAATAAAGAGTAAAATAATTGAATTAAGAGACTAAAGCCTTCTATTGTGTATCGTATCTGAATGGCTATAGTAACGTTGAAGTACATCTTAATCTTCATCAGGAGTTAAGTAATATCAGATTAATCGTATCTTCTATTCAAATACGATTCTAGAAACATATATTGGTTGAGGTTGTACCTTGGCCATAAAATCCGGGTACTGTAAGAAAAGATTTTACTAGAAGTTTGTGTCGGTATAAAATACTTTTTGTAGTATTAGCTATTCTGCACATATATTGGTATGTGGTTTAAGGCGAGCTTTAAGGTAGGAGTGGGTAATTTAATGTTGGGTGGGGCAAAGCGTAATAGGGTAGAGTAAGTTAATTTATGGCAGGGTAGGATAGGGTGTAGCAAGTTAAGGGGATCGGGGGTAAGGTACGGTAATGCACGGCTGGGCCGGCCAGTTTAGGGTAGGGTAGCGTAGGGTAGGGCAGGATAGCGTAGGGTAAAGTAGGGTAGTGTAGGGTATGGTGAAAAAAAACGTACATTTACTTTTTTTTATACTTTAACCTACCAATTGACCTTGCCTACGTTGACATAAGTAATATAAATGTCATTATTTGCCTCGATTTGTTACTTTTTCATAACAGAGCATGTACTAATACTTAAATGACGAACACAATTAATAATTCGTTTCCGTTACAGAGTATGGAGAAGTACTGGTTTGACCCCGCTGGCTATGAAAGTCTCTACAACTGCAGCATGTATTCGACTGAGAAATGGCATAGTTTTGGGTACCCTAATAAGTTTGTTGGGGCGTTTTACACCTTTATTGGCATCATTTATGAGATACTTTACTTTCCGTGTTTATACACGATGTCATCGCCTAAATTCTTGAGGTTTTCTTGCTACAAAATCATGTTCTTCTTGGGTAAGTTATTATGTTATATAGCATATTACAATACTATTTAGTATATCACAAAATTCTATACTAAGTACTGTATTAGACTTAATCGTACTACAGTAAGAAAAACAACGTTGCTATTAGTGGCTTCTGCTGTATAAGTATGGCAGGCTTTTGTAATTGTAATAGTAATATAACGGAAAGGCTTTGGTTGAGAAATGATTTTAGGCATAATAGACATGGCTTGTATAAGTATCAACTCAATTATGGCTGGTTACTTTGCTTGGCATGGTAATGTTTTCTGTGATTATCCCAAGATCATGTACATAAGTGGCAGTATTTCTGTTGGTAGGTTGATTACCCTACCCTACTGTACCCTACCCTATCCTACTCTACCATACCCTACCCTATCCTCCCTACCCTACTGTAACCTACCGTACACTACCTAATCTCATTAACTTCAGGTCTATGGTGCACTGCCTGTATGTCATGCATGATCCTTGCTTGTAATCGATGCTGTGACATTCTAATGCCCGAATGGATGGAGTACTTGTTTCAAGGATGGAAGGCATACCTATGGTTATTTGCCCCATCGATTTATGGTTTGTATTTTGTCTTTTTTACACCGCCAGTAATATTCACATCAATATACGACGGTGCTTTCTTCGACCCATTTGTTGGAATGCCTGTGTCTGATAAGGAGAGAGTAAGTTTGGTATGTTATTGTGGCTTTATGGGCTTGTTGTCGTCACTAATATATTAACTATTCGTATCAAATGTACTAGGTTGTTCAAATAATTCTGTGCTTCTTCTCAGAGCAAATTTTGGAGGTTAAGGGGCTTAGATATATTTTAACAACCTAATATATCAACTTTTATAGTACACAAGTTGGCCCCATACCATGAACAACGTAACTGTCATCATAGTGCTATGTATCGCCTATACAAGCATTTGTGTCTTCGTATGTAAAAAGAGTCAGACTATAAATGGCCATACGACAAGCGGATTGAGCTCTTTCAATGCTCTTCAGAAGTCTGTAAGTTTACAATTTACAAAATCAGGTTAGAATCGAACATATCACAGTATTTTTATGATTAAGCTTTTTATATAATTCTGTGCTCCCTCTCAAATTGTTAATGGAGCACATAATTATGTGAACAACTTGTTATCTATTATGGTCTTTACAAAAAATAAGATCTAACATAACAAAAAAGTTTTAAATTAAAATGTATGTACTTTGCAGCTGATAGCACAAGCCACTCTTATATGCACCTTGATTTTGTCCGCCGCCACAGTATATGTTCTAATGCAGTTTATCGAACTATCAGGGTATATGGTTATTGTAGGACAAATTAGTTGGCAGTCGAGTCATGGCAAGTAATATTCCAACTTTTTATGCTCAAGAGATAGGCGTATTATAAATATGCCCAACCCTAATACGGTAGAAGCTTTTAGTAGGACCCACTGTAGTGTGACACCATCGTTATAAAGAAAAGTTTGGACCAGTCTCTTGAGTGTCATACTAAAGAGGTTCGACTGTATATTTATAATATAGCATAGAAGTTGGTAATAAATTTATACCAAAACTTTTACAGGTGGTACCGTGTTCATTTACCTATTTTTGAACAAGACCATGAGAAATGAAATACGAAACACCTTTATGCCCAAATGTATCGCTAAACGTCATAATCAAACCTTTATCGCTGCCACAGGTGGCAATCCTCTATATAAGTCCAGCAAAGATACGATGGGTTCTGCTTTGGTTATCTAACCTATATAATTTGGCCAGCCACATAAGAGTTACGTTTACTATGGCCTACTACAAACTTTTTTATAGCTATTTACTATAACTAGTTATTTTTGTGTAGCTACTACTATATGACTATTTACAGCACTTTTGTAAGGGATCATCCATATTTGGACAACCTGGTAGGTAACATACTCTATTACAGAGGCTTTATAGTTACTATTGGGCTATACGTACCATTTACAAAGTTATTCTTAAGCAATACACAGAGTTTTATCCTCAGGGGCTGTGGGTTGGGTATGGTAAAGGGATACTGTATTTTGAAGGTTGTTGTACCACCACTGCTTGTTTAAAATAAACACTTTAACAAAAAATAGGTATTGATAACAACAAGGGACAATAAAAAACAAATTTATTTATTAATGATGTTTATTACGTATTTTACAGTAATTTTATATAAGATACAATAAGAAAAAACTTTAAAATTAAAAAAAGTTTGAATATAAAATTACAGTAACTATATATATATAAAGTTACTGCGTTGTTAAACTTGCTTTATAACTTTACGATTTAGGCTTAAAGCCTTATAAGAACTCCTTATAAGCCTTACTGGTTCTTCTTACAAGCCATATAAGTACAGATTGTAAGCCTAGTAAACCTCTTATTCAATATTGTCATCTAAGTCGGCTTCAGCTTCGTATTCGCCCTCATCCTCGACGGTAGCGTCTTGGTATTGTTGGTATTCCGAGATGAGGTCGTTCATGTTGGATTCGGCTTCCGTGAACTCCATCTCATCCATACCTTCGCCAGTGTACCAATGCAAGAAGGCTTTGCGACGGAACATAGCTAAAGAAACACAACATAGGCTTATATCATGACATATCAATATTTACTGTATTGTCAATTATTCTACTGGATACTCAACTTACCCTAATCTACTTTACCTACCCTACCCTAACCTTCCCGATCCTGTCCTACCGCCATACCCTTTCAAAACCCTACCATTAAATTGTTCGCTGATTCTCTTGAACAACTCCTGAATAGCAGTCGAGTTTCCAATGAATGTAGCTGACATCTTGAGGCCTCGAGGCGGAATGTCACAAACGGCTGTCTTAACATTGTGAGGGATCCATTCCACAAAGTATGGAGCGTTCTTGTTCTGAACACTCATCATTTGATCGTCCACCTCTCTCATTGACATTCGACCACGGAAGATGGCGGCTACGGTGAGGTAACGACCGTGACGTGGGTCACAAGCTGCCATCATGTTCTTGGCATCGAACATCTGGAAGTAGTGGGTTTGAAGCGAGTTTTAGGTAACAAGTTTTATTAATATCGTAAATTTAAAGAATGTTACAGTACCCACCTGTTGAGTAAGTTCTCCCACAGTACTAGCCCTATAAGAAGAAACATTCTTGGCTGAAAGTGGTGCAAATCCAGGCATGAAGAAGTGCAACCTCGGGAATGGTACCATGTTAACGGCCAGCTTCCGCAAGTCAGCATTAAGCTGACCAGGGAATCTCAAACAAGTCGTGACACCAGACATTGTCATAGACACCAGATGGTTCAAGTCACCGTAATTGGGATTTGGCAGTTTCAACGTTCTGAAGCAGATGTCGTACAAAGCTTCATTGTCGATGCAGAAGGTCTCGTCGGTGTTTTCGACCAGTTGATGTACAGATAAAGTGGCATTGTAAGGTTCGACTACAGTGTCCGAAACTTTTGGCGATGGAACGACGGAGAAGGATGACATAATTCTGTCAGGGTATTCTTCGCGGATCTTGGAAATCAAAAGAGTACCCATTCCGGAGCCCGTACCTCCACCGAGGGAGTGAGTCAGTTGAAAGCCTGAAATGATCATGCATAAGCTTATAAACATATATATAAAGATTTTACCGTAATTTATTTCCTTTACCTTGCAAACAATCACATCCCTCAGCCTCCTTTCTCACCACATCCAGCACATTATCCACCAGCTCGGCACCTTCAGTGTAATGTCCCTTCGCCCAGTTGTTGCCAGCTCCTGATTGACCGAAAACAAAGTTGTCTGGTCGGAAAATCTCTCCATATTGACTGTTTCTAACCGAGTCCATAGTGCCGGGCTCCAAGTCGACCAGCACAGCACGTGGGACATACTTGTTGTTACCGGTCTCATTGTAGTAGACATTGATTCTCTCCAGCTGAAGATCGTTCTCGCCTTCGTAGGAACCATCGGGTTGAATGCCGTGCTCATCCGAGATCACTTCCCAGAACTGGAAAAAAGTTTTTGTTAGGTAATGTGGTTTGAATGTTCAGTTTATTGGTATGGGTTATACCTATGATAACATCGTTTTTCAAAATCGTTATCCCATTTTTAGCTACAACACTAGTTTAACTTAAGAAAATAAACCAAAATTGTTAAAATTCATCTACAATAAAATTAAAAACCACAAAAATCCTCACCTTGGCACCAATTTGGTTACCACATTGACCAGTTTGAATGTGCACAATCTCACGCATATTGTTTTACCTCGAAAGCGATGAAATTAGAAGTGAGTTGGGAGTTTTGCTGTTTTTGAGATCTACCTCTGATGACCTTGTTGCCTTGTTTAGAATTCCGCCGAGAATTATCTGTGTCGAGGGCGATCCTCAACACAAAACGCGCTAATCAAAGATAACACCCGCGCTAATCACAGCTAACATGACAAACATGACATTTTAACGACTGTTTTGGTATGAAATATTACCCGCAGAATCTTCTTTCAATATTCATATTAGCTGCAGGGCTTATTTTTAGGATTAAAATTGAAAAACCTCAAAAACTTTCTTTTCTTACCTAATCTAAAACAATATAATTCATCATAAGACTGAAAACTAAAACGTTCGCCATAAAACAACCTCGAAAAGGTAAAACGCTTCCAGAACTTACCCACAATCCAGTCAATGGTTATCCGACATAGTAGAATTGGGCGGAAATCAATCTTGTTTTACTCGAAATGGCAACATGTAACCTGATATACCAAACATGGACTTACCGCATATGCCATATTCAAATAAATCTGATTAAAAACAAAAAATATCATCCAAGGATGCATCCATATAAGACACGACTTTTTTTAAATATATCACTTCGGTGTAAAAAATATTACTGTTTGATCGCAGAAGCTACCTATATTGTAGTAGATAATAAATATAACTATGCAAATTTACAACTATATTAAAATTTTTAAAAGCAAAATTTAACTTTCAACCAAGTTTTAATAAATTTTCATACAGTAACTTGTCGCATACAAAATATTCAATTTAAACTTTATATTGTCCGCGAGTGACATGTTATACGATGAAACCTGTTAACGGTTTGTATGCAAATTGAATGAATAATTTGAAAAACAGACAAAATGTACTAAAAAATTATGAAATTACTTTTTTAGATTAATTTTTGTAAAAAGACATCTTTATTTTACCATTTCCTGCTTCTAAAGCCAGTTAGCGGTTGGTCTGAGCTGCGCCCGGCCAATTTATCCACAAAACAATATTTTTTCTCTTGCGAGCGTATTACTCAACGTAGGTTTGTTGTCTCTCTTCTTTTTTCTTGCTCTTTCCCCTCTCCGGGTTCTTTGACCACGTCGACATACTTTGATAACCCGTATTATACTTGTTGTTGTAGGTCTTCAATATTGGGTGGTAATCAACATGGAGAGCGACATTCGTGATGCACCAGCAGCACCATCTCGTTTCATGCAATTCTTGGCAGTGGTAGGTGTCTGTTTGTTTATTTTTTGTTTGTTTAGAAGGAGAATGTGGAAATTTACATGAATTTTTATCTTATTCATGATTGATGGTCTTGATAAATGTGAAGATACACGTATTTTACATTTTTTGATAGGTTGCTTGCTCTATAAGTTAGACAAGGCTTTTCTGAAGCTTTCTGAAACTTTTTTCTTAAAATTTAAACATGTTGAGTTTTGTTTCAGAACTATCAACACTACCTCGACAGACTCACACCTTATACTGCAGTCCGATGGACTATCGCAATCAGCTTTATGCTATTGTTCTGTTACCGAGTCTTCCACGTGCAAGGCTTCTACATTGTTACATACGCGTTGTTCATCTTCTACCTTAACTTATTTCTCCAGTTTTTGTCGCCGAAGATTGATCCAGCTTTTGATTTCGACAGTGATGGTAAGCGTAACATAATGTTTGAAAATTTGAAAATTTAAGGTTATATTTTGCGTAGTTTTCGAACTGAAATGATTTGCCAATGTTTATGCTTGCTTTTTAGACGATGGACCGGCTCTTCCTCAAAGTAACAACGAAGAATTCCGACCATTCATGCGAAGGTTACCTGAATTCAAGTTTTGGTATGTAATTTGTAAAAGTTTTATGCTTTTAGGTATGAAGTTGAAGATTTTGATGAATTTAAGTGTTACTGCTGAATTATTCGTGGTTTTTAGCTATTTATAAAGAGGATATTTATTATAAGAACCTTTTGATAAGCATCGATTTGACCCTATATTAATCTGGGAACTTTTCTTGTCAACGTGTATATTTTCATATTTTATAAAATATTTCTTAACACTCTTCTTAGTTCTTTATAACATCTTTCTTAACTATATTTTTAGTTCTTTCAGTTTTATGTTTGTTTTTTTTGTTAAAAACCTGTAGTACTAACTTACCAGTTACAATATAACAATTAACTCATTCTTGAAGACTAAAACCGCATTTATTTTCAGGTTGAGCACAATGAAAGCAACTATATTGGCTTTCACCATGACATTCTTTGAGATCTTCGACATCCCAGTATTCTGGCCGATCTTGGTCATGTACTTCTTCTTCTTGACCTTCTTGACTTTGAAGAGGCAAATCATGGTAAGTTAATGTCTATATGAATATTGGTTTGGAATTTGAGATTATTGTTCTTATCTAGTTAATATTAGGTTTTGATAGCTTTGTAGATGTTTTTACACTTAAAACTTTATAAATTTTTTTTGAAGAAACTTACCTAAAACTGTGTTTAACTTATTTTAACACACTTTATTTCAGCACATGATCAAGTACCGCTACATTCCGTTCACTTTCGGCAAACCCAGACCAGGAGCATCGGGCAAAGTAGTTTTAGGCTGATGTTTCTGACTCTTGCCATTTTCAGCATCACCAATCCAATCGGGTCGCTCCAGCCGAGCCATTATCTCCACTGCTTCAATCTCAGGCCCCAACTGCTCCACCCGAGTACCAACCTCCCCCACCACAACTCTTTAAACCCACCATCCCCCCGCCCTCTCTTTAAATCTAGTAAACAGTCGTAAAAATGTCTTTTTAGTAAAGTATTTTGTTTGGTCTTGTTTATGTTATCTATTTGAGGTTTTAGGTAATACTTGTCAGTTATCTTTAGGTTTTCTGAACTCTTTTTAAAATTTAGCTGTTTCTTTATCTAAAGTAATGGTTTAGAAGCTTAGTTTAAGATATGTGGCGGGTTGGAGTGTTTCCAACCTCAGTTGATGATATTGTTGTTGCTCATACGTCTCGGTATGGTAGTTAATATTAATAATATTCGACACTTTTCTTTTTATTTACCTAGCCACTTTTGCTAATGTATGAAAAGGCGCTTCAAGATTAAGATCATAAAATGATTATCATTAACATTAGACTTACAAAAAGATTTGAAAATGTGAGGGTGGTCGACTTATGTAGCCTTCAGTCAGTTTTATTTGGCAACTATATTTATATATTTACTTTTAACACGAATTTTGTACGAAATAAACCTTTTTTTGGTATAAACATACACATTATGGTGGTTCTGAAGGGTGATATCAATGATTTATGTAAGAAAAAAATATTTTTTCCTGATATAGGTTGCATGGTTAAAGTAAAAGATATTTTATACCGATATACGTTGCTTAATGTTAGTTAATGCAAAAAAAAGTTTACCCCTGTATATCTTGTATAATGAATACATAAGATACGTAGGTAGTTTCTTTTGTAGCAAATTCTATTTATTACATATTATTATTATGATACATGCAGTAAGTATTGATATTATGAAGTTTTAAGTAGGTAAACAAGAACAATAAGTTAAGTAATTGCACTAGACTATACGATATGTAAACCGGAACGTAAAGGGTTACTCAGTAAGCTATAATAATACTGTCAAAATTAATGAGTAATCGTTCGGAAATCTAATTTGACCGGAGTTATCCTTTCTGTTTTTGCGAACTTGTCTAGGACAGACTGCTCGGTTGGTACCTCAACTGGTACACAACCATTCTCAAAGTAGAGCTGATTAGCCAACTGATGCTCACGGAACGCTGCCGGCCGACTGAGAGAGTGTTCGGCAAACAACAAACACATTCCACTCTGTTGGTCAAAGTTGGCACTCTTAAAAAGTGGTACCAAGTATTATGTTATCCTAGCAATTTTCAAAACTAGGTATTTAAAACTACATTATAAACGACTGTAGATATGTAGCCCCTTAAGTTTAAAAGGAGATGCTCAGAAAAATTAAATTCACCGTACCTTGCATCTGAAGTCAGTAGCCAGCACACAAAGCTCGATACAAGCCGAGATGCCTTCGTTGTTCGATGGAAGACCTTCGAACACTTCTCGAGGCTCGATTTCCATCGAATAGTCACGGAACGCTAAGAACTCTACACAGTCGCTGAAGGGTGTGAGATCGGCTATAAATTCATCAATATTACAGAATAATATTTACTGTAACACTACAACTAACCTCAAATCATTCATATTACCCCTTATTATCCCCAATCCTTCAGTATAGCATTAACAACATCTAAAAACCTTTAATATTATAGTAGGTTGACTAGGTTAAAAATCTTTTTTAGTATGACTTATTACCTGGGAAGCAGTACTTCTTGAAAGCCCTCGTACTGAAGTCGTTGCTGAAAGCCGGTTTCACTTGAAATCGTTGTGGTGTAGCGTGGAAGATGCATCGTTTCGAGGATTCTAAGAAAGTAAATGAATCACAATTGAAGCCTCCAATCTCCAGTGTTTTACAAGTGTCCATGCATTCTTGAGGTTGTGAAGCCAACTTCAAAACCGACGATCTGATTCCGCTTTCGACTTGAGAATTCTCAACTGCCAGCCAGATTTCTTGAGCGTTTTCTTTGCAATTTGCGTCGTAAATTGATGGTCTTGCCTGAAAGGGGTTGATGATTAGTTGATAAGGAACTGATATTATGTTTAAAACTAATTTTTAAATATTTTAGAATATACATATCCGTTGTTTGTTTAATTTTTGGCCCTAAAATAGCCTATAAACAACGTTTTTTCACACAAGAGATTTCAAGACCTTAATACGGTATTTTACAGTAATCCAATCAAAAAATTTGCAATTGCAAAAGTGTTCCTTATAATCAACAATACTTATTTATATTAATATCCAATTAACTTTTAGCTTTTTGATCATATAATACACAATCTTAGGTGACTCACCTCCTCTTCCTCCGCGAAAGTCTTGGCGACAGGACTTTTGCCCTTAGGCGGAGCTCTTCTGACCTCAATCATGTCAGGCTTTTTCTCCATGGCTTCTTCAATCATATCAGGCAGAGTTTTCTTATGAATCTTGAATCCTGACATCACTGGCATCATCTCGTCGATCTTATCATCCATTGACGAAATCACTGGGAAGGAGATTGGTAGAGTTCGTGCTGCTTTCGATGTTGTAGTAGCTTCGGTGGTGGTTGTTGTCGTTGGTTTTGTAATCTTTGGTGTGACTGACACTGACGTTTTAACTGTGGTAGTGGTTGATGAAGTTGTGATCTCGGTTGTTGTGGCTTCTGTAGTTGTTGTTGGTTTTCGTGTAGTTGTTGTTGAGGGCTCTAAAATAATTATCTTTATGTTATAGTAGCTTCTAAAACTAGGTGAAAGAATTTTGAAGAAATAGTCTTAATTTAAAATTATTTTTATTTGTCCCATATACCTAAACTACAGTACCATATTACATTATGCTGCCTAAACTCACCAACAAATCGTTGAGTAGTAGTAGCAACTGTAGTGGTACTAGTGGTAGTAGGAGCTTCAGTAGTAGTTGTAGTAGTCGTAGCTTCCGTAGTAGTGCTCGTAGTAGTACTCCCTGTAGTAGTACTAGTAGAAGCCGTACTAGAAAAACTAAGTTCACCTTTAGAAACGTCTTCATTCTCCTTTTCTTCTTCAGCCAACTTGACAAAATTCATAGGGTCTCCATCGAAGTCAGCGTCTAAGGCCAGGATGTTCTCATCATTACTTTCTACATCCTCTCTTGTCGCCATATCTTCAACACTTTGTGTAGTTTGAGGTTCTAGAGTTGTGGATATGGCGGCACGAAGTCGCTGAATCTCCATCAACGCTGTTTGGCGTTCATTCTCTTCGGTTATCAGTTGGAGCAGCTTTTTGTCTAAAAGTGGAGCTTTGAGTTTTGAAACTAAATAATTTTATTTTTCAAAAAAAAAATTTTATTTCAATTTTTTAGCCCGAATTCATACAAAAAACGGCTTTATTAACCTAGTCACCCTACTATAATATTAAGTCGTTCAAGTAATTATGTGCCCTTTTGCAATAAACTTTTAAAGTTAGAGGGCGCAGAATTATTTGAACAGCCTAATAGTAAAATCTTACCAGAAAATTACAGAAGCCCTACGGCAATAATACAGAAGTTACTAGCGATAAAACACTAGAACTGTGCATGTCCTAATAAATTTCAGAAACTTACCAATACACTCCTTTTCAGCCGTTTGAAAGTAGACCATTCTTGGGCTTTTGACAATAAGTTCAGCTTCAATCGCGTTGATACTGAAGTAATGACAAATATGACTGTACTTGTCATAAACAATCGATACACAACGGCTCTGAAAGTAAAATTTACAAAATTTTAGGTAATTTTTCATTGCCTGAAGTTTTATTTATGTAGGAGTTTTGGTATACAGCAGCTTTACAGTAAAACCTTTTTAGTATGCTCCTCGATGGTACAACACACTTTTTATAATGACAGCTTTCTGATCGTCATTTTTAATAGCACTCTTAACAAAAAGTCCTTGAATAGTATGACAATGTACTTAGAATGAATGACACGTTGATGCGGTAACTTGAGTGTCATACTAAAAAACTGTGATGTTGAGCGTCATACCAAATAGTTTTACTGTATAAATTTTCTGTCCGTTTATAAAGCAAGAAAGTAAAGTTAGATCTTACCGAAGATCGCACACAAAACTCGAGACATTGTTCTTCTGATTTCATTCTCCATTCAGAATGGAAAGGAGCTGCGTCCACGATTTTAAAGCCATCGTAGCGCTCGAAGCAAGGCTTCAATTCTGAAAGTAAAAAAATTTTTGTTTTGTTGTGATTAGGCTTGGAAATCCATCTACTAAAACTTCTTTTACAAAGTCGCTCACTTGGTCGAAACAATACTTACCGCTTGGAGGAACAGCACTAACACCGCCAACGTGAAACAGCGTCAATATCATTATCAGTAGAAGCTCATTTGTCTCCATCGCCTAAAAAAGAAAGAAATAAAATTAACTTTGGACGATAATAACTAAACACGCAATTTTAAAATTTAAAATGACAAAAATATATAACATATTTAGTTGTCCAAATAATTCTGCGCCCCTAACTCCAAAAATTTAGTTTGATAGAAGCACAGAATTATTTAAGCAACTTAATTATACAACGATCTAAAAGACAAATCTAAAGATGTCACAGTAACTCGATTATAAAGTAAATCTCAATCACACGTAAAGTTGATCTTGTAGTAGGTTGTTTTTTATAAATAACATGAACAAAGCGATCGCGGTTTTCGGCACTTGAAGAAAGCAAAAACAAGTAGTAAGCTTGACGTAATAAGTAGTGTAAGACTGTTTTTACTGTATAGTTTTTATATTACAGTATCTTAATGTTATTAAAATTGTAGTTGCTACAGTATAGGAGTTCTATAACAAAGAGTGGCTAGAAAGCTGTCGTTATAAAGAGAGTGTCATACTATCGAGCGTCATACTAAAGAGATTTTATAGTACTAAACTCGAGATAAAATTCGTAAGTTACACAGCACGTCAAACTATGCTATAGCAAGTATTTACTGTACCATACAGTCTTCTTAACTTGACAAAACACAAGAAACAACATAAGAATTACAGCGATTACCCATTAGAATCACACTTCACCCTACAATAACAATAAATAATAAGGTAATTGAGTGTGAAAATACTTTTGTAGCAACCCCCCTAATCCTCGCTAACCGGAAGACTTTCACTCTCGAATCTCGACATTAATCTGAACCGCCGGCTTTGTCGCAACAACGACCCAATTCTGGAAAAGACTTGGGTTGAATCGAGAAGGAAAGTCATTAACACCACAGTTTATCCATCTCAATGACTCGCATGAAACGTCAGTTGTGATAAGGAAGTGTGGTGAAATCAAGCGTTGGCGGAGTTGCTAATAGCCAATTACTCTGGTTGTATTATGGAGAATAACATGATACTTTCACTGTAACAATCAGATAAAAAATGGTAAAAAGGCCGCGGAACTGTTTGAAAAAAAAGAATCTGACCTCACATGGAGTAATCTTCAAAATTTTTTAAATTAGCCAGCAGTATCAATAGCTAACAAGGAAAATATCAAACCTACCCCACTCAAAATCAGCCCAAAATTTTTATATTGATTCTTTTTATCACCAATAGTACCCATGAAAAATTTTAGGTTGTACTTTTGAGTTTCAATATTAAAAATTTTAAAGTTCACGCCAGTTTAACAAATTTGGCATTGTGTTGCAAGCCTTTGTTTATTTTCCAAACAAACTACGCTTACAAATTCAAAAACGTACGTTCATTTGAGGTTGTTCTACTAGTATATCAAAGAAAAATGATTAAAGTTTAAAAAATGTTACAGTTACAAGCTTGAAACACAATGCCAATTCGGCGGAAAATATAATATAAAACGCATTTTTTGATCTTGATTTTATTCAAATTGTCTGGAAAGCACAATTTAGTACGTACCTGATTACACTTGCTTTCCCATGATATAAAAATCTGTGTTCCTTTAAGTTTTTAAGCGACAAAATTTTCCCAAAACAAAAAAATTTAAAAATGGAAAAGTGCAAATCCTTAATTAGAACATCAAAAACAATTTAATAACCCGGAGGTAATCCAACTTTTTTTGGGGAAAAGAGAGTAAAAATCTTTAAATTGAAAGCGGGATTCGAACGACATTCGAGAGTCGAGCGCTGACTGTTAAGCATCTATTTAAATCCTCTAAGACATAACAATTGCATCGTCGACCTAGAAACTTAATGTGATATTCAATAAGCTTTTAATTAAGTCAAAAAATTTTTAAAAAAATTTTATTTTTTTTTACCTAAAATAATCTAATAATAATTTTTTAAATTTTGTTGCTTAAAACCATTTGAAAAAAATATTTTAAAATTTTTGTTACCTAAAACTCTAAAAATATAACTTTTTTAAATTTTGTTACTTAAAATCCTATAAAAATTTTAAAAAATTAAAAACGGCACCAATCGTACCACATTTTTCAAATCAAAAGCTACAAGACCATAACAATCATTATGAAGAGGAAATCAAGCCCATTAGCTAAAAGATAAAACTACAATATATAGTTTCAATAATATATAACTAATATATATAGTTGTATATTATAGAATAAGACTATAATATAGCTGTATATTATAATATAGCTTTATATTATATGAAAGACATTAACACATAATTGTATGTTATAGAATACGACTATAATATACAGCTAATAAAGTTTAACGAGAAGGCGAATGTATTTTCTCTTCCGGCGGTTTCAACATGTTCGTTTCCGGATTCTCAAGTATTTTTTTTCATTTCGAGATTAATGAACATTAAGCTAACGCGCAAGAATTCAAAAATTCTCTGAGCTAACGTTTCAAATAGATACAAAGCTGTTTGAAACCGTTAGGTTTAAAGTTTTTGGACGTTTTTTAAAATTTTAAATCTAAAAACTTTGTGTTTCATTAAAAGAAAGGTTTAAACAACATGCTTTTGTTATACTTTAAGTCATTCTTCCTATGGTTTTTGAGCTACAAAGCTGAGAAGAGACATATAAACCTCTAAAGTACAGTGATCATAAATGTCAATGAAAATTAATAAAAAATGAATTTATTGCACATAAACTACAAAATCTTTAAGTCTGCCATAATTGACTTCAAATTATGATACATTATCATCATAAAATCACACTGTAAACCTCAACATTCTACCTCCTCAGCTTCGTCCAACATATCGTTGACGTTGCCGTTGAAGAAGACGTCGTTTCCTTTGCTCGTTCCAATCGTTACTCAAGAAAGGATAGTCTTCTTCATTAGCTGTGGGAGAGTAAGAAGCAGCCGGCTGGACTGGGACAGCTTTTGGGGCATAATTGTAGTTCACCGAGGATCGTACTGGAGGTTCTTGTTGACCTGGAGTAGCACCTTGTTGATAGTAAGAGCTGGATACTGGTGTAGTTTGGAGGTCGTTGACATGAACTTCGCTGGTGTAGACATTGTTGTTGGGCTTGATGTTTGTTCTTGGGTCTAAAAAGAAGGCAATACACTATAAAATTAAAAGGTAAATTGTCTTCTCGCTTTTAAACAAAGCTTTTTACGTTAATAAGCAACAAAATTTTTCCAACATCCTAAAGTATTGCCTTATACAATATCTAAATTACGAAAGCCTAGCCAACCCTACCAATTTTCATAGGATTATAAGCGGCCTCGTTTACACTACCGTATCCCCTTCCAATTTGAGAAGAATATCCACCGTATCCTCCATTAACATCCTGTTCAGAAGCGGGGGCTACAGATGGTGCAGCTACTTGTTTAGCTGGTTGAGTAGCTGTAGAAGGGTAAGAGTAGTGGGATTTGGCTTGGTTGGTCGAGGAATATGTGTTACTTGAAGGGTATGAGGCTACTGGACTGTAAGTGGGCTCATCGTATCTAAAATAAGGTATAAGTTAGGTTTTTGTGATTAAGGTTGTGTTTTTAGTACTTTTTAAGTTGAAAAAGTAAAGATAAGACCATTTCTTTATAATTTTTCATTAAAATTTTCGAAAGTAAAAAAGATAAATAAAAATTCAAAACCCACCCATTGCCAGTGCCAACATTAACATCCCTAACTCTGTCCGGGCATTTACAATAACCAGCATCAATTCCTGGTGGACCAGGTGGTCCTTGTGGCCCATCAACACCATCCAGTCCTCGTTGTCCCTTTTGTCCCACTTTTCCGACAATTCCCCGTTTTCCGTCACGACCAGAAGAACCAGTAGGACCAGAAACACCACGTGGCCCAGGTACTCCAATATAGCCAGATTGACCAGGTTTTCCTGGCAGTCCTTTAGCACCAGCTTGACCGTCAGCACCACGTGGGCCCGGTAGTCCGGTGTGGCCGGATTTACCACGTGGACCAACGTTTCCTTGAGGTCCGGCGTTGCCTGGGATTCCGGGAATGCCGTGAATACCCTAGAAGAAATTTCGTTGAAATGCGGTCAAAAAGTTTATAGAAAGTTTAAAATTTAGGTCTGAAGGTACATAGACTTGATCTTTGCGTTAAAAGGTCAAACACACCATATAAATGCCAATTTTTCTTAAATTTGGCCAAAAATTCCCCAGAATCCTCACCTGAATTCCATGATCTCCTTTAGGTCCGCCTGGGCCTGGTGATCCTTTGGGACCAGGTAGACCAGGTGGTCCCCTTGGGCATGGTTCACATGTTCTCTGTTTTGAACTTGAGCCGGTTGTCACTAACCCATAGCCTTCGTCAAAAGCTGCTGCTGAGTTGTCATTGTTGTAGTTGAGACTAAAACAACATATAATTAGGTAACAATGACAAGAAATAACAAAATAAGCTCTTTTAAAGTAGAAATTTTTATTTAAAAAAAATTTCGAATTTTAAACTCTTTTACTTACTTAACAGCCTGTACTGGGTAATCTTCTCCATCGAATCCAGGTTGCCCATCTTTACCTGGCTCTCCAGATTCACCACTTGGTCCTGGTGGTCCTTTCTTACCAATAGGGCACTTGTACGATACTGGAAGGTCACGGTGAGCGCCTTCGTAGTCAATGTTCTTCATAGCACAGCAACCTGGAATTCAAGCTTTAATTACTGAACCCGGTCAAAAAGTCAAAAGAATTTAATTTTTAATAGTTTTGATGATAAAATTAACATTTTTGTTACAGTAGTCATAAATACAGTAATTAAGGCTTTAAAAATTCTTAAACCCTAAAAACTAAAACCTGCCATACCCTCAAAAACATACTGTAAATATCATAAGCAATGTTGCAAAAATCAAAAACAACTCACATTTCAGCCGAGCCAATCCGTAGCCATAGACTGGTGCCACTGGTGCTTCGTATGGTTGATGCGGCTCTTCGTACGCATCGTTGTTATAATTCGTGTTCGGACTGTTGTAGTTGTTAACTTGGCTATTGTAGTTGGCTCCTTGGTAGCCGGAAGCAAAGTTTTCATACTGTCTACGAAGACGATCACGTGGAGTACGAACCTTAGCTCCCAATAGTACTAAATCGTCCCATAATTCGTTGGACATTTTCTGGAATTAGGTGTTATACAGCAAGGTGTTTCTTCTTATAGTTATGGTTACGGCAAAAAAGTTGGGTATATGGGCCATAAATGTTATAGTATACAGTATAAAAGACGTAAATGTTACAGTATACTTTCAGTACATAGAAGTATAGTCTAAAATAGCCTGAGGCTTACCTGAACAGCCACAAAGTCCTTTTCCCATTCAATCTGCATTTTGTCAACGTCTTTCAACAACATAGGTATCAAACATACCAAGGTAACTAGCGCTACAGCCGTAATAGACGACGTAGCGTACATGAGTCGTACTACCCATGACCCCATTCTAAAACAATATAATTTTAATTGTAAGAGGTAATTATACTTAACAGTAACTCTTGAATTACCGTAATTTTAGTTTTGCATATTTACAATGAACTTAAATGGAAAAAATACAGTATTTAAAATTTAAAGTCTAGAGTACATAATTCAAACAAAAATACAGAAATTTAAGCTCTTAGAAGCTACAGTAACACAAGTTTTCAAGAACTGATCACCATCGCTCTATAACCTACATTGCATCTAAATTTACTATAATAAATTACCGTACCTCTCCCCACAGTCGTATCCAAACAAACCCGACTGGTATGGTCATTTCCATTTCAGAATCAGCTTATATACCAAAACTGTCATCTAAAACACATCTGTCAGGAATGTCACCGTCCACCCGCAGCGTCCACAAACTTGATTTCGCTTTCAAAACGAATTTGACTACAATAAAATCGATCAAATCCAATGGATATCTACCGAATGCACGCTGAGATTCGGTAAACGTTACATTTTAGTGGATTGACAGTGAATTCTTCACACTTTTTGCCATTTTTTAATGAATGGCATTTTCATAACACCTTTAAAATTTTAGAACTGCGTGAAGCACACATTCATAACCTATAAAAAACGGTTTATGTAAGATATCGTTCAAAGACAACAATAAAAATTTTTAAAAAAATGTGACAATTTGGGTTGTAAAAGAAAATTGCCATAGTTGATAACAATCAATCGTTTTGAAACTTAAGATACAACAATATTAGTCTATTTGACATAACATACCAAAAAATTAACTTCAAATTTCATGTTTGTTCAAAGTTATGACCATTTACAGTAAGACAGCTATACCTTACCAAATGAGCGAATTAACTTTCTATGTTATTGCTAAATGCTGTTGTAGCTGTATCTAAAACTAAATAAACATTTTCTTTAGTTACCATCTAGTACAACATGGTACTCAACAGCCAACTAATTCTTTAAATTTTTCAAAACTAATCAATAACTCATGTGTAATATAATGTTTAAACTAATTTTATGCTTTTTTTTTGTTTTAGTTCAACTTTTATCTAGTACACCCTGTTTGAACCTTTCTACCGTCTACCACAACATGCACTTTCCGTATATTCTCCTTTACCCCTAAAATATTCCAAAAGCTAATCGATGAGTCATGTGTAATATAACTTTCAAGTCCAATTTAATGCTTCTACGGCAACTCTGTATTTCTCTATCTACACAACTTTGCCATACCCTTTATTACCATCCAGTACAACACTGTACTTGACAGCCTTGAATTGTTTTTTGTTCCGAACATCGCGCCAAACCTCTCTCCCTGCTTCCTCTGTCTTCTCAGCTTCTCGTATCTGGTTTCGTCTCCGTCGCTTCTTATCGATTCGTCTGCTTCTCTGCCCCCGCCTCGAAAAGCTTCGCATTCGTTTTCGAAGCGGCGTTACCATTGTGTCAGGGATGGCTGTCCTTCCAAAGCGCCTTCTTCTCCATCCACTTTCGAGGCCTTTCCGAGTAGCAAAACTAACGAGAAATCGCGTTTTTTCGTTTTTCAAAAATATTTCTTTTTCGACGGAAAATATCGCTGAAAACGCTTTTTCGTTCGGCGGAGATTGCGCGGACTCGGCGGAGGAAATGCTCGAAATAATACTGTTTTATAATAAAGTTAGGAAAATCTGGGTTTAAAAGTATTATTTGAGTTAAATGTGTTAGAAAATTTGTGCTGGAGTCTGTAAAATGCCTATTTTACGTTATGTGCTCGACTTTTTGTCTACTACAATATATTTTTGATGTTTTGGTGTGTTTATTTTGCTAGATTTTCTATATCTTTTATCTACTATCAAAGGTGAAGGTAATTCGAGTAATTTAAATGTTAAAGGCATCCGATATAATACTTTTAACTTTCAAATTTTATTTTTTGTTAGTTGTTACCTAAATTTCAACTTTTATGTCCTTTACTCAGAATTAAAGTTATAAAATTAGCTTTATTGTTTAAAATATATTCTGTTATTAATTTAGGTATATTGAACTTTAATTTTGTCGTGATATATGTACGTATACTGTTTTATTTTACCATCTAAACCCACCTATCTCTAAATTATTTTATTATAGGTAAACCAACAAGCTCGAGATGGAGGTTCAGCAGAAGCTAACTCCATCTCAGATTCAACGTCTGCGAGCTCAAGTAGCTACCTATAAGCATTTGGCACGCAATGAGCCGGTCCCACCTGGTGTGATGTCTCAAGCTCTTTGTACTCCGTTACCTGGACCTTACGAGCAGGAAAAGGAATTGGAGAATGGAGAAAAGTTGCCATACGATTTGATGAAGGTATTACAGATTCATAATCAACGTGCTCAGCATCGTGTTACACAAATTACTCAGCCGATCGGAATTGATCCGGATGCTTTGGCCAAGGAACGAGAGAATAGGTAGGTTAACATAATGTTTTGTTGATTTTTAGGTATGAATGGTACTTTTATTCGAGTTTATGTTTTTGTGGAGCTTGTCAAGACTGTGAGACAGCTTTGGAAGATAAAAAAGATTACCTTTCCACGGTTTTTGTACGATATTGTTCAAGTTCTATGTGTAATATCACATTTTTTCAGGATCAACAATCGTATTCTACTTCGAATGAAGGCTTTAGAAGATATTCCAGTCAATATATCTGAGAATCTTCGAATAAAAGCTGAAATAGAGATAAGGTCGTTAAGATTGTTGAATCTACAAGCTCACGTCCGTAATGAAGTGCTTGGATATTTGAAACGGGATACCACATTGGAGACAGCTTTAAACCCATTGGCTTACAGAAGGACAAAGAAATTGAACCTTAGAGAAGCCAGAGTTATGGAAAGACTTGAAAAGCAACAGAAACTTGAACAGGAGAAGAAGAGACGTCAGAGACATCATGATCTTCTTCAGGTATGTTGTTTTACATTGGTTTTTTTGTTTTAGGCATTTTGATAGGAAGAAAGACTCTTGATCTTTCTAATTATCAAAAGCTTTGCAAAATGATAATTTTTCATTTTCAGGCTATTGTCACAGCTTCCCGTGACTTTAAAGAGTTCCATAGAAACTGCCAGTTGAGACATCAGAAGGTCAAGAAGGCCGTGGTGACATACCATGCTAATTCAGAACGTGAGCGGAAGAAGGACGAGCTCAGAAACGAGAAGATGCGTATGATGAAGCTGATGCAAGAGGATGATGCTGGTTACAGAGCTTTGTTGGATGAGAAGAAGGATCAGCGTTTGGTTTATCTGCTACAACAAACCGATGAGTTCGTGGAGAGTTTAACTGGTCTTGTTAGAAAACATCAACAGGTCGAGAAGAAGAAGAAGCGAGAAGAACGGAAGACCGCTCAGAAGGCGTTGGATCAACAGAACGCCGAGACTGATACTGTAAGAGTACTGGTACAGAACTCGGCTACAGGAGAGATTTTGACTGGAGACAAAGCACCACGAGCTGATGAGATTGAACAATGGCTGGAAGCTCATCCTGGCTTCGAAGTGATCTCAAGAGATGTTGGTACAGATGACGAAGAAGATGATCAGGAGAAAGAGAAGAAGCCTGTTGAGAAGGAGGAAGAACAAGATGACGAGTTTGAAGGTATGGATGAGGAAACAAGGAACAGAAAGATCATTGAGAAGGCTAGAAACGAAGAAGATGAATATAATAGCAAGAATAAGAAGCAAATGGAGAGTTACTACGCCACAGCTCATCGTATCCGCGAGAAGATTGTCAAACAACACTCGACCCTCGGCGGAGACAACACTGACCTTCAGCTGAAGCCATACCAAATCAAGGGTCTCGAGTGGATGGTCTCCTTGTACAACAACAACTTGAATGGTATTTTGGCCGACGAAATGGGTCTTGGTAAGACTATTCAAACCGTTGCCTTGGTTACCTACTTGATGGAGGTCAAGAAGGTCAATGGGCCATACCTGATCATTGTGCCCTTGTCTACGATCTCCAACTGGAACCTGGAGCTAGAAAAGTGGGCTCCACATGTGGTCAAGGTGGTCTACAAGGGAGATCGTGAGATGAGAAAGCGTTTGGAGAGTAAGATCAGAAGAGGCGAGTTCAATGTACTGTTGACGACCTACGACTACGTGCTGAAGGAGAAGAGTATGTTGGGTAAGATCCGTTGGAAGTACATGATCATCGACGAAGGTCACAGAATGAAGAATCACAACTGTAAACTGACATTGACTTTGAACGCCTACTTCTCGGCTCAGCACCGTCTTCTTTTGACCGGAACCCCACTTCAGAACAAGTTGCCGGAGTTGTGGGCGTTGCTCAACTTCTTGTTGCCATCCATCTTCTCGTCTTGTGGTACCTTCGAGCAATGGTTCAACGCTCCGTTCGCGACAACCGGAGAGAAGGTGGAGCTTAACCAAGAAGAGACCATGTTGATCATTCGACGTCTTCACAAAGTCCTGAGACCTTTCTTGTTGAGAAGATTGAAGAAGGAGGTCGAAAGTGAGTTGCCGGACAAGACCGAGTATGTCATCAAGTGTGACATGAGCGCACTGCAGAAGATTGTCTACAGAAGAATGTTTAAGGATGGTATGATCATGGGAGAGAACTTTGTAGGTTCTTCTGAATATTTTGTTTTGGGTATTATAAACGTTTCATTTTTAGTATTATTTATATTGTTTTACCTTTTTTTAGGCATTAAATTTTATTTTTTGTTGAAAAATATTTTTCAAAGTAAAAAAGTTTAAGTATGGCACCTTTTCAGAAGCAAATGTCTCTCCAAAATAGAATGGTCCAACTCCGTAAGATTGCCAACCATCCCTTCTTGTTCCGCGACGTTGAACACGAGTGCAAACGTCACTGGAAGATTGACCACATCACTGGCAAACACTTGATGAGAGTTTCTGGCAAATTCGAACTGTTGGACAGAATCCTCCCCAAGCTGAAGGCCACCGGTCACAGAGTGTTGATCTTCTCCCAAATGACCAGTCTGATCGATATCATGGAGGACTACTTCCTGTGGAAGGAGTACAAGTACATGAGATTGGATGGATCGACAAAGCACGACGAACGTGGAGAAATGTTGAAGAAGTTCAACGCTCCAGATTCCGATTGCTTCATCTTCGTACTCTCGACTCGTGCTGGAGGTTTGGGATTGAATCTCCAAACCGCCGATACGGTCATCATCTTCGACTCGGATTGGAACCCTCATCAAGATATGCAGGCTCAGGATCGTGCTCACAGAATCGGGCAAACCAAGGAAGTACGAGTGTTGAGAATGATCACGGTGAACTCGGTCGAAGAAAAGATTCTGGCCGCTGCTCGGTTCAAGTTGAATGTGGACGAGAAGGTCATTCAAGCTGGTATGTTCGATCAACGTTCCACTGGCGAGGAACGACGACAAATGTTGGAGCAAATCATCAAAGCAGAAGAGGATGATGACGATGCTGATGAAGTTCCAGAAGATGAATCCATCAATCAAATGGTCGCTAGATCTGAGGAGGAATTTGAAAAGTTCCAGGTAAGTTTAGTTTGGTTTTTATAGTTAAATTCACAAAAAATTTGTGTTATTTAGGATTTTTAGGTAATATTTTTGAGATTTTTCATTTTTTGAAGTTATATTTTTATAAACGTTCAAAGATAGCTCTCTTTTAATTATATCTAAGTCAATATCAACTTATCTTCGACCTTTTTTCGTTTCTTTCATATTGTTTTAAACATGAATATTTTCAGCAAATGGACATTGACCGTCGACGCCAAGAAGCATCTGAAGACAACCGCAAACCTCGACTGGTCGAAGAGAACGAAATCCCTCAATCGATCATCGAAGAGCCCAAGGAGAAGAAGGAAAGTGCCGATGCCAACGGCAAAGACTTTTCCTTTGATTCCGGCCGAAGAAAGAGACGCGAAGTCAACTACGCTCAGGACCTGATGAGCGACCGTGCTTGGCTACGCGAAATCGGCGAAGACGTTGAAGAAGAGCCGGTCGAGGAGGAGGAGGAAGAAGTTCCAAAGAAGCGAAGAAAGCGCGAAAAGATGGAGCAGTCGGAGAAGAAGCGCGGCCGCAAGTCGCGTGGAGACAAGCCCACAAGCTCGACCAAAATGGAAGACGAAGAAGAAGAAGATTAACAGTTACAGGACATGGTGTCAGCTACAGTCAGAACATGATGTCAGCTACAATATAACACAGATAATACGAGATGAACTACAGTTTCATTAACCAAACTTATACCCAAACACTAATTTATCTCTTTTTGTATCTCTTCATAACCCCTTTTTGGGATGATTGTACTATTAATTATTGTATTAAATCGTAATTGAAGTATTTCGATGTTCTTTTTGTGTCAATGGTGGGAAAATAGTTGTAATGCTCTAAAGTATATTTGGATAGTTTGTAGTTGCTTTGAAAGCTTTAATACCTTCCATGGAAGGTATTTCCAAAGCATTGATGGAGTAAAATTGATTTTTTATAATTTTAAAAGAACTTCAAGAGATTGAAAAAATTAAAAATACGAACATAAAGCCTTTAACAACATAGTTAAAGTATTTACAAAGACTTATTCTCTCGATCTTGCAGTACTTCGATGATAACGAGTGAATCAGACAAACTTCTACTACAACATCTAAAAAGTCTTCCGACAGAGGTAAGCCTACTATAATATGATAGATTATCGTAAAATTTAATAAGTTGCTTTCAAAAAAAACTATTTTTTAAATAAATAAAGGGCTGAAAGGAATAAAATTAATTTTAAAAAGCTTTCTAAAAAATATAAACCTAAAATATTAAAATTTTTATAATAAATTTCAAGTTAAAACGCAATATATTGCCTAATTTATGTAAATTTTCAGTTACAACACCAGATATTATCCTACGTGACGCCATTGGACAATTATCAATTTCACAAACGGACAGGCACTTATGTTTTGGACGAAGAGCGAATGAGGAGAGAAGTTATCAAGAATAAGGTCCCCGAACAGTTGAACGCCGAGACTTGGGCAAAGACTTTTGATGCGTAAGTAATAATATTATAATTGGCTTGTTTTATTAGATTGTTACCTAAATAATGGGCTATTTTCTTTTTATTCTGGTTGATATTGTTTTTAGGTAACAACCAATATGAAGTTGATTAAAAAAAATTTAAAATTTAATAAAAAAATGATAAGATAGGTTTGTTAACTTACGAAGACAATAATAATGTAGCATAAATTCCAGTTTTGTGGAGAAGATCAAAAAGCGCAGAGTATACAGCAACGCCGAGAATTCATTTTCAGCGTTCTTCGAGAACGCTGATGATTCTGAGTACTTCCTTCGCGACAACTACCGAATCACAGTCGAAAGCCAGCACTACGAAGACAAAGATGGGCATATCCAACTAATTGGCCGCGATCTATTGGACATTGACGATCATGAAGAGGGAATGAATTTGAAGGTGGGGAGCGAGAATTTGAAAGCTTTGAATGAGGCTTGCACATTGTCACGAACGTATTCGCTGGTGAGTTTGATTAATTTTTGAAGAATTGGAATAAAAATTAAATTTAGATAGTAAACACTAGTCTCGGGCGGTGTAATTTTAGTCTGAAGGTGGTTGGATAGAAGGAGGTCAAAGATAAGATAGCGAGTTTAGGATGGAGTAGAGTATAGTAGAGCAGAATAGGGTACGGTAGGGTGAAGTAGGGTAAGTTAAGATAAGGTATGGTAAGTTAAGGAAGGTTAAGTAGGTCAGGGCAGTAATTAGACTTTTTTCATCATTTAACATTTATTTTTTTTACAGCCATTTCGATGTATATATGCATTCATTGACGCCAAGCTCGGGTTATTGTACAGCCTGAGCAATGCTGAAGATCATGTCACTTTGTACGTAAAAAACATCAATACAGACGAACCTGCGACAACTCACCTAATTTCTGAAAACGTCCGCGACCGTCTGAATGTAGCTTCCTTAGCTGCTGCTGGAGATCACGTCTATGTATTCACTTCTAGTCTAGGCAAGCTAAACTATGTGAATCTGAGGTCCAACGTTTACTGTGAAGCTAGGTTCGAGGACATGCGGGAGAGTGCGGTAAATTACCTGTTTGTCATGGGAAATCATATTGTCATATACGATGGATTCAGGACGAAAATGTGCTCGGTTGTGTGCAGTGGTACTGATTACAGTATTGAGTCGAAGACTATTGATCTTGAGGAGAAGATGCAGGGTTTCTATCGGGAATATAATGATTGTGTGCTCTACCTCGACGAAGATGGCGATGTTAGGGTGGGTTTTAGTTTTGCTATAGTTATAATAGGATCGGGGTGGGGGTTGAACTCGATAGGGAAGTATGTTCAATGTTGAAATGGCAGGGGGGTCGGGAGTGGTAAAAAGTTGGTTTTTAAATTTACTGGGGCACTGACTTCTGGCTTGTCTAACTAAAAGTTGAAGCATTCCCATACTATTATTGTAATCATAAACTTCCTTACAGCTGATCTATGTGGACGACGATAAAATTGTGGACAAGAAGATCCTCAGGTACAAGTCCAGAATCTACGGCGTGCATGTTGTTACTCCGCACATCTTCAGGGTCGATGCTGGTGACATTTGCGACTTTTACTACTTGGACCATCCAAAAGGTAAGAAAAGTTTTGATATGTTACTGTGAATTGGCAAATACTGAAATTTGGGGGGAGGGGGAGGTGAAGACCAGAGTATGCATAAAGTGGGTCCTAGTATGGAGCAGGAAGTTTTTTAGCTGTTTTTGGACGGGTGATTTTTGCATGAGAGCGGAAGTTTAAAATGCTTTTTTGATTTTTGAAGACTGGAGTACTGTAATTTTTTTTAAAATTTTTAAATTTATATTCTAAAATTGTCTTCATAAAATCAATTTCAGACACTCCAAAGCTTGGTTTCCGCACCAACAGCGTTACTCATTACGGTATCTAACTATACGGGATAAATGTTACATACTTTCTTACTGTGATTATATTACATATTTCTAACTATATTTCAAATTATGAATAAATATTTATATATATATATATATATATATATATTAGTGTTTATTAGAAAATAGTACGGACGCATGTACAGTAAACCGTTTGCGCTACAAAATAAGTATACTGTAAAAACTTTAAGATAACTCTTTCAACCGAACTCATCTTGAATGCCTAATCATATAGTTATCGATTTTGCTCTTTCGATTATTTGGCATATAGGTTGACCTACATTCGATTTGATGCGTGCCATAAAACTCCCCTTCGATACCTTGAGTATGCGTTAGGTCTCTCCACTTCATTATAGAAAGCGTAGGGGTACCCGCTTGTGGTCTATTAATCGATCGAAGCCAAAAAGTCACACAAGACTTGACGAGTTAAGATGAGTCTTATCAAAGCTATCGATGTTTTGCCAAAGAAGGTAAGTTATTTTTTTCCATTGTTGGGCTTTGGTATCAGAAACAGTAAAAAGACATGTAGTGCAACACTATAAGCGGACATGTTAAATATATTATGCTTATACTTTTTTAAAAAGAAGTGGTAAGCCAATGTAACAGATCAGAAAACCTTGCTATTAGGTTGGCTAATTATGAATGACCGCTTTTAAGTAATTTTAAAATTAAATTATGAAAAGCACTAACAAAGTTAGATAAATTATACATTTCACCCTGTTTATTCTATTTACATAGAAAGTAACTTTTAACAAAAAAAAACCTTTGCCAAAATTTTGTTACATTGTTCAGGAAATTCATAATTAGCCAACCAAATATTTCCCTTTATTGACCGGCCTTAATTGCCGTTTTAATAAATTATCTTTTATATAAGATATAAAGATTGTTTTAAACTCTTTTTTATAGATTCGAAACAAATGGAACGACAGTATCACTCCATCGGATGTGGTTCATTTTACCGAACCAGTAGACAGCGCCGAAAAGAATGTTTGGCCAAAAAGCGAAAGTCCAAGCTTATCAAAACGATTTTGGAACAAGACGGTATATCTGTAAGTTGTCAAAGTTTCATATAAATAGTAAAAGTTATAAACCGCTTTGAACTATTGAAGAAATACAATTGTCATATTTTAATTATAAGTGGTATTACGAAAGATTTGGCGCCCTATACACTTATGATAACTAGTTTTATTTAGTTCTGCAAAACGTATGATTTGGAACAGCGAACACAGTTACGAGTTGAGACCAACAGTGTCGGACAAGTTAAGGGACATATTTGAAGAGAACGGAATCAGTGAAGACATATTCTATATGAGGTTAAGGACAGCCCATATAAAAGTTAAAAAAGGCAAATATCGTTTAGCTGGCACTGAATTTATTAGTCAGGAAGAGACTGACTATCTTTTGGATGTATGGATGGGATACGACAACTATCCTCGGGGCATTACCAGGCTTCTTAAAAATTGTGTAAACAAACTGAGGATTTCGTGGAGGCAACGTTACAGAATGGTAGGTTTTACTATTTATTTTAGTTTTTTATTTTCTTTCTCAAGCCATTTCATATGAGCAGAAAGACTATAACACAACATTATAAACTTATAATAACATTTCAGCCCAACAACACAATTCACGCGTTTGTCGACAAGGATGAATATGTTTATGGATTGATCAAAGACACAGAACCAACGGTCTTTTCCAAAAATTTGAATGACGAGAGCAAAGAAGTATGTAAGAAGCTCGAAGGCGTTACATTTTACAACAAAGATTGTAAAGTATGTGCTGATTACGAGCACGTGGTACTGGTCAACTCGGAAAACAAACTTGGCTACATCAATTTGAAAACGGCCGAATACAAGGAAGTTAAGGATGAGAATTGTATCGTGCCATTCAAAATCTACAAATTCGACCAACACATTCTGCTTTTCAGTGTTGAACAGCAGATTGTAGTACTCAATCAAGGCATGAAGGTTGAGTATAAGGTAGAGATTAGTAATTGTCCGTACATGTTTGGTACGTCCAGTATGAAAATGGTAGTTTTTACTGAAAGAGATCAACGTACGGTTAATGTAAGTATATAATAAGAGCTTCAATTCATAAAATGTTTGACTTCTTTAATATAACCGCACTAGGTTGAGCATATAAACAACAACCAAAAAGTTTTTTTAATTTAACGTTCTTTAAAAGTATGTGTTTTACTCAATTAGTTAAATTTTAGGTCATGTACACCGAAAACGACCAATTGAAAGTACGAAGAATATTGAAGTACAAAAATGAAATCCGTTACATTACTGTCAAAACTCCATACGTCTTTAGTATCCATGCTGACAACGATGACTACTATTACATGAAAGCACCGCAAGGTAATTTTTTTAGTTTTAAATCAATGAAACTCAAATAATTTCGGACGTTCAATTAACTTTGTTACTAATATGTTTAATTTAATTTTGAAAAATATATTGTTATTTTGGAAAATCTTATAAAAATTTTTTTAAAAAAATCTTGACTGTATAAAATGTGTTGTAGATGGCCCGTTATTCGTTGGACGAAAAACGCTGTCTACTTCGTGTGCCAACGACTCTGGTTCTGTGGATACTCCGATAGTGACAGTGTTTCCAGCGAACGACAATGATTCAGGATCGTGTACATGTGATTTCTTTGAGGCACTTGAGTTTTAGGGTATCAAAAATATTCTTTATTTAAAAAATCAATAAATATTACTCTATTCCATGATTACTTTGAAGGTATTTGAAGCGCGGCCGTCACTAGGTTGCGAATCTTTACAATGTACGCCATTAGGAGAAGGCTGGCGATTAGATTTAATATAGTAATGACGAACATTGCTATAAACATATCTGAAAATGTAAGTATAAATAGAAAATTTGCATACATTTAAAAATTTAGCTACCTATAAGCGTGCTATTTATTGTATACTTGTTGTTTAATACCTGTATTATATAAAAAAAACTCACAAAAAGCAGCATAATAGTATGTCATATAGCCTGCACCACCACCTCCGCCAGGCTTAATTGTAGGATGTCCTGGAGGTAAGGGGCCTCCAGTTGGATGTTCCCATTCAAAGTCTTGGCTTGCCTCACATAGAATACTAACACATAACACTACTAATAGCTTCATGTTGTACTTGGTGAGAGTACTGAATGAACTGACTTTTATAATTGCCTTACAGGCGTCATATTATGATCATTCATTGATAAGACATTTTTATTTTTATCACTGGAAGATTTGGTGTTAAAATTCATTTTTCGCTTTGATAAGTTTTTTATCTTAGTTTAATTCTTTGCTTAGAACACGGTATCCACATTGAATTGTTATTAAATTTAATTTCAAAACGAATACAGTAACAAGGGAAAGTTGTGAATATGATATGGCATCAATTGCATGTAAATTCTACAATAACTGTGCGAAGAACATAAACAATATAAAAAAGAATAAAAATAGGCAAATTACAATAAAATACCGGTCGTACGAAGATATGCAACAAACGTACAAAGAGAGTCGTGGATTTGTGCTAACTGGAATTGGGTTTTGTCTCGGCTTTCAATGGTAGTTGTTTACTGTAGAAAGTGGCTTTTAGAATAAGACATCAATTTTAAGTTTAAAATTAGGCTAATCAAGTACGCAAATAGTGATAAAATCCTTCAATTTTTGAAATTGAAATATTATGATGTTCAAAAAATTCTGAGCCTCAAAGGAAATTTTATGCGTTGGCGGGCACAAAATTATTATTAGTTGAACAACTTAAAAAAATAAAATTTTTTCAAAATTTAAAAAAAATTGGATTCCAAACAAATACGCAACCCCCTTATTACAAGTGCAATAACAATACTATTAACTATAACCTCATAGTGAAATTTACATAAGTATGTCTGGATGGTAAGTTACATTAACAGTAATAGGCGGACTATTTTAATCAAACACATAAAATCTTTAGGTTGTTCACATAATTCTGTGCCCCATTACACCTACAAGTTTCTTTAAAAGCGGGGCACAGAATTATTCGAACAACCTAATATTATGCTCACACCTACTACCATAGATGTTACTTCACATCTCTGCAAAACTAATCAGAATCGGCCGAGATACGCGCCTTATTATCAGACAACCTCAATATTTTAACGCCAAGAGTCTTGCGAGGCACTTGAATCGTGGGTAGTTCAGACTTCTCGTCCACATCTACATTGTCAAAGTTATCTTCTACATTTGGGGACAATCTCTCGGCTGGATCGACCAGCGTCGACTGGACTGGCACTTGTGGATTGCTATCGCTCAGAGTGACCAGTTCTTCCACCTGAGCGTTTTCGATGGCTTGACGAAGGAGAAGGTCGGGATCGGCGGTGATGTTCTCGCTAAAAGTTTTTTGATTATGAAAAGGTTTTTGATGTTGCTAAAGGTTTTTTAAAATTTTATAATTTTTTGATGCTTTTTTTTGTTCTAAAAATAGATTGAACTAAAATTTAAAAGTTTTACCTCAACAGAACACCATGAACTTTGTGAGCGATCACTGGTCGAAATCTTCCTCTCGCAACCGGCTGTCTTTGTGGCCGTAGGAATGGGTTGTTACCGTTTCGCCGGCGGCCTTAAAATTAAAAATTAAACTTTTTGCATAAAACATAATACCCATGACATCAAATGCATTTACTTACTATAATATGCTCAAACAGCGCTAAAAACCCCAAAACCTACGTTGACAAGTGACACATTCAACGATGACAGCTCTCGGACCAGATACGACGTTGTTTCTGTAGACATTGTTGGGCCATTGTTCGCAGAATCCGCGTTGACTGAAGACTGTCGATGGATTGAATTGGCAATGCCTGTTTGATGGATCAAACAAGGCTCGGGCGCAGTTGAATTCATGGCAAGTTCTGGCACATTGGTCGACAGATACGACAACGGCAAAGTGAGTTAATGGTTGTTGAAGGTCAGAGACTTGAGCATCGCGAGACTTGTAGTAAATCGTGTGATGACAGGCTGTAATATGGAAAAATAAATTTAAAAGTTTTAATGTTCAGATAACTTTAAGCCTCTCTTAAACCAAATTTTCAAATTTAAGGGGTACAGAATTATCTGAACAACCTATTATGATATAATCTAAAGTAAAGCAAAACCTACTGCCAGAACGAAGTCCATCTCCTTGCCGCGTGTTTTGTTGCTGTTGTTGCTGCTGTTGTTGTGGTGGCTGTTGCGAAGGCCGGAATGGTCGCAACTGTCTGAATGGTGTAGTTGGTTGTGGCACAAACTGCGTCGTAGTAACTACTGGAGGTCTGGTAGTGAACTGTTGTTGCTGAACAGTCTGTGGCCTGAAAGCCGGAGTAGGCTGGGTCCGGAATTGAGGCTGGGTTCGGAATCCGACTGTCGAGATGAAGTTGGGAGCAACAGTAAATTGTTGAGGTGGGGCAGTTTGAGGTACGAACTGAGTTTGTTGTGGGGGTGGTGGAGGGGGTCGGGGAGCGAAAGTTGGGGGTGGTGGTGGAGGTCGTGTGGCAAAGGTTGGGGGTGGAGGTTGGAAACGTGGTGGCTGTTGAGGTGGCTGTACGACCGGTCGACGGATTGGGATTTGAGGTGGGCTGATTGGTGGTGGTGGTCGAGGAGCTGGAGGTTGGACAACTGGTCGTGGTCTGAAAGTTTTATATTTTTAGTGAGGAAACAGAATTATTTGAACAACAACACAAGTTTAAATTTAAAAAATTCAAAAAAAAATTTAAACTTACTGAATAGTGACTTGTTGGTTTGGTTGAATTCCGCTCGAAACCAGTGGTCGTTTGTTTGGAATGAAAGTGGCACCATTTGGAGTGACATTCGAGACGATTCTGCTCGTTGGCTTCTGAGCTTCTTTGATCTTCTTCGCTTCTTCCTTTGCTGCTTGTTTCTCCTTCTCACTTCGGTATGGCAGAGGCACAAACAAAGGTACTTCTCTGTTGATATCAGTGATTACATTACCATCGTCATAGGCTCCGAAACGATCGAATTGGTCTGGGACATCGGCTGAAAAAGAAGATTAGCATAACTTTGATAATACATATTCATACATATTAAAAAGTCAAAATTTAATTTTAAAAAAATGAAAAATTAAAAAATTTTTTTTTATTTTGTTACATATGTATTTACATCATATTGAGCACTATAACACATATAAACACAATAGCAGCAAGAGATTTAGATAATAGTAAGAAGTAACGTTACTTACGGACTCTTGGAACATTGTTTAATCCGATTTCATCAAAGATCACTTTTTGAAATCCATCACGATAGCCTCCAGGAATCTCTGAAATTTAATGTTACAGTAAAACTTTTAAATCATGTATTTCTTTACAATAGTTTAAAATATTTGGGACATTTTTTAATAAATAAAGACGTGTTTCTAATATTAAGTTTTTCAATTAGTTCTGTGCCCCATAACTCCAAAAATTTACTTTTAGAAAAAACACAAAATAAATTGAGTCACTTAATTTAATATGTACTGTATGTTACTTCTGAAGGACTTTCTCATATGTTACCATGAAGACCATACTCATACTGTATTACAAATAACTTACTCATATAATTCTTGGTTTCGCCAGCCACAGAAATCGAATTGAAGCCGGTTGGAGCGGCGAAAGCCCGTGGTCTGGCGTCTAAACTCGCTTCTACTGTAATATCTTCTTGGCCATTGACTGCAGTAAGTAACAGGAAGGCTATGGGCAGTGCCCAACTCGCTTCCTTCATTTTGGTTTACCTCTAAAAATCAGTTTATTTTTAAAACTTTACTTTTAAAGGAACGTTCGTATTTCAATAATAATCACGATATCTATTATTGTAGGCACGGTACAATAAAAAATTTTTAAAAAATATTTTGAAAATTTAAATTTCGTTTTTTACTACCCAGGCTCTATCTATAGTAAAAAAACCAATACGTAACTAAACTAAAGCCATAAATTCATTAATTTGACAAAATATAATAGTAGAATTACTCACAAGAACAATTAAAGTTTCAACTTCCGCTAACCGAACGACATGACGCAACCGTGACATTACAATGAAAGTGAAACACAATACCGGATAATTCGTTCGCTTAATTTCTCTCAGTTAAGTAAATTCATAAAAAGTAACCTTGAACAGAGGGAATAGTACAAAAAAGGTAATTAATGGGCTTGGCATGGTTAGCTGTTCCTTGGAATGGGTTTTAGGTCTAAGGAGAGGTCGTTTAACTGTACAAAGGGTTTGCTATACATCTTTTACTGTTTATAGGGTCTTTGAGAAAAAATTAAGCGCCAAAGTTTTTGTGACAAAAACAAACTGCAAAGAATCTGAATACTGATTGATATTGTTCTACTCTTCCCTACCAAGTCATTATCTTCCTCACGTATACATTCCTCACCAAAAAATCGTTTCAAACTGTCACTCTTGAGACGATTTCCCTAGAGTGTCATACTATCCGAGTAATTTTTGATATACACTTTAGTAATCTTATATTTTTCTTAACAATCAAAAAATAATCAAAAAATACCCCTGCGAAAAGCTTCTTCTTCCCACGACTGTTTCAAGATGTCGCTAAACTAAACTCAATCCCGAATCAAAGTCCATATTTATCCCCCAAACTAATCTCCGAAACTTTCGCTTTTCCATCGACAAATGTCATAACTTTCCATTGTGACAATATTCCGCAAACTCTACAATAAACAAAACCGAATTCCAGTCATTTTTGGAATCGCCTATTATTTTGGTATTAAAAACAACATTCTTCAACGACCGATTTTCATCAGGACTTTCGCGCGACAGAATCATAATAAGGAGATATGGAGGGAACTGGGTGAACAATAAGAAGGAAAATAGGCAGGGAATGGGTTAGAGGGAAAGAAAACAACATTGAAAGTGAATTTTGCAAATATGAAATTGTATTTTGAAATTTGACAAATTTTTTGAAATTTAAAAATTTTTAAAAAAATGTCAATAAATGCCAATTCAAAACCTACAATTGACCAAAAACCTCACGCTAACTTTACTCAACCTTGCTCTTAAAACAATAAAACCATAGCCATCAAGAAAGCCTTTGACACAGCAAACTTGACAATCCCAAAAGTGACAAAACACCCTTTGACACACGTTTACAAGCGCAGTGACTTCCGTACGACAATAAAAACAAAGGACAGTTTTGTGTCAAGTTCGAAGCGTTTAAAGACAACAATAAAACCTTGTTCAGTAGGGCTTTCCGTTACTGGCCACTGTAAAACATGACAAAGACTTTTTCATCTGCTTTTTGAAATTTTTTGAACTTTGCAGTAATTTTAAAAATTTAAAGTTATATTTACCACAAAATTTTTAAAAAATTCAAATGAAAGATATTTTTAAAAATTTTACGTTTTTAATACGCAGGTCATGATGGACCAAAAATATTGAATTATTGACAAAAAATAAGAACACCTTTTTTGGCTGAGATTCAGTAATGAACTACAGTCGAACCTCTTTACTATGACACTCAAGTGACTGGTCCAAACTTTCCCTTGTAAGCATAGTGTCACAATACCCAGCTACCTTTTTACAGAAGTTCTACTGCAAAAAGCAGCCAAGAAGCTGCCATTACAAAGAAGATGTCACACTATGGAGGGTCATACTAAAGAGGTTTCACTGTATAATAAGTTAGTCTATTATCATTTCCAAAGTTAAAAGTTTAACAGCCTTAAATAATACAACTAACTAAAGATTATACTCATTTGACTACGTTACATTTACTATCTTATAAAAAACCATTAAGACTTAGTCTACTAAATATTGCTTCTCCAATGAAACATCTTAACTACATACAGCAGTATGACCAAAAACCTACAAACTTAACATAGCATAGCCTACTAAAAATTTTCTGACCCGTTACTTAATTAAAAAACTAATGCCTTAACCCATATTTTGATAACAAATTATAATCGTTTTTAATTCTTAAAATTTTAACTTACTCCCTCCCCTCTTTCCCCTTTCTTCCCCTTCTTTTCCCACCTATCTCTCCCTTGCCCTCCTCTCCTTTGCTCGCCTACACTCCCATCCTCATCTACCTCTCATTAGCACTACTACTCCTAAAAATACCCAAACGATTAGAATGCCTAAACGCATTACAGCAAAGTAAGCCCAAGTTTATTACAAGAAAAACCTTATCAAACGAGTTATCAACCGGTTCCTGCGACCATTTTGTAACATTGAAAAACAAATAATTATTAGCGTAGGTGTTCCATCGTTTACAGCAAAATGTTTAATAAAGACGCGCGTACCATTAGCCGAAGACAATACGAAAGAAAGAGTTTGTAATTAGCCTAAGGCTGAACGATGGCTGATAATTAGCCTAGAGCTAATATGCGCTTTCGATCAACATTAGCCTTCGATCAACATTACAGTTAGATGAATATTAGCCCACACCAGAGTTATATTAGCCTAAACGCAAGGGAAAGTAAACAAAGATGCTACTCGTAATAAGCCCGAGTTTCAGAGATTGTCTCTCGCTGCAATCCATCAATCATACGATTCTGTTGTAATCAAAACTTTTCATTTCCGCCTTACTATGTAAGGCTAATGAAGCATGGTGGAAAATATGCATTAACAGATACAGTTCCAAAACAAGATTTCAAAAATGCCGTCGAATTCAAAAAGTTTGGGATTAAGATCGTTGAGATCAAATTTTAGCTCAAAAGTTTCACTCATAATCATAACCTTAAACTCGAAATTCAAAATTTTTATTAAAAAATAGATTTTACAGCATATTTTACTTTCAAATCAAGAGTAAACTTTAAATTTCAACTATAAAACAAGGTCAACTTGAAAAAGTTTAGTCAAAACAAAGGGAAAATTCAAAACTTTAGCTCAAAATAGCCTTTAAAAACAAACCTTCAAAATTAAAATCAATTTTTCAGTCACAATTTTTCAGTATATTTTCTAATTTCTTAATAAAACACTTTTTACTATATAAAGAAGTCATTTGATGTCCGGTTTTTTTACTTTCTGCTACTGCATTCTTTCCTCGGTAGAAATGACCAAAAGAAGAGTGTAACAAAACAAGTCAACAAGACCATTGATGCATCGCAGAAATGGAAAAAGTGATAAAAATAGAAAAAAATAACGATTAATGATAAGATGGTCAGAAAGGAAATAGAAACTGTACCTCAAAAATAGGTTCTTTGTGCAGAATAGATCACCTCTGAATAGGTCTCTTTCGAGAATAGGTCTAAAAATGGATCACCTTGCTCAAGGTCACTCCTAATGCAAATTCATGACAAACTTGTTCCAGTTTTACCCAATCCTATTCTTGCCTATTTTTATCTACTTGAGCTTACTGTGCCCATCGTAACCCCAACCAGAGCCGTGCGGGGACTTTGGGTATGGGGGCGGGAGTCGAAAATTTGCCAAAATTTTTTTCCTAAAATCCACAGGGGGACCACGTTCAACTTTTTAACCTTTTTTTTAAAAAGCGACAAGTAATAAATCTTTCTACCTATTCTCAACCCAAAATTATTAAACCAATATTCAAAAAATTAAAATAAGTTTAAAAATACAAAGTGTTAACAAATCAGGCAGGCTTTGATTGTAAAACCTCGAATTCGTAAAGTAGTAAAAACAGTTTAAAAACACGTTTCCTAGAGCTCGTTAAACGCGTTAAAACTTAATTACCCGGCGGCGATTGCGGTGTAATAAGCAGCAAAATGTAACATTATTGGCGTAAACATGTTCGACGTTCAAGTTGCAAGGTTAGAAAAATATATGACATACCGCGGTGTGTAGGAGCGGGCAAGAGCAATTTCTTAGACGGAGAATGACAAAATACCCTAAAAAAATTTTTGAAAAATATAAACCTTAAGCCCAGCGTAAGAAAAGCTTTCTGTATAACATACTAATCACTAAAATACAAAAAATAAAAATAATAATCACGTTCAAATGTTGCAAACGCTCGTATTTTATTGTAATCAGTTATTCAAACAGATCAGACGGGTCGACGTCGATCCATCTGATGATGTAAATGTAAAGAAAAAGCCGTTTTTCAGATTCAAGTTTCGACGGAAATGAGCGTGTAGATTTGATTTGTGGAAGACGGCGAGAGTCAAATATATATAATAATACGAAAACAGAAGAATGCGTTTCTGGAAGTGATTTAAAACTTATTTTATGTACATATTAGGTTGTTCATTTGATTCTGTGCCCATAACCAAAACGATCTTTAACCAGCTCTTTTTGAGAAATTCACAAAACCCAAGCCCACGAAACTAACCTACCAGCCTAGAATTTGAAGAAAGCCAAGAATGACAAGAAGGTAACAGTCGCATAGTTAAAAAAAACTTGACAAAACAAGAAACAAAAGTACTGATATGGATCAGTTTCGCTTTCCCTCGGTTTCACCGCTACATTAGGGATCGTACTTCTGGAGATTAGATAACATTCCAGAAAAGACTGTAGCCAAATTTTTGGAAGATTTGTCAAAAATATTATCATAAATCACTGTTTTGTAAATATAAGAAAAACTAGATTAAAAAATGAGTTGTTTAGGCCTAAAACCTTAAAATTTTTAAAATTTTCCATTTGTAATCATTTTATTATCAAAAAGACATTTTTTAACAAAATTAAAGTTTTAATATTGCCCAAAACATAATTTTATATTTGCGCCACTCTTTTTAAAGCAAGCTAGCTATCAAACTTTTTTTCAAAAAATCTTTTAATTAAATATTATCCACCTTTTCAATACTCAAACTCAGCGACAAACCTCGAATTCAAGACGTTCCACTCAGTTTTGAGCCTTATGGCACTATTCCTAAAAGCGCCAGTAGTACCATCAAGTACATTAGTAGGCAATGCCTTTATGAAGCAAATCACAGCCCTTACAAAACTGTTTAAAATCGCTTCTGGATGTGCTTCTGACAATGAGTTACAGCTTGAGTTCTTCAACAAACTCAGACCTATTTTGTTCGGGACCATACTGTCGAGTTGTTCATATAATTTTGTGCTCCCTCGCAAATCTAATCTGTGAGATAAAAAGACACAGAATTATATGAACAAACTAATATTAAAAAACTTTAAATAGAAAATTAAAATATCCACCCTTAAAAGTTAAAAATCCGCTTATCTACCCCAAAATATCCACCCCCTCACAATCCAAAACCCAATTTTCAACCCACACGGGCATTTTTACTAAAATAGGTATTGTTTTGAAGTAATAATCGCAGCAAAGTGGGCATCCCACTTAACGCGATTACTAATACTTCTTCAAGCGTTTACCGGATTCCAAAAAATCAAAGGGAGAGAACGTAAAGGCACAAAAGTTATGCATCAGGAGTTTACTACACCATAGGGATTTGTAAGGGAAAGGATACAATGTAATATATGTTGGCATTCAAACTTTATGCCTTTGTTTTAAGATCGTGTGATCAAAAGTGTGGTTATTTTTTATGGTAGGCTGTTCAAATAATTCTGTGCCCTCTAAACAAGAACAGTTACTTTGAGAAAGAGCTCAGAATTACTTGAACAACCCTTAACACAATGTAAATGCCATTTTTTCGGATATTTTTATCAAAAATCAGATTTCAAACACTATTCTACAAACTCTTTGACCGAATATGTAACATAAATTTACTCACAGTAAACTCTCTTTATATACAACACAATACTTCATAAAAAATCTTCCATCAAACACTCTTACTACACAAAAAAATCCCCCCCCCCCAAACCCCTACCACTCAACAAAATCCACTGCCAAAGCCCCAACCACCCCACCAACCCGCATAAACTACTATATAAAGTAACATCGCGGACCAAAATAATTGGTCATCATGTTGTAGTTTGACCAGAATCCCACTTCCGAATATGATGAAGAATATTATGGAAGCCTGCAATTTGTTTTCTCTTTCAATCATCTTCATGAAACCAATATTATTATGGATACGGATAAGTTCCGGCGACAAACCAGAAGCTAAAACCTTTTGGTTTTGATTGTTGGAAAAGCTGGGCTTAAATTAGGCTTAAAATTGGCTTTTAAGCTTTAAATGTGAATTAATTTATCCAGTTTCTTAATTACAAAATTAAAAAAATTTTTAAAAAATTACAAATTAATATTACTTTAGGTAACAAAGCCTAATATCAATAAAAGCAAAAACAAAAATTAAAGCCCAAACAAGTTAAATTGTCAAAAAGTTCGTAAAAATGTCATAAAAATCTGAAATTACTCGAAATCCGTTTGAAATTTGAAAAAAAGCGAAAGTCTCGACCTTGATCTGAACAAGCATCGAAAGGATGTTTCCGAATTAGAGGTCAAGATTCTCTTCATTTGGTTCGGAAGCACGGAAACCGGTCTCAAATATATAAATTAGACAGCCGGATGTGACAGTTACATGTTACTTATTAGAATTTTTGCTCATCTTGTTTTTCGTTTTGAGAAAATTTTGTTCGTTATATAGAGTTGGAAGATGCCTTCAGAGAAGGCCCGACAAGTTACAGTGTACCTTTTTGAAAAACGTTCGTACTGTTTAAATTACTGTTAGCTGTCAATAAGCTCGAATAAAGTAAAGATACCGTTTGTTGCCTAAGGAATGGCCTACATCAAACCACAAATCGCAGGAATTTGAAAATTGGTATAAAGAGGTGTTCATGGTGATGCCAAATATCAAATTAATTTAAAAAAATACTGGACATGAAATTTGTTTTTTAAACAATTGGTAAAAAAAGCTAAATCTAAAATAAAGTAAAGGAAGATACGTTAAGTATTCTTAATGCATTTTAAAGTTTACTGAGTACTACTAGAACCAGAGAAAAGACTAAGTAAAGAGAGATACGGTTAAAATAGTAACCGCAAATTCAACAATAGGGCTAGTTCAAGCTAGGTTAGGACCAATAACCCATGATAAGGATGAAATCAACCTAAAAAAGTAGGCTTTGGTGGACATTGATCTAAAGTATGACAAAGCGAAGGTAAAGAGCATTAAAAATATACAAAAAAAAGTATCATAGGAACGTTGACGGTACGATGTCAACGTTCACGGTGCCATGTCAACGTTAACGATAAAGGCACATGTGGTTCAGTCACATGAGATTTAGTGACATGTGATTAGGCCAGGGTAAAAAAGGATATATGATTTAGTCAGGTTGTGATTCAGTCTTCTATCTTTTATAGCATAATAAATGAAAATTATATAATTCATGGTTTATGTATTATTAATTATTTAATTTTTTAGTTTTTTTAAAAAATTATAATTACGATTTTTAATATTGCAAGTCATAATTTTAAGTCTGGAAATTTTATTGTAATTATCCATAACTTAATATTTTAAATTATACGAAAAATTCCTACCCGAAATGTCGATAACCGAAAAGTAGCTACCCGAACAATCCCTACCCGAAATTACCATTGCCCGAAATATCCATCACCCGAAAAGTCCTTACCAGAAAAGTCCCTACCCGAAAAATCCATTACCCGAAATGTCCTACCCGAAAAGTCACTAACCCAAAGACAAGGTGACGTTAGAAAGAGCGAGAACTCTGTCAGTGCTTCAACTCCTTCCGCTATCATTTTCATCGATCCCCCTACTGAATGCAGAGCGCGTGGCTTTGTGCCATTAATTTTGTCAGCTCTTCTTTAAATGCCTTGACTGCTAGCAGTTCAACAAACTTAAATTGTCCAAAAGAATTGTCGAAAATAAAGGGTTTGTAATTACTATAACAATTTTTTTCCGAAAATTATTATAAACTTACTCTTGTTGTCGCTAGGTGACATCATTTCTGGGTTTCCGTTTCCTGTAGGCGTCAGGCTCTCAATGTCGTTTCGAGGCGTTTCTTGGCTCATCTTACCCAAATCGATTTTAAAAAAGTATTATCATATCAAATGCATAATACTACAAAATTTATTATTTAATATTATCTACGTTTGAAGACAACATAATACCTATTATCATCACATCCTATTATACATCAATGTTTACGAATATTTATTGCCATCAATAGAAGAACAACTTTAAAAGTATTCGAAATAACATTATCAATCGTAAAACATAACTTTAACCAATATCCAGATCAATTTAAATTAATTAAAAACACGGAGACTCTTGTCCATAGAAGCTGTTACCAAGAATGTATCCAAGCTTCCAAATCTGACTGAAGTTACGGCTTTTGAGTGGTTTTCAAACGTGTTGACGATCTTCCAGCTGCTGATTTCGTAGATTTGAACAACATTGGCAGCTGCGACCAGGTAGTCACTTTGGTCGAAGGTTACTGAGCTTACCTAAAATAAGGTGGGTTATAAAACACAACATCGAAAAAATTTAACAAATTGTTAGGCCCTTTACTTTCAAAAAATTAAACACTAACACGTACACTGAAATCTCAGTTTTACTAACTTTTCCAAAAAACTTATTAGATGACTGCCATCTCCAACAGCAAAAGTCTTGACATTGCCCAGATTTCTCATGTCCCAAATCTTGACTTCTCCTTCCTCGGCTCCAGATGCCAAGTAGTAGCCGTTTTCACTATATGCCAACGACTTTACTGTTCCTTGGTGTCCAGCAAACAAATTGACTCTCTTTTGCTCTTTGACCTCCCAGATCTTGACATTGCCATCACGTGTCCCAAGACCAAAAGTAAGACCACCAGGGTGGCATCTTCCACATGTGATTAGGGCCTCGTATTGATCGTCTTTTACCTGAAAAGTTGACGTTTTTCTCTTCTGTTCTATACCCTAATATTTTGACCAGTATTATGATGCTTTTCCTGTTGCAAACCACTTATAAAATTAAAATAAACATCAAAAACCAACCTTATCCAAAGTCTGTCCCACATTCAGATCCATAACCGACCAATGTTGATCTTCCGAGAAAGCAAACAAGTGATTATTGTAGATTTTATGTAAAAAAAAGTCATTAACACTGCCTGTATGAATGTTAAAGGTATGTTTAGTTTGCTCATTCGATTTGCTCCAGATCTTTACTGAAGCATCTTGAGAGGCTGACATCACATTATCACCATCTGGGTGGATAATACAAGCCGTTATCTGCTTTTTGTGTCCCTTGAAGCAACGTTTTGTCCACTCCACCGATTAGAACGAGTCTTCCCTGAAAAGATTGATTAAATGATACTGTTTTTAATACCTAAATACCTTAAATTCAAGAAGGAAAACCAAAAAAAAGTATTCAAAAACAAAATTTTCAATCAAAATGAAACTATGACCTTCACATCCAAGCATGTAATACCAGGAGTGTCAGCAGAGTGAAGATCAGTGTATACATCAACCTCACCGAACAGTGCCATAACGCCACCTTTAACCAATACATCATCACACAAAACTTGAAGATCAGTAACACCATCCAATTTTAGGATCGCACCAGCATTTAGGTGTGTTAGAGCCAAAAAGGCAATGTCCAGAATCACAGTCTACTCTCGTAGGAAAACTAAAAATATAAACAAAATTATAAAAATAACTTACCGGGCCCATAAATCATATAATCCTCAACATTACCCAATTGCGTCAACAGATTATCCACAGTTGTTTCATTCGAAATGGTTATTTCAAGAATTGCCAACCTTCGAGGCATTTTCTATCTAAATATTCAAAAATTAATAAATTGTAAATAATATTAATCCCGAAAAAGCAAAAAAAACAACAATTCCGGCCCTACATGGTAAATTATTACGAAATAACAAAAAAAAATTTTCAGTCAATATCGTTGCGAGAGCCAAAATTATTTTTTACGAGAAAAACGTGAACGGGTCGGCCCGGAAATTGTTCCGATATTGTTTTTGTCGGTTATTTGTGCTGTTTCCTGTTTATTTGATCTAGCTGTTGTATATTATTGTTGCCTACTAATATTTTTCTATGAAGTCAGCTATCTTATATTTATTACTTATATTGTTGCCTGTTTTGCTTTAAGTTGGGTAACATATGGGTAATTATTAAGAAGCTACCTGTGGACCAAAAAAAATTTTTTCGACCTCCCCCCCCAAAGAAAAACCGTAGCGACGTCCCTGCTGGTGTGGTATTTATCTTTTTTTTTGTTTTAGGTTTTATTTCAATAACTATAGGTATAATAAGGTTTGTCGTTATTTATTTCGAAATCATATCTAAAACTCGCTATTTTAGGTAACAAACACAAGTTCCTTTACCACAACGTCTGTAACACCTTCAAATAGCAATTTTTATACACGTTAACCTTCTACAAAACTACAGTTCGGTTCCCTATAGTTATTGGTATGTAATTTCTTGTTTTTTTGTTTTGGTTTTTAGGTGCCATTGAAGGAGTTGTTAGGTTTAACTAAATTGCCAGTTGTTTTTGTAAGATTCTTGTCTAAACTTTAATATTTCGGGTAACAAAAGTTTGTTTTTTTAAAATTTAAACCCTGTAACGCTGTTTTTGGTGAAAATTTCAAGATTATTTCAAAATTATATATTTTTTATTCCCACAAGAATATCAAGTACATGATCAACAATATAACAAGTATTGGTATAAGTGAGATACATTAGCGTAAAATATAATATAACTGTATATGAGATTATTTGCGCACCTTGATTATCATGAGATGTACTGTATTAAAGTGAAACATAATTTGCAATAGTAAGCCAGAAAGTAATTATGTAGTAATATTATTAGTAATAGTAATACATAATCATAAAAGTACAGTATAACTCTGTATTATTTAATAATAAACCACAATATTAGGTTGTTCAAATAACTCTGTGTCCCCTCAGAATTATTGAAGCAGACTATAGTAATATATCAATACTCTCTAAATAAAAATATTATCCTTCGACTAATCTGAAGTCGGTATTGAATAATTGAACAAACTCGTCGACTTGCTTCTCCGAGAATCCTGATTTCAAAAAGTCTTCGGCTGATCCACAACAGAATTCTTGGACATTCTTGAACTTGTTTGACCGCAAACACTTGTCCAAGTCGGCCAAGTTAATGTCAGGTAGGGTTTGAAGAGATCTTCTGGTTGTTTGATTGAATTTGGCTTGTTTTACTGCCAATTCTGTGTCTTCTGTTTCTTCCAGAATCGAGAAATCATCAGTTTTTATGGCCATCGCTTCTTCTGGGTCCGGGTTTTCTTGGTCTAACTGAAAAGATATTGTGATTGACTGAATAAAATTTGATTCAAAATTGTCATACAGTCAAACCTTTTTAGTATGACACTCAAGGGACTGGAACAAAAAACCATAATAATGAGGGTATCATAATATCCAAGTGATTACCTTAATTTCCTCAAAGATTTCGGCCGAATGTGAAGGGCCCAAGCTCCACATGCAAGTTAGCTTCGGTTGAGCTCTAATCAACTGGCACAATAAACTACGAGTAGTAGAGCTTCTTTTAGACAGTTCTCCTTGGAATGGTCCTCCATTCACTCGTTTCTTCCTGAACTTCTCACTCGACTCGATCAGAAGGACTATTCGGTCGTAGTTCATGTTCATCTACAAAACATTTTTAATATAAACCAGCTACAAGAAGGACAACGATAACTTGAACCATACATAAAAACAATAATTAAAACTGTACCTGTTCAATTTGTTTGAAGATTCGTCCATTGTTTAGTGATTGTGTCAAGTCATCTAGTGCCTTTCTTTCGACACAAATCGACGGCGACAGAACATAATCACCAACCTCAAGAGTACATGGATATAGATCAATTCCATTCTGATATAATACAATTGGGAGTTCACTACGAAACTCACGGACGTCAATCACTACCTAAAACGATATTATCACACAAGTAAAGACGTCAATCCCCTCCTAAAACAACATAACCAAACAACTAATCTCCTCCTTAGAGCTGGATATTAATAACCAACCAAAAAAGTCTAAAATGCCTATCATAATATAATCTTTAAAACACCTCTAAAATATCAGCTTTCCTCATTTTAAAAGCCACCAAGAACCGTAGAAATCCGTAGTAAACTCCGTTAATACTACAATAACACCACCTTACCATAGGCTGTAGTCCCTCTTCATCTTCCTCCTCTTTTTTGTTTTTGTGTCTGCTGTCTCTTCTCAATGCGATCTCTCTCAGCCCTGACGATGTTTCTCGAGAAATGTCGTACTCTGTGTTGATTAACAATGATCCCAGTTCTTTAATCAGCGTTTCCATCGAGAGTTGTTCATGTTGCATGGCTGATAGATAGCGTTCTTCTTCGGTCGAGTTTGGATAGGTAAGTGCATATATTGTGAGAGGTACATCGGCATGATGGGCTTTGTAAGACTGAAAAGATATTGACATCACATTTTTCTAAAATTTTACAAGCACGATATTAGTTTAGCCTTCCAGATTAGACAAAAATATCTCGTATTTTACCAAAAAACGTCTTTCTAATAAAAACCTTGCCTCAATAAGCCTAAAAGCTCCAAGTTCAGTGTGATATAACACGATGAAAGCAGGTCGTAAGGTTTCCAATGAGTCGATGAGTTGATAATGACTTCCCAGAGTTAGAAACAGCAAAGATGGCAAAGAAAATGGTTGTTCTGATGTTGTAGCATTAGAATCTCCATCGCAAAACGCAACTTCCAATGGGTCTGTAGCTTGAGATGAAGATGGAGTATCCAGAGAAATCTGAAAAGATTTGTGATTAGATATTGCCTTGCCGGTCAATAACTTTGTAGAAAGTTTACTTATTAACAGCCATTTTATATTAGGTTGTATAAAAAACATTGAGCTACTATGTACATAAACCCTTCAAATGAAGCAAACTTCAACGACCTTGTTAGGAAAATCGTTTAATTCTATGAACTTTTTGGTCAAATTTTTAAATTTTCTAAGCTTCTATTTTACTATTATGCTTTATCTAATATTAATCAACACCTCCATGATTTATTATGTAACAAAATATTAATAAATACGTCAAAGAGATCGAGATGTCATGATTAAGATCAACTGTCTTTATACATCAAAACCTTATTTATTACCTAATTTTATCGCCCTTATGTAATTTAATTTCTAAGGCGGAGCTACTGCCAATTATCAAATTGCCAAATCTTTCTTCAAAGATAGACTGCAGTAAGAGCTTCACTCAACAGATTGTAGCTGCTTGTACCTGGTGTTTCATTCATTGATGCATTTCATTTAGAATTTTATATTTATATTATGTTATAATTGTCTATCTACAACAACATTCCTTCCACATTTTCACTTCATAATTAAAACTTTTTCTTTTCAGCTAGCTCTTCAACCTTACATTCACCATGTCATACCTATCATCGCTAGTATCAACCCTATCACTCGGCTACTACGACAACAATGCCAGTGCTGAAACCAAGATATCAATCCAATCTCCAAACCTCAAAAACAATGGAGATACCATCGAATCCTCATATCAATATCGTCGCAACAAAATCTCAAAAAACGGTAACCACATTACAGTAACCCCGGAAGTGCACGACTACCGTTTCCGTACCGTACTCAAACCTCGACGTACTGGAATCATGCTGGTTGGTCTCGGTGGAAACAATGGTACCGCTCTGTTTGGTGCCATCACTGCCAACCGAGAAAAGATGGAATGGCGCCAAAGAAACGGTATTCAACAAGCGAATTACTTTGGTTCTGTAACCCAATCCAGTACCGTACACCTTGGATTTGATGGTCAGGAACAGGTTCATGTTCCCTTCAACGCTCTGTTGCCCATGGTGAATCCGAATGAGTTGGTGGTTGATGGCTGGGACATCAGTGGTGCCAATCTTTATGAAGCGGCTTTGAGAGCACGAGTTTTCGAACCAGAATTGTTAGACAAGTTGAAGCCTCACATGGAGAATGTAAAGCCAAAACCGTCAATTTACTATCCTGATTTCATTGCTTCGAATCAAAGGGATCGTGCTGACAACTTAGTAGCTGGTGATAACAAACAACAACATCTGGAGCACGTTCGGAACGATATTAGAAGATTCAGAGAAGAAAATGGGCTTGGTAAGTCAAGAAAGAGTTATGATAACCTACGTAGTCTGACAAACACCATAGTAAAAACGTAGCGAAAGTGTAAAACATTGCACAAGATCATAATAATCTTTCTTCGTACTTTACCTTTATTTTTTGACATTTAAGTCCTCAAAAACCCCTTTATCAACTGATAAGCTGATAAAATCCTTTCAGAAACCGTAATCGTTCTCTGGACAGCCAATACCGAACGCTACACGGACGTGAAGCCAGGCCTAAACCAAACGGCCGACGATCTTCTTAATTCGATCCAATCCAACGCTTCAGAAATCTCCCCATCAAACATTTTCGCCGTAGCCGCGATTCTAGAAGGCGCTCATTACATCAACGGATCTCCCCAAAACACCCTCGTTCCTGGTGTTATTGAATTGGCAGAACGAAAGAAGGTTTTTGTCGGTGGAGATGACTTTAAAAGTGGTCAGACCAAACTCAAGTCGGCTTTGGTGGACTTCATGGTCAGTTCTGGGATCAAACCAGAATCCATCGTATCGTACAATCATTTGGGCAACAATGACGGCAAGAACTTGAGTGAAGAGCGACAGTTTAGGTAAGATGACATGTTTTGAAGCTTGTTTTTGAAGAGTATACGATAAAAACTAATAAATGTCTTCCACGTATATCTACTATAAGATAACAAATTCTATATTTTGAAAACCTCACTATGAATTTCCTGCTTTTTGGGCTTCAAAAGACCTTATATTAACAACAATATCCCCTTTCAGATCCAAAGAAATCTCCAAGTCCTCAGTAGTCGATGACATGGTAGCTGCCAACAAGACCCTATACCCAGATGGCAAGAAGCCGGACCATGTTATTGTCATCAAGTACGTACCGTACGTTGGAGACAGTAAACGTGCTATGGACGAGTACATTTCTAGTATCTTTATGGGAGGACAACAGACTCTTGTTATCCATAACACATGTGAAGACTCGCTTTTGGCTGCGCCGCTTATTCTTGACTTGATCATTATGACCGAGTTGTTTTCACGGATTACGGTGAGTTATTAAAGCCGCGCCATTCTTTTTGAAGCAAGCTTTTAAACTTCTTTCCAAAAACTTTTCACTCAAATATTATCCACATTTTCAGTACTCAAACTCTGCGACAAGCCCCGAATTCGAGACGTTCCATCCAGTTTTGGGCCTTCTAGCACTATTTCTAAAAGCGCCAGTAGTACCATCAGGTACACCCGTAGGCAATGCCTTTATGAAGCAAATCACGGCCCTCACAAAGCTGCTAACAATCGCTTCTGGATGTGCATCTGACAATGAATTACAGCTCGAGTTCTTCACCAAACTCTAACTTATTTGGTCGAGATTATACTGTTAGGTAGTTCTAATACTTCTGTGCCTTCTTTCAAAACAAATTTCCGAAGTTAAGGAGCTCAGAATTATCTGAACAACCTAATAATTTGAATTTAATCTAATTTTTTAAAAAATGTAAAATTTTCTTTCCAAGACAAAATTTACGATGTAAAATACGCAACAATAGCTATGTTTTTAATAAATGTTTGAATTTGAGCTACCTAGATATTTTCTGCAATTTTCTATAACTTTGTCCCACAAAGTACAAGCTTGAAAGACCACAAAACATGTTTTCTTTCATCAATCAGACGACAATAACCTACCTCAACCTTTTTCGGCCGTTTCTCCTTCAATTTTTCGGCGTGTCGAATTAGGCCAAAATTGACCAATTTGGGCTGCTTTGGGTCTGGAACATCGGATTTGATTGATGTCTTGCGACGTTTGGTTCTTGTCTGCGCTTTCTGGACCTTTTTCACCTCTTCCATTAGGATTTTCTTGTCCTGAAGAAGAGAATATTATCTTATAATCACAAAGTGATGTAAAAGAAAAAGGTTTTTGTTGATGGAGATGAATTGATAAACTTGTAAATTTATTTGAATCGCCAAAAAGTTAAATTTTTACAAACTTTCTTAATGTAATCAGATGAAAATCATAACAAAAACTATTTTCTTCATGTTTTTAAACTTGTAAGACCAGTTGCCATTAATTTTTTTACCTATTATCCCTATTTTTCATCTCAACTCTTACCTTCTCCAAGACCTGGTCATCGTAGTAAGCCAAGTTCGTAGTTGACCAGAGTGGTTCCTCGGCAGGTTCAGGTGTTCTGTAAGATCTCTTCAGCTCATGAAAATAAACTTGGGTTTGTAGCCATGCCATTTTCTGTATTCCGAATTTGCAAACATCAATCAACTGTCGACAGGTCGCTTCACTCGAGCAGAACACTAACACTGGAGCTTCTTTCGTCGCTGAATCGAGGTTTGAATCCTTTAGCTTTTCTTGAATTTCCTTTAGAACATCTGATAAGGCTGTCCATTTGGGTGGAGCTTAAATAATTATGTTTTACATGTAAAAATCATCAAAATGCCTACTAAAATATCCATGAAACGTTAAGATTGACCTTTCAATTATCTTAATAAAATCCTTAAGCTTTTTATTTTAAAATCAGCTAAATTTCAAGCAAAATCTCTTACGAATCATCAAAACATCGCCTTTGAGAGTTTTAGAAGAGCATAACGCATCAATCCCCATGAATATCTTGGAAGCTGTTGGAGTATTTAACCATCCGCTGTTGTTCTCAATATACTCCTGGTTACATTTGTAAAAGTACAGTATTTTATGAACAGATGCCGGATCCAAATCCTCAAATGTCTTCAGTGTTCTTCTTAGAATCCGAAGATCATTCAAAAGTCGCTCTTGACGATCAGTCAGTAAGAGGGTTTTACTGCGTAACTGCAGTTCCATCACTGTTATTCGTAGCGCTGCTGATGGAGACACAGTTTCTATGTCCATTTCAAGCTGAAATATGTTGTTTTGAACATTTTAAAGTATTTGTTATCATGTGGAATAAAAAATGTATTGTTATTTCATATTTTTCAAGTTTACCCCATTTAACTAGTCATAAACTTCATTTTAAAGATGTAAAGCCCAAAACATAACGTACATCGAGTCCTTGTGTGCATTGCTTTAACTCTCGTATGCAAATGCCAATAATATCGACCAGTAGAGCTCGGATTCTTCGTTGATTAGCAGGTAGATCAATTGACATTTCGATGAAGTTTGGCTGTAATTCATGCAATTAACTAAAGATAAGATTCACAAAGTTCACTTTAAATTCGATTTTATATCACAGTAAAGCTTTGCCTATATATAAAATTATTATTGTGATAAGGAAGCACATAATTATGTGAAAAACCAATACAAAAAAAACATTTTTTTGCTAAACTATTCTTTTTTATCACTCACCGCCGCATTGTCAAAGTCTCGTTTAATTGATTCCTCGAATCGCGGCAGAATCCTTAGCTTTTTGACGTATAATCTGTTGACCAGTCGTTGCAGTTGTCCCATACCACCACTAGTAATGATTGTTGGCATATCAGTAAAACATTTGACAAACCCATCAGGTTTCTTTTCTCGAAACAACCTCAAGATGAAGGTTTCTTGGAAGGTATTTAAGGCTCTGAAATCATATAACCCTTGAATTATATACTTTTAATTTGTGCCTTTGACGAAAACCTTAAATTCTTGCCCACGAAAAAATTCTCATAATTTTAAGTGATCCCTATTTCTGTCTGATTGCCGTCGGCATTAGAGAAAAATTAGAGAACGCACAAAATTATGAGAGATTTTTCGTGGACAAGAATTTAAGGTTTTCGTCCGAGGTACAAATTAAAAGTATATAATTCAAGGGTTATATATTCAAAATTTAAAAAGCAAAATTAATTTTTAATTATTAGGCTATTCAAATAATTCTGTGCCCACTCTCAAAGCAAATTTTCGGGGTTGAGAACACAGAATTATTTAAACAGCCTAATAAAAATAAAATACGATTACATGTTATTAAATGTGTTATCTGTAATATAATATTTGTAAACATAGATATAGTACTAACAACATAAATAAAATGACATAAATTACAACAAAACAAGACTATAAGATCACTAAATTACATCACACTTACTGATGAGCATTGTATACCAAAATACCAGCTATTCTGTCCAATGGAACTTTGTCGGTTAACAAGTCGACCATTAATATCCTAGACGTTACAAATTGAACTCCTCCACCTTTGTAGATCTTCTCACTAAAAACAATTAACCCACGCCAATAAGTATAACGCAAATATATACAGTCAAACCTCTTTACTATGACACTCAACGGGATGGTGCAGTTCTTCTTTATAACTAGGACGTCACGCTACCCACCCTTGACCCACGTACTTTTTAATAAAAGCTCTATTAAAAATGGCTGTCAAAAAGCCGTCATTGTCATTATAAAGAAAACATCACTCTATTGAGAATGATACCAAAAAGATTTCACTGTTTAGTCCTTAAAGGCCAAAATTTAACGTTAAATAAAGTCATAATAACAAATTTCTTACCGGTCCTTTATCAAAACATCAGCGGTCAAAAGTCTTGGCGGAGCCGATGGATTAAGTGTGTTCAGCTTTTCAATGTAAAAATGTTGATCTTCTGCTTCTGTGTTAATCACCAGCACACTGAACGCTGGATCCGAATACAAATGTAGGTGATTTAAGAACAGTCTTTCCATACCCAATCCTCTAAAGTAAAAATTACAATACATCGCTTGATAATCACAGTTAACATTACGTTTTTAGTAAAAAAACCTACCTTGCAGTAATAAAAACCACATCGTCCATAAAGGCATCGAGCATAACCTCTTCTTCGTACGGTAACCTTGAAATCCAATTCGTTTTTGCGACATTTTCCACCTTCACAGTACTATTTACTTCCGAATAGTCCACTGTATCTGAATCGTCGTCTAATATAATAGGATCATCGTCCGCCATCTAAACGTAAAATTGTAAATAAACATAATATTTCAAACAGAGGTCTCAAACGATATAAAACAATATAAAAAAGTAGCTAATCCCAATCAGAGTTTCAAAGCCAGCCACATGTTAATGCTGGGTCCTACCAGCTTTTAAGCACAATCAGACACCTACGAAGCCAGTAAAAATAGTATCAAAACTTTTATCAAAGCTTAAGTTGTTCAAATAATTCTGTGTCTCCTCTCAAAGCAAATTTTTAAAATTAGGAGCAGAGAATTATTTGAAAGACCCAATATAAAGATAAATAAGAAAATTTAACGTCAATTCAATAAGGGTTAATCAACCAGATAGTGAAATGCCAAACCTATCTTATTATTTTTATTCACTTAAAAATTTAACAATTTCATACAACATTTGATACAAAATGAGTTAAAAAGCAAGTATCTCGTCGAAATTAGTGTTACACCTAGATGTACACGTCAGTGTACGGAAAAAAATTACATTGTTTTAGCTTCTTTCTCCCCATTATACATTGTGCTAGCTTCTACCTCCTGTTTTAGCTTCCTTCTCCTAACTAAACCAGCTTTAAAGACCTTAATCTACCAAACTATTGCAAGAGTAATAGTTTACTTAAACAATATTATACTGTTTTCCATTCTTTTACATCAGTTGTAGTTTTGAAGTTATTCAACTAATTCTGCGCCCCCTCTCATAGAAAATTCTCAAGGTTAGAAGGCCCAGAACTAGTTGAAAAACCTAATATTATAGCAGATTATCATGAATATTAATGCTATTAGGTTGTTCACATAATTCTGTGTCCCCTCTCAAAGCGAATTTTGCAAAGTTAGAGAGCGCAGAATTATGTGAATAACCTAATATAATACCGCATCAATATACGACAACCACACCTAGAAGATTCATCACGTCTTCACATTCCCAAAACCTTCCATAATATATGGGTAATCAACAAACACCATCCAAAAAGACATGATAAACATAACAATACCAAATTAGAATCCCAGAAGTCAACAATGAGATGTTACTTAACATAACAAGAATCAAAAACAAGTTAAAAAATGACCATAAACTTTAACAAAATGCCATTGCAAAAACATTAAAATCTCTAAAATTAGTGGCACTTTAACAACATGTACACCATGATACCTTCTATATCATATAAATCAACGTTTTTTTGTCTTATATGACTTATATAATACCATATGGCCTGTATACAAAACCTTGTAACAGTCATATACGTTAATGAATATATAAAGCATATACGTTAAGCAATTTGATATGATACTGACACTTATAAATAGTGTACTTATATTATGACACTAACACATCAAAACCGTCTACAATAAGGTAGGTATGGACTGCGCTGTACATGCAATGAAAAGATGACCATTACCGCATTAATAAGTGATATAATGATATTATTACAAGAAATAATATTAATTACAAAGCCTCAGGCATTATTAACAAATTATTAGCCGGAAGGCAGATTATCACCCGCATTATCAAGAGGTTTCAAGGAGGAAGATGTACAAGGCTCGTCCGCCACGTTATTATCTGATATTGTTGCCACGTTATCATCAGATGTAGTTGGTTCTGTTACCGGTTCCGGCGTTGCAGCAGACGTGCTGGTGAATCCCGTACTGATTAGGACTTTGAGCAATGGTAGGGTTCGAGGACCGACGTAAATGGAAGTCGAGGTTGAAGGCTCTGAAAAGAGTTAGGCTTGTTAAATTGATCTCATTTTAGGTAACAAAAATTATAAGTCTTTATCTTTAGAACCTAGCTCATGATATTTTAAAGAACAAAGCCAAAAATCTCGTGTTTAAGCTACTACAATATCAAAAAAAACTATTAAAATTGTTATAATGCAAAATATGGCCATATTTTAGGTAACCACATATATCTAAGCTCCCAAAAATATCAAAGACATTATACTAAACTACTAAAGGTATATAATTACACCATGGGTGCACCATAATCACCACCAATTTAACAAATTTTATTATAATTTAAATTTTTACAAAAAATTGAGCATTCTAAGCACAATCCAAGACATCCTCCTACCTGATCCGTCATGCTCCATATGCTCCACGCCATTCTCCAGCCTTGGTCGTTTCGGACTCTTCTCGATCTGTTTAATGACCAGAGACTTTTGTACCTCTTTCTGCGGTACCAGTTTAGTCCGGTGATCGAGTAGCATCAGTTCGTCGTGCGCTGTGCTATCAGAGGGCTCGAGGTACGCTGAAGAACGGAGTCGTTTGAAGGCGTAATCACCGTCCATTTCCGAGAATTGGTTCACGCTGTGCCTCAAACGTTCCATTGCTTCTTCTCGCTCCACTGCTATTGTTTCTGGGTTCTTTTGGTTCTAAAATACGTGAATTTAGATAGAAATTTAGTTTTTCATATCCAAAAGCTTTAAGATTGTCTTCTCTGTCCTTTGTTAAAGAAAGAACCAAAAGTATCGAAAAACTCTCGCAAAAATAAAAAAAATCATATAAAAGTAAGTATTAGGTTGTTTAAATAATTCTGTGTTCCTATCAAAGCAAATTTACAGAGTTAAGGAGCACAGAATTACTTGAACTTAATAAACATAAGTAAACAACTTACCTCATCGTTCTGCAGTGCCATTATGGTCTGATTAAAAGCAAGCCTAGTGGATCTCCTTCGTATATCCTATAAACACATAAAACAATTAAAAATACAAATTATCTAATACTAAAAGTAGCTCAAAACTAGACAAATTATGCATTAAATACAGAAAATTACTACTGAAGGTAAGGTAAAATACGGCATCATCCCAAATATCCTCAAAACCTTACCGTTTCACGTTTCCGGAATGCCACATATGGATTCTTATCTTCATAGTCACCTTCTGTTGGTACCACCGGTATTAGCGATGCACTGGGAAAACTGGTTTTGCATAAACGCTAAAATTTGAATTTTAAATAGATATTTTATATTACTTTAAGCTACATTAAACTAAAAATTCTTATACTTAAAAATTTGTTACCTAAAACAGTGTTTTAAAAACGAAGATATAGCAAAATCAAAACTTAAACACACACAACAACAACCTTGATTAAACCCTTTAATTAAAACCCCAAAATAAATTCAAGTATCACTTACCAGTCGTTTGTCCAACCAATAATCGTATATCAATGTTATGATCTCCCTACTGACCGAAGGCTGTTTCACGAACATCGCTGCCATACTGATCACCTTCTTCCTGGAGTTGTTCTCAATCGTCGTCATCAAGTTCTCAAACTCGTCGTCCGATAGTCGATATGAATTGTCCGTCCGCATCCTCTCCAGCCATTCACTATCTTCCTCGTCCATCTCGTACGTCTCACTGTTCATACAGTAGTCTGTAGACGATACAGCCTTTATCCATTTCTCGTCGTTCCGTATTCGCGGCCTGACCGGTCGAAAACGTGAATATTCGGTTTGGTCAACGTTCTGTACTTTTGGTATCGGGATTGCTGATGCGTTCTTTAGGGTTCCACCTAACGACGCCTTCTGGGTCTGCATCGCAACTTGGAGATGAAGTTCCTAAAGTGAGATCAATGTAAGTGTTGAAACTAGATGTATAAATTTAGTATATAATGATATTTAGCTATAAAATAACAAAGTCTTGTCTATTTTCCGTGTTTCAATGAAGTATATCGCTAATTTTAATATTAAGCTTTGTTAACATCAAATTTTAGGTAACTTTTAGCTGAAAAACTTAACGTTTAAATAGATCAAGGTAAACTACTACCTATAAATAACAAAAAACGACTTTAACATTTAAAAATCACTATAAAACCAAAAAAATCCAAAAATCCCCCAACCCTCCCTAAACCTTACCTTTTCCTCATCTTTCTCCATACCCGTCGTGACCCTGGTCGAGTAGCACGTAATACTGGATTGTCCATTCTCCTTGTTCTGACTGTTCGTAATAACAACTCGAATCGCTTTCCTCGGATTCAAATTCCTCAGTGAGCGGCCGCCCTTCTTGGTGACGGTCGCTGGTGGTCCCATAAATCCATTTTTTAATATGCCTTCTTGGTTTGTCACGTAGTTATTGCATAACATGTACTTTTTAGGAGCTGAACACAACAGTTAGATACAAAACTACTAAAAATAGAAGCGTCTACACCCGAGACCCGCAAATATTATATTATGATAGGATTTGGGAAAAGATTCGCTTGACAAAAGTGTAAAATACTTTTATTACCCAAAATTTAAATATTTTATAAAGCAAAATCCACATGACAACGTAGACTACTCATTTATGCAAATTTCGAGGCAAAAAAAAGAAGAATTTCACGCAAGAAATTGAGAAAAATAAAATATTTTAAAAATTGGTCGAAAAATTTGCATTTTCAATGGCAAACTCAAATTTTCCAATTAAAATTTGAGCAACCAACATAAAACTACCTAAATTTAAGTTTAGACGCCCAAAAGCCAGACAAACTGTCATAAAATACGCGCTGAAAAGCGTTTAACGAATTTAAAAAATATTTTTCGAAAAAGATTTTTTGGCTCGAAATTCCATTCTCCCTCAAATTTCAAGCGTATTTTAGAAAATTAAAATATGAATTTTATGTTGTTCGATAGCCCAGAAAACCGCCTACCTTTCCGTCTTGACATCTCCTCAATCCTTGCCCGATTTCCCCCGTAATTTGTTGCCAAAACTTAAAAAACCGAGAAAAATTCGCGAGCTCAAAAAGCTAGATAATTGGCGAACTGCGCCCGAAGCACGCAGTCTGCAGTGGGGATGATAAATAGAGAAACGATAAAATATTTTGAATTACGTACTTGCTATCCACTTTGCAAACGTAGTGGGGTGAAAAAAAAAATTTTATTTTTTACTTTTTGCAATTTTTGAAAAAAAAGTTTTTAAAAATAATAAATTAGTCAAAAACTATGTAGAACTTCCTATTTTGTCGCTATTCTCACTACTTTTTGACCAAGTTTCTTCAGTTTTTGAAAATTGTAAATAGCAAACATACGAATTCATTAAAAAATTTAACTTTTTCTTACAATTTAACCCTAAAACAGTAGCTTTCAATTGTAATCGGAAGCCATAGAAGCTTCGAAAATGTTTTTTGTTTTAAAAACTGTCGCAAAAGTTATAAAAAGAGTTAGTTAAATTTGAGATAAAAGAGAGATTAGAGTCTATCGCTCATTAAGATGCGTCATATTATACATCTGCACTCTCCCAACCGGTCATTTAATAAATAGGTGTGTAGTTTAAGGTTTATGTTGTGATTGACAAAGGTTGCAAAATTTTGATATTTGTTATATAAATTACTAAAGGATTTTGTATATTATTATATATAATACAATTTTACATTTGTTAATACAAAAACAGAATTTCAAACAAAGGAAGTAAATTTCTAATGACCAAACCCTGCAAATTCTACGCACTTTCCGACCAATAAACTATAAATCGTATCGTAAAGAGCATTAAATTTCCCTATCTTCTCTTGTGAGTCTCAAACTCTCGAACAAAGCCAGCCGAGAGTGTGACTCCGTGGCGCAACGGTAGCGCGTCTGACTCCAGATCAGAAGGTTGCGTGTTCGAATCACGTCGGGGTCAAAACTTTTTTTTGACAAACTTTATATATTTTGTTAATAAGTTGTTTGTAAAAAGTAAATATTTGTAATATACAAAGTGTTTTTACAATATTTACATTATAAAATGGAAAAACCAAAAAAAAATTAAAAAGTCTAAAATTATGACAAATAAAACATAAATAACATCCAAAAAATGCTCAAAAATCAATAAAAACGGATTATTTTATGAAAGCTTTCTAAAGTATGTTTACTGTACTAATTTACAACAACACACTTTAGGCTTGTGCGTCCCACCACGAAAACAAACCTCTAAAACAGAATGCCAGAAAATAAATAAAAAAAGTAAAAATTAGAAAACTTTTATGGAAATATTGAAACATCCAAACGTCTGCGGAGTCGTGATTTTAGAATAGTGCGCAGAAACGCGTTTTTGAATCATTTTCGTATTTGGGACAGCTGGAATCTGAAGAGGCGTTTTTGGTTTTAAAAATTAAAAAATACTTTTTGAGTCAAATGACTCGCTCATCTGTATGTGCATATCTTATACTTTGGGGCACACGGCGGGCGTAGTAATTGTATTGCGATGTTTTAATTTCAATTTGGTGGCCTCTCTTGATGCATGTGTGGGGTTTTTGGGGTTAATGTGGTTGTTTCTTTGGATTATTTGAAAGTTTTTGGATATAAGCTAGTGTAACAATGTAGGTTTTGGTTATGTTATGTTACGTAGAGATTCTTTGTTACAATATACTGTTTTTAATAATAAAGTTAGGTATAGCATAGTTGTTTTTTAGGTATACTATAGTAGTTTTTTGTTGTTTGTGTAGTTTAAATTGATGTTTCTGGCATAAAACAACTTTTTAGGTAAAAGCTGATCAATTTTTCAATTTTTGGATACAATTTTGACTTGACTGACATAAAAATACAAGGCTATGTTTTGCACAAATATAGGAGTGTCATATGTTTTGATAGATAACGTTTGTCGATTAGAGGCATTTTTCTGGTCTTTGGTAGTTTTGTTATCATTAAATTTAAAATTTTGATCTATTATGCAATTGGTTTTATCGATTTGAGAATGGACTTTTTAAAATGGATGTATTGGTCATTCTACCGCGTTAGGCTATTTACAAAGCTGTTATAATGAAGAGAAAAAACTTTTAAGCTTGGGTTTTGTACCGATATCTGAGTCAAGATTACAGTTTTAAGCTTTTCGTTACCATTTTAAGCTTGACCTAGCCTTAAATAGCTGATTTTAGTCATGTCTGAACCAGTAAAATCTCAACCCACATCTAAACCATAGTTAATTTGCTTGTTGAATTAGCTACTTCACCGAGTTTTGTCAATATTGTCGGATTCAGTTTGGTGTAATGTGACGCGTTTGTCATTAGTGTTGTAATCGTGAATCAGCTAAATGTCGTGGTGTTGTGTTAGTGTTAATTATGTCGCATTTACAGGTCAATGGCCGCGGGTATTCGGGTACGGTTCAGATCAAATGTAGAATCAGAAGAGGAGTTGGGCTTGTTTGGTGAGTTTGTTTACATGTTATTGTTTATGATTTCCTTGTTTGTTTATTCTTGTTGTCTCTTTTTGGCTTGGAAGCATAGTATAGCTTTGGATGGTGTGGTTGTGGATTATTTTGTATAAAAAGTTGGTGTGACATTGGTTTTTTATATTAATCTTTATTTTACTCTGTAGGTAAAGGATAGAGAACGGCCTGGATGCTTTTTTAAATAACTAAACCCCCTTTTTTTTCTGATTGATAAGGTTCGAAAAGTGTTTAAAAGTACATAAAATTAGATCCTAAAACTTTTAGGAAAACCGTTTTAATTAGGCTTACACTGATCTTAACCCACAAACTAACCCTACTTTTTAACAATTCCACGGCATTTTATTATTTGAAATTGAATCCTAACATTGCTTTAGTCAAGAGGCCAAATGAAGCCGTGCGGCGGAGGGAAGACAAGGCACTTATTCAGTTTGTCCTCTTTGAATTTCAGAGATTCTTGAGTTTCGAACACCACTTTTATGCGCTTATTTTTAGATATTTCTTGTTATTTGTGTCTGTGCTCTACGTGCATGCATTAGAAACGGATCTTAAGGCTTTGACATGGGGTTTCAATCTAAAATAATTTTTTTTATACACTTTAAAGTAATGTTATGTTGGCGGAGATGAGGTTAGGTTATGTCTTATAATAGTGCAGATTGCTGACTTAAAGGCTGACAGATAACTTATATTTCGTCTTGCTTTGAAATAGTACGAACTTTAGTTCAAAATTAGTTCAAAGTTTTACTCAAACATTGTTTTCTAAAAATCATTCGCAATTTTGTCACAATGCTTTTATGATTAACCCAAGACAAATGGCAAAACAGTTTTGAGTTGGACCAGTTGTAAATCGAGTTTTGGGGCAAAACAACCGAAATCCCAACTCAACGGCCGAACGTTCGGCCCGTTTTACGCCTTTTTTTGATGAATTGGAATGATGAATGTAATTTTATGTATCAAAGTAATTACACTTGAGATGAATTACGAATGCTTCGAATTCTTTTTTTGGTTTTTGTTTTTGGACAAAGAATAGCTGTGGGAAGGATTTCGGACATAATTTCTTCGCCGTTGGGAAAGTTTTTCGGGCTTTTATACACACGTGATTAAAAGAATGGCTTGTTTTTTGTAGCGAGCACGTATATAATACATATATATATAAATGTAGGTGCATGCTGGTTTCATTATAAAGGTTTTGTAACGTGGTTTTTGGCGGTATAAAGTGTTTTTCTTGGTAAATTTCGTTTGTGAAAGTTTGTATATGCTGTTTTTTCAAATGTCTACGCCATTCAGATAATCAGAAAAAAGTTTTAAAAGATTAAAGACACTACGATTAGGGTCTTCGGCTCTTCTTGCTGATTTTTCAAAGATTTTTTTTATCTCACCTTGCTTTGTGCCTTTTTCATTGCAAACAGTCATGAATTTAGTACTGTCAAACATCTTTAGTATGACACTCAAGGGACTGGTTCAAGCCCATCCTGATAACCAGGGTGTCACAATACCTAGGCAATTTTTGATAGAAGTTTTATCACAAAGGGAGGTCAAAAAGCTGACATTATAAAGGGGTTGTCGAACTATTGAGGGTTGTACTAAAGAAGTTTTACTGTATCACAAAAGGAAACATTGCAAAATTACTGTCAATTCTAAATTTCAATACATTAATTATTTACATAAACTCTAGTGAATTAAAATGCGTGTGTATATTGTAATAAGTAATCGTTCAGACAGGTGAAAACACATGGTTAATTAATGTACAATTTACAGTTTATCTGATGTAATTAGCGTTGTTCCATTTCCTTTCAAGTGTGTTTTGTCTTACTAATGCCAAAAGTTGGTATTCGGAAAATATTTCAAGTTGGAGGTAAGAGCGATGAAGTGATCGAGGTTGTTGTGAAGTTAGTGTGGTGGTTGCGACAAAAAAGTTTCAAATCGGTTTTTATTTTTTGGAATGGTAATTTTTGATGCGTTAAAACATGTAAAACTTAAAATTTGTCTTTTACAGTGTGTTTTTGTCTACATATTTTGATATGTCAATGGTGAAATTTCACACTTTTCCTACACTTTTTGAAGTTTTTTAGAGGAAAACTTGATTTTTGCAAGTGTTGCATATTGTATTAGAGAATTTATAAAGTCCAGCTAATCTAAAAAAACGGTCTAAAAGTACGACGATTCCGTCCAGTATACGACCATAAATCCCTCGGTCTCTTTTGTTTTGTCAATCCGTCTTTTTCCCGCTTGCACTCAATGTGTTTTGGGGTGTTGTTTGGTGTCTAGAGGGTGTTTGTTATTAACGCATGGACGAGAAATGATGTTTAATTTTTTAGAACGTGATGAGGTCTCGACTTCAGCCCCATCTCAGGTCACATTTGGCGAGGTTTCCGTCAAGTTCAACGACAAAAACTCGAACGACGCTACTCCCAAAGTAAGTGGCATGCTTAATGATGATTATGTTGAAAATTGAAAGAATTTTGAAAAGTTTGAACACTGAAAAATTGTGAAAAATCGAAAAAGAGACAAGAAAACGAATGAAAAGGTATTAAAAGAGCACGCCAAAGCTCTATAAACCGCATAAAAAGCAGAGAACTCGGAGATTAGGTTACGAAAAACAAGGTGAGCAATGTGTTGACCATTTATATGGTCCTGATATCATGCAAAAAAAGGAATTTCCTCAACCCCTCACAGATATTAACATTGTCAACGTGGTTGTTTATCATGTTTTTTTCGATTACGAAAGCCTAACCCAGTTGTTTATTATATAAAGGAAGCCGGGTTGTTTATTTGTTTCTCATAGTTTTCGAAGAGAGGGAGGGGTAAAATCGCGAGAAACAGACGGTTGTCATATTTTTGAGTCATTCGGAGTATATAACCGCGACGACGTTCCGTTGTTATCTTTGATCGTTGATGTTATACAAACTAAATTTAAGACCCGTCTTTTGTTGTGACATTGTAATAATGGTCAACTCGTTGTGGGATCTGGAAATTGGAAGGCGCTTTTCTTTTGATCAGGTATGGGAAGATAGGGGGTTTTAAATTTTAAAGCTAGATTTTTTAACTTAAAAGATTTTATTGTGACCAAGGTTGGAGTATGACTAAAATATGTTGAAACAGCAAACACGTGACCTATTATGGCGCAAGATTGGCGAAAAAGGTTGAAAATGTCAAAATAGGTTCTTAAAAAGCAAAGTTTAAAGGCAATATTATGTTTTTAAAAATCATAATTTATCTTTATGGTTTCAGCCTTCCTCATCCCACATATCATTTCCATTTTCCCGGCCGAAACGGTTTCGCCGAGCGACAGAAGGCGACAAACTTAATGAAAACTCATCGAATGACAAATGTGACAGTGCTTACGAAGTTGTGGATGATCAGAGCATTCTAAGTCTCAAGGATTCAGATGACGAGAAGAAGAAATGTAAGTTTTTGACTTTGTTTTTGCATGTTTTAGGTATTAAAGGGTGTTTGTGAAAACTAAAGGGCAATGCACGGTCAGTATGAGTCATGGGTTTTCAAAATATGGTGCAAAAAGTAAAATTTTTGTTAAGAAATTCTTTTCTATGTATTTTTTGACCAAATGAGTACTTAAAAAATGGTTTTTGTACCAACTTCTTAATAAAAAATGGTTGTACACATTTGCTTGACGCAATTTTTTGTAGACCCATTTCTCAAACGGCCGTTCACTCGCTTCTGGAGGTCGTGGTCTTTGACTTCCGAAACTCTTAAAACGTTTTTTCGATGTGTAACAACATGTTTTTCTAACTTTGAGTCGTGTGTAGGAAGGAAAAGGAATTCAAAAGCTTTCTAATAAATTTTTGAAATTTTTAAATGTCAATCGATAAAAAATGGCAAGAACATTCAAAATATCACATGATTTGAATGCCAGAAATTAAAAATCTTTAAGCTAGCATATTAGGCATTAAAAAGCATAATAATGTCAACAAAGTCCATTATTAAATACAATAAATATACTATAGAACACAATAATAAAGCAATTAAGACAAAAATCAAACCCCAACCCGAGGCATCATGTTGTTTTACAGGGACAGGATGTTGTTTAGACACAAATGTCATGCTGGAAAGATTAACTATCGAATTATTAAACTTTTATGAGCGAAAACTTTAATCCGGGCATTGAAAGCATTTTGAAAGCGTTGTTAAAAGGGAACGCGATGGAATAGTGATATAGTTATATCTATTGATAGGGTTTATGAGTCTATTCCATAGTCATTTTGGGCATTTGCTTAAGGAAAAGTTGGATAAACTACACCATGTTCGGTTATGTGAGTTTTTGAGTGTGTATTTTGAATTTTTTCAATTTTAGGTATGATGTACAGGGTGTGCCAAAAGTCCGTTGACTCATTATTTTAGTCATATATTTATTAAAACAATCAATATGCTTAAAACAACAACTAACAATAGTAACATATAGTACTAGTTATAACATAGTCAAGCGGTTTCGAAGTGGCCCCCCTTTGCCGCTACGCAAAGGCGTAAACGCTTCACAAAATTTTCAGCGATGGGCCGCAGGTCCTGCGGCGAAAGTTTGTCCCACTCTTCAATCAATGCTTGTTTCAAAGACTCCAAAGTTTGGTGTCTTCTACAACACACCCTTGCCTCCAATATCGACCAAATACTGTAATTCATCGGGTTGAGATCGGGGGAGTACGGAAGCCATTCAGCTGAGGTGGTAAAGACCAGAAAATGGGTCCGACACCACTCCTGTGTTGTTTTGGCTTTATGTGCTGGAGCAGAGTCCTGTTGAAACGTCCATTTGGTGTTCTTGAAGTGTTATCGGGACCAAGGAAGTACTACGGCTTCCAGAATGTCCTTTTGGTACACTTCTTTATTAATTTTTACTCCTTTATCAACAAAAATCAAGGAAGTTTTGCCCGAGGCGCATACTCCTGCCCAAACCATAATGCCCCGAGGGTGCTGACGGTGTTCGACGATGGCCAAGTCTCTAGGAGGCTCAGTAGAGTAATGCCTGTCATTTTGAGGGTTTGTGTGCCTGTTCCAACGTGAAGATCGTCTCATCAGTGAAGAAAATGCGCTCCCAATTTCCGTTAGCGGCCCGGTGTATCGGAGTTTTGCTTCTTTTAAACCGTACTTTTTTGTTTTCATCAGTAAGTTTCTGAACTTTCTTGATGTTGTACGGCTTCATCTTCAAGTTCTTTCTGACTATACGGCAAAGTGAAGTTTCTTTCAGACCGGCCTCTCGTGCCATTTTACGTACTGGAGTCCTTGGGTTACGCATGAATCGCTTCTTGGTCCACTGTTTGTTGGCGCGGGTGTTTACAGTTGCTGGACGGCCACTTCTAGGTCTGTCATCATCATGTCCAAGCTCTACATACCGTCTGACCACTTTGGATACTGTAGCTTTTCCGATATTTAACGATTTCGCAATATCACATTGCCTTCTTCCTTCTTTATGCAGCTTAATGATGGCTCCTCTCATGTTTGGCATCTAAATAAAGACAGACGTTAGACATGAAAAACTCAGTTTTTACTTATTTATAACAAAAAACTATGGGGAATAAGACAACATGTAAAAAAATTATATAAATCGCGTACAACATAAAGAAATCGACCGGTAAAGTTAGTCAACGGACTTTTGGCACACCCTGTAGTTCTTTAGGGTTGCTCCGGTTTTTAAAATTATTAATGCGAGCGAAAAATTACAGGAGCTACCTGTGAACTCAGTGACGTTCTTGGTACAATATTCTTTTAAGATTGCACCCTGCAACATTTTGCAGGGTACAAACCTTTTGTTAGCAGTAATGGCTAGACTATTAATGTTTGGTTTACTCTGTAAAAACCAAATAAAAATTTAACAACTTTTCAAAATTTTGTCAAATCTCATTAAAACTTGTGAAATATGAGAAAACAAATAACAATGTAATTGAAAAGCGGTTTGAAAGTCGAAAAAACATCGCAAAACCTATCAATTTCGAGATGTTGACAACAAACATTACAATTAAAATATGGATAATGTTGGAAAATTGTTTGAAGAGTGACTTCATATGCATTTATTGGAGTGGTTTTTATGGGGAGACGGGAATTTGTGACTCATAAGGTTTGTAAAGGCATCTTCTCGGCTTGTGAATCGCGCAACATTACCTATTGCTTTCTTACTGCGATCACTTTGATATGTGTGTCATGAGAGTGATATGGAAGTGCTAAAATCAGTAGCCGAAGTGCTGTGCTTCAAAAGTTGTAGGTGCTTTATAAAAGGGTCATAAAAAATATTGAAAATTATTTTATAAGACTGCGGCGATTTTTGTTAAGAATAGGGGTGGATTTTGCTTTTTCTTATTCATAGTTGGTTATTTTAAACATTAAATTATTAAAAAGCTCAATTTTGTTTGCAAAAAGTTCTAAAAAGCAGTTTTTTTGTTTTAGGTTGAAAAAGGACTTTTGTTGAAAAAAGCCTGATCTGGCTCTCGATCAAATTAAAAACTCTGTTAGAAGCTGTTGCAAAATGTACAAGAATTAAATGCTACTTTAAATTTTTATCTTTACGCTAATGAAACTGCTGGCTAAACTTTTTTGTCATAAAACGTTTTGTAAAATGGTCGTTTTTTGCTGTAAGGACCTCTAAAAATACTTATTTTTTAAAAATTTGATTGTAGGCTGTTGTAGTTAAGCTATGAAATAAGTTAAAACGTGCTAGAGTTATAAAAAAGTGTGTAGATAAATCCGAAAAGCATAGTAACTTTAGATTTCAAAGTGCTTTTTGATTCCAAGAATAGAACTAACGTTGACAACAAGACTTTATTGTAACTCGTAAAATTGAGTCAAACTCATAATAGCCCAATCCCCGCCTCAAAAGTCATAAAAATACACTCATCACTTGAAACATTGTGAAAAGTTTATTTACACCGAATGCAAACACGGACTTTTCTTATATGTTTCCACGTCGTTCCTCGTCCGTTCCTTCTTTTTGGTGGGCTTTGAAACGCGGATTGAGGGAACCGGAAAAGACCCCTCAGGCCTTCGCAAAAACCTTGGAGATAGGGCTAACCGTTTCACGGCACGGTCTCAAGTCAAACGGACTAGATATGTTGCTGGTTCGAGCGTAATGTGCTTTCGCTGTTTGCGACGCAAAAAATTGTCCAAACAGTACCAGTTGGCGTTCGATGAGGACAGGAATAGTCGTTATTGTATGTGGTGGTAGGGCTGGGGTTTAGAGAATTAGTTTTGGGTTAGAAAACAATTATGGCTTAAAGGAAAATGTGTGTAAAGGTTCTAGAAGTTTATTTTTTAACCTTTAAAATATTTAAAAAGGTTTTCACTGGCTTTGAGACATGCCAAAGGGGTTTAAAAATTAAATTTTCAAAATCTCAATTTAAAAAAGTAAAAATGATTTAAAAATTTGTTTGAAAAAAATCAAAAATTAATAAAATTTCAAAAAACAAGCTTATTTTTCCCAGGCTGACTAATAAATGTCGTTTTGTTTCAGCGCACAAAAGTCAGAGCGACAAGGACAGCGAGAACATTTCCATCGGAACGACAACATCCGGAACTTCGGCACACAGTTACAATGCACTGTTGAATGAGAATGAAGATGACAGAAGTGATAAGGTCAGCGAAAAGGACAGTTATGAGACACCAATCGAGCAGAGCTCGCTGCACAAGAGCGACAGTCTGGAGGTGGGTAAAAATTTGAACTTTTTAAATATTTTTACAGGGTTAAACAGGTTTTTATCTAATTTTTATTATTTTTAACTACATTTTTCATGTAAAAAGTGATATTCACATATTTATGTTATCCTTCTTCTTTAAAAAACTGATTGCTTTATTTTCAGGGTGAAATTGAAAGAACAAAAGCTGCAGATGATCAGAAGCCAGAACAAGAAGAGTATTCCGTGGAGGCGATGCTTCACTTGTTCAGCGAGATTTTCAGAAGACATCGCTCAATTCCATTGAAGGTTTACCGATTCTACACATGTGCTTTCTTGATCCTACTCTCAGCGTTGATACCTGCCTTCATATCAGGACTACTATGGGGATTTTACTTTGCAATACTAGGCTTCTTGTACTTTTGTGTTTCCGACCCTACAGCGCCGATGAAATACCCGGGAAAGAAGCGGTGCGTAGGTGACGATGAGGTGCTACAGAAGGTTAATGAAGAGTCAGCTAAGGAGGACAATCCTAAAGGAAAGAGGATATATAAAGGTAGGCTTTTAGCTATTTTTTTGAGTTTTTAAGGTTTGAAATTCTTTTTTTTTGAGCTATTCCAATACTAATGACGGTGTTTTAGGATGGATGAATATTCTGAACGAGCCGTACAACCCGTACACATTCCACGTGAACGCACTCCAAACCGTACTCATTCGTCTTGACGGAAAGCTGTTGAGAATCTCGAGACCTGCGACAGCTCTTCTGAAGCATGGCTTTCATACGGACCCGACTCTCACCGAATCTGAACCCAAAATGCTCGGACAATCAATCTTTGATCTGACCAATGCGAGCATCAAGGTAAATTTTAATTTTTTTGGATAGAGTTGTGAATTTTATTATAAGTTATGTATATATTTTATCATTAGCTTATTATTGTGATGTTATATATTTTTCTTTTGAGATTATCAATACTAATATACCGAAATTTCAGTTGAGACCAAGAAGGTTGGCTCGTAGACGGTGGTTTTCGAGAAAATACCCGATTTGCATCAAGTTGTCATCGATGAATGGAGAACTGAAGACAACAAGACGGGACTTGGCTTTTGCAGGAATATCTGAAGCTGTTACAGAAGAAACGCCAAAGGAAATTGAAGAAAAATCAGAAGACACAAGTTCAGTACAGTTAACGTCAAGATTTTCAACAGCTGATGTTGCTAGGGAAGCTGATGGCTATATGTCGGATGGGTCGAGTGATGCGGATGATGGTAAGACGGCGTTTTATGGTATACAATATTTTAAAACTTTAAAAAGTTGGTTTTAACTGAAAAACTAAAGTTTTAATCTTTTAAACGCACTTTGTTATGTATAATGGCATAGTCAGTTGCATCTGGTCAAACTTGTCACGTTTATGTCTTATTTTTGTTTCAGAAGATGAAACCCTCCAACGATCAGCATCAGATGCCAACCTTCCAGCTGCAAGTGGAGCAGTTCAGCGAATGAAACGTAATTTCCCATCAGGAAAGCCAAAGAGGCAGACTAAAACAATATATTTGTTTGCAAGATGTGCCAGAGAGAAGGAAAGATGGTTCCACAGATTGAGAAAAGTTTGCAACAAGTACCAGATACCTCACGATTCGGAAGCAGCTAGAAGATCGTCGATTTGTGTCGCTGGAGAAGATGAAGCGGAGAAAATATTGTCCAGAGACTACTTCTTGTACATTCTTCATCATCTACAGTTTAATAAGTAGGTTTTTGATAATAGTGGATTTATATGATAATAACTTAGGTCTACTTGACATTTTTTAGATTTTTAAATTTTTTTTTAAATTTTAAATACTAAAACTGTATTTTAGGTAATACATTATAATGTTTTAGATCTATAGCAGACTTTGCAGCTTTAATTTATCTAATTTTTCTTTTTCAGGCATTTGGAAGAATCCTTGTTGATTCAACAAAAGATTAGTCTAGAAACAGATGACACTATCTTGATGGATCTTGGCAGAGTAAGATGGCAACAACCAGAGGAAAGTTCAGGCAAAGAGCTGGTACTGGTGGCCAATCTTATAGCTTCAAGAGTATTCTACGATTTTTGTAGAGATGATTATTGGTGCAAACAAGTTCAGAATAAGATTCAAACAAAGCTGGCTACGATTCATGTAAGACTTTAGATACTTTGAGATTTTTTTTTAAATTTTGAAAGTTTTTTGAAGGAAATTTGAAGGGATTTTGGTCAATTATCGTTAATTATCTTTTCTTTAACGAATGATGATGATCGAATGTTTATTTTTAGCTTCCCTACTTCATTGAGACCCTAGAAGTGTCAAGTTTCGACATTGGCACCGCCATCCCCAGAATCGACCGTATCTACAAGCCATACGTCGACGAATGGGGAGTATGGGTCGACTTTGACATTGACTACAAAGGATGCATCAAGTTGGCATTGGAAACAAGAGTCAATCTGATGAGAATCAAACAACATCATGATTCCACAGACATGCCCGAAAGCAACTCTCAATCATCCTCGCCAGCATCCTTGATCATGCGTGACACACCAACACGATATTCGGATTCTGAATTGCCAGAAAGTCCAGAAACCTCGCCAGACGAAGAATACGGCAGCAAGTTGAAGTTGAACGATCATAATGGACGGTAAGGACATGTTTCTGATATTTATCTTGTTTTATTTTAGGAACATGTTGTAGTAGGTTTTTTAACATAGTAGACGGCTAAAATCCATCACAGGAGGTAGCTAAAATGAAAAAAATTTTGGATTCTTAATTTTTTGATATTACCCTTGAAATCAACGTTTATTGACAAAAATTATTTAATTCTTATTTTCAGTGAAAAGAAGAAGACCGGCAAAAAGATCCTCAACTTAGTCGACAAAATAGCATCGTCCAACTTCTTCAAAGAAGCTTCAGAACTCAAACCCATTCGAAAGATGATGCAAGACATCTCTTCGACCCGTCTGATGCTAAATGTCGAGATCACAGAGTTAAATGGTACAATGACTGTCAACGTCCCACCACCTCCATCCGATCGCCTATGGTATTCGTTCCGAAACGCACCTAAAATGAGTGTCAGAGCGGTTCCACAAGTCGGCGACAGATCTGTGGTCTTCTCCACACTATCGGAGTGGATTGAGAATAAGATCGTCCAGGTTTTGGAGAAGAATCTGGTACTTCCCAACATGGATGACACCATAATACCAGTTATGAGTGGAAACGAACTCTTGAAGGGTCCAATCAACAAGTGAAGACGACAATTAAGAAGTAAAATACGTACTTCCATGCTGTGCATCATAAATGTGACAGAAAGAAGATGATGACAAGATATTATGGAGTCTAATCACAATATATCAGATTGTCGTCACAATACGCACAAAACGACGTTATAGTAATATTGTCGTATTTTATGTGTTTTTCTGTTTATGATTGACTTATTTTTAAAGTTTGGCCTGATTATTGCTACATATCCACAAGCCACCACATGGCAACGATAGTCTGATGTATATATCTCATTTCGTACTGAAAACAAAGATTTTCTTTCCAAAACCATGATACGATACGGTGTTTATTATATTTTGATACAAGTTTTTTTAATCAAAGTACCTTTAAATAGTATTTTAGGGTGCTACGTGGTAAATAAGCAAGGACATGTTATAATGTTTATGGATATTTACCTTGACATCTTTTTTAGCTTTTTTAAAGCTAAACATTTTTGAGGTGAAAGTTATTTGATCACAATTGTAGATATATCATACCGTATCATGGTGTTTTGCCTGATCTTTAAAAAACTGCAAAACATTCCGAAAAAAGTAATTTATTTGTAGTAATTTATAAGTCTTGTGTATATAATGGTATTTTTTGTATTATATTGTCTTCACAGTTCTGATATATAAAGGTCTACATTATTGGCTGTAAGGTTCTTTATAAGATAAGTTGTTTTATGGTTGTAAAGGTTATCTTCTCTAAAGTTATTGTAAAACTTTACTTTACTTTATCTCTTTAAGGTTACTCTTCGAATTATCTGTTTACAATTACTCTTCGAACAATGTAAACCCACGTTAAATCCAAAAAACGTCTCGAATTGTAACATCGAAGTCCTCTAAAATACGGTTCTATTTGTTCTTCAGCTAAACGGCGGCTTAAACTGGTAACTCTTTTTTGTGTTTGTTCTAGAAAACATACAGTAATACTATTATGGGTGTCTTATGGTAATCGTATCGGTTTGGCCTCAAGCTTTTAATGTGCATAATCAATTTGAATAAACGAAAATAAAAAAATCGGCGGATTTTTGTGCACATTCATTGTTGTTTTGATCAATATTTGTGGAGTTGTTGTGGAGAAAACTTGTAAAAGTATTAATTGTGTACATATCCTCAAACTATTGTTTTCGAACTTTGGTTTATATTACTATGGCGTCAAAAGTCTTGTCGTTTCAAAATTGTAAGTAGAAATGAATTGACAACAAGACTTTTTTTACACCGTCAATATCAACCAAAACCCTATGATTTAGCTATGAGATTGTTTAGATAATTCTGTGCCTCTCCCAAAGCAAATTCGCGGGTTTAGGAGGCACAGAATTATTTGAACGACCTGGTATAATAATGTACTATACCTACTGTTTTAGCTTCCAAATATGACGGTTGATCCATCAGCTATAAAACTGTTCAGTGATGACATCGAGAACAGAGAAGAAGCTCCTGAAATTGAAAGTATTGTTAGTTTTATGTGAAGTTTATGATTACTGCATATCCTTTTTACATATATAACATTAGGTTGTTTAAATGACTTTTTGTCCTTGAAAAATTTTCTAAATCCTGCCTTTTCCTTTAACCTGTTGATCAAAAATATAAATCTATTTCAAGAGCGTGCACGATGAGAACGTTTCTTCATTTTTTGAAATCGACAAAGCTGTAGAGTGGATCAAGAATGGGAAGTACGAACGGGTAGCACTTCAGTTCCCAGATTCTTTGTTAAAGTATGCCTTTGCTGTAGCAATGCAATTGGAAGAGAAAAGTGGATCCAACATGTATGTGCTGGCTGATACGTCGTATAGAAAGTAAGTTTATTTTTAATCAATTTTTTTAAATTTTAAAAAGGGTTTTATGTCAAACAAATATTGTACTATTATATATCACCGCGAAGCCTATATTATCAAAGCTTACTCAAAGTAAGGAAAAATTTAAATGTGCGACAGTTTTTGCAACAACTAGTATACTATATTATACTAGCTAGTATAAAATGCCAAATAAGGTTTGTTATATTTACACCATACCAAATTACAATAGTAATTTTCAGCTGCTGTGTAGACTCCGTAGCCGCAGAACATTCAAACTGTGATGCCTTGATTCATTATGGCGAAGCCTGCCTCAGCGAGAAAACTGATAAGATCCGAGTATTCTACATATTCTGTCGACTACAATTGGACTCTACAGACTTTCAATCAAATATTACACGACATTTCGCTCAAAAACCGACAGAAGACGGAATAAAGAACATTGTACTACTATACGACGCTGTCTATTCACATCTATCGAACAAATTAAAAGAGATTCTGGCGGATAATGTGCCAAATCTAAATGTTCTAGTATGTGAATGCGTAGATGAAGTGATGGAAGAGCAGAATGTTAAGCTAGGGAGGAAGATACCAGAGCATAATGAAGAAGAGAGTATATTGATGTTTGTTGGTGATAAAGATAGTTGCCTGCTTCCGATATGGTTGATGACTTTCCCAAAATATGCAAATGTCATTGTATATCAGCCAAAGGAGAAGAAATTGAAAACTGAATGGTAGGTTTTGTATACAATAATTAATTTGTAGTATAATATTATATAGGATTCAATGCAGGTGTATACTTTTCAATACAGTTAAACAGCTACTATAATATAAAATTACAGCTCATCAGCCTTCCGCCAGCTCCGCAAACGGATGTACCTAATCGAACGTCTCAAAGATGCCAAAACAATCGGTCTTGTAGTAGGCACATTGGGCACAAAACACGGTCCAGAAGCCATCAAACGAGTCAGAAGTCTCTGCAGCGTCGCCCAAAAGAAGCTCTACGTCTTCTCAATCGGAAAACTGAACGAAGCCAAGTTGTCCAACTTCTCTGGCGACATAGATGCGTTCATTTTACTCAGTTGTCCCTTCGGTATTCTATTGGATACGAACGAATTCCTGAAGCCCATCGTGAGCTTGTTCGAAGCTGAAATCGCCTTGAATCCGGCCAGTCCGGATTGGTTTGCTGACGGCGGATGGACTGCCGAGTTTCCGAATTTGCTGAATGGTAAGTGTATAGTCAATATCGGTGAGTTTAATATAGACGTGTTAGGGTAGAAAGTGTAGTATAAACGTGGCAGTGATATTCAAAAAAACTAAAACTAATCCCAACGTTCTTTCAGCCCCAATTAAACCCTCAAAATCGACGGACAAAGAAACCGATGTCAGCTTGATCAGCGGTCGAATCCGCAACTTACAAACGACGGAAGAAGAGAACGATAAACGCGATATTGTACTACATTCAGCCGGTGACTACTTTATGAATCGTACTTGGAAAGGTCTTGATGACGAGAATGGCCAAGAATCGACCGAATTACGACAAGGGCTTAAGGGCGTGGCCATGGGTTATGGTACTGAACCTCAAAATTAAATGCACTTTTACTGGTCCAAAAGTTTGTCGATTTCTCAAGTATTATTCTGTTCGGCTGAAAGTTGATTTCCTTTCAATACATCAGCGAAAAAAGAAGTTACCTATTTTTGTATCACTTTGTTAATTTTGATGCATTTTTTCCGTTTAAACTTCTGTTTTGGTTGTTATTGTTTATTGTTGAATAAATCTGTTTAAAAACAAAAAATTTATTAGTGGTGAACCGATAATTTAATACATTATTAGAATTATGATGAGTATAACGTATAATTTATAAAAATGAAAAAATAGAAACTAATGAAGAAGACGATATAAATTAGTATCAGTTTAACAATTAATATATTGAGAAACTAAAGACACTTTTAAAACTAAAAAACCTAAATTTTTTGCACAAATATCAAAAGTTTAAAAAAGACGTACAGTCTAGATTTGATTAGAAGAAGACGACGTTGACCTTTCTTTGGCCGCTTTTTTGGCCTTCAATTCATTCATCGCGGTCGTGAAAATGCTGGCCGGACCCGCCTGCACAAGGTCTTGCAATATCTCCGGCAGTTCAATCTTGTCGTCACACAGACAAATGTATCCAAAGTTAAGATTCAGACGTCCGGCCACTTGCAACGCCTAAAATATTCGAAAAATCAGATATAGAAAAGGAATAAGACAAAAAAAGCAGTTTGAACGAACAAAGATAAACAAAACTGACATTTTAAAAATAGTGAACAAAAGACAAGCAAACTCTTAATTTATAGCCTTTACTATATCCATCGTCAAAAAATGTTATTGTATACAAGGATATACCTAATAATATAGTCTTTAAAAAAATCAAGGTTCATAAATCCAAAAACTCACCCTTTTGTAGAATCCAACAACTTTTAAGAAAGTATGTTCATCCTCAAACCGCAATCCAACAGCTACCAAACCATAATCCTGCATGTTGCGCGCGAAGTAGATCAGTCGGTGAACTTTCCGACTGACACTAATTCTGTCATGTTCAAACAAAAAGTGAGTGATACGAACCTTCTGATAGACTAAATCCACCAACATAATCTGGTCATAGTCGTAGAGTCTCAACGTAGCTGGCTTCCAAGACATTTCCTAAAATATTTAGGTAACAAAGGTTTAACCGTGTCATTTTAGCTTAAAAACCCCAAAAACGTTGAAAACGGCATTTTAATAACAAAATTAATTCTTTTTTAAAACTACTGTAAGAATCAACATTACCATTTTAGTCGTTTCAACGCCACACTGAATAAAACAACATAATGCCGTGGTCTCAAACTTCAACACTGCTTCTTCTGGTATTTCATACGTCATCTTTCAACTAAAACAAAAAATTGATATTTTACACAATCATATACATTTTAGAAAAATTAAACTTACGTTATTGTGTTACTATTAATTACTCTCCTTCACAAAAACAACTTTTTGTTTTGCAACACAGGCCTTTGCTTTGCGTCCCGACAGGAAAACAAACAGCATTTAACAGAATGCCAACATATTATTCGAGAAATTATAATTTCTGAAAATTGATTCACACTTTTTACTTATGAATGTTCTTTAGTACATTAATATAAGTCTTTTGGAGAAGTTGTTTTGAAGTTATTTGATTTTTGGTTGAGTAAAGATATTAGTGTTACTTATAGATGTGTTTTCTGGTATTTAGTGTTAAAGATGGAAAACGTAACTTTTCTTTATTTTTAAAATACATTCGGCTTGAACTATTTTTAGTATTACATTTACATATAAAGAAGAATTTATTAGTTATATTAAGTAAAAAAGTAGCTTTAGTTTATGTTAACATGAAAATTGAAGAAAAAAAATCGTTTTTCTTTAGTTCAATGTGAAAAGTAGTCCTTTCGAGCCTTGTCTTGGTTAAATTTATGTGTTCTTATTAAATTTTCACTTTTATATTATAGGTTGGTAATGATATGGACGTAGACGCACTGGACTCGATCTCAGCGTCGGTGAAGAAGATGAGCTTGGGCAAGTCGAAGCCGTTTCTGATAAAGAAACACATCAAGTTGTTGCATCATTGTCTGAAGATTCTGCCCAATGCCTACTTGAGTTTGGATGGAAGCCGGTAAGTTTTTATTGTTTTTTTTTTGTTTTTAGGTTGCAATTGAAGTAAATGAACTTATTTAAGTGTAAGGGGATCTACTTTTTTATTAAAACTTGGGGTGTTTGAACAAAATGTTTCTCCTTGGTTTTTAAAATGTTGCCCTTGTGTAAATAAATTGACTCATAGCTGTTGTAGTGTAAATACGTTGGGTTGATAGTAAAGTTATTTATTGTTTGTTTAAATAACAGTATTTACATATGTTTAGGCCGACTTTGTTGTTCTTTTGCATAAGCGCGATGGACATACTGGATCAAATGGGAGATCTACCGGCCGAACGGAAGAGGGATATGATTGAGTATCTTTACCGACTTCAAATTACCTCAAAGAATGGTAAGAATTAACTTTTGGCAATATTTATGTTTATATTATTTTTGAAAACTACAATTTTTATTTTCTAACTGTGGCTTTAGAAGTGCCATCAGAATCATACGGATTTCGAGGCCATATATATTCGTATTTGGATCCCGTGTCGAATACGGAAGTGATCTCAGAGTACGAGTCAGCTCACATTGCTCAAACATACAGTGCATTATGTTGTTTGTTAATTCTTGGCGATAACTTGGAACAAGTTGATAGAACAGCGACATTGAGTGCGTTGCGACAATGTCAACAGCCGGATGGAAGGTACGTTAAGGTTTTTTGTTTTCTTAGTCAGGTTATAGCGCACTTTTGCTTTGTCTTCCGGTTTTTCTTGTTTTTTTTGTAGTTATATAGACTTATGTTTTGTTAAACAAGGTACATAAACATGGTTTTACACTAAAAATAATTTAAGAAAAGTAGGTAGATTATAGTTTTTTGCTATTTTCGTATTTTGATGTGATTATGTTTTAGTTTTTCGGCTTTTTCAAATCAGTCAGAAAGCGATATGAGATTCGTGTTTTGTGCTGTATCAATTTCCTATATTCTCAACGATTTCTCATTTATCAACGTCGATCTTTTGTGTGACTTTATTCAAAAAAGTGTCAGTTATGATGGTGGTATTGGCCAGGGACCAAAGTTTGAAAGTCATGGTAGGTTTCTTGATCTTATTGGTATATTATGTAAAAAACTTTAAAAGTTTGTATGCAAAGTTTTTTGTAAAAGAACTCATAGGTTGTTTAAGTAATTCTGTGCTCCGTAGCTCTGAAAATTTGCGTTGAGAGGAAAACAGAATTATTTGAATTTTTTGTTAAAATTATTTAAATCTTAACTTTTTAGGTGGGTCAACGTACTGTGCTATTGCTAGTCTATGCTTAATGGGCAGACTGTGGGATTACTCAGTGTTGAGTAAGAAACAATTGGAAAAGTTAAAACGATGGGCGCTACAGAAGCAAGATGTCGGATTTCATGGAAGACCAAACAAGCCTGACGACAGTTGTTATGCGTTCTGGGTGGGAGCTACCTTGTGGGTAAGATGCTGCTTTTTTAGAGGAAGTTAACAGTTTTTTTAAAATTAGATGTTTCAGGATAATATTAATACCTAATATGAATAAGTAAAATTTAAAAATTGGTTTATATTGTTTTAAAATTTTTTGTTTTTAATTCATAAATTCATATAAAATTAACGTTATAGATGCTGAATGCTCACCACTTGGTTGAAGAAAAGAGCCTCAGGGGATTTCTGATGGAAACTCAAGACGATTGTATTGGTGGTTTTGCCAAATATATTGACTCTAACTCAGGTACGGTATTTTCAATTTTAATAAGGAAAAAATTTTATTTAATAGTGACAAATCTATATAAAGACTCTCAAAGAAACTAAAAAATATTCATTATTCGGAGGGTTCTTTATAGGGAAATTAAACAGGTAAACCTCCCACTAGCACAAAAATACAGAAACTTCTTTATACAGAGGGTTACGTTATAGGACAGGCATTTATATGGAGATTTCACAGTATTTTTATTATCCTTAGCTTTTCAACCTTAAAATTAAAAAAAAACCAAAGTATATAACGTATTGTACAAAAATTTTCTTCAGACATACTGCACACGTACTTTGGTATCGCGGCCTTATCCATTTTCGGAGAAGCGGGTCTCTGTCCCGTCTACCCACCTCTCAACATACCAATGCGCGCTTTTGAACATTTGTGTAAATTGAACCGCTTCCAAACATAATACAACAGGGTAATATGTAAAAATTGTACATTCAAAAGTTGGAAGTAATCAATCATTTCCAGCTTTTGTTATCAACTTGTCATACTGTATTTTCAAATATTGTAACTTAATTTGTATTTATTTTGAAAATGAAACAGTTTTTGAATATTTGGCTTATTATTGATTTATAAACCGGCTAGGACACAGGATAGAATTTGTGGGCTTTGTCTAGTGATGTGCAAAGGGATAATAATGCTTTTAAAATCAACCACAAAGCGGCTTGTTGGTTTGGACCGTGCTACAGTGATAGGTAAGCCTCTATTACGGATTAAACGGTTAAATACGCTGTGTATGCGAAATTCTAATTGGTTTTTTTTGTCGTGAACAACTTTGTCATTTTTGATATTTTTTATAATGTGATAAAACACCTTTCGATGTGTCTACCATATAAAATTTACGATCATACTTTATCGGCAGTACTAAAAAGTTGTTGCAACACGATGACAACTAACATGATTCGAAGAAAATTTAAATATTTTTTCTTTCATATCAATTGACCTTGTTTAAAAATAGCTGCAAAATACAATTAATTTACATGAATGAGAAACTAATGGACTATTAAAGCTTTTACTAGTTATAAAAGTTCAAAAAATAACATTAAGCAATATCTATTGAACTACATATTGGGTTAAGTGAAGCTGATGACTATAAAAAGCTGAAAGAAGTGCCATAGTTTAGCTTGTAACTCTAAATTGTATGACATTGTACAGTGAACTTCCGGTATAACAAATAAGAGAGGGAATGAAACATCGTTCGCTGTAAAAAAAATTCTTTATGTAAGAATCAGTGCAAAATTTTTTCTAGAAAATTCAAAAAATCGCTATAACGAGATTTTGTTGAATGCGGAGTACTATTAGTTAGTTTTAACTGTAATATATTTATAAATTTTTACACTAGGTATTGTCGTAGACATATGCTACTACTAACGCTGATATTTACATGTTTTCTAAAGCAGTAAATAAAAATGTTGGACTAAATCTATTTGAGTTAGTGTATACAATTTTTTAGCAATTTTTCAATATATTTTCAACTTAGCAACTTCTGACAACAATCACTTGTAAGATTTAGAAAGGATTAGTTATAAAATTACGTCATCGCATTATGTTAATTTTTATCAATCAGTAATAATTGAGAAAAAAAATTTTTTTGTTTACTTTAAGGTTATGTCATCATTCATATAAACTAATAATTTTTTATAATTTTTTTGATGTTTTACAAATAAAGTTTTCTTATTAATAAGTTATGCATTTATATTCTGTAATTTTTGCCAACGTTATGATAAAACATCGACAATACCTATAAAAAAACTCTGCAAATGTCTTCCTCTTTGGATTTCTCTGTCTTTTATGTACGAAGAACCTTGAAACTACAAAAAAGTTGCTGGCAATACAACACATTTTTAAAATTTTTATCAAACAGTAGTTTGAAAGTGTATTAAAGCTCATAATTCTCACGGTAATGCTACAAAACCCCAAAAAAATGCCATTTAATAAAAGTTGAATGTTGTGCTAATTAACTGTTCATATTTGGCCGGAAATAGACACATTAGACTTGTCAAAACGTATTTAAAAACGTTGAAACTTAATTTTCTTCTTCTTTGACTGCGTCTCAGTAAAGTATTTTTAAAGTATGTTAACAATGCCAAAAAAGAAATTTCTGAAAAAGTTTAATCAAGGTACGGTAGACTTTTCCTATCATATTTCAGCTCTAAAAAAAGCAATTTAAAATCTTGTTTTTGCCAGTTTAAACGGGTAAGATAATGGGTTTTCGATTGAGGTCAATCGCTCGGGGGGAGAAAAAAAGCACATCAAATTTAAGTATTGTTGCCACCGTTGAATCCCCATTATTTTTCTACGTGCTCCGCCTTAAAACAAATCAAATTTCTAAAGTTTACAGCATAGACAGTTTTAATGGCTGCTGGGGTTTACCCAAGTTTTTTCAAGGTGATTTAAAATTATTTTTAAGCTTGTATGGTATCATCTGTGCCGGGTAATTTTTCTTAACAAATTGTAAGACTCCGCGAACAAATGGGAAAGCTTTGTTCGGGTTGACCTAGATTCGTTACTGTAGCTGGAGATTAAGAAAAATGAAGCGTATTATGATGGGAATCAAGTGGAGTCAACGCAGAGAAGTGCCAAGAAAGAAGATGGTTGAGAAAGGTAATGGAGTGGACTCTGTCAGACAAAATACCAGTTGGCACACCAAGAATGAGATAATTTGATGTGTTCAGGGAGCTGATTGGTTCGGAATGGTAAAAAATAAGAAAAAGCAGCAACTTTTTCGGGTGGGGTGATTCTTCTTGAACTTTTACGTTTTGAAGGCAACCCTTGGCCATGCTACTAAAGCATGTGCAATTTCAACAATATAAAGATATGTCATATGCGCGAGAAACGTGAACGGGCTGACTCCTGCAGGAACTCCTGCTTTACTTTATATCGTTTTTTTTTCGCGGATTCTGTATTTTTTCAAGTTTATTGTCGTGTTATACTGTTATATCCTGTTAGAATCGTATGATATTTGATCGTGTTCGATCGATACTTTTTTTGCATTTTTTCGAATTTTTGAAAGTTGGGTAGCATATGTAAGTTTACCTTTAGAGTGACAACTTAAACTTACCGCTTTACAATGAGTTGCAACAAGGATGTTAACAAAAAGCAAGTGGTTGAAGAAACAGCCAGAACATTGATTCAAACTGATGGTTCAGTGTAAGTTTTTATGTTTCTGGGAGCTTTTAATTTGAAAAGTCGGGGCTAGTTTTTAAAACTGTTTATCAAAAGATTTTAAGGAGTTTATATGAATTTTAAGGTTTTAAATGAATTTTAAAAGATAAAAGTTGGGATAGCTTTATTTTTAACTCCATATAAGATAGATATCTTTGGTTTTAACCCAATATAATATTATATTACCGTATAAAATGTTTCAGACAACCTTACCCAATGAACGACGCAGTGAATGAACCTGGAAATGCCCAAGGCTCCTCCGGATTGACGCTTCAACCTCCGGGTAAGCGGTCTTTTTGAACAACTTTTAGTTGGTTTGAGATCTAAAAGATACTTTTTTTAGTTTTTTTGTGACACAAAGATAATTTTATATTTAAAAATTGTTATTTTGCAACTTCTTTTAAATTTTTTGTTACTTGCTTCAGGATTAAAATGTTGAGTTATCTTAAAGTGTAAAAAATATAAAAAAAAGTTTGGTAAAATTTAAATTATACTATACTTTTATCAGTTCTTTTTCAAAAACATCCTTAATAATATAAAATTTTAGCATTTCCTTCGGCAGTTTTCACAAACGGCGGATTCAATCCGTTGTTTGGTGCCGGGCCATCTCACCTTTCAATGGTTGGAGCCGGAACAATCCATCCTCAAATGCTTGGTGTCGGACCGTATCATTCTCAAGCGGTTCCTATGTTTGGTCCTGTGCCATATCATATTCCCATGTTTGGAGCAATGTATGTTGTAGATATTTTTAAAATTTTTTTTGTAGAAAAAGACTTTTTATTGAAAAAGCAAACATTCTTTATATTATATTAGGTTGTTTAAATAATTCTGTGCTCCTTAAGGTTTTTTAAATAAGTCCGTGGCTCTTAATTCCAAAAATTTGCTTTGAAAAGAGCACAGAATTATTAGAACTACCTAATATAAAGCTATAAATGAAAGTGGAATTTTAAAAAAGTTTGAAGTTTTAAAGGCTTTTCTGATTATTTTCTATCTGTCTATTCACTTTATCACCCTACTGATTTTGTTTGGAAATGATTTTGGAAGTGGGAGGGGTACACACGAGAACAAGTATTAAGGGACAATACTTATTGATCGTTATACATACTTAATATTTGAGAAAAGTTGAGTTATTTAATACAGTAGGACTCTTGTATAAAGAATCGCTTAGAGACTTTAGATTTGTTTGTTATACAGCACTCTCTCTATATAAGCAACCCGAAGGAATCGATATTTTGTGTTTACTATAAGGGGTGTTGTCTTTACAAGAAGGTTTTTTTATTACAAATTGATTTGGCGTGGTCAAATTTCTTGTTAACTATAAGGAGAGTTGCTTCTACAGGTTCACTATATAGAGAGACCACTGTAATTAAGTTTTGTTTCATAATGTTGGCCAGGGTTTCAAAAATTGTTTGCTATATAGGAGTTTTGTTATATAGGAGTATGTTACATAGAGTTCAAGTTTTTTGGAAAATTCGTATTTCAATATATATATTTTTTTCAGCCACCCGCTTGCCTACCGAAACATGTACCATGGCAGCCACTTCTCCAGCATTGTTACTAGAAGACGGCCAGCTGAAGTAAGAGGATGGGGGTGGTTATAAGAACGGAGAAGGGGAAGGGGGATTGTTTTCCAATTTTTTCTTGTAAAATTTTGATTTTTAAAGGTTTTCTTATGTCTAAAGTTTTTGATGTTTAAATATTTCAGACTGTCTTCATATGTCCAATCTTCATTTGTGGCAAAAGGTACAGTGACCCATCTTCGTTGCGGAAACATATGATAGTCAAGCACGGTCGTCAAGCCTACGATTTGTACCAAAAAGTGAAATCGCTGAGGAAACAGTTTATGTAGGTAAAGCTTTGTTAACTAAGTTTGCATTTTTAAACATTTTTTTGTTAACAAGCTTTACTTCCACCTTCTCCGTTATACTACAGGTACATGAAGAACAAAAAGTATGTAATTTTTTCGCAAAAAAATCGGAAAACTTTTTGATGCTCCTCAGATTTTGTGCCAAAGCCGAAGAATTTAGCCAGGTTCGGGTAAGAAATTAATATACGTAATTCCTAAAGGTAAGACCGCTTTCTTTTATTTACTATATTTTTTAGGTAATAAAAATATTTGGTCAACAACAAAACTTGAGCCAAACTATGATGTTTTTATGAAATTTAGGTTGCGATATCATTAAAACCAAGGTATTTATGGAAAAAAGAAATATGCATACTTCTTAAATTAGTTTAATGTACCGATCAAGGCTTTCGATACTTAATTTTTTCGGTCGGTCGATTTCGATATATCACTACTTTGATTTTTCGATACCCGATCGATACTTCGATATTTCGATATTTTTTGATTCGCACTTTGATATTTCTGAAAAAACGCCGAGCTATCGAAAATATTGGAAATATCGAAAAAAACTCAAAAAATTTTGGTCGATACGACATTATAGGCCAAAATTGAACGATATATCGTATAATATAGCACAATCTATCATTACCTTTTTTATAAAAACATCATATTTTAGCTTAAATTCTGGCGTTGGCTCGATATTTTCATTACCTAAAAAATACAGAAAAAGAAAGAAAACTGTTTCACCTTAACTTATATGTAAATTCCTTACCGAAATCTGGCCGAATTCTTTGGTTTTGACCCAAAATCTGAAGAGCACAAAAATTTTCTGATTTTTTCGCGAAAAACACCTTTTTGTTCTTCATTTACTCGTAGTACCTTGTTAATTAATCATGAATCTACCTCTTCTATAATATATTGTTATTATTAAGTATTTCCTCAGTATTTACTAACTTTCTTTCTGCTTACTTTACTTTTCATCACTTACTATTTGCTCAATATTAACTATGGTTTAATTAATAACTAATTTTTGTAACATAATTAAAGAATGGATTTGGTTTTGCAGTGATTTTTTAAATGATTGGGTGTAGAAATGGGACAAGAATAAAAACTGGCGTGGGCCATTTTTCATTCTGGGTCTAGGTAGGGCTTACGCGGCTTGTTTTTCACTTTTATTTGGGTGGGGGTGATGAGAGTAGACATGTAATAAAGGGAAAACACCTATTTAATATGACACTCTAGAGACTAAACTAACGTTATAACCAGGATGTCCCACTGTTCAGGAAATTTTAGATAGGAGTACTATTACAGACAGTGGTCAAAAAGCCGTCATTATAAAGAAAGGTGTCATACTATCGGGGATTGCACTAAAGAGAGTGTCGTACTATCGAAAGCCATAGTAAAAGGTTTCCACTGTAGTTTTTTTGGTTGCCAGTTGCACCTCCAATTGATGTGTTAATTTACCAGAAAATTACAAATACCGAGACTTTACACTGAATTCTATTATTGTAAAGGTAACAATTCGGTTTTTAAACCCTCCGGGGGGCTTCTCCAATTAGTTTGTTTACTTGGGTTTCGTGGTCGCGGAATGGTTCATTACTTCGTTGAAATGCGACACGTTAATTACATTTGCGGTTTTTACAATTACATTGTTGATTTATTACGTCAAATGAAGTCGGGATGACCATGAAAAATGTTGTGTTATCAACAAGGGTGGGGAAGTTTTAAAAATTTTCTAGTTTTACGTATAGTTTAGAAAAGTCAATTTTACCTTGCTCTACCCTATCTTACCCTACCCTACCCTACCTCATCTTACCGTATCTTATCTTAGCCTACCATAACTTACCCTAACTTACTTTACCCTCACCTACCGCCCGCTATCCTCACTCTCTCACTTACCCTCACCTACCCTCACTTATCCTTACTTACTTTCACCTGCCCTTACCTCTTCACCTAGTATTGTACTACAACACTGTACTACAACATATAAACATAGTATTCAGTAAGTGAAATGATCACCTTGAGTGAATAATATCTTTAGTTTTTTTCCGACTTAAATTTCCGGTTTCCTTCAGTCGCTGCTCTTTTGGTATGTTTACAGCCAATTTTCGTAGAAAGTAAAAAAAGGAAAGTAGCGAAATAACAAATCAGATAATTATATTATACTTGGCACCCTTGTCTCGGGTCTTTTGTAGAAAAAGTTTTGTTTTATTTTAAAACTTGCAAAATTTTATTTTACTGTAATGTAATTCAGTTATTTGAATTGTAAAATACGGTATTTAAAGGGTTTTCTTTTTTTAAAATGCACTTTAAATTTATTTTTTAAAAAAAAATATTTAGTTTTTCAAACTGAGCCTCATCTCAAAGCAAATATTTGGTGCTAAAGAAGCTCAAAATTATTTGAACAACTAAACAGAAAGAATAGTTAGGAACTACCTAGTGTAATATAGGTCTGAATAGTAAAAAGTTTTTTGTAGGTAATGCTTTTTAAAGTTTTAAAAAAAGGTTTTAGTCATTTCTTTTCGTATTTCTAAGTGCACTTTTACAATATCAAAACGTAAAACATCAAATACGATGGTTAGAGTGGTCTGGCTGTCTTATGTTTGTTACTTTGTAACACATTTGGTTATTTTACTTATAATGTTGAGTTAAATAAAGTCTACTAATATTGGTGATGACATTTCTAAATCAACTTTTACTTATTTTTTGAGTTTGTTATTTAAAAGACTTATTACTGTACGTTATGTTACTGTAACTTATAGCCAGAAAAAAGTCATTTTTAAGTAATATATAGGCCTAAAACTTGTTAAAATGCTTTAAAAAACATTGTGTTGTTTTTAAAATAGTAATGTTATGGTAATTATTACAATAGAGTAGTCGTTTACCTGATTATTGCTCTTGTCTACAGATCAGATAACGGTAATTTTCTGGTTTTTTGTATTTTTTAACGATTTTTTAAGGGTTTTTTACAATAGACCTATTTAAGGGAAAATAAAATGAGTGGTAAGGCTTCTTAGATTTTAGAGAAATGTTTTTCGAGGTACTGTAAATAATTTTTGAGGTACGTTAACTAGATTTATAAGTTTTTTTGGTTTTTCTTGAGGTTTTTATAGTTGAAGTTTTGAAAAAGTTGAGCCAATAGTTAGGTCCCGGCCTGTTTCAGCCTAAAAATGTGAAAAATGCCAGATTTTTGTCAGTTTAAGTCGGAGGCTAACAAGAAAAGTACCCAACCTGCCTCATTCAGAGTGAGCTCAAACTTTTTATATTTGTTGTTTGTGCTACCAATAGTACACATAAAAAGTTTTAACTTGCGCTTTTGTGTTATAAATTTTAAATATTTGGGTTTCTCGCCAATTTAACATAAGTGGCCTTGTGTTTCCAGATTTTTTTTCGACCTCTGCAGACTACGCTTACAAATTCAAAAGTGTATGTTAATTTTAAAGTTTTCTAATAGTATATAAAAAATGAATAAAGGAAAGTCAAAAATAGCAAAGTTGTAAGCTTGAGACACAATGCCAAGTTGGCGGAATTTTGAATCGTAATTTCTTACTCTTGATTTTCTCGAGATTTCTTGGAAACTGCAATTTAGTACTTTTAAAGATCTTTTATTTACATGCTCCTTCTGTATAAAAATAAAAAAGTCAATCAGAGCGGGGCATGTTGGGCACTTTCCTTGTAAGCCTGTAAGCACTTTTACAAGTCTAATTGTAAGGTTATGATTTGAACACGACCCACGCTTTTTTAAGCCAAACCTAATACGAACACTAGTGTAACATCACAACTGTGCTACGTGAACTTGAAATCATCAATTCGATGATGTAACTATTCGATTGTTCGAAATTTTATTTTATTGTTCAAAGAGTTTTTTAATTTATTTCCGCGCGCAAAAGTGAAATTTTGTCAATTTTACGGCGGCGAAAGCGAAATTATACCTTGATAACGACATGGTAATGGGCTTTCATTAACATAGTTAATTTACGATTTGGAGGCTATTTTTGTAGCAGATCTATTGTTGAAGGTATTGTGGGGGTGGAGATGGTATGGCAATTGTCAGGACTGACTTAGGGCTGTTTTTTAGTGAGGAAAGGGAGAGAAGTTTGGAAGGGGATGAGGGAGAAGGTAATGGTGATACAGCTTTTTGAAAAACAAAAAAATTTAATCCAGGTATCAAAAAATTAGTAAAACTTTGTTTTGGATGATTCTGTTAGTCTTTACTGTATTTCCTTTAAGAGGGGGGGGGGGTGAGGTGTTTTTTTCCTAATAATAGGCTTTTTGGGACGTAAGGGATAATGATAAAGGTTTTCTGAAGATCTTCAGAACAATCTATTGTAGATGTTCCCAGTTGGGCTCTATCCAGTAGAACTTGTTTCTTGAGCTGCCGAGTTGTGATGAGGTGAACCTCAAGACTTCAGGCTGTAGTCAGAAACCTGTGTAAGCCAAGCAGCTGATTTGCTACAAGCATCGTGCACTTTTTTTTGTAAACTAGAGTTTCTTATAATTTTTTTTTAGTTTTGAAATTTATTTACAGTGAAACTTCTGTATAACTAAGTTCATTATAACGAAAATATCATATAACGAACAAATTTAAAATCTTTGAGCGATTCGTTATACAGGAATTCTTCTGTGTTTTTTGAGGATTTTTACAGTAATTATTTGTCAAAGTTTACTGTAATACATTCAAAAACTTTATAAAAATGAACTTTTTCATCAATTCGTCTAAAAACTTACAAAATTCCAGCGAAAAACATAAAAACTTATACCGATGTTATTGTTCAAGATAACTGAAACTTTTTTCGAATTCTCGAACGTCTTATTGTTATGCCGTGACACAGTGACATGCACAACAATACGATTAACCCCCGACTCTACAAAAGGGGGGGGGGGATGAACAAAGTAAGACCAAAATGCCTGCGGGGGATAATAACAACCTCGTCGGTGGGTGTTTGCACAGTTTCGGATGTTCTTGACACAACGTCGAGACATGTTTCATTGCGTGTGGGGTAATGGGTTATGGGGTATTGTCTTCGGCTTAACGAGTTATGCTTCTGAATTCTGGAAATCTATTCAGGAACCTGGAGATTTATCATTTGGGTATTGTTTTAGTAGAATGTGATAGGTTTTTGGGTAATTCTTGTAGTTTTATGAATTTTTGGGTACTTCTATTTAATTTTTATGTCATTTTCAAGCTTAAAGTTGAGCTTTACAGTCAGTTTTCTGATTCCTACTTAACTTCTAATCAATACAGTCAAACCCCTTTAGTATGACACTCAAGGAGCTTGCACAAAGTGTCATTTTAACCAGTGTGCCACACTATTCAAGCAATTTTTGACAGGACCTCTATTATTATAAAAAGGGCGGCAGAAGCTGCTATTATACAGAGGGTGTCATATCATACTATAGAGGGTGATACTAAAGAGGTTTTATTGTATTTTATCGAAATGATGTTGCTTATTGTAACGCTGCTTGTATGTACTTGTGAATTAAATTTGTTTTCAAAAGCTTATAAACGAAACTCTTGTTATCATACCACTCAAAAAGTAACTTTTTTTCTGATTTTATAAGCTTTTTTTTTACTGTATTTTTTACAATTTATTTTTCGATTTTTGCATAACATTTTTTACTATGGTCTATCTCAATAGCGTCTGTACTAATTTATATATTGATACAAAGCTCGTAAATATACGAGATCTTAATTTATTGTAGTTTCTTTTATGTTATCATAGATATTATTCTAATTTTTTTAAAATTTTTACAGAAAGCGTAGATTTTTATTTCTGAGCATTTTCACATTGGCATTTCAAAGCGTATTTTACAAAGGTCTTAAAATTATAAAAAAACATTTGATTACAATATGTTTTGTTACATTACTTTCTGATCCAGTGAAAGCTTCTTATATCTCTGATGGTTCAAAAGTTGTTGCGCTTTTGCTCAAAAATATAAGCGCGACAAAAGTGAAAGTAGTAATCTACTACGGATATATAATGTATAGTGGACATTATTATGTTTATGGCGTTTTTAATAGTTATATAGTAATGTTTTTTGAAAAAAATATATATTAGGTCGTTCAAAAAATTCTGTGTCTTTTAACTTCGAAGACTTGATATGAGATAGGAGCACAGAATTATATGAAAAATTTAATATTTTATATTTTCTCACTTTTTTAATTATAAATTTTCAATGTTTAATTTAGGTTTTTGTAAAATACTTTCATCTTCTTCTAATTTTCAAAATCTTTTTTAAAGCCCGTTTTGCCATTTTTACTTTATATCATATCTTTTTGAAACCTTGTCATTCCTGGAAAGTGTAATCACTAATCAGTTTTGAATTCTTTCTGGACACCAAACCCTAACCACATATTATGTAATAGGAACAGTTGTTGACGTCACGAAACAACTTTATCATCTCTGTACAAAGGACTTCAGCCAACCGGTTTGGCGGGTCTGTTTAGTCAATTTCTTGCAAAATTATTACTACCGACGCTAAGTTTCAAACCTTTCAAACTTTTTAAAAAGAAGTGTTTAAGCCTTTTGATAAAGAGTGGCATGAAAGTAAAAAAATTTGAAAAAGAAATTATAATTTAAAAAATTTGCATATTAAGAGGCCTCTAGAGGTTTTGAATGACAAACCGTAGGATAGGAAAAACCAGAATAAGGCAAGGTATATCAATGCATTGTAGAGTAAGGATAGACAGAGTAGGATAGAGTAGTGTAGGGTATTTCAGGGTAAGGTGGAGTAGGGTAAAGTAAAGTAAGGATAGACAGAGTATGGCAGAGTAGGGTAGAGTATAGTAGGGCAAGGTAGAGTAGGAAAAAGTAAGGCAAAATAGAGCAGGGTAGAGTAATTTTAAGTGTGGTAGAGTAGTAAGTAATGATGTAAAAAGTCATGCAGTAACAAACATATTACAATATTTACTGCGCCTTGGCTACGGTTGTCAACGCTGGAAGATGATGAATGACAAGATCAGACCTTGTCGACAATAGTAATTCACGAATTTTTTTTGTACAGTATTATACGAACATAGGTAGTTATTGTTTAGTTTTTAAGTTCTTCGAGCTAAAATTCGTGTTTTGAAATTTTAGGTATAAAGGGTATTTAAAAAATTTAAAAAATTTTTATTTTTTTTAATTTTTATAATTTAAAAATTTTAAAAATAAGTGCAAGTTTTGGAATGATGACTTTTACTGCTAAGTAACTTTTGCTTTGATCAACAATTTAGTGTAAACTAGAATGCTGTTATGCGAAGGTCATTTACTTTTATTGTTTTCTTTGAAAGTTGTACCCCAAGGTCTTTTTGATCACATTAGTAATATTACTCGGGCAATTGATTCGTATTTGAATAGCGTTTCATCAACAATACTCTTGACATTGAATTCTTAGTTTTGAAGTTTTTGGAGGGTTTTTCAAAATTTTAAGGTTTTTGAAATTTAAAACATAAGTTTAGACCTGCAAAGAAGCCAGGCCAGGCTTGATTTTTTGGTCTATAGGGTCGAACCGGGCATGGTAAGTCCCCTTTTCGCGGAAATTTTTTGTTGGGGGTCCTAAGTTGCGCCTGGCGGATTTCCTTTTGGGTCCGGCCTTTGGGCCATTAAGAATTAGACCTGTCCAACTTTTCGGCTTGGACTATGAGACCCGGCTTTCAATTGAGTTTTGGCTTTCGAGACTACATGGGCAATTCTGGGCCGGTTTTTTCCAAATTTGCTTTGACTTGAGCCAGGCCGATCTGGGGCCATTCCGGGTACAGTGGGCTCGGTTTCAGCTCTAGTTAGAATGGCAGTTGTGTTTTTTAAAAAGATGTGTTCGTGGGTAACACAATTACAAAACCTACGTAATAACAGGTACCATCCTTACAAAACCCACACCCCCTGTCTACTATTACATTGTACATTTGAATCCGAGGCAGAAAAAACCGATTTGATTTATGGCCTTTTCTTGTCGCTGTTTACTGCGATGTCGCTGATTGTTGTTGCTGATAACAGTTACAAATCGTATAATAAACAGTATGAAAAAAGCCTGTAAAGTGAGATGGCTTGCTTATTACAACATCACTTTAACTATTTTTAAAAGTTACTGTTCTGGCGAAAACTTGGTTATGTTTACATGGTAAGCAGAAGATGTTCGTATGTTTAGGTTGGTAGTAAGGGTTTTGGGTGGTGAGATAGGGTGTGTATAAGTGTGGACTATAATTTAGTAGGGTCTTTAATGCAAACTATTACTACAGAGAGCTATTTGATGCACAAAAATCAAAGAAAGAAAAAAAAGTTGCTGAAGTTGCAAATAGAAGTTGCGACAATTTTTCATAAATTTTTTGAATTTTTTATAGCGACAAAGTTTTTTAGGCATAAAAATAACCTAAGCCTTATCAAAAGTTTGATTTACGTCTGTCAAACCTTTAGTCATAATTGTCGCGGACTACTTCACAACTGTTGTCCGGTTTCTTTTGTCTTTGAAATTAACGGGAATTGAAAAAAAGAGTAATATTAAAGCGTCGCTCTCTACTGCAGTGTATATATTTTCATTTATTACTGGTTTCGATTCTTACGCTTCTGTAAATTTTGAAATTGTCAATTGTGGTAAACATTGTACATTCTTCGCTTTATATTTTTAACGATAGTACATATCTTTTGCAAAAAAAAGTTTTGCTGTTTATTGCAGGGCCGGAAGGGTGATTTTTAATTTAGGGGAAATTAATTTTCAACATAAAGAAAGGTAATTTTTAAATCAGAGGAAGGCAATTTTTAACGTAAAGGGTAATGTTTTATGTATCTAGAATAGGGTAATCTAGGGGAATATTAATTTTTTATCTAGAGTGCGGCAAGATAATTTTTAACCTACGGGTGGGTAATTTTTTGTTCCAGTAGGTGATTTTTAATGTAGGATGGGGTAGTTCTTTTTGAGAAAATGTTATTTTAAAGCTATGAGGGAAAACCCTATTGATAACCAGTTTTTATGTCATTTGAAAACAATGATTGTTTGGCTACTATTAAACTGGCTACTATAAACATAGATTTTGTTATGGCTGTTCTTATAGCTACTAAAATACAGATTTGAACGCATTTAAAGTTTGTGACGTTCTTAACAGACTATCTCCAACGTTTTGAATTTAAATCGTTGATTTTGATTGGTAAGATAAAATAGTTTTGTTAAATCACTTTCTGGTCTATTAAAAGCCTGTTATATTTTTGGTGGTTCGAAAGTTGGTGCGCTTTCTCAATAGTATAAGAGACAAAAGTGAAAGTAGCATAGAGGGATACATTAACTGGATTTTACAGTAGAACTATCATAAAGAAACTCTTTTATAATGAACACAGTTAAAATCTCCGAGAGATTTGTTATACGAAGTTCCGCTGTATTTTTTTACTTGACAATTTAGAGAACAATAAGTTCATTTCACAAAACGTATTTTTACATTTACTTTACATTTGATGTACTGATTTTGTGATTATAGCTAACATCTTTGTTTCCAGATTGATATAACAAACTTAAAAACTAATTATTACAAGACGTTTTATTCAGCAATTAGTATTACTGTCTATGTTTGTTTAATAACATGTTATACAAGGTCATTTAACCAGTAACTGTCGTAACTTAAAATAATAATTTCTTTTTAAATTAAACGAGTAGTTAAACGAAACATACAAAACGTTCGTCGTATTGCGATTTTGAACTTTTACTTTTGAATTTTTTTGAATTTAAACTTTAAAATTAAAAGTAAATGTGTGGTGATAAGGTTGATAAAGTCATACATTTTGAGAAGAGAGAGGAAAATGAATTAAAAAGTTTAAAATTTTTTTTACTAAAATAAAATCTCATTTTTTTGTAACATACCATAGTATTTTGTCATGTAAAATGTATGTAAATGCTTAAAAGAAATTCCTATTCAAATAACTATTGAGGCTTTTCAAACATTGGTAATTTGAAGTTTTTCAAAGTTAAGGTAATATAAACCAAGGTAAATCAAGGCGCGGTAATGGGTTGACACGAGGTTAAACTATATATATGTATGCTAACGTGTGCCACATTACGTTTTTTGAAACTTTAGGTATTACTTGACACTTTTAGGTACAAAATGCTTTGGCAGAGTAAGATTTTACTTACTTTTATTCATTCATTATACTATTAAAGTTGTTCAACTAATTCTGTGCTCTTTTCAACGCTCGGGTCGTGGGCTCGGGCTCTTGGCTAAGGCTCTGAACTAGGATTCTTGGGCTAGGCTTCTGAGGCTAAGACTTTGTGCTAGAGCTTTGGGTTTTGAGGCACAGAATTATTTAAACAAGCTGTTACTTTTTAAAACTTAAAACTTTTTAAAGATTTTGTTCTGCCGTTTCTCATTTTCCCACACTCTCTCTCTCACTATCCTATTACTTGTGGAAACGTTTGTCTGTAGCCGCTGAGGTCATCATTACCTCGTATCGTCGAGACTCTTGACCTCCAAACCTGGTGACCTTCAAGTAAATTGGCCGTTTCAACTTTTAAGCGACGTCAATTATGTCAAAGTGGGAGTAAACATTATAGTAAGATAAACAGTAAAGTTAAATTATTACTATTACGCAACAACGTTCGCGACATACGACGGGGAGGGGGTGAGTAATTGTCGTTTTACTGTAATGATCTTTTCATGTGTACTGAAGTGATAGTTGTTTTTACTATAGTACTGGTTGTACTTACTGTAGTAGGATTAGAGGGTCATGTTATAGAGAAATGGTGCAGGTATAGTACGTTGAGTACTTAGCGTCGTATAAGATGTTGTAAGTGCTGTAAGATTAATATGTTTTGGGGTACCATACTGAGATAGCAATATTACTTTTGAACTTACTATGCTGAAGTAAATACAGTGATTTGGTGTTGTTACAGTACTTTTGTACGTATTATATTACTATACAGTACGATTTTAATACAACACATCATAGTATTTAGTACAATATAGTATTGTACTACCATAAAAAACGTACATTAACGACCACAACATAGATGGTAATAGTACTGTTTTAGTACTTTTGATACTGTATAATTATAGTAAAATCTTTTCATCAACATAAGACACTGTTTTCACCAACTAAAACTTTGTTGATTTACATAGTAAAAACAGTTTACTATTGTAAGAATGTTGTAAAACTAAGGTAAACACTACAAAAGTTTATTTCCGACCGGTAAAAAGTTAATTGACACTTTACGACTACCGTTTGCTATAAAAAGACAATGCAGTAGGTGTTGTGTACAGACTGTATACAACTGTTATCTTAATTTATTTTAATACATGTTGAAGATGAGATAAATATTTATTGTATGCTATTATTATATAATGCGCTTTACAGTCAATATTGTGAAAATCGAGATCAAAAAATTAGGTTTTAAATATCCTTCCAAATTGGCATTGTGTTTCAAGCTTATAACTTTGTCATTTTTTGACTTTTTTCTTATTTTTTCTTTAATATACTGATAGAAAATCTTTAAATAAACCTCATTTTTAATGTTGTAAGCGTAGCTGTCTGGAAAGTAAAAAAGTGTGTGAAACACAATGTCATGTTTAGCAAATTAGCAAGAAACACAAATATTTAAATTTTATAACTAAAACATAAGCTAAATTTTTTTGTGGATATTATTGATAGTACAATAAACTCATATAAAAACTTTGAGCTGGTTCTGAGTGTGGCAAGTTGGACACGTTCCTTGTTAGTTTAAAGACAACTCTCGCTATAAGAAACTGAAAGTTTAGGTTTGAAGATGTAAAATACGATGTCCTATATTGCTTTAACATTGCTTTAATGTACCCTTTTTTACCGTAAAATATCTTTCAAAATTCAACTTGTACAGAAAGCTCCGCCCCTTTTTGTTACAACGTTTACTACTGCTTTAGATTCATTTACAATTACTTTTGTGTTTTGTCAAAGAAATCAAGAGATAATAATAAGAATTTAGGTTTTTTTCTATTTTGTGTTTTGGCTTTTTTACTTTAATTCACCTGAAACCTTTGCCTTAAGGCGTATTTTTTGTTTTTTAATTAAATGGCTATACATTCTCGTGAAAAATTTTAAAATTACAGTTTTTATCTTTTTTTTAAATTTTATACTTTCAGATATGCTCCCAAACCTGGGCCAAGTGCCACTCTTGGCCATTGTGTGTATAGCATTATCAGGTATGTTTTCTATTTTTTATCTTTTTTATTTTATAGAAGATACGGGAGTTATAATATTACGTTGTTCAAATAATTCTGTGCCTCTTCTCAAAGCGAATTTTTGAGATTAGAAGACACAGAATGATTTGAACAACATAGTAGATAAACTGGGCCATTGAGAGGTCACTTTAAGGTATCAGTGAAAACCTCTACCTGTTAGACTTGTAAAAGGGTAGAGCCCAGTTGTTTTGTGAGTGCTACAGTTTTTCCTTAAATGTACTAAAAGTCTTTTGAAAGTATAAAAATGCTATTTTACAAGCTAGTGCGTTGCCATAATAATTTTCATCATAATAATCTTCTGAGGGGTTAGATTAGTAACCTATACTCATACATTTCAAGGTTATGACTTTTTGATTACTCTGTGAAACGTTCGCTGTTCTTTTACTCCTACGCAATAGTCTAAAAAACAGTTTTGACATCGGAGAAAGAACTCTGACTTTTAAAGATACTTTTTGATGAAAAAACTGTATACTCAAACGTATAAGGTTTTTTACATAGTAAAAAAATTAACAAACAGAAATAAAAACGTATTTTTTATCTTCGTCATAATCATTATTTGGTTTAAAAGGTTAGAAATCAATTTTTTCGATTAATATAATAATAAAAGCTTTGTATGACACAGTATGTACAATATATTAGTTATTTTGTTTGTTTTTTCTTATTTGCCAATACTGTCATCTAATAATTAATATAATTTTCGTTACCGAACAAACATTGCTTTGTAAATTAACTTTGACTCATTGTAAAAACGTTTAAAACGTACCTCAAACGAACTAATAAGCAATTAACTTCTTTTTTTATAAATATTTAACAAATTGCAACTTTTGAACTTTAAAAAATGACTTTTGATATTATTAGGTTGTTCAATACATTCTGTGCCCCACTCTTAAAATTTTCTTTGAAAGAGAGCACAAAATTATTTGAACAACTGAATATGTGCAATGAAAAAATAATGCTTGAAATCTTCAGCAAACGTTATTGCAAGACACAATTATCAAGCAACTTTTAGCAACTACTTAAGAGAGCAACATTTTTTTGCGTATAAAAAGTTTAATCCAAATTCTATACACGCTGCGCCCAAACTTCTATTTTTTTTGCAAAAAATAGCTAAAATTTTGTTGAAAAATACAAAATCTTGTTGAATAGAGACATTATATCAAGAATATTTATTAAAAACTAATGATTAAAGAATATTTTCAGTAGTACAAGGATCAGACGACAACCCAGTGACACGAAACTTTAGTTGTCAGCCAAATGGGTGTTGTGATCAGCACGAATGGTGCAGATTCTGGGCATCGATGGGCGAATGCAGGACGAACAGGAATTGGATGGAGAGGAACTGTCAATTGGCTTGTGGCAGTTGTCGCAAAGGTAAGTTTGACTTTAAATTTAATTTTTTTAGAGATTTTTTGAAATTTTAAAGTTTAAAAAAGTTTTGAAATTTAAAAATATTTTTTTTTGAAACTTTGAAGTTTTTTCAATTCAAGGAGGTAAAATACTATCTTCAAGAGTTTTTTTAAATCAAAGAATGAAAATTAAAATTTTTATTAAATTAACCTTTAAAAGTATTTAGGTAACAAAGTAAAGTTTAGTAGCTGCATAGTAAGAGAAGCAATGATTTACGAGTTATGTAATCGAGAATCGAAAAACAGGTTTAAATTGTCATTTTAAACTTATTTCCACAGAATTGAGATAGGTGTAAACTGGGAAACTACTGCTTAAAATGTTTTTAAACTGTTTTTTTGTGGAAAAATCAAACAGTCAAGGTCAAAAAATGGAAAATTGTAAAATACGGAAAATTAAGTAAATTGTATAAAATTTTAAGCTATTAACTCAATATTTCAAAGGAGATTTCAGTTTTTCCAAGAAAAAAGAACAAAAAATTTTTAAAATACGAGAAACTTGCCATGGATAATATAAAATCTCTTTCAGCTCCATTCATCCGCCCAACCACTCGTCCAACAACCTTCAGGACAGGAGCCCCCTCGCCAGCTCCAACTACACCCAGAAGGACCACTAGGCCTGCTACTACCACAAGAAGGATAACATTCCCTCCGGCTACTACAACAACCACCAGGAGGACCTTCCCGCCAACCACCACTACGACAACTCGAGCCACTACTAGGACCACTTTTACTACTCCTACTACGACTAGGACCACAACGACACAATTCACAACTGCACCAGCTTCGAATCCGCTAGCCAGATGTAGACAGATCAGGAATGATCCTAGTCTAGCCGCTGAGGTTTTGATTCGGGAGAGATTGGTCTTCTCTAAAGAAGGTGAGGACGGTGCTAGATATAGTAATAGCATTTACAAAACGGCAAATGTTAATATAGGTTAATATATTAACATGTACTAAACATAAATCATTTCAGACACCTCCGGTCGTCGCACGATGATGGGTATGGACAAGCTGATCCGTTCCAACGTCGCCAATGCTTGTGTACCCAGACTGGACGATGCTGAATGTGAACGATCGTTGTGCTACAACATGTTCTTCAGAACGATGGATGGAACCTGCAACAACTTCAATCAGCCTTTGAAGGGAGCTGCTTTCCGACCTTATACTAGGCTGATGACTCCTGAGTACGATGGTGGACTCAGCGAGCCTGTTTGTAGGTTTATACCGATTTATATGAATTTTTAGGTACAGTAGGCTAATATTCGGTTGTTCAGATAATTATGTGCCCTCTATTAAAGCAAATTTTTGTGGTTATGGGGCACAGAATTATTTGAACAACCAATATTATAAAAAAATAAAAATAAGGGTGACGTACAAGATCTTTTCAGCATCCCTTCGAGTTACCCGCCCCAGCCCTCGTGAAGCCAATCGTGCCATTCTTTCGACATCAAAGGCCGTCCTCACTCAAGACTTCAACTCTTTGTTGATGCAGTTTGGCCAATTCATTGTGCACGATATGGCCAAGACCACGTTGGTACCATCAGCCAAGTGTAATGTGTGCCAGAACATCCCTGGCAGATGTATGGCTGTGTTTGTCACTCCACAAGATCCCAACCCAAGCTTCAGAAGAGACGTCTGTATTAGGGTGTCGCGATCTTCAGCCATCTGTGGGTCTGGAAGAACGAAGCCAAGGCAACAGCTGAACGAGAACACTGGCTACATTGATGCGTAGGTTATGGTTAATATACTGTGATATTATTATGACTACAGTAATAAACTGTCATTTACAAGGGTAAAAAGTCATGTCGTCAATTTGTTTTGATTCTCGTGCTCAAAAACGACAAGATTTTTTTAAACTTTAAATATAATACTATGATTAACATAAAATATTGACCATGCCAACACACCTTACAACCTCATTTTAGCTCCCCGATCTACGGCTCCTCAATCGAAGACATGCACAAGTTCCGCGACGGCAACACCGGCTTCCTCAAGACCCAGAACTTCAACGGCCAAAAGACGTTGCCATTCGACACAGCCCAATGTCGCAACCGAAACGACTGTAAAGCCGTCTTTGTCGCCGGAGATTCTCGAGTCAACCTCTTCCTCGGCCTCACCTCATTCCATCTGTTGCTGACGAAGGAACACAACCGGCTGGCAGCAATGCTACAAAGAATCAATCCTCATTGGAGTGGCGACCGACTGTTCCAGGAGGCTAGGAAGATTGTCGGAGCTGAGGTTCAAGCTATTGTGTATCGTGAATACCTACCTAAAGTATTGGGTTCGGCGTTTGCGTCTACTGTGGGGCAGTATAGAGGATACAATCCTAACATTGACTCGACCATTGTTAATGAATTCACTGCTGGAGCTCATAGGTTTGGGCATGGGTTTATTCAGGTAGGGCAACGGGAGGAGGTTTGGGCTTGGAGAGGAAATGTTATTGCTCTTGTGTTAATGCATCGGGGAGGACGGCAGGGTGTTAACCTAATAAAAATAAAGCTATATTATTATAGGTTGTTCAAATAATTATGTCTCTTAACCTCGAAAATTTGCTTTGAGAAGGGGCACAGAATTTTTTGAACAACTTACTTTGATAGTAATGCCATTATTAACAATAGTACGATCTAAAAACTAAATTATTATCGCTTTTATAATCTGAAACACAAAATTTTAGGAATTCTACCCCCGTCTAGACCAGTTCAACCGCTCCATCCCTCAAGGTGGCTACAACTTTGTCCAAGGAACGTTACATTCGGAACGCTTTGTCTTCGAAGGTGGAGCCGATCCAATCCTAAGAGGCATGATGTTCACACCATTGAAGCGACCTCAACGTCTGACACCTTCTATCACTGAACAAATGTTCGGCAGTACTGACCTGGGTACGATCAACATTCAACGTGGCAGAGATCACGGTCTTCCACCGTACATGAAGTTCAGAAAATTGTGTGGATTGAGCTCACCTACCAACTTTGATGGGGTAGGTGAATTGGTTTTTGGATTTTTTTATTGAAAGGTTTTAAAATTTAAAAAAAATGTAAATAACAAGGAAGGAGCCCAACTTTTTCACTTCTGATTGACTTCAAACTTTTTATATAGAAAGGTCATTTTAGTGTAAGATCTAGAGCAAATAGGCACTTTCTAGGAAATTCCTAGAAGATCAAGATCAAAAAATTACGTTTTGAATTTCTCGCCAAATTGTCATTGTGTTTCAAGCTTATAACTTTGTCATTTTTTACTTTAATCAATTTTTCTTTGATATACTAGTAGAAAACCTTTAAATGGACCTACATTTTTAATTTTGTAAGCGTAGCTTGTATGGAAAATCAAGCAAAAAGGACTTGAAACACAATGCCAAATGTTCCAAATTGGCGGGAAACTCAAATATTTCAAATTTAAAACTCAAAAGCGCGAGCTAAGCTTTTTTATGGGTACTATTAGTGGTACAATGAATTCATATAAAAATATTAAGTTGATTCTGAGTGGGGAAAGTTAGGTACTTGCTTTGTAAATTCAGAAAAAAGTGTTTGATACGATTTTCATGTGTAAAATTTCAGCTGTCACGAGAGATTCTATCAGAAAACGCAAGAAACAACCTTCGAAGGATCTACGGGTCTGTAGGTAAGTAAAAATTTTAAAAAAAACTAAACTAAATGTGCCAAACTATAATATTAAATATGCCAAACTATGCCATCACGGAAGTATCATGATAAAATACGGAGAAAAAAAATGAGTGAAATATTCTTAAATTTCCAAAATCACCTTAACTTAAATAAATCTAATGACATATTCAGACAATGTTGACTTCTACGTCGGAGCAGTACTAGAAGACCCAGTCGTACGAGGTCTGATTGGTCCTACTTTGTCTTGTGTTGTTGGCCCACAATTTGCTCGAACGAGAGATGGAGATCGGTAAGTTGTGTTTTTTTACTATCGTCGGTCTCAAAGTCTCTAGAACTTTGTTTCCTACTATTTTCGGTCAAAAAACCTTTAGCATGCCTTAAGTACGTACTATATCAAAATTACCGGTAATATAAACCCAATTTCCTTCAGATTCTATTTCGAAAACCCGGGAATTTTCACGCGGGCGCAGCTCGCCGAAATCCGCCGTTCCTCATTGTCTCGCATCATCTGCGACAACTCGGACACGATCAACACGGTGCCGCGCGAAGCGTTCCGTCTACAGCCGGTGGTGGGTTGTAACGAGATCCCTCAGATGGATCTGACCAAATGGAGAGAATAAGGTCATAATCTCAGTCTCCGCCTTCTGATTCCGGCTACACGACGAGCGTCTAAGTATTATTTAAGTTTTGGTGTGTTGCAGCTGGCTGTCAGTGGGCTGTTGTTTCCGTTAATCGGGTTTCTCTTCTTGCCTAAGGGCTTTGATCCTCCATTTCGTTTACTTTCTGCCACTTTCTAATAACTTTTCTTTGTTTTCCACTGCCATAATTGTAAATAAAAAGGAAAATCACAATAAATTTTAAAAAGAAATGGTTATAATCTAAACTTTGTGTTAAGCAGTTACAGTACTGTTATAGCACCATATAGCTACAAAAAATAAAAAGAAATTAGAAAAATGGATTCTACACACCCTATTGCATATATTAGGTGATTGCAAAAGTTTCTGGCCGATTTTTTCAAAAAATTTTTTTAAAAATTTTTGCACTGTTCTAGAACTTTCTGTTGGCAACCTGTATAAAGAGGTGCCCAAGGACTAAAAACTATAGCATGTTCAAGCTTTCTGTTGTTTACGGTAGTTCAAGAAATCAAGGTGAAACACAATCATGTTCGCCAGTGTTGTTTCTCAAATTCCGCAATCACGGCAACGCAACAAGAGCGACGTAGAAAATATGCAGTGCTGTAGAGCCTTTAGTTGTCTCTTACGACACCACAAAAGTTCGATTCCACAAGTTCAAAAACGGTGACTTTGACATGTCCGAAAAGTTCGATCTGGTAGACCATCAGCGTTGAAGAAACCCCACCTTCTGAAGCTGATCGAAGAAGACCTCCGACGAACCTGTACTTATTTGACTGTAGAGCTTCAGTGTGACCCTTCTACCACATTAATTAGACTTCACGCCCTTGGGAGATTACGGAAAAATGGTCAAGAAGTTCCACATGATTTGAACAGCGACCAGCTGAAACGCTAAGTAGAAGTTTGCACTTGTTTGTTGATGCTCCCGGAACTTTGAATGGCTTGACAATTTGGTTACTGGGGATGAGGAGTGGGTACTGTATGTTAATCACACCAATAAGAAACAATGGCTTGAACGTGGAGAACAGGGTGTATCAACCTCAAACCTGATCTTCACCCACTGGATAAGATTATCAGCTTTAGCTGGAACTCAACAGGTATCGTGTTTTGGGAAATGGTACCACATGGAACTACGATCCCTGTGGATGTCTACTGTAAACAAATTAAATTTGTTTACGCGGCATTGCATGGTAAACAGGAGCGGATCTTCTTCATTCATGATACTGCTTGCGCCTTTGTGACAAAGTTGACCCAACACAAGCTCAAAAGCCTCGGCTGGACTGTGATGTCATATGCACAGTACTCACCTGAGGTTGCACTAACAGATTATCATAAGTTCCACTCTCTCCAAAATCACCTTAACGCAACACGCTTTGACAATCGAGAGTACCTCAAGAGGTGGTGGGCTAACGTTTTCAATTCTCAAACTCCAGGTTTCTACAGCAGTTGAATCCAAATGCTGCTGAAGGGATGGAAACAGGTTGTTGATAATAATAACACATATATTTGTTAATTAGTTATTGTTGTTTTTTTTAAATATTAAATTTTGGTAAAAACAAAAATCGGCCAGAAACTTTTGCAATCACCTAATAAAAACCCTTCAACTATGTTAGACTTGTGTAAAATATTCCAAATTTAATATCATAGAAACGTATTATATTATCTATGACAAGCCGTTTTTAAATTTTTCAACTGTTTCTGTGCTCCCTAACCCCAAAAGTTTTCTTTCAGATAGGGCACAGAATTACTTGAACAATCTGATAATTTTTTAAAAAATTTTATCATACGAAGTCGACTACAATTTGAAACTGCCAGCGTTTATTGATAAGTGATTATTTTAAAAATTAAATTGTAAGTTTTGTGGTTCCTTCATTAGGGCCATTTGTGCTCTTTAGGCGGTACCAGACGCGTCACTAAATTGGCACAAGTTCAAGGTAAAGGGGTTTCCAGCAGGAACGCCATAGGTGTGGTTGTCAGTTGAGCTGTGGTATGCGTCAGTGCAGTCACTACAATCATATCAATAACTACTCGTTTTATAAAGCAAAACTACAGTAATCATATTAGTAAATAATCTTACTATAAAAGTACCAAAGTACATCACTACCATAATATTAGTTGTATGATACTACAGTAGTTCGGTAACGCAAAGTATTATAAAGTCAATGATAGTAATACTCACGCTGTAGCACATTCAGCAACGTGCCCTCCGTCCTCTGGAATGATCTGCATTCCAATGTCAAACCCTTCGATGACATTTAGATCGTAGTTACTGTTACCATTAGGATTACCGAAGGAGAACTCAGCAATGGTATGACCTAAACATATTATATACATTAATATATTACTACAAATATATTATAACGTATCACCACAAGAAGAGCAACAATATCTACAGTAACCCACCCGATCCGTAGTTGTGACGGAAGTTCATGACTCCAGTCGTGTAGGTCTCGGAACAAGATTCTCCCACAGCCAATTGACATTGCACGGTCTGAAGACCGCCGGGGACGGTCTTTACTACGGTAACAGGGTCGGTACATTGGTTGACGATGGTCAGAGCAGTAGCTGGAGCTGAGGAAGCAGAAGCAACAGAAGATGAGTCAACATCGTCAAATTGGCACAAGTTCAAGGTGAAAGGGGTACCAGACGGTACACCATAAGTGTGGTTGTCGGTAGAGCTGTGGTAAGCGTCGACACAGTCACTACAATAGTATTAATCTTATTAGAATAGAACTATCAAGTCCAGTACTATGATTATAATATAGAGAATAAACTGTAAATAAGTTACTGTAAGTTTAATTACTGTCACTTACGCAGTAGCACATTCAGCTACGTGGCCACCGTTCTCTGGGATGATCTGCATTCCAATGTCGAAGCCTTCAATGACATTCAAGGCATAGTTGTCATTGCCATTTGGGTTGCCGAAGGAAAACTCAGAGATGGTGTGACCTACAACAATATAATAAACAATGTCATAACTAATAGATGACATAATACATATTCTTATAGTAGATGCTACTATAATAGATGACATACCTGATCCGAGGTTGTGACGGAAGTTCATGACGCCAGTGGTGTAGCTTTGGACACAAGACTCTCCGACTGCCAGATAACATTGAATTGTCTCCAAACCGCCAGGGACAGTCTTGACTACATACACCGGATCAGTGCATTGGTTGACGATAGTCAAGTCTCCAGCATGGCTACAGTAGATGGCGACGGTGAAGAAGAGGACAAAAGACTTCATTTTCTGAATATGAATACTTTGAGTGAATGATGAGTCGTAGGGTTGGGGGTAGGCTTATATACTCAATTTGGCTAGCTCATTTCAATACTTTGGCCTTCAGAATCTTATTTTTCGTCTATTTTGTTTTCAGATCTAGTATAATATTCTCTGATTCGAATATTATTCAAACAAAATTTCAAACATCATCCAACTGACCTTCAGCTAGCCTCCAATACAGTCTCTTTTCAAACTTTAATCTTAACTATTTTCTTTTTTTTAAATCGACCCTAATCCGTTAAAACTGTTGTTTCATTTTCAAATGACATATGGCTATTGCTTTTTGATGTGTTATGCAAAGTAACTCCAGCTATGCTTTGAACAAATCTTTGTATTCTGCAGTATAATTTATGTTAAACTAGATTAAAATTCAAATTTTAAAATTTCAAAATGTCTGATATGTTTAACACTTGGCCAAAGGTCATTTTGAAAAAGTAAAAACAAGGATTGGTAATTGAAGTTTAAAAAGAGACTGTATTGGAGGCTAGCTGAAGGTCAGTTGGATGATGTTTGAAATTTTGTTTGAATAATATTCGAATCAGAGAATATTATACTAGATCTGAAAACAAAATAGACGAAAAATAAGATTCTGAAGGCCAAAGTATTGAAATGAGCTAGCCAAATTGAGTATATAAGCCTACCCCCAACCCTACGACTCATCATTCACTCAAAGTATTCATATTCAGAAAATGAAGTCTTTTGTCCTCTTCTTCACCGTCGCCATCTACTGTAGCCATGCTGGAGACTTGACTATCGTCAACCAATGCACTGATCCGGTGTATGTAGTCAAGACTGTCCCTGGCGGTTTGGAGACAATTCAATGTTATCTGGCAGTCGGAGAGTCTTGTGTCCAAAGCTACACCACTGGCGTCATGAACTTCCGTCACAACCTCGGATCAGGTATGTCATCTATTATAGTAGCATCTACTATAAGAATATGTATTATGTCATCTATTAGTTATGACATTGTTTATTATATTGTTGTAGGTCACACCATCTCTGAGTTTTCCTTCGGCAACCCAAATGGCAATGACAACTATGCCTTGAATGTCATTGAAGGCTTCGACATTGGAATGCAGATCATCCCAGAGAACGGTGGCCACGTAGCTGAATGTGCTACTGCGTAAGTGACAGTAATTAAACTTACAGTAACTTATTTACAGTTTATTCTCTATATTATAATCATAGTACTGGACTTGATAGTTCTATTCTAATAGGATTAATACTATTGTAGTGACTGTGTCGACGCTTACCACAGCTCTACTGACAACCACACTTATGGTGTACCGTCTGGTACCCCTTTCACCTTGAACTTGTGCCAATTTGACGATGTTGACTCATCTTCTGTTGCTTCTGCTTCCTCAGCTCCAGCTACTGCTCTGACCATCGTCAACCAATGTACCGACCCTGTTACCGTAGTAAAGACCGTCCCCGGCGGTCTTCAGACCGTGCAATGTCAATTGGCTGTGGGAGAATCTTGTTCCGAGACCTACACGACTGGAGTCATGAACTTCCGTCACAACTACGGATCGGGTGGGTTACTGTAGATATTGTTGCTCTTCTTGTAGTAATATATCATTTTACATATGTTCATTGTAGTAATGGATTGTTGTACATAATATGTTTAGGTCACACCATCGCTGAGTTCTCCTTTGGTAACCCTAACGGTCACAGTAACTACGATCTGAATGTCATCGAAGGGTTTGACATTGGAATGCAGATCATTCCAGAGGACGGAGGGCACGTTGCTGAATGTGCTACAGCGTGAGTATTACTATCATTGTTTATAGTACTGTATTTTATATAATTATTGAAGTATCATACAACTAATATTGCGGTAGTGCTGTACATTGATATTGTTATATTGACATTATTTACTAATATGATTGTAGTGACTGCACTGACGCCTACCACAGCTCTACTGACAACCACACCTACGGCGTTCCTGCTGGAAACCCCTTTACCTTGAACTTGTGCCAATTTAGTGACGCGTCTGGTACCGCCTAAAGCGCACAAATGGTCTTAATGAGACAACCGTAAAACTAACAATTTAATTTTTAAAGTAATCACTAATCAATAAACGCTGGCAGTTTCAAAAATGTGGGTGATTTTGTATGATAGTCTTGTTAGTATAAGATTATAGGGAAAGAAGTAGTGGTATGAGAGTTACTATACTAATTTAGTTTTTTAATCAGTAAATGAAGTACTGCAATTGCACTATCAACGGCAATACTAAAGTTGTATTATAAAAGACAGCTGATACAATGATATTAACATTGAGTATTTACGAAGTAAAACGGTTAACTTCTACATGACCATGGTTGTCTGAAATAAACTGCATTCAGCTATTGAAACGATTATATTAATATAATTAAGTCAATATAACCATGATTTATTCACTCGAGATATTTATATTCACAAAATGAAGACTTTTGTCGTCTTCTTCACCGTCTCTATCTACTGTAGTCCAGCTGGAAAACTTACTATTGTTAACAAATGCACCGACCCAGTTACCGTGGTGAGGACGTCAGCTGGAGGTGGCGGCCAACAGGCTCAATGTCGACTGGCAGTGGGAGCTTCTTGCGTTCAAACCTACACATCTGGTGCTATGAACTTTCGTCACGACTTTGGAGTTGGTAATGACAATTAGTAATATTAGAGTGTTCTAAGTCTTTTATATTGACTACACTGTGCATTAAATTAGTACTATGGCATGGCTTGTTATTAGGTCGTTCAAACAATTCTGCGTCTCTTCTCAAAGCAAATTTTCAAAGTTAGGGGCACATAATTATTTGAACACCTTAATATATTGTTGTAGGTCACACCATCTCTGAGTTTTCCTTCGACGACTCGAATGGACATGACAATTACGCTATAAACTTGATCGAAGGGTTTGATATTGCTATGCAGATCATCCCAGAGAACGGAGGTTAAGTAGCTGAGTGTCCCGTTTCGTAAGTGATAGTAAACATAGCTATAGTACCTTATCAACCGATGTCAAAGTATATTATTGTAGTGACAGTTTTTACTGACGTTATTGTAGTGACTGTACATTCTAGTATGTATAAGTTTAGCTCTTTTCTTGATAGTACATCTATAGTAATTTACTTTCTTATGTAGTAGTTGTGCTTACTGATACTAGTACTCTAATAAAAATAGTATTGTAGTGACTGCACTGACGCGTACCACAACCCTTCTGACAATCATACTCATAGTGTGCCTGCAGGGAATCCATTTATCTTGAATTTGCGCCAGTTTGACGATGTTCCCTCAACTTTAGTCGATTTTGATTGATTTGTGGCCGCTTTACCTGGTTTTGTCATAAATGATGACTATGTCAAAAATGTTTTAAAAAACGAATTTCAAAAGGCAACATATAAATAAACAAAATTATTATGACGTATCAACTAGTTATATATAAAAATCATCTTTACAGTAATTTTGAAAGACATAAGTAAATGAAGAACATACTACAGTAAAGTAATTATTTTCAACTTATAAACTTATGACCATGTGAAACAACCTTACATTGACAAGCGAATGGGTAGGTATTTGATTAGGGGTGAATAACGGGCCGTGTATGCCCGCCGCAGCCCAGCCGGCTCTACGATCGAGCCAGGCCTAAACTTTACGCCCGTTTCTTACCCTTGTATTTGATCCGGACTTACTTTTCATGTTTTACCTCATATTAATGTACCTATTATATCTTGCTTTTCAATTTATATTGAAATTCATAAGATACGTTCATGAATATACAGCAGTCTATCTTGTTAGCTATGCCTTTTCATATGTTTATACCTGCAATAGACAGGGGTCATACAGTGAAGTAAAAGTTATATTTTTAAAATTTTAAAAACAAAAAATTTATTACTAAACTAAATATCATGGTAAAACTGTATATTATCCATAGTAAACTAATATAATATTTATGATAATGAACAACTTAATAGTCTCCTTGGTAAACTATAATATTATTGATGGCAAAGCTTTTTATTAAAATTAGTCCCGTGTCTCTTGTAATACTAATGATAACATGTTCAATTACTCCTTCCACAATTTCAAGTCCAGCGACGGTATCTGGCTACAAGAAACAGCCGTCTGGCCGTTTCTGTCCACCTTGAACACGTTTCGTGGTATGCTGGTGATATCTGTAGTCTCGCAGATGATTCTGGCCAACAACACCTTGTCAATGCTTTGCTGTTGGGCTTCTGTAAAGACGCCAGGATTCTTGTAGAAGAAGCGATCACCGTCACGGATCCGTCTGAATTGATCCGCCCAGATGCAGGAGAAGGTGGGGCCGATCAGAGAGCCTTCTACTGGTTCTTCTAAGGTACCACCAACATAGAGTTCGAGTTTGTTAATGTCAGGGTAGAGTTGTTTCACACGGTCGCGAACTTTTGGGTCTGTGATTTCTGGAAAGTTCATTTTTTAATTTAAACAGTTTTTTTGTTGCTAAGCGCATTATCGTAGTATAAAAAAGACTTTTGACCACAGGTATTTGTTTTGAGTTTAGATGGGCACTAATTAGAGAGTATATTGTACTATAGTATGTTACTTTAGACTTGGTTTTCGAAAAAGTTTAAGCATTTTTTCAAAATCGAAAAAAATATTGTCATAAGGGTATAAAATTTCATAAAAATTTTTTTTCATTTTTTTTCATTTTATACTTTGGCACGGTAACAAAATGTCAAAAAGTCGAGGCAAAGTGTCACATGTTTTATTGTAGACCTTACAATAGCGTAGCTTGTCTAGAATTTCAAATATTTAGAGTTTAAAGCTCAAAAACGCAGGTTACATTTTTAGATCTGTTATATTCAGTTGCGGCATTTGAATCATGCACTGCCCTGTACAAAGCATAAAGCGTCACATGATGTCAAAACTTATAAAATTTTCATAATATGTCAGTTCATTTGTTATAGTCAACCGTCATGGCGGAAGTTCATAGCCCCTTATGTGTAGGTTTGAACACAAGACGCCCCTACTGCCAGTCGAAGTCGAGCCTGTTGGCCACTACCTCCAGTGACCGTCTTTACCACGATAACCGGATGCGTTTGTTAACAAAAGTTAACTAGATAAACAACATTTTCTTCAACCTTTTTATTAATTATTTTATTTTCGAATCAATTTTTACGTTTTGCAACCGAACGGGTCGCAATTCGACGAAAAAATATATTATTTTTTGGCTTGACATGGATAGCAAAAGTACACGTGAAACTCATCACCGGCAAGGACACGATAAGTGTGATTGTTAGCAGGAGAGTGGGTAGCATCATCACAGTCACTACAATCTTTTTTACATTACAGTACTACTATAAGAGCATAGTCAATACAACCTTACGCTCAAGTTCAATACTAAAGTCATACTTTAAAGTACAGTCACCACGATCATATCAGCAATGTTACTATAAGTATTCGTAGGTACAGTACTAGCATTAAGTAGGTACAGTGCTATCTTTAAGTAGGTACAGTACTACCCTTAACTATATACAGTACTACCATTAAGTAGATACAGTAATACTATTAAGTAGGTACAGTACTAGCACCATATTATAAAGCGTGACATTATAATACGATCGTACTATCAAGTACCAGTACTACGATAAAAAGGTACAGATACTTGAGTATTCACAGCCGCGACCACTGTACTGTCATACAAAGTTTAAAAAACCTAATGAGATAGTGACCATGATAGTTAAGTAAGTATGTCTACCACCACTTATGCAGAATCACACTTGACTCTATGACTGCCGTTCCTTTGTGGGATGATCTCCATTCCAACGTCAAACCCCTCGATCAAAACTATAGAATAATAGTCAAATTCGTGTTGCTTGCCGAAGGAAAACTCAGCGATAGTATGATTTACAACAATATTCGTAAAGAATGACCTCCTATTACTAATCCTACTACTATTCAATATATAAAGTGATGTTCGAATAATACTGAGCTTCATAATATCAATTGATGCAATATTGGTTGAACCAAAAGTAGTGGGACACCTATAATTAAAAAATAAATAAAAAGTGTCCCGCTACTTCTCGTTCAACCTAATAGTACTAAATAACGTCATTACCAATTCCAAACCCGTTCCGAAAGTCATTGAGACCAGATGTGTAGGTACGCATACATGAGCCTCGTACTGCCAGATGACATTCAGCAGCTTGAATGCCAGTTTCTTCACCACAGTAACCGGTTTGGGGCATTTGTTAAAAAAAACTACATCAGTTCCGTGAATACAGTAGATGGCGACGGTGAATAAGAAGACAAAAGATTTTATCCAGAAGAAGATGACAAAGGACTTCATCTTCTGAACATGAATACCTTGATTGAATGATGAGTGTCAGGGTTGATGGTAGGCTTATATAAGAACTCAGCTTATTCATCGTAATACTTTGGAGTTCAGAATCTCAATTTCATTTTATTCTCGATCGAGTGAATAATGGCTGATGAAGTCTTTGTTTTGATTACATTATCATCAGCTTGACATTGAAATGTAGCTCATTCAAGAAAAATAAAAGTCTTTTTGCAAAAATATTGCATATGTATTACTATCAATGATAACATATTAGTTACGATCCATAATAACATAGTAGTGTAGTGCAATTTAAAAAATATTGTAGGGACTGCACTGATGGCTTCTACACTCCAATTATATGATAGAACATGTTTGATTAGTGTTTCTATGCTGTATAGTATTATTTTAGTATTGTACATAAAAGTATAATGTACAATCAGGGCCGGGCGCGAGGGGGGACGGGGGGGGTACAAAAAAAAATTTTCGAAAAAATTTGAACGTGGTCCCCCCTGTGGATTTTTGGAAAAAAAATTTTCGCAAAAAAAATCGGCACAGGTAGTGCCGATTTTTTTGGACCCCTGCCCCCAGACCAAAAGTCCCCGCCCGGCCCTGTGTACAATATAGTACGATTGAAGTATTTTTATACAAAATGTATTGCATGACTATGCCAATACCTAAATGCATCTCAAAGACAACCACAATTTTGCATTACCTTCTTAACTCCTTTTAGTATCATCCAGCACTCTTTTATAACCATTTAATATCCTTTTCGTACAATCTAGTACTCGTATCTTATTAAATTTGTGCCATTTAATTGTGAGAGAGACAAATGCTCTGATCACAAGCAGAAAAATTAAAAGAAGCTTCACAACACTAAACCACTTACCAGTCCACTGATCATAGCTAGTCAGTTTTGGCAGTCCACACATTACTCTGTAGTCGTTGTACGGCCGGAGACCGTAATCCCTCCCCCTCATGATGTTAATAGAAGCCATGTCAGCTTGAGAAGAGAACAGAAACTCTGTCATCGTGGTAGAGACACGTCCAGGTTTTCGAGTTGGTGATGTGACATAGCCACGCAGCAACATTCCAATGCCATTCGAAATTAGAGCTTGAAAGTTGCCGGTCTGGGATACCGTGGTGTAGGTACCTACTTGTTGGAAGTTACTGTTTACTAGTGGGTAGGTTTCCTGAAAGTGTTATTAATTAAAGATTTGCAAAATCAAAAAACGTGTTGAAAATTTTTAAATTTAAAATGCCATGTTTAGGTAAAATAAAGCAAAACATGAAAAAATGCTATTTTTAATGTAAAATACGGGTACCTCATGGGAGCCAGATAAATTTACGAAAGTGGCAGTTTATACTTTCAAACATGCTTTAACGTAAAAATGTCAATTCATTATGTTGTTCTAATAATTCTCTGCCCCGTAACCATAAAATTTTATCGTGAGAAGAGGCGCAGAATTATTTGAACAAGCTAAAAAATTAAATTTAAAAGTATAATATAATATATAACAATATAATTTCGTTTTACTAACAAAGAACAATGCCAATTTGGCGAGACATTCAAAACGTAATTTTTTATCTCAATTTTCTCAAGATTTCCTGGAAAACGCAATTTAGTATATATTTACATGATCTCCCTATAAAAAAGAGTTTAAGGTCAAGCAGAGCGGAGCAAGTCGGGCACTTTCCTGGTAAGTTAAAAATCTTTAAAAAACCTCAAAAATGTCTGAATAACTAAAAATATTGTCCATGAACACCCATAACCTGTAATTATTAAATTGTTCAAATACTTATGTGCCCCCAACCCATAAACTTGTTTTGAGAGAGAGCACAAAATTATTTGAAAAACCTAATGAGTTACACTGACTACCTACATTACACTCACCTGAACAAGCCCATGAAGTCTTCCAGCACCTCCAGCGAATTCGGCAGCGATCCCAGGGTCAGAAGAGTCGTTGAATCCGTTGTAGTTACCGAGTAAACTGACTTTACCGCCCAACAAGGCAGGCAAGAGCTCGTTGTAGGTAATGGCTTGAACTATACCTCCTTGGATCTTACGCACTTCTTGGTAGATACGATCGCTGTTCCATCTTGGGTTGAGCTGAGACAACTGCTGGGCTAGACTAAAATTTTAAAATACTTTTATTTTTTTTTAAATTTTTCTCTTTCTGCGACAAAATGAAGTTTAATACCTTAATAATGCTTATGATAGCAGTATAACATAATATAAAAGCTCTTTTACTCTCGGAACATACCGTAACTACCCGTAACCTACTCTAACATAGCCAAAACCGCCTTACCGATTGTGCATTCTCAAGAAAATAGAATGAATAGAAACCAGTCCAACGAACAGACTAGCACGATCGTCTCCAGTGTCAAAGTTGGCTCCAGATTGTGGTGGTACAATGTCTCTGTTGGCTACTTGTGACTTCAGAAAGGCTCCAACTCGAATGGAATCAGCTGTAGTTGGGTCTGAGCCATAGACAGCCGATCCATCCACGTAGGCCGTGTTTGAGTTGACTGGTACACGTGGTCGACCTTGCACTCCAGTATTACACATTGGAGATGAGCGGGTGAAAGGGATACATTGGCGTCTAAAAAGAGGTTGTTATGATGTTACTTTACAACTGAAGTTACTGGACAAAAAACGAACCGTCTATCTCCATTATCAGGCTGAATATTAGCACATTCCGCATTCCGAACGCCACAATTACAGACGTTGATCAAGGTGTTCTTGGTGATGTCGTGCATCACAAACTGAGCGAATACGGTAACAAACGCGCTTTTCGTGCTTTGAAGAGATACTGTAGATGTGAGAAGACGATGAGTTACTGCTCGAGGGTTGGGTAGGCCGGCGGCTGAAAATGGAGTGTAATATAAGCAATGTTTAACATAGCCAAAATAAGATAAGGACTTATTCTAAGTTGTTTAAATAATTCTGTGCTTCTTCTCAAAACAAATTTTCGGCGTTAGGAGACACAGAAGTATTTGAACAACCCCCGCTAAATTGTTTGTGTTTTAGAAGACATAAATCCATTAATTCTTTCGCCCTTTAACCTTACATAGCATTTGTGACGCTCCATCAGCGAAATCTGGGTTCAGAAGTCGTAAGAACGGTGTGAAAGCGGCTCCCTAAAATAATATTTTTTATTTTAAGTTTGTCCAAAGGTAGCATTCAAAAAAAATAAAAGCCGGACTAGACCAAGCCGAATGGATTAAGCCGGACCAAAAAAATGAAGAAAAGCTTAGGCCATTCGCATGTAGGCCTAAAGACTAGGCCCAAATCAAGGTCCCGGAGGCCCATCAAAGATCTCGCAACGTAAAAGGCCCGGCCGAGGCAACCTTGGAAAGAACCGGACAGGGCTTACCCATGTGTGCCCGTGAGCCAAATCGAAAAACTGCCCGGCTTCTTTATAGCTATAATTAAAGTCAAGCTTCGACAACATACCTTCATAACATCCTTCTCATGATTGCACGACCCATCAAATGTTCTGAACACCTTATTGTAGCAAACGTTCCGTGAGCAGATGTTTAGTTGATTAGGAATGGCACAGCCAGAACGTTGAGATTGGCTACGGAATTGGGAATCGCTGGGGACGAAACGGGTTTGGACTAAAATATCAGTGATATAAAGACAGTTTTACTGCGGTTTTTAAAGGTTTTAATGTAAAGTACAATATTGTAAAATAGAGAAAAGGCTGAAACTTTAAATGTTAAATAGAATGACAGTAAAATAAGTTAAAATATGGATGATAATAGAAACAAAACCAAATATATTACCTTCTTTAACCTGCACAACTGGACATTGTTTATCAGCTGGCTTCTGATTATTCGTCGCGGGTTGTGATGTTGTTTTCACTGTTGAAGTCGCTAAAATACAACGTTTTCATAATAAAAACCAAATCTCAAATTTGAGTGGGAGCACAGGATTATTTGAACAAACTACTACTGCGCCTTTCACTTTCTACGTAGCCTTTTTTTAAAAACTTCAGCCTTTTCTACAAAACTAAAACACTATTTCCGATGCAGCCTAGTTATATTAAAGCCTACACACCTTATACACTTTTTTACAATTTAAGACAACATATATTATTATCCTTGTTTTACAATATAAACCTACCACTCGGTGTAACCACAGAGACCACTGGCTTTTGTGTCGTTGTCGTGACTTGATTACAGCTGTTACACGACTTCGGACAATTCGGTACCATCCAAACAGCATTTTTGGCACATTCACCTTGCGACGACCAGAAGCGACAATGAACATGTTGATCAGCACATGGAGTCTGTGAAGTTACAGTGGATAAAAGCAGAGATACGACGATGAAGCTAAAGTAGTCGTAGAAACATATCCCCATCTTGGTTTGAGATTACTGCCGTAGGACAATAACTAAAAATTAATTTTTTAAAAAATTTTTTTAATTTTCAGAAAATTTTAAAATTTCAAAATTTCAAACTTTTGTTAACTACAGCTAAATAACATCATATAAATGTCAAAAATTGTAAAAAATCGCCAAAAAATGTTTCAAAAGGTCAATTTTCCACTAAACCAACAATAATATTATCTGTTTTACAGTAAAACAGCAAAGAGAACGGCCAAACGCTCCGTTCCGTGCGTGGGACGTCGGAATTTTAAAGCAATTCAAAATGACTTTTAATAAAACGAAAATCCCCTTAGGCATGTTTGGAACACTTAACGCACATTGTGATAAATCTTTTTGATGAACTTTCTCATATTAACCACGTTTTTGTGTACACAATACAGTGATATAGGTCAGAAAAGAGCAGGAGATTCAAAAGATACTACACTAATAGAAGGTATACATTCTCTGTTAATCATATACTAAGAGTAAAGAGTCAAAAAGTCTCTGGAATCAGTTAAAAAGGCAAAAATTTTACTTCGACATCTGAATTTAAGCCTAACTTGACTTATAATTACCTAAAAAAGCCAAAGCTTATCAAAAACAAGCCTAATTTAAAATAAAACAACCCTAAACCAAACTGCTTTTTGTTGAAAAGTACAAAACCCAACTTACCATGAACGAAACCAGTATACGTTCGAGTCGATTCGGCATATTATTATACATTATATTGAAGCTGAATATTACGTTCGGCGCCGCGAGAAAAGTTTAATTGCCGTAGGGTATGAAAGTACTCAAAAGGTTGCGCTTAAGAGTCACTTCCGCTACCTGACATCACGTAACGTTAGTTGGTATGTGTGAGTTCAGAACATCACGATGGCTGAAATCAGAACAGCACGACGCTAACGTGATCAGTTCTCCCAAAAATATTAGATTAAAACCTATATGATCAGATGTATGTTAATGTAAGTTAGTAAATTGTTCAAGTAATTCTGAGCCCCTCTCAAAGAACATTTTTGGAGTTAGAAGCCCATAATTATTTGAACAACAAATAGCAAATGTATGTCAATGTAAAGTACTATAACATATACAAAAACGAGCACAAACATGTAAAAAAAGCTATTTATTAAGTCAACAACTACAAGAACATACCATAACATTCAGCTCAAGTACAAAATTCATGACATAGCCCAACAATAAGTATATCTAAAACTTCAAAAAAAACAAAATTTTAAGACAAGAACAACCTGATTATATGTATAATTGTATTATAATTAAATGTAATAGCTCTGTAAATGCTTAAAGCTACAATATAAACGTATATCTTAATATACTTTTCATCCTTCCACAGCTGGATAATAGCATCAAGTATAGACAAGTTATTATCCATATAAAACTTAAAAGACAAGATATATTTAGTTGTTCAATTAATTCTGAGCCATCTCTCAAAGCAAATTTTTGAGTTTAGGAAACTCAGAATTATTTAAATAACACCATTGCTTACATACCATGTACTATGTCACGTATAGCTAATACACCGACAAGCAAGGCGATATGGCTCAGAATACCAAACCGATCCTTCGGTAGGATGTTCGTATGTGCACTCCAGATTCACAATCAGTCCATCAGCCCGATAATGATACTCGTAAGTGCCGTAGTAATTCGACACCTGTACATCATCGATTGTCATTTGGGGGTTGAAAACAGATCCGAACAACTTCAAAAACTTGTGGATTCGATGGTCCTTGAACTTCCACCACATAAAGTCCAAACAGACCTCAAGGCCTGCTTCGTATAAACCCATCAAGGCTTCACAGAACTCTAGGACGTATGGCTCGCTCTTCTGAAGATATTGAAGATGTTCGTTATATGAGTTTATACTTTTTGGCATACAAAATTGTGCAAAAAGTAATGAGCCAGTAAACACAACATATAAAACAAAAAATGGCTCATTACTTTTTGAACAACCTAATTATAGATAGATTTTTAAGAATACGAAATATTTTAAATTCCCACCGTTTTCCAGAAGCATTTGATTTCAAATCGTGTCAAATTTGGGTAGTAATCCATTAGAATAGCCTTCATATCATCAATCACTGTAAAACCTCGCTTCGAATCGATGTAAACTATCAGATATAGCTTCTTTACAGATTTTTTCAGGCCTCTACTACTGAAAACACAATATTTTTTAAATTTAAATCAAGTTTTTGCAAATTATTCTCAAAAAAAACAACTTTTATTTGGTTTTTGAACTTATATTGCACTTGGCTTACTCCTACTTTTAGTTTTTAGTATTATCAAAATAAGCTCCAAAGCTTCATCACCACTGATTATACTCATCCAAAACATTGCTTTTTCTAATCCAACTCATTTGATTTTAAATCTTATCTCTATTCTATCAAAAACATAAACTTACTGTGGTAATTTCCTGAAGAAATCGACTCTATGAGCAGTGAGGTGACAATATAAAACCTCACAAGAGAAAAATGGACAATAATAGTCACGAAAATGCTTCGGACAATATTTACGATAATTCACATAACACTCTTTCGCAGCCAATGGCATATTCAAATTTGAAAGCGTGCTTGATAAGCCTATGATACGTCTCACGTCGACCAAGGAGCATAAAATGTCCGCACCGCCAAGCTGTTCTTCATTGTAATCTTAAAATAGAATAAAAAACCTTATTTTAAGCTTTAACAATAATTTCAAAGTTATATATTATCAAAAAGAGCATAATAATTAAAAAAAGAAAAATCGAATTTTAGCAACATACCTAAAACAGTATAAAACCAGCAAAACCCAACATTTATAACAAGCATAACCTATTGTAAAACAACGTAAAGATAACCTACTTCCTGCACATGTAACATTCGGATGAATTATAGCCATTTTCAGATAGGATTCCTCGCAAATATAGACAAACTCAATGTAGAACTGTACGTGAAGATAAAAATCAATAAATTTATGTATTGAAGTTTCGAATAAGTAGTAATGCTTTGTACGCAGAAGAACAAAATGCTTATCATGTCTGTGATCAGCAATCAACAATTGAGTATCGTGCAGAAAGCTTCGTAACATGCGACGGAAGCGATGTGATATCCCCTAAAACAAGGTGTTTGATAAAATCGTTTCTTTAGTTTAAAATTAATTGAAGACTACATTAACATAAGTAAAATTTACTTTCTAAACTAGAAAAAATCACTATGCCGCTTAAAAAGCGGACTTATAACAAATGAGAGCAAAATAACCTTATTTTAGGTATCAATTTTGTAAAAACCAAAAAGAAAGTCACATCCCCATCTAAATTGTACAAAATCAAGCCAATTTCAAGAAACAATATTAAACTAACTTACAGACATAATTTTATGCCGATCAAAGTCGTTAACACGAAGTTCTTCACCATTTTCGTCGACTTCTGGGACCACCTTCTGAGAAAAATAATAAATAAACGGTTCCAAACATTCTGGATTCAAATGATTCAAGATCATAGTAATCGATAGCGTATTTACCTCCTTGTTTGCTACGGATTTCAGACGACGACATGTGCTTGCGCACCTTCTTTTTTATCGGAAAGGAAATATAGCCGCATGTCTCAACTATTGATCAACAAAGTGTCAAAACACAATGGTTTTGAAGTCGTTGATTGAAGATGTAAAATCTGAAAGAAAAGATAACTAAAGAGCACTTCAGATTTACATATACGTGCATATATGCAGTAAATTACTTTTCATTGTCGTATATGAGAAACAGTTGACACAGTAAAGTTCTGAGTCAATTGCTTTCAAACAAAATTTTGTTTTACCGCAATTTTCAATTTTTACTGTGCTTTTTATAATGTTTACTGCGTGTTGAATTATCCTTTTTCAGGCATATTTTCTGTAAATGCTTACACAAAACTTTAAAAGTTAATTAACGCCCATGGTTTATATTATCCTTGCCAACAGCTAAATGAGCTGAATAATCGAAACGTTAGTTGCCATTCGCAGTGTGTGTGGTCGTTGTTCAAGGGGAAAAGTTTTTGGAAAAGTCGTAAAATTGTCGGTCACATTATTCCAAATTTATGGCGCGCGACGTTGAATCAGCAAAACTTTTTTTCGCAATTTTTAAAATTTCGAATTTCGAACTCCCGCAGGGCTGGGATCATAAATCGAGGCAAAGTAAACTCATTAAACTGGATAATGGGGTTTTCAACGGCAGATCAGGTTGCGGTTTTTTCGAAATCTGACAGTGTTTTAGTTGAATGAGGTTGTATATTATAGTAGGTTGTTCAAATAATTATGTGCTCCTTTTAAAGGAAATTTTTGAGGATAGGAAGCTCAGAATTTTTTGTACTATCTAATGTTTATTTAAAAATTTTTTTGGTTTCTTCTAAACCTGTAAAAAATTTAGTAAGACTAGGTACTGGTTACCTAGTGTAATATAGGTCTGAAGTCGTCGTATTAAATTCAGCTTCATAACTTTCAAAATTAATATTTGGATTCTGCGGCAATTGCCATAGTATTGCAAGGTTAAAGAATCATAATATTTGTTTTGTCGATAAGAAGAGTAGTTGCAACACAATGCCAAGGTACTGAATAGTGCTAAAAGTAAAAAAATACAGTAATATTCAAATGTAATGAAAACTCAAATTTGCGGTTCATTTTCAAATTGTAAGCGGCCACACACATCGTTCCTATCGTCCTTGAAGAGATTTATGAACTCCAGCGTTTTATGGCCTTTTTGAATGTCGCCGTTCTTTCAGCTGTGACTGGTTGGGGGGAATTTATGCGCGCAAAAGGGCGGCGGGGATATTTATGGACCTACTGTAAAGTAACTTCTTTTGTTTCGAATATGTTGGGGGTTAGGGTAGGGTAGGGTAGGGTAGGGTAGGGTAGGGTAGGGTAGGGTAGGGTAGGGTAGGGTAGGGTAGGGTAGGGTAGGGTAGGGTAGGGTAGGGTAGAGTAGGGTAGGGGGGGGTAGGGTAGGGTAGGGTAAGGTAGGGGGGGGTAGGGTAGGGTAGGGTAAGATATGATAGGCAGGGTAGAGAGCTTACGTTGCAAACTCGATATGATAGTATGTACTTTAATACGTTGTTATTGTCTACATTTTAAAAGCTAAAAGTGCGTTTTTAAAAATACATTTTCAGATGTTTACACAGTTGTCGCAACAACAAAATGCCCTTAAGTAGGCAGGTGGGGGTTCGAATTTGGGATTGAATTTCGAACACCTTTTACATATTAACAGCGTTCTTTACATTTACATTTTTTTGTGTGTTCCTTACATTATTGAGTACATGTACATAGTGTACATGTAGGTATGTGTTGTGTACATTATAAATATTGTTTATGTATGACAGTGTTCCTTACAATCTTGATGTTATACATGTTTTTACACGTTTTTTTTTCTTGTATACGTGTTGTAACCCAATTCTGTATGTTTCACTACATCGTAGGGTAAATGTATATGTATTTTTAATATTACGTTTTTCAATTATTATGTGTCTTTTAACACCAAAATCTTTTTTGAGTTGGGGCACAGAACTATTTGATCAACTTAAGCTAAGTGTTCTTTCTCATTTTTTTTTAACTGCAAACATATATCTTTATATGATACTGAATAGTTATATACCATAGTAAGATTTCTTCATAGTGAAAAATGATATAACTTTCTTTGGTTCTGGTATGTTCTGTTTGAATGTAAATGAACTCAGACATATAAAAACCAATTTTCTTAGTAACACACACTACAGTAAGACTTTGTTCCTTTGTTTTTATTTTTTACAGAATTTCGAATTAATTTAAAAGATTCTGGAGGTGTTACAGCTGATATCAAGGATGTAAAACCTAAAGAAATTTGTTTAAAATTCCAGAGTAAAATGTTTTAACTATATGATTTATTTATGATCTTTTTGATATAAAAAGGAAGGTCGAAGAGTGTATATATTATACATCATAAGAATAGTATAAAACAGACTATCTTTACTATAGAGGCTGGGTGAGTGAGTTTGTTGAAGACGAATGTTGGGATGAGAGTAGAGTGAAGTAGATTTCAAAGGGCGCCCTATCGGCTTGGCAGAGCCACAAGTCAGGCTGGGCTGAAGCAATTTTGAGAGTGGCCTGGCACGTGTGAGCCCGATGGTTAGGGTTTGGACTAATGATTGGCTTTTTAGAGGACTAGCTAAAGTGAGGGGAAGAAACTAAAATTTTTTCAAAGTAGGGGTTATGTTTAGTTAAATCACTTCTCGTCTAATTGATATAGTTGATAATGTTCAGGGAGACATTTAATTTTTATAGGTTGTTTTGTTGATCGTATGTTGATACAGATGTGTTCGAAACAATATTTGCTATTCTTTGTCTCATTTTTTTAAACAAAAACGCCTAGAATAAAAAATGGCTGGGGAACTGTTAATATATACTCTTTGTTTTATAATCATTATAGTTCTAAACCATTTTTTTCAGATTTATTTTGATTATCATCAATGTTAATATTATATGGGGCTTGACTTATTTTAAGATTAAAATTCTACGGTAGTTTACTTTAATAGGAAAATATGCCCTAAGGAAACAAAGAAAAAAGTTCATTTTTTGAGTTTGAACTTTGGATTATTTTAAAAATTTAGAACTAATTATATGAATTACATTACGTGTAGACTGAAGATAGTATATTACGAAAGTTTTTGTTTGTTTGTATTCTTAGGAAATGTCTGATTCTGCATAATCAGCCATTTTCATTCAGTTATTTTTTGTTTCACTGATAATGAAACAATATATTTGATATTAAATGATTAGCTGTTTTTTCGGGTTCAGATGGGCACTAATTGAGAAAGTATATTGTAGTAGGCTACTTTAGACCTATTTTTTAAAAATTAAAAAATTTTTTTTGAAATTGAAAAATATTGTCATAATGGTATAAAATGTCATAAAAGTGCTTTTTCATTTGTTTTTACTTTATACCGTAGAGCCAGACCGGGCTTACCCAGCCGTCTTTCATTCCTAGGCACAATAACATAATGTCAAAAGCCGTAACGATGTGTCACAAATTTTATTGCAGAATTTAATAGAACACGAGATCAACAAACAATTGACAACAATGCACTTTCTGTTTATCAGTAGCTGCGACGCAATAAAAATAAATTGGAAACATTCTAGCCAAAAGTGCAACAATATTACTAAAGGTTCATCGAGTGTAATGTCAACAAGTCTTATCGCCTTTTTTTTGCTTGGCTGGATATTTTTGGTCGTGTTCATGGTAAAATACGAAATGTGGAGGCTACAGTAGCAAGCGAAGATTTCGTCAAAAGTAGATTTTACTTTTTCGTTTTAACTATAGATTGTTCAAAGAATTCTGTGCCTCTAACTTCGAAAATTTGGTTTGCAAGGGGGCACATAATCAATTGAACAAACTAATAGTCGATATTGAGGCGATGCAAGAAGGATGGCGTGTTTACAAAAAACGTCTTGATGCAAAAAGAATGGCACATTTTGGTTGTTTGTAAAGAATGGCGCACTTTTTTAATCGGATTGATGCGAAAAGAATGGCGCGTTGAACTCATTTTTACAATTTTTTCTATCAAAAATCATAACATCGTATGTTCAACAGTGTGCTTTGTATCATATTACTCTGTAAAAACAATTTTTTACAAAAAAATCGTCATATCTTAGCGCTGTTACATTACTGTTATTACATGTTATGCTGTGTAACTTGTTTTTCTCTCTAACACGCCATCGTTTGTACTTTTACTTGTACTCGGACCACCCATACGGCAACAAATGTCAGATGGAGGTAATTACCTTTGTATATATTAATTTCAAGAGGCTACACTACGGCTTTACTATGTTATTCTTGGTTGTAATTTGTTATTAAGGTTATCATCCCTAATACACTGTCTTTTTACCTTGTTTTTTGTCATTAATAGGTCTTTACTTTGTCATAACCATTACTATAACATAGCTACTGCTATATCTTTATCTGGTGTGGTAGACTGTGCTACTATTTTCTTATCTTGTGTGGTAAACTGATATTTTACGTTGTTTTTGGGGTAGATATTAACATAGCTATTGATATCTGGATTTGTTACAAGTTTTTAAAGATATATAGGATTAAATGGGTGGTCAAGGTAAAGTTCCGGATTCAGTGTAATCTGTTTTACCATGTAGATTCTACGTATGTTTGCACTTTTAAGCTTTGTAAATTGTTTTTTAGCCATAGTTTTTATAAAATTAGGTCCTTCAAATAATTTTGTGCCCCTTAACTTTCAAAATGTGCTTTACAAGAGGGCACAGAATTAGTTGAACAACCTAATAATTCTTGAAAATACATAAATAACATATAAAAATGACGATAACAAGTTATATTATTGTAGATAAAGATGATGAAAAATATTTCTTGCAAATACTGTAGAGTAAAGTTGCGAAATGTAGATTAATGTAATGTAAAGCCTACTATATCTTCCTGAGATTGTAATCCATTTGTTTCTAACGATTGAAGTTATTAAATGTCAAGGTTTATAGCGTCAGCTGAGTGAGTAACCAAACAACACTTTTGGAAACGGTTTTATGGTTTTTAGTTAATGACATACCAGTGTTTTGAAAGCTATGTAATCATTTTTAGCATTAGTTTTGGGACTTGGAACAGGACCAAAACTTGAGTTTTAAAGAGTACTAATGGACTACATAGGACTTGTCGGAGGCGAAACTATAACGTACAAGAAAAGTACCTCACTTGCTCCGCTGTCATTGACTTCAAACTTTTTATATAAAAAGATAATGTAAATATAAGATCTGCAGCGAAGTACTAAATTGCTTTGCAGGAAACCTAGAGAAAATCGAGATCAAAGAATTACGTTTTAAATTTTCCGCCAAATTGGCATTGTGTTTCAAGCTTATAACTTTGTGATTTTTTGACTTTTAATCATTTTTCTTTGATATACGAGTAGACAAGCTTTAAATGAACCTACATTTCTAAATTTGTAAACTTAGCTTACCAGGAAAGTCAAAGAAAGTGCTCGAAACACAACACCAATTTTGTCAAATTGGCGGGAAATTCAAATATTTAAATTTTAAAACTCAAAAACGCAGGCTAAAATTTTCTATGGGTACTGCTGGTGGTGGTACAAAGAATTTGTATAAAAACTTTCACCTATAACTTGTAATGTAAAGAAGATGAATCTTTTACATACTAAAACAATATTTTATGGTTAGTAAATACAGTAAAACAATAGCATGGCCTATAAGTTAACAATGATTAAAAAAGCCAGTTTCATAACGCGACACACAAACATACAAAAGCCTACCAAAACTAATCTTTATACTTGTCGTAGATTACAATGTTTTTATGCAAATTTTGGTATTTTGTTAATTTCCGAAGGATTTACAATCTCATGTGACATTATCTTTTCGCTGACATTTCTCTCGTACATTGCTCACTGTTTACAACATACGGACATGCATAACAACATTGTCATAAATTGTGATTAATGGCCAAAAAGAAACAATTTTACATCGCTGTAAAAGGGTTAAAATAACACATTACATCGCTGTAAAAATCTAAACATAACACATTACATTGTTATAAAAGTATGGTACGCATACTACATTACATCGCTGTAAAGGTGTGGTACATGAATGTACATTGTGTTGTACATGAAATACATTTCTGTTAAAGTGTTGTACATGAAAATACTACGCTGTAAAAGTGTCATACTAATTATTAATAATGTGTTTGTGAAACTGCGATACATGAAAACATGATGGATTGCTGTAAAAATGTTATCGTATGTTGTAAGATATTACATTGTTATTTACGGAAATAAGAGCTGGGAGTTGGACTACTATACTTGCAATCTGTGGTCTGTATGGTTGCTGGGGAGAGAGTGGGTAGGGTATTTTACCTACATTGGGTATCTGGGATGTGGGATGATAGGGAGATGATAGGCAAAGTTTTTACCCGTATATGGCAAGACATAATATAAAAAAAGTTAGCCTTAAAATTACATATAAAGTAAATTTAAGGGGAGGGGAGGCAAGGCCAAAAAACCTTGCTTTTTATTGATTTTTGGCAATTTTTTTAAAATGCCATAACTAATGTAATATGCACTGTAAAAATTTTACATTTGGGAAAAAGGGTCATATTACAGTGTACTTTTACTATGTGTAATATAATATGTTTTTATTAATTGGCAGTTAAATTATAAGCTTTTAACCTTACCTAACATATATTTTTGTTATATTTTCAAAAATTTTTTTTTCATTATAACTTTTTTACTATACAGTAATGAAACTCACAATTCGGCAAGCACGATCTTTATACTACTTACTTTTACTGTGCCAAATAAGAGCTTCTACTTTTTATTGGCAGTTAAGCTACAAACTTTTCAACTTACCTTACCCTAACTTCTATATTACCCACAAAATTAATTATAATTTTTTGTGTACACTGCCATACGATTTCCAATAATTATGCCCAACTAAAATACAAACAAATGTCGTATTACAACTTTACCGTGACATGCTATCGTCTTACGTGTTTCTTCCGAACATAAATAGAACGCTGGACTAAAGAGCACGCGTTGGGTGGTCCGAGGGCCCCGGAGAGAGAAAACGCAACTTTTTATGAAAATCGTCTCTGTTCCCAGTTTTTATGCACTTTAAGCACTAAAAGGACAAAAATTTGATACGGCGACAAAAACCGTTGATAAGCGACGGGCCTTGATTGTTATTGTTAGGAGGGTTGATTCTTTGGGCGGATGAACTGCTTCGTTTTGCTTTTTTTATTTTCATTTACTAATTAGGGTTTTTATTAATTAAATTAGTGAAGTTTTTAACTTTTGTGTATTTAATGTAATATTTTAATAATTTTTATTAATGTTTTTTAGTTTTAGGTACGTTATCATGATTTTTATTAGTTTTCTCGAGGGTTGATCAACTTTGGGAGCTTATATTAAGTTTTTTAGAAGAGTTATAGTAACAAAATTTTAAAAAAACTAAAATTCAGTTCATAAAAACATTATTTTTTTAAATTTTCAATTTTAATGCCATAATTAACGTTGTCACACAATTTTTTAAACAATGTTTACAGCCGGAAATGACTAAAAATAACCTTTTAATATAAGTTTACAAGTTTGAGGCAGCATTTTAACGATAAAAATTAAATAATCCATATGAAGATAAAAATAAATTTTACTATTCGACCTGTAAAGGGGCTGGGTTGGTCCTAACTTTTCAGCTCTGCTCGAGCTCTTTTAAATTTCTTTTAGCACAGCTTGGTTTGGCCGGGCTTAGTGCGCCTTTTTTCAGACCTAGTTACAATAGAAAATAATCATTAATTTAGACAAAGATCGCTTTCTGTTCCTAGTTTAATGTAAAAACTATGCCATACGTTTACTTTTTGCCAAGAATTTGGTATAAAAAGCGGTCGTTGCTTTAAAATGACAGTATTAAACTTATTTCTGGTTTGTACTATCAACAAAATCAAAAATAGTATAATTTACATGCAATAACTTGCCGTTAGCTAAGCTTGAATACTATACTTACAAAAATTAACTTTACTTTGATAGTACCAATCTTTTTCGTACTACACCCTTTCTTTAAAACATAAACCCGGGCCAAGACCGATCGGACTGATCTTGTTGGTGTCAGCTGACTTGAAAAACATTGTTTGGCGACAGACGTTTTGATATTTTGCATAATATTTGATCGATTTGGACTTTGAATTGTTTCTCTTTGACAAGTCAGGGGTGTTTGCAACAATATCTTGTACTTTTACACTTTAATAGGGCATTTAGAGCATTAACCTTGTTACGTTATTACGAGTTAATATTGTTGAAAAATGAATTCACATAGTTGTCTGGTTATTATGGTTAGTTATATTATTTTTAATTTTTTTTAATTTTGAAATTTAAAGTTTTTAAACTTTAAACTTTTAAATTTCCGAAAAAAATTTTAAATTTAATTTTTTTATTTGTAAACAAAGTTTCTTCCCTTCTTACTACTCTTCTACACTTTCTAAAGTGTAAAGAGTACACGAACATGTCTGCTGTGATGTTATCTCATTCTAAATGGACATTATTCCTAATTAGACCACCCAAACTCTAATTTTATTGTAACAACCCTTAAAGTGCGTTTGTTTTTTAAAAAAGGCAAAAGTTAAAAGTGCAAGTGGTTTTTTTCGCAAAGAAAATTTAACAAAAGCGTCAACTTCAAAAAGATTGTAAAAGGTTCGGAGAAGCGCAAGGACTTTGTTTACAGTGAGAAATAAAAGGTCATTTACAGGGCAAAACAAATAGGAAAAAACTTTGTTTACAGTAGTAAAAAAAGATTGTCTGGGAGGTAAAACAAATACGCAAAAACTTTGTTTACAATTTAAAAAAAAACAAGAAAATTTTTTAATTTGAAAACGTTGATATTGCAGTAGGTTACCCTGACATCGTCTTAGTATTATATTAGGTTGTTCAAATTATTCTGAGCCACCTAACCTCAAAAAATTTCATTTGAGAGGAGGCTCAGAATTATTTGAACAACCTAATATATCATTATTTTAAAATCTGATACCATGGTATCATATGATTATCATCCACCACTTTTTTACTTTTTATCTCATCTTTGTACATACTATGTATGCACTTTTAGGTCAAGTTACTGTAATCTAACACTAATTGTTTATTCATTACTTATACGTTATAATTTTAGAGCTAATCTTTGTTGTTCTTAACGATATGTAACAAGATATATCAAAAGTGTACGTGCGATATTGCACATGTTGTTAATTAGTATAATATTAGTCTTTATATATAGGTATTCGTTACTTCTTGACTGCTCAATATATTTTAAATAATCGTAGTAGAAAAAGATACCATAACTTTTATATGACCCAGATATACTTTTTATTTTTATACCAAAAAGTAAAACGTTATATTACAGAGTAAAACTTGTTTACAGGGTAAAATCTTACACAACAAAGTAAAACTTTATATTACAGAGATATTAGGTTTTCTAAATAATTCTGAGCTCTCTAACTCTAAAAATTTTGCTTTCAGAAGGGGCACATAATTATTTGAAAAACTTAATATGTAGCACCTCAATTTTACATTGTAAACAATGTTTCAAGTATATGCTATTAATGACCCTTTACACCTTCCGTTTGGTCAAAGTTATAAACTGTCTGCCTTATTTGCATATCGCTGACGTTAACATTGTTGCAATCGAGTCGTGTGGATTGATACCATGCTCAATGTTACGTAGCCGATTCGGTTTCTGATGATTTAGCCAATGTCGCTTGCTTTAAGCCGTTTTTGATGAAATTTTTTGCGAATTTTGTTTATTTGTTTCAATTCTTTGGTGGTCAAAAAGTGCATAGAAAGATGAAGGTTGGTTCGGGTTTAGCTATTTTTTTTTACCTTTTTTCCAAATTTTAGACCTAATAACTCCTGTTATTCACAGTAAAAGCCAAAAACATCAAGATTAGGTAATATTTTCTGAGATTTATTGGCTTATCGGGTGTCTGAATTTTTAATAATCTTATTGTTTATTCAGCCACTTCCTAGCCCAGACCACCCAACGAGTTGCTTTAATTCGACTATGATAATGTTCTATTTGCAACTTTTAAATAGTAAAAAGGATTTTGGAAAGAAATGTTGATGACATTTTGAAAATTGAATTAGCATTTCAAAAAAGTTTTTTTGAAGATTTATCGTATAAAATGACTACTGCAGGCTGCGAAATTAAAGAAGGCGTATAATTTAATTACAAAAAAATTTTTCAGAAAAAAAACTATTAAATAAGTAATACAGCAAAGTAAAAAAAGGTTATGGCTGTAAAATCAGTGCTGTGAGGGCTACTTTTTAGGTAGGGGAGAGGAGGGAAGAAGCACATTTTTTTTGCTTTAACAAGTATGACATAAAAGTTTTTCAAACTTCTTCACCCGTCCCTTTTTTTAAAAAAAAGTATTTTAGTATCTCTTTCATTTAAATTGTTTTTTTAAAGTTTATCCCCTTTACTGATAGATAATCAAGAAAATTGAAGCCCCCCCCTCCTGATTTTCCTCTTCTTTATCTCTCTTCTCCTATCCCAGGCACTAAAAACTTGCAATTAACTTTGTTGGAGAGACCTGTTTTTTGTTGACCTTAACAACAGTTTCTTTATAAGTTATTTATTTTTTCTCTATAGCATGCTTCATATAAACCATCTATATCAATATAACTTTATCTTTTTTTATCAGAAATACACTTTCAATTTAAGATGTTATCTTTCTCTACCTTTAAAAACTGAATTACCATGTCAAAGGTCTTCAATCACTCAAATCATCTTTACTTTGCTGTGTTTATGTTACTACTCGCCCCAATTCTTATAGTAGTTGTGACCCCCCCCTTCTCTCTTAAGTATTTGTTTTAATTTCTCCGCGAAAAATGCAATTTTTATGAATTCGCAACAAAAAACGGTCGAGCCGACTGGCACAAATGCATAAAAAACAGAACGCTCGACTTGTGTGGTCCCGACCTAAGGGACAGCCGGCTTTTCGAAACATTCGAAAAAAAACGGCTGCGACGAGGGAGGGCTGTTCTGCCGCTCTCTCTTTTCGGACGATCTTTTTTCTGTCGCCCTCTCAACTTTAAGTACTATTTTTAATATTGTAATGGGGTTCTACTGCCTTCAGATGATGTTTCTTGTAGTTTCACTACTTCTGAGCCATCTTTTTGTCGCTGAACTGACACTTTGTTGTCTTTGTTACCTATTTTTGTCGCTCTCATCGAGTAATACTATATGTTTTTGGTTCTGTCGCTGTTAAATGCCAGTTTTTGTACTCTCTCATTGTCTAAAACACTATCTTTTGGTTCTGTCGCTCCTCCAAATACTATGTTGGGTTGTGTCGCGACTACAACTGATAATCAAATACTCAGACTGTCGCTGATTAACGGAATTTTTATGGAAATTTGGCGGATTAAGCCTGGGGGGTCTTCGCACTTTAAAACAGTACAGTAGAGGTTTGGTAGAAGGGTGAGGTTACAATAGTTATGTTAGAAGCGATGGTTTTTTTGAAATGTGATGATGAGGGGAAGGGGGAGAGAAGAAGAAGTAATAGGTAATATAAAAAATAAAAATCTTGTGCTATATATTATATTTGCTACTGTTATACGTTATCTTCTTTTTGGATTGAACTATGTCGGGCGGGGTAAATTTGATTTAAAGAAAAAAAGGAAGGGGGGGGGGAAATAACAAATAAAAATTTCTCAATTTTTTAAAAATTTTGTATTGTAAAATACGTTCTACTTAATATCACTAAATTTAAATAAAATAAAATTAAATAATTATGCAAATTTTAAAACTTAAAAATTTAAAATTAAACTTCAAGTCACCATGTAGTTTCAAAAAATATGGTAATGTAACTTTACCGTATATCCGATTACTCATATCACTTTTTTCTATTTTTCGCACTGAAATCTGAGCGCCAGCCGGCTGACTGATGTTCGAGGTAATATGTGAGTAAAGTGCATTTTGAAATGTTTTTTTCAAGTTTCGACAAATTACTTTTTAGGAGAGTTATGGGAAGGAAGACATGGTCGTATGTCATCGTATTTCTGGTCATATGTCACTTTTAAATTAGGTATCTTTTAATTGTCAGCTTTTTTGATTTATTTGAGTAATCAGGGGGGGGTTTAGGTAGGAGTGAGAAACGGGGCGGCCGTTAGCTAGAGTTGAAGCGGATGAGTTTGGAAAGAATGCTCGGTTTTAAAAACTTTTAAAATTAAAAAAAAATAATTTTTATTTTTTTTAAATTTTTTTTATTTTTTTTAGTATCACAATCAATAAGTGAGCTAAAAAGTAAGAAAGTCTAAATTTTTTTAATTTTTTTAAAACAGGCCGAGCCAGAACGGGCTTAGAATTTTTTTGACTAGACCAGATAGGGCTGGCCTGAATAAAATTAAAAGTGTCGGGCCTATGCGCTGGGTCTCGGGCGTAGGCTGGGCTTCAAAAGTGGGCCCAACCTGGCTCGTTTCTCACCCTTATTTGTAGGGGTTTGAGCACTGTATTTTTAGTAAGCTGACCTTAAAAAAAATTGAGCAAAAAATAATATTTTATAAAAAATTTTCATTGCTTTTTATGCCTTGCAGCGACAAAAAAAACGCATGAAATTTAAAAAAAACTTGTTTTCATAAGCTTTAAAATTCATTTTCATAACTTTGAAAACCAAAAAATAATGTCAAACTCAATTGAAAATGTCTCTAATTTCTTTATTTTTAAAATTTTTCGAAATTTTACTTTTTTAAAATCAATAAAACACAGCAAAACCCCCTAAAAACATAGGTTTTTTGTTTGTTTTTTGTGTTTCCGCTAGTCCAAGGAATCGATCAAATCATATTTTTTGTATCGCTGATCGATGACGGTTCGATATCCGATATGGCATTTATCTTGATCAACGTCATCTGGCTTTGCTTCGCTATGTTTTAATCTTTTTTGGGTTTTTTTTTCGGGCGGGGTATTTTTAAACAATTTTTCTTTCGGCTGGGGTATTTTTTTAACAGGTTTTCTTTCGGGCAAGGTAGTTTTTATTAATGCTTTTTTCGTTGGGCAGGGTATTTTTTAACGGTTTTTTCTTTTGGGTGGGGTATTTTTAATCAAAAGAGGGGTAGATTTTTATTTTTTTTGTAAAATACGGACTTTCTTATCTTTCTAAATAATAACATACCTAAATATGTCGCTCAAAACTCAAATTTTTAAAAAATTAAAATTACAAAAAGGATGTTATCATCATATTATGCAACATTTGACCCCGTTAATTGACATATACGACCAGAACCATCAGTTTGTTATTGAAAACAGACAGTTTGGCTTCTTATAAGTACTGTACTTTTATCAGTGATTAAGGCTTTCAATCAATTTTTGAGACTTTTAAGCCGTAAACAGTGTCTAAATTGTTATTTTTGGGCGCTTTAGGGGGTTTTTGGGCTTTAAATTTAAATTTTAAAATTTATTTTAAAAAAAATTTTGAAGTTTCATTTTTAGGTAACAAATTAGCTTTTTAAACAAATTTTGGTGACAAAAATCAGATTTTAGGTAGCGAACCGCCTATTTTTGGTCTTTTTATGTAACAAAATGCTTGGTTTTAGCTTGCTTAAGCATAAAAATTAAGATTTTAGGTAACAAAACAACATTTTTGCTTAATTTGGGTAACAAGTTAGCTTTTTTAATTAAGTTTAGGTATTAAAAGCGAGGTTTTAGGTAACAAAACGTTCCTTTTTTTGGTTTTTAGTTAACAAACTACTTCATTTTAGCTTTTTAAGATAAAAAAATGAGATTTTAGGTAACAAAACACCATTTCTTCTTAATTTAGGTAACAAACTTTGTTATTATCGCTCTTTTAAGCCTAAAAAACCAACTTTTTTGAACAAACAAGTCGATTGCGATATGAAAAAGCAACTTTTTTGTACTTTTAAGCTGACCCCTAACATAATATTGTTGTAACTTTTTTGTGTCGCAGAGTTGTTTTTTATGAACGCGTGGAATTTCATTAAAAGTCGGGTAAAAGTGCATCGAGTTTTGGTTTAATCAAGGTCATTTTGGGCGATTAAGGAAAATATTCTGAAATTTGATTTGTACTTTTAAGCCCTCAGGGTGTAAACAAAGTTTTTGCAGGTTTTGAGGGGTGGTTTTGGAGTTTTTTTAGAGGTAGAATGATATTTTTGAATAATTTTTAAAATTTTTTTTTATTTTTTGAAATTAAAAATTTTTAACATTACCATGTCCAACACATCCCATGACAATACCATAACAGTTAAAACGTCTGTTAAAGTGTGTCATCACTGGAATCAGTTTCAATTCAAATTAGTGCGATTGCCAATTAAAATGAACCCCCCAACGCGATTTATGTGATTTTAATGTGTTCAGCTGTCGCAACTTTTTGCTCGAATCAATCTTTGTACTTTTAATGGCTATGGTAATTCGTTTTTTTTTTGTAAAAAACAACTTTTTGGGTTTGGTGGGAAATTTGAATTTTGAATTTTTTTTAAATTTTGAGTTTTAAAATTTTGGTTGATTTTGTGTCTAATTACTGTTTTTTTAATGTTTTAAATTTTTCTTTCGCTTTAAAACTAATTTTTTAATAATTTTTCTGTTTGGCGGGAAATTTAAAATTTGAATTTTTTGAAAATTTTGAGTTTTTAAATCGAAATTTTGTTGTGTTGGGGGTAACTGTTTTCATTATTTTTATCGTATTTTAGTGTTTTTTCTATTTTAAAATCATTTTTAAATAAATTTTGTTTTGGCGCGAAATTTGAAATTCAAATTTTCCTCAATTCTATGACATTTATTCTTTGACTTTCAGATAACACTCGAATCCTGCCATTTCTTCTTAATATCGCAACCCATCAACCCACCGTAACATCCCTCCCCCCACATGTCGGCTTTTTTTGGTCCCGAAACGATTGCCTTTTGACGGTTTTATGGAATCGCACCGTGCAACGACAGCTGACTGCACCGTGCAATCTTTTCTGCCCTCTTGCACTGTGCACTCTCTTCACCTTCTTGCACCGTGCACTCTCTTTCTCTTTGCACGGTGCGATCCCTTTTCAGGCGTTTTTTCACTGCACGGTGCGGGTGGTCGCCCGCCTCGCCGAATTTACGAGCGACAAAAAAAACGGCTGAAGGGAACGGCTGGTCTCGGCTGCGACAATGCCTTCATGTCGCCGCTTCGAGAGGTTTGCGACTTTTCCGTTGTGGAGAATTGCACGGTGCAGACGGGTTGAGAGTATCGCGGTGCACTGTGCGGGGGAAGGTTTTGTCGCTGGGGTTGGTGTGAGAGTTTTGTCGCAGAGTTTTTGATTCGTTTTTTCTTTGTCGCAACTTTTTTGCTTCATTTCGTCGCAACTTTGTCAGTCTTTTTTGTCGCACTTTTTTCAATTCTTCTCTTGTCGCAACACATCATGCGACATTTTTGTTGCAACATTGTTTATCCGAATTTTGTCGCAATTCATTTCTCGATTTGATTGTCGCATTTCGGGGCAGCAATGACTGATTTGTCGCATGAAAACGCGACACCTGCTCTTGATTCATTCTTCAGCTGCGACAACCAATCAATTTGTCGCGGTGTGAAGTTGGCGCGCGACATTATCCAGCTTTGTTTTGTCGCGGAAATTCGATTGCACTGTGCAAAGCTTATTTTTATTGCACTGTGCAAAGGATTTAAGGAGTGCACTGTGCAAAATCTTTTTTTTATGATTGCACGGTGCAAAGAGCTTCGTAGGCTGCAAAGTGCAAAATTTTAAATTTTTGCTTGCACTGTGCAAACCTTTTTAAGTTGCACGGTGCAAAATCTTGTATTGAGCCGCACGGTGCACTGAATATTTTAACTGCACGGTGCAATACGTTTTGTGCTGCACTTTGGGTGGTCTTTTGGCCATTTTGGGATTAAAAAAAACGTTCGAATGGGTGGTCGAACATCAGCATTTGGCGACATTCTCAGACCGAAGTATAAAAGGGGCGGAGCCTGGGGGTGCGTACCGAGTTCGGTGACGAACGTGCTCATTTGATTTCGGATTGCACCGTGCAGTGGGCTGAAATAGTGGAAATTTGATTGTGCACCGTGCAAGGTTTGTTTCTTGCACGGTGCAATGTTTATTTTTTGCACGGTGCAATAATTTTTGACTTTGATTTTTAGAATGATGCGACATTTCTTATTGGGGTTTTTTGGTCAAAAAGTACGTAGAATTGTCATTTATTACTTGATCAAACTGGATTTTTTAATCTTTTTTTAAATTTGCGCGACAAATTTTGAAATCTTATTTTCTCTGCACTGTGCAACCTTTAATTTTTGCACGGTTCCATCTTTTTTCAAAATAAAAATTTTTTTACAAAATTTAGAAAAGTGATTGCTTGAGACTTCAATAGCGACAATTACTCTGTATTTTTTGTCGCAATTGTTTTTTTTTAACTTTTGACTGCACAGTGCAAGCCCAAAAAACATTTGTCGCTGAATGGGGTCGTTTGAAAAGTTGATTGTCACTCGTTCAAATTCCTTCCAAAATGTCGCTCTTGTCTCTTCTGTCGCTAAACTTGGTTTGTTTTTAGGAGTTTGTGAATTGCGACATTTTTTATTGATTGCACCGTGCAATTTTTTATTTTTTTGAAATATAATTTAAATTTTGAAATTTTTGAAATTAAAAAGATTCGAAATGACAAAAGGGGTAATGTTACATTGTTAGGGTTATTACAGCGTTGTTGTGCGTGTGGTCTTTGTTGTCAGGCAGTAGTTACATTAAAACAAAGGTAACATTACTGGAGGTAATGGGGGTTTTATGGTTTTTGGGTTACTGTAATTGGAATGTATGGATTTCTGATGGTTTTACAATCGCTATACGTTTTTTGAGGTTTTTGTCATACTGTGGTGAAATTTCATGTTGATAGGATTTGTCATTGTTGCGACACAATGTTTTTTGTAATGGCAGTTTGGGAAAATCTCAAATTTTGGAAAAAATTTGGTTTTTTTAATTACAGTAATTTTACCTCAGGGTATTTTGAGCTTTGTGTAGCATTTATAGGATGTCTAGTAACTGTGTAATACTGTGTTAAATTTTGGTTACGGTACCTTTCATAGTTTTTGAGATACGATAAATTTTGTTGGGTCAAGTTGGAAAAAAATGTCCTTTTTCCAAGTTTTTAAATTTTTAAAATTTTTTTACCGAGATTTTCGCACATCTTTAGAATTTATAGGATGCCTGATATCTTCTTAATGTTAAATTTTTGGTTTAATATCTTTTTTCATTTTCAACCTACACCCTAATATATACAGCCAATCACCCAAAAACCCTAAAATTTCTCGATTTCTTGCCACTTTTGGCCCGATATCACTGTTCAATCTCGAATTGTTGTTGTAAATCAATATGTAACATTTGTCGCCTTATCTCACCACCCTACCACCGGCGTTATCAGTCTTTTGGAAACATACGAAGGCTGTAAAATTACACTTAATGCAACGTTGTAAACGTTTTATGAGTTGGACCACCCATGTCGCTTTCATTTTATGGGAATCGGCGAAAAAAATAACTGGCTAGCCTTTTATGGCTATGACCTTAACAAACCTCTGTTATTACCTCCAGGTTCCTATTTTTGGGTATGGTATTTGGGTGGGGTAGGTTTTTTTGAGCGGTTCATAAAGAATTGGGTGGTTTTGTTAAGTGAATGCTATGAAAACGGGTCAATTCTTTTTGGAACGGTGGGGGATAGGCTTGTTTTCAAAAAAAAAAGGGGGGGGGCAGGGTGGTTAACATAAAACATGGATGCAACTGATTTTATATTGTAGTAAAGCACCTTTTTACAAATATTAGGCTGTTTAAATAATTCTGTGCCCACCTTGCAAAGCAAGTCTGTAGGATTAGGGAGCACAGAAATATTTAAACAACACAATATTATTAGTCCAAAATGTCAGAATTACCGTATTTTTATCATTTTCAATGAAAGTCCGATGACTTTTGGACTAAAGATACGATGATTACATTAGTATTTATTATTGAAATGTCATGTGTCAAGATACGATGTTTGTTATTGTAAAACTGAGCTGTTCATGTCATTTTCTGATGTCTGATTTGTTGTTTTTTTCTAGTTTTTAGTACTGTAAGGTCTTTTTTATAGTTTAGTTTTCTTGGTGGTACGGTGGGTTACTGTATTTGCTTGTTGGTACAGTGAGATACTGCGTTTGCTTTATGATAAGAGAGGTTACTGTATTTTCTGCGAGTTACGGTGGGATACTGTGTACGTGCGCTGTTGAGTACTGTAGCTTTTTGGCAAGTAACTGTAAAGTTGTCGTCTCCTCCCTCTCCCATTTTACTCTATCTCCCCCCCCCCTTCCTGTTTCCTCTCTTTACCCTCCCTCCCCTCGTTTTTCAATATTCTTCAAATCACTACCGTACCCTTTTATCCCTAATTACAATGTTTGGGGCGGTAATTGCGAGAGCCCTAAAATCAATCATATTTTTTTCAGCCGGCTGTCAGAAGGGTTACCGTAGGAATAATTTGAATAGATTCGAGGTCGAGCCGCGGCCTTGAGGTCTTGATGCTCGGTTTGTAGCTGAAAAGGCTACAGTAATGTTGCTTTAACGGGGCGGCAGGTTGCTTTTGTGTTATATTCAGGCAGGGTTAAGTGGGGTAGCATAGGATTATTTTGGAAAAGTTACAGTAGGACTTGTACGAAAAATTTTGAAAAGTTAGGTATAGTATTAATTATTCAGCACTACTAACGGTAGAGTACTACATATGTTACGGTACTAATTATGGTACAATACTAACTTTGATACAGTACTGCCTATGGTACAGTATTATCTATGTCATTGTACTACCTATAGAACAATGCTATATATGATATAGTACTACCAATGTTACAGTGCAACTTATGGTACAGTATTGTTTATGGTACAGTAATGCCTCTGGTACAGTACTACCTATGTTACAGTACTAAAAGTTGTTTGTGTTTTTAAAAAAATTAACTTTAACTTAAGCTAATATAAGCCTAAGCTTCTTTAGTCTTTTTTCAACACGTCTTACTGTAGTCAAAAGCCCACCCATGTCGAAGGAACATTTACTACGCCTTTTACGACACTTTTTTGGCAACACTATTGATTAACGGCTTTTCGTTTTTATCGCTGTTAACTCCAGCCGGCTGTCTGGGAGTTGCTCAGATTACAAGTTACTTTTCACACATTTTACTATGTTATAGGGGGGGGAAGTATAGTACTTTAGTTTACATTTTAGTATCTACCTGGATGTGTAGTACCTTGGTTTATATTTTGCTCTGTAATAGGAGAGGGGAGGGGGATAGTAATGTAATTATCATTTTACTATATAATACTTTTGGGTATCGAACTGCGGTTTACATTATACTATCTATTAAGACGTGTAGTATCTTGATTTACATTTTACTGTGTAATAGGGACGGGGATAGTACGAAGATTCATATTTTACTCTGTAATAGGGTTGGGAGTAGTACTATGGTCACAACATCGTGCTCTGTAACAAAGAGTATGACACATTGGTGGGGTTTAAACCTATTTGATCACCCCTACACACCCTTTACCATCTTCTTTTCTCTTATATACAACTTCTTTCTCTCTACTTCAAGTACTGTAATATAGAAGTACCTCTCAATTACAGTAATACCCCTTACGTTGTATATTTTTTACTTAGAGTAATATCCTTCAAGTTGTTTAATATATTTTGTTTTTTTTTTACTTTGACAACATACTACACGACCTTGACAAATGCGATGACACAAAAAGTAGATTTATGTGTCTTTGTTGAGAATGTCGCAATATGGGTGGCCCATGCCTTTTTGATTTGATTGCTATGTCATTATCAGCGTTTGGAGGGGGTAGTTAAAGGGGGGGGGGAGGAAGAGAATGGTTATGAAATTTTAAAATATTTCAAACTTTTTGCGACAATAGTGCTATTTCCGACTTCGTTATCACTTAAGTGGATATTGATTCTGTTGCTTTTTTGCAGTGATAAGCGATATGTGAGGCCTTTTGATAAGATTTTGATGATTTAGGGAAATTGGTCCTAATGGTACTCTTATCAATTGATATCTGACCTTATTGGTATTATTATAACTTGATATCTGATCTCATTGGTACTTTTATCACTTGATATATAGTCTTATTGGTACTGTGATCAGTTGAAGTTTGGTTTAATAGTACTGTTATCACTTGGAACTTAGTTTTTATGCTACTGTTATCATTTGATATATGGCTTGATTGGCACTGTTAACACTTAACACTCGGTCTTAATATTACGTTATTCACATAGTTCTGTGCCTTCTTTTAAATCAAATTTTCAAAGTTAGTGGCACATAATTATTTGAACAGTCTAGTACTATGAACTGCGACGCTCTAGAAAAAGTAAAACGAGTATAGTATAGTATAGTAAGACAAGTGTCTATGGTATAGTAAGTTCAAAGTACTTGTCTTAAGAAGTATTACTTTTAATTGTTAATACATAATGCTAATTTTACTATGCTACTAAGAAGATGTAGGTGTCAACTTCACGCATGTTCTATTAAAGCAAGGTAAAGATGTCTGCTTTAGTAAAACAATTGTATATGTTGTTGGAGATACGGTATACTGTTGTGTAAGCTTTAAGACATAAGATTTTTCACTTTGTTAGTCGATAAAGATACTATTGTTTAGGCGTAAAGTCCACAACATACTATATTTTACTATGCTAGACTTATTACTACGTCTTTTTACTCAGTAAAACTTAAACATATTATCTTACACTATAGTACGCTTATATTACAATACGATCTTCTACCACAGTACGTCTATTTATATCTTTAGGAAATAAATACTTCTTTCATGGTATGTCTATGAACCTGGTATTAACATATACGAAGCGGATATGTGAGTAATGTAACTAATTTTAAGATGTAAATACTTACTGTGTTAATCCGTCTGACAAGAAAAAGTCGTTTGGTTATGTCTAACATACGACCGGGTTAGTCGTGTGTCTTGAATGTTACATAGTTAAGCCATACGGTAATTGTGTTAAGCTACGTGCTTTACTATTGTATTACTTGGTATGTTGGTGTAGTTTATGATAGATTACATGGTATTTGGGTTGTATATGTTGTTATATAGGGTTGCATAGGAAATACTTTTTTGTTCATATATTAGGTTGTTTAAATAATCCTGTACTCTATCTCTCAAAGCAATTTTTTGAGGTTAGGGGTACAGAATTAGTTGAAAAATCTTATATTTTGCTTTATATATATGTTAAATTATATTATAATACATACTATGCTTTAACATGTCATAGTACCACCATATTCGTGATTACAATTGATCGCGCAATAACTTTGTTTACAAAAAAATTCATTTGTAATTTCTGTTGTTACAGTATCCTGGATGATATAAACCGAAGTGAAAGCAAGTTGAGAGTTATATCGGCGGAGTAACATACGATAACATTACAGTAATAGCCATGTTTGATGCTATGAATGAACCCAGTGCCAGTAGCTGTAAGTTTATATTTATTTTGGTAAAAAATTTTAAATAAAAAATTTTTTTTGAAGTTTTTACTACTGTAGACTTTTATGGCCTACTGTAGTAACAGGTTACTGTAGTTTAAATTTTTTGCACTGTGCAATCATTTTTATTAGGCTGTTTAAATAATTCTGTACCCCTTAATTTCAAAAATTTACTTTGAAAAGGGGCTCAGAATTAGTTGAACAACCTACTAATAACATACATAAAATAACTAACCTTAAAGGGGGTTCAGAATTATTTCAACAACTTAATATTTTGAACAAAAAATGTTTTTCGATACCAAAATGCCAGTTTTTAACATACCAAACGTAAGAATACATCTCTAGCCAGCTGTATATAGTGTTTGTCATGCAATGACTGGTATGCGATTACTTCCTCGAGAGTAATGTAACTTTAATATGTAGAAGACATGTCTAATCGCCTTAAGTCTCATGTTTTAAAACCGTTTTAAAAAACGGCTGAAGAGGGGAACATAAGACACATATGTCATTACTTTGATTATTCTAAAAAGTTGTACTTTTGGTCTAGTTTTGGTTTCTTTTACGTAGGGCCATTGTTTTTGCATCAACTTTTTGCTCTAATTTGGTATTTATGTATAGGAAAGGACTATGTCAGAGCTATGTAGGCCTAAAAGGGGACCTACTAGGCGCGGCCGCTTTAAAAATCTAGGGCTATGTCAATATATAAAGCTAAAAAAAAGCTGTTCTTGGAAATAAGATGAGATTGTTATTAGTAGGTTGTTCAAGTAATTCTGAGCCTATTCTCAAAGAAAATTTTAGGAGTTAGTGGCTCAGACTTATTTGAACAACTTAATATAAAGCTGGGGGTAAAATTTTCTTTTTTTGAAGTGAGGGGGGGGGGGGGGGGGTTATGGGGGCGTTATTAGTAGCTAAGAAGGACCTTTGAAGTCACTACTGTATTTTACCTTAAGCTACTTAATTTGCAATGGCCGCTGTGTAATTTTCTCAGTTATCGCAATTTACAGTTATGCTACTGTAATTTTTGTTAGGTAGTAGATAAGAAACTACTTTTCAACAAAAAATTGTAAAAGTAGTATTTACAATCGTATGATAATACGAATTGAAGGTACGATTGATACACGGCTACTTTTTGTATGAACTTTTGCGACAATTAGGAAAAGTGCCAACGTATTACGTGGGTAGATCGGCTTTACTGTAACATGTGAAACCTTATTTTTGAAAATCGATTGTTGTAGACATTGTCTTGCTACAGAACGAGATACGATGATGTAAACTAAAATATGTTTAAAATTTTTTGTATTTTTTACTTTACTTTACTGTGATTTACAGTGCTGCCTACTGTAATATAAGGGGCCTTCAATTAACTTTACTACAGTATAATACTTTTTTTAAATTTGTTATAACAACACTGGTTATAGTCAACTATTTCGTATAACTTTTGTTTCATTTTCGCTTTCTTACTGTAGTAAGATATGTTACCAAATGTCTTTTTGTACGTAGATATAGGTTTCTAACCACTGATATTTATATAAGGCTTTGCGGTTGAAAACGTGCGAGACAGAAGCCTTATATCGCAAATCCGTTTACACTTTTATATGGCGAAGATACGAAAACATACCATGGATTAAGACGTTTGGCAAAAGTGCATTGTGAAATTTTTGAGGCATACTAAAGAGAGATTAATTACCGGGTTCACCATGGTTTATATGTTTATATTTGGGTGGGGGAAGCGTGAAAGGATATTACTATGATTAGCATGGTAAAATGGTTATTTAGTTATTACATCGTGGTGTTTTACCGCGTATGTATGATGATGTCATTAATTTTAAAATTTACTACAGTAAAAGGTTTTTTACAACGGTAATAGCTCTTTCGACTACAATAATAAGTCTTTTTACTACAGTTTGTTTCTGCTTTTTGGGGTTGATATAATCGTATGTTGCGTTTGAGTCGTAGTACAATCGTGTTAAAGGTATTGAGTATAATAATACATAATCGTATATGGACTTCAATGCTCAGTATAACATAGTATGTTGAGTCAAATACCTAGTACAGGTCCTATTTAGAATTGAAATTGCAGTGCATTGTCGTATGTTGTATAATATGCGTAATAGGTTGATGTAGGTACTTATACATGATTAATAGGTTGCTGCAGATACGTAAGTATGTGTTCAATAAGTTGATATACTTATATATGCCGAAGAGCTTGGTGTAGGTACTTAGGTACATCCCTAATAGGTTGATGTGTACCATGGTTCATTCTTTTGTCTGGCCGAGCATAAATCGTCGTATCTTGTAGGATTACTTAATCTGAACACTTCGAGACGGAAGTATAATACTTTAATTACCATCTTCGCACGTATCTTTGCTACCGATAACTGGATTCAAAGTATACGCGCTTAAAGTGCACATACGACGGCTAAGACACAAATATAAACAAATTCACGTTGCTGAGGGGTGGTATAGGTATTATACAAGGAAACGGTGGTGATAGTTTTTGGTTTTTATGGTTTTACTGTGCAGTATTTGTTGATATGTGGGAAAGACAAGGTTTTTGGGTGTACTTTACCGTAGTAACTTTAATTTTGCAGTTATAATAGTAGTGTGGTATGATGGTGTGTATAGCATTAATGCTATCATGGTACATTGGCTTATATAGTTTATTATTATCACGATATGTTGCTTTATGTAGCCTAAGTAGCTGCATGGCATGTTAGTATCTTTGAAGTTACATTGATCATAGGATTAGGTTTCTAGTATCTTAAACACAAGATTAAGATACGAAGCTCCGCCTATTTCTGGAGTTTCATCGTATCTTGAGTCTCGATGTAATGTAATGCATTAAGATCATTGGGATTACATCTACATTCTCTTCCAATATATATACGTATTTACATTGTCTACAGCTTGAGACTTTGAATACTTAACTACTGTGTCGTATAATTACAGTGTTATCTTGTAAAAGGCATTGTATCTTGTGCTAGCGGCTTTACTACGTTCGTATTTTACATATAACTATTGGTGAAGTCGCATCTTGGACTTGAAAGACTTAGTATCATCGTATTTTAGGCTTTTAGCTTTATATACTATTGAATCATAGCCTTGTAGCCTTTAGTTTACTATAGTATACTTGCTATAACATTATAATCATCTTCTTGTTTACTGTATTATACTCTCCATAACCTTAGTATCATCATATAGGACATTTCCCTACAAATCTACTCTCTTACACTCCACCCATACGGTAAAATGAAAGCACATACGATGTTACACTCGAAGATGTTGCATTTACTGGCATATGTACAAAGCTGTAAGTTGGGCACGCAATCCTGTCGTTACCGTCGTCTGTGGTCGTACGTGAGGTCTTAAGAGTACAATTACATAAAGTAAATGTGTCTGATGTATGTGTGGCCGAATGGCCAATATATTTCGTGTTACATTTATATCTTCGGGGTTTCCAACTTGAGGGTGGGTCATTTTTAATTAAAAAAAAGAGGGAGGGGCGGGGTGTTTGGGGTGGGAACGGGGTATATGGTTTTAAAGTGCAAAGAGAAGTTTTAATTAAAAAAATTTTATAGTTTTAAAAATTTAAAATTTTTAGACGGTTGAAGGCTTGTACGGTACGTTATGGGGGGTTTACTGTATAAAATAAATATTATAATAGGTTGTTCACATAATTCTGGGCCCTTTTTTAAAGCAAATTTTTGGGGTAAGGGGGCACAAAATTATTTGAACAAACTAATAGGACAGTTATTAATTCGTAAATTGTTCTATTGGTACTGTTATTACTTGAAATTTGGTCTTAATGGTACTCTTATCACTTCACCTTTGGTTCTGTTGGTACTGTTATAGTACTCAAATTTTTGATTGGTACTATGTTCAAATTCGATTTTAATAGTACTATTAAGTTGTACAATTAATTCTGAGCTTCATTTCTAACTAAATTCAAGGGGTCAGGCACGGCACCCTGAACCAATAGAAATGATCAGGGGCACAGAATTATATGAATAAACTAATATATTTTTTTAATTTTTGTTTTTTTCTAAATCTGTAAACAAAATTTTTGCGTATTTGTTTCATCGTTTCAGGAGTACAGAATTATTTGAACAACCTAATAATAATAAATAAAAAATTTTAAAAATACAAATTTTGTAACAGAACTTTTGGCGCACCCTGTATTATATGACATTATATTTTTTATCATTTTTTGAATCCGCTAATAGTAATGTAAGCTTATTTTCAGCCGACTTCTACCCAGAATCTCCAAACATTGACATTGACGTGGTATCGTGCACACCAGCGCCAGACATGAGTACGGGTACGGACTCGCCTACGCCAAGTTCATCCTCGAATGGGTCGAATGAGAAGCGATACTTTTGTCAACGATGCTTGAATCATCGGTTGGAGTTTCCACGGAAAGGACATAAACCTTACTGCCGGTAAGTTAATATCTCGTTTTTGCTATAGGTTTTAGTATATATATAAGAAATTGTTGTTATGTATAAGTATAGTTGAAGATATAGGTATAGGGGTTTTGGTGGCATAGGCATACATATCATATACGTAGTAAATCGTATGACCAAATTGTAACAATTATGTGTTGGCTACATGAATACATGACTGTTTCCGGATTAGGCAGTATTACAACCTTAATTATGTTGTAATGACTCTTTAATCGCTTTCAACATGGATTAGGTTTACATTCTAGAAGATATATATACATGTGTGGTATCTTGATCAGGAAGTTAATTTACAATTCCAGTTTACTACGTAACATGTTTGCTAATATTTTTCGTTACTTTACTGTGTAGTTTGTGTAATGTGTGCGGTATAGGTATAGATATAGGGAGAGATATACGTATAGGTATAGGTAGAGGTAATATTTTACGGTATGTTCGCCAAAATACTACGAATTATGTACTATCAAGCTATGTAGCTGTAATAGGTTGTTTAAATAATTCTGAGCTTTTTCTAAAGGCTACTTTTTGAAGCTAGGGGCCCAAAATTATCTGAAAAAACTAATGGTAACATGTTTATCTTTTACAATGATTACTAATGTAAAAATACATCTACATAACATTATATATTATGAATAGACATACGTGTTTACAACATATTCACGTTTACGTTTACAAACAAAAAATATTTTACCAATATTACAATGTGACAGTGAAGATAAGTCTACGATTGATATAATCATCTTACACTTATATCAGTTTGTACCATATGGTATCGTATTCAAGTTGGCATCCGCGATCAGATTACAAGTGTAATGTAAAAGCTCTTACACTAATCCGAATGGACTATTACTTTAATTGATTTGGACATACGAAGGGTGGGGTGGTCAAGGGAGTAGAACCAAACATATATACATAGCATTAAATACTCATAGTATATACATATATAACAGTACATACTCTCTACCTACCTATTTAAATATACCTCTTTACCTTTGCAGGTATGCCAACTGTGAATGCGATGACTGTATTATGGTAGAAAAGCGACGTCAACTGAATAATCAACTCAGTAAACGGAAGTTGGACCCAAATACACCACGACCTGAGCCTGGGCAGAAGAAGATACGAGACCCGAAGTGTGCACGATGCTCAGCTCACGGCAAAGACCAAGCCCTCAGGGGACATAAACGATCGCTATGTCCGTTCTCCGATTGTAACTGCAACCTGGTAAGGAATACTGTAATTTTTTTAAGTTATTGTATTATTCTATAGTATACTTTCTTATGGGAAAGTATACTGTAGAATAATTCTTATAGGAATACTGTAGAATTACACAGTACTTACAATTCTTTATATAGTTTACTGTAATTTATAAGATTAAAATTTTGAATTCTAAAAACTACCGTACCTTCATATTACCGTACTCTTTCTAGTGCATACTCGTGGAGAATCGTCGTTCTCTAATGGCACGTCAGATCAAGCTTCGCCGTGACCAACAAAAAGCTCGGCGTGCTCAACAAGCTCTGGACGAGACGGAAGACGAGATCAGAAGAAGTATCGATCTGAACCTGAGTCCCGCGGCTTCAGAACCATCGACCAAGAAGAAGCCTTTCGACTTGGATAATCTCTTGAAAATGCATATGAATGTAGACGAAAACAAGATGCCTGAGGAAAAGGTGAACGAAACCTTACCGGCTGTCACTATGGCTAACAACTTTCGGCCGGAGTAAGTTTTGCAATGTTATAGTAAAGGTTAATGTGGCTAGGGTGATAAATATAGGTGTAGCTAAGGTAATAGATATAGGTAAAGGTATAGTAGAGAAAAGTTGAAAACTTTTCTAGCTTTTTTTAATTTTAAAATTTTTTAGTTAAAAATCCTACAAAAACCTTAAATAGGTAGCTTTGCATGTTTTCTTATATATATTTACATAGTAAATTACTCTACAGTAAGATGTTTTTTGGAAGTTGAACCCTTCGAAGATTAAAGTATCAGCAGAGTCTAAGCTATTTCCTACTTAGCATTACATGCCTTATTAACTCTATCGAGATTTGCACTATTACTTAATTAACCATCTTATGTTAGTTGTACCGGAAAACATTTATTTTGCACCGTGCAACAATTTTGAAAAGTTGTCGTTTTTACTGCAATTTTAGCCTTATCTTAACAGTTTTTAGCCTACAATACTACTTTATACTTTTGCCCACAATAATATATTAATCTTGTACTGTTTCAGCATCCCCCTCCAGTTCATGCCCCTCCCAATGCTAGAGCAATACAATAAACTGAACCAAAGCCCATCGCCGCCACAACTACTGCCATTTCCAGCCACATCCTCTCCGCTAGTATCTTCTCCATCTACCCTGTTCAGCCCGCCTATCATGATGAAAGAGGCACCAAGTGTACTATCGATAAAGGATGACACTATCATGGCCAATCCTTCTTTTGTCTTCAATACTAGTCCAATGACATCGCCGATCATGCCCAACCCGTCTTTGGCCAATCCTTTGTCCAAAATGTTGTTTGACAGCCGGATGGTACCAATGATACCGCATAGTACTGTTAGTAGTACTGTTGGTGGTACTGAATGGATGCGGCCGAACAGTTGGGCCAAAGAGACGCCGGAGCTGAATACGACTGGGCTGCCTGATGTGGTACCCATCTCTACTGCACTACTACAACAATTGTTCTCGTTAGCCGCCAAAAATCTTTAAACTAGTACTATTTAGTACTTTAAACTCGTACTATTTATTAATTGTTTTTTTATTATTATTTAGTACTTGTTTTACTAGTAATGCTTGGTACTAGTTTATAAAATTAATACTATACATTGTACTGGTCTTTACATTACTACTTTACATGACTATATTGTAGCTATTTTGAGTATTATAACTTCTTTTTACTATTACTTTATTTGTTATATTATATTGACTTTGAAATGTCCTAACATTGTTGTTACTCTACTCTTTTCACCCTGTAGCTTCATAATGTATTACTATAATAATATATAGTTTAAAATACAATTCTTTACCTTACTATACGTTGTATTTTGTTGGTTACAGTATATTAAAACACTGTTTTATACTACATCTATAACTTTTTACATTACTGTAAACATTAGGTAATGTAGCATATTTGCGTTACAGTATGACCCATTGTTTACCGTAATGTTTGCCTACAGTACTTAAAATCATAGTATTACCCTGTAGAGTATCACCTATCACTGTCATTTACTAAAATCAACTAGAATCATGATCTCGATTGCCATTTGAAAACAAACACAATTGACTGAAAACTTTACCATCGTATCTTGTCGAATGTTCGCTCTCTTCTCCCCAGGTATCTTAAAACTCTGTATAACGCACAATCATACGGTTCTGAACATCTTTACAATAAACTTATACTTACTTATGGTTGCGATTCTGTTTGTTGGGTTAATATTAAATTACATATATGCAGAATTGGACAGGAGAGACGAGGTGGTACCTCCTCCTCCCTCCCAGAAAAAAAATTTTCAAAAAGAAAGTTGAACGTGGTCCCCCCCCCCTCCCCCGTAAATTTTTGGAAAAAACTTTTTGCAAAAAATTAGCAAAGGTGCCTACTGTAAAAATATTTGAATTTTGCCGAAGTTTTCGACCCCGCCCCCAGACCAAATGTCGCTGCCCGGCACATATATGGAAAACCCCAAATTCTAAATTTTAAAACTTAAAATTGTAAGCTAACATGTTCTATGGATAACCTTATCAAAAATGTTGTGTTATGTTCCTATTGCTCTTGGCTTTGGAATTGGTCAAATCAATCGATATCAACTTTATTTTGTTAAAGGACCACAAAAAGTCCTCGATAGTCATTGGTGTTTTGTGTCAAAAATTAAAAGGTCGGTTCCAAATTAGAAAATTCAATTGGACACCGACCCACTCACGTTTTTTGAGAAAAATAATTTTAATTGAAATGGCCTGATTTTCGACGCTTCTTGCGACAGAACGCCATTGATATTCGAGGACTCTTTGTGGTCCTTTAAGAAAAAAACTAGGCTTGCTTTATCCGCCAGTTTTAAGGCTAACTTGCAATGACTTATAGGTTTAGCATCGAACTTTTCTAGTTACGCTTACAAACTTAAAAGTGTAGGTTCATTTAAAAGTTTTTTACTAGTATATCAAAAAAGAATAGTTAAAAGTCAAAGAATGACAAACATTTAAGCTTTAAACGCAATGCCAATTTGGCGGAAAATTTAAAACATAATTATTATTTTAATTTCGATTTTTTTCAAGTTTGACTGGAAAGCACGACTTTAGTACTTTGCTGAAGATCTTTATTTACCTGATATTTCTTTATAACAAGTTTGAAGGTAATCAGAGCAGAGGAGGTCAAGCACTTCCCTTGTAAGTAACCTTAAAAGTAAATTAAAAATACCCAAGCCTTCACGTATCCTCCTTCACTTTATTTTAGATTTAGCTTTTATACTAATTTTTTTTTGTTATTGCTTCTTTATTTGTCATTCTTAAATTCAAGAAAATTTAAATATGTTCACAGTCTAGTGCTTTTTTTACGTTAATTAATTTGATATTTGGTTCCGCCATGTACACCTGTTCATACCACTTCGCAAATTCTTGTGATTTTTCGTTTGACATAGGCCATTCCATTCGTCGGTATTCAGAAATTGGATGCTTCTCATCTTTATGTCGTAGCAAATGGTAATGGTTTTCAGAGATAATTTCGACTTCACGATCAAAGGTTTTTGTTTGGGGACCACCTAAAATTTAAGTAGAGTAAGGCAGGCAGAGTAAAGAAGGGTGGGACAAAGTAAAACAGGGTTGGGTAGAGCAAGGTAGAGTAGAATAGGGTTAGGTTAGTTTAATTAGAGTATGGTAAGAAATTAAAAACTTGCCTTGTTTAAATCGTATTAAAGCATGTTTGGCAATGTCATTTGGAAACGATTCCATGATTTTGTAAGATGGCATTGGTACAAAGTCTGCAGTCAAATGACACTCACATCTCTGTTCCTTTCGCAGGCTTAAGTTAGGCTTTATTTCCTTCCAATTCTTTATCTTCTTGTTGTAGACCAAAAACTGAAAGTGAAAAAAGTCAATTAAAATTTGAAAATTTATTTTAAAAAAAATAAAATTCTTACCGACGTATTGGCCGGCCTGAACAGAGTGTTAGAATTAAACAAAAACCATTTCTCATCGTTTAGTTCATTCAACACAAACGCTCGTCTTTTGAGACAGTATATTTGACATCCAGCGTCATTACTAAATTTAGATATTAATTTTACTTGACCTTATTCATATATACATACTACAGTGGAACCCTTAGTTAAACATATGGCCTAGCCTTCTTGTTCGGCCCGACTCAGGCTAGCGGAGTTTTGTGATCCCCCTTTTCAGATCTAATATGAACGTCTCCCCTCTTCTGCCTCAATATCGGCCACTGTCAATTATTCATACTTACTTTTACTCGTAATGACTACAGAACCGTTTTCGCTGATAAGGTACACGAACATGTTATGCCTCCAATCACATACGTCATGTCTTTCACCTGATTCGGTATTAAATACAACAAGTTTATCGTCTATTGAAGGTACTGCAACATACTTACAGTGGTCATAACTGTTAACGTAGTAAATATCCACAAATGTATCCTCAACCTTAATTTGGAACTGTTTTCTTGTAAAATAATCAACAACACAATCAGTTTTGATAGCATAGCACTGATGGAACGCGTCGGAAAATATTTTATATTTGACCTCCATAGTACCAATATCATATATTAATGCAAACCCTCTACATTTAAAACACATTTTTTGTAAGAGTCGAACTACCGTCGATAACAAAATTTTTTTTATGAAACTTACACAATCAAGTAACTAAAGGTCACTGATTAACATGGCAGCAATATTTTTTGCAATAAAACAGTATACGGGTATACCGTAACGCCACCTAACTTTTCGTACCTCTAGAACTAGAGGTGCTAGAGAGATAGGGTCTTCACTGAATTAGGTTTCATATCAAATAATCAATAATTGCTAATTACACATAGTTTCTAAATTGTCTGCAAGTATTTTTAAAATTTACAAAAATACAGTAATCCTCAATTTTTGCAAAAAATACACCTGTTACACCCGGTCTTATTCAAGCTGATTGAACTAGAATATTTTTCGGTTCCAACGCACCTAACCGTGTCCAGTTAAAATGGGACTACCCTGTGCAACTATGCGTTTTAAGATTTGCACCACGACAAATGTTTTTTCAAAACTTCTAAAAATGACTTTAAATCTTAAAAATATAATATCAATATATTTATTTTATAATTTTTAAAGTTAAAATAAAACTAATTAAAAATAATTTGATAATTTTTATAAAATTAATAATGTATACTTAATTTTCTTTAATTTTTTTTATTTTAACTTTAAAACAAACCGGATGTACTATTTAGGTGCACTTTTTTTGCAAAAATTGAAGATTACTGTAATTTTGCACACAAAACTAAATTGTAAAAATACTCGAAGACGATTTAGAAACTAGGTCTAATTAGCAATAATTCGTTATTTGATATGACACCCATTTTAGTGAAGATCCTATCTCTCTAGCGCCTCTGGTTCTGGAAATACGAAAAGATACTGTTTTTTTGCAAAAAATATTTCTGTTATGTTAATCAGTGACCTTTAGTTACTTGATGGTGGAAGTTTCAAAGAAAAATAAATGTCGTCGGCAGGATAGTTCGACCCTTACAAAGCATGTGTTTTAACCAGAAGCTCGTTGCCTCGGTTAATTAATTTAACATCCATGATAGTCATTGTAATTGCCGTAAAGTCAAGAACAGTAACCTCATTAAGGCTGAAATCAATATTAGTAAGCAAAACCACACAACCGCCAATAAGTCGTATTGCTATTCTTCCAGTAAATGGACAACATATAGCATCTCTTAAGTAGTTGTATTTACAACAACAGCCTGAATTGTACGCACGATCTCCAAAGCTAAAATGTATATTAATACAAAGTTGAAATATATACATATACCACACCTTAGCCTACACTACTCTACTTTACCTATCTACTTTACTCTACCCTATTATAACACGCCCTACCTTACCCTATTACACTTATCTACCCTATCCTATATACCCTAATCCAACCTTACTTTTATGTCAACTTACTGTGTGAATGCGTACGCCCAAGTTTCACCTTTAAGTCGGTATACAACGTGCTCATAACACAACTGCTTAAAGTCCATGTCGACAAGCTTGTAAAAATCTTTGTTTACGGTAGCTAATGCACAAGTATTCTCCATTGACAGATAGTTTATAACTTTATGCCATAACTAAAAATATGACAGCAATATAAATACTAATAATTACTTTATGCTGGCCTTTATCTATAGCTCTAACTCTAGTCTTAATTCTAGCTTTAGCCGTTACCATAGCCTAGTCCTAGCCTTAGTCCTGAATGTAACCCTAGCCTTAACCCTAACTCTAGACATAACTATTTCTAGCTCTAGTCCTAGCTTTAGCCATAAACCTTGTCCTAGTTTCAATTCTATCTCTAGCCATAGCCCTGACTCTAGACCTAGCCCTAACTCTAGCGTTTGCTCTAGACCTAGCTTTAACACTAATAATAACTCTTGTCCTAGCAGTAGTTCTAATTCTAGCCATAGCTCTGACTCTAGCCCTAGCTTTAACTCTAGCCCTAACCTTAGCCTTGCCCTAGACCTATTTCCAGCTCTAAGCCTAGCTTTAACTCTTTTGCAATAAAATTTTAAATTAATCATATGATTTTACCAACATTCGTAACATACCATTGGCCACAAGCGGTTAACAAAAAGTTTCATTACAATTTTCAGTTATTATACACAAGATCAACAAGCAAAAATAAAATTTTTAAAAGATTTAAAAATATTCCAACTACACGTTGTATGGCACTAAAGCGCAAGTGTCATGAAGGGGAAGGTCTGTCTTGGGTTAAAAGCTTTCAAGCGTCGCTTGCTAGTTTGGCTTTTCGATGAAAAAATCAAAAGTTTCTTCTTCGCATACACTGCTGCGCCCGATCTTATGGACCTTTTTACTTAGCTTATTTATTAACGACAAAGACTTGTTTAGGCAACAAACGGTATCTTCACTTTTGTTCGGGCTTATTGTTAGCTAACAGTGATTTAAACAGTACGAATGTTTTCCAAAAAAGTGCATCGTATCTTGTCGAATGTTCGCTCTCTTCGTTGAAGGCATCTTCCAACTCTGTATAACGAACAATACGATTCTGAAAATCTCTACAATAAACTTATACCTACTTATGGTTAAGATGTTGTTTATTGGTTTAATATTAAAATAGTAAGTACAATTATATATGTAAATACATATACATAAATATATGTCTACGTACATAAGCAGTCATAATACAAAAAAACTTTACGACTTGTGTTTAATGTAATGACCATTTTTGCAAACCACAGTAATATTAACATTATACTTTACTTTGATGTATATGTCATCAATTTTCCTGCAATCAGCGACAAGACCTTCATGATCACAAGCTGATTTGGTAACATCAAATCTGAGACCAAATGGACACGACATCATGAGTGGCCTACCATGAACACACTGCCAATAGATCTCGGTACATCTTCCTGGCACCTGAAGACAATATTCAAGTATATATATTGTTGTACTAGGCATAACACGCGTTAACTTCAAAAACAGTAAATCCTTTTATCTTTGAGTATAACTTTAAAATAACAAGTAAGAGTATATCCATAAACAATCAGACATCAACAATAATATCCTATCTGAATCATACCTTCAACTTGAAGCTCAGCTCCTTTTCCTTGCTACATCTAACTGGTCCATCATGCGTTCCTAAAGTCGAATCGCCCGGTCGATACTTAAAAGATCCAGTTCCCTTGAGTTCACAATAGTTTTTTACATTTAATTTACGGTAATCTTTATCACAAACAGATAAACTGTGAGTGCAATAAGGATTCAGGTCCTTTGCATCGCATCGTTCGGCTTCTTGACGATACCACAAGTCTGGTGGACAAGGTCTGACAAAGGTGCTGTTACCAAGGCATTCAATGTAGCTTGTGGTGCAGGCACCCTAAACTTTGATTGTAAAATACGCTGAGGTCCATTTTCAATACATTTTTTATTAAACTTCAAGTTAATATACTAAAAAACGTTTGAAAAGATACTGTAACAATAATACAGTACTTTATCTATATAGTGTTCTGTATAAACAACAGTGCTTACAGTAAACAAAAAAATTTAGCACCGCCAAGTCAATTTGCACTGAAAATCACTCTGTAAAGGCAACATGCCCTATAGTAAACACAAAATGTCTTCGGGTTGCTTATATAGAGAGATTACTGTATAAATCGTAAAATTTGAAAAAACAAGTACGTACTGTAGAGTACAGACCGTTTCTTTTGCCTCGACAAAAATTCTCATCTGTTGAAGATACAGTATAACAAAACAAAAATAAATGTCCAACGTACTTTGACAACATCTTGATTGATATTTAGATATTTAACAGCTTTCGTCTTCTGATTGTGCAATTATTGTTGTTATGAGTCAGTTATGATTTATCAAAAACATTTTTTTAATTTTTAAACTTTGTTTAATCTAAAAAAACAAAATAAAAAAGATCAAATCGTATTTTACAATATAATTAAAGCTTACTTTTGTTATACATAAAGTCTCCATGTCTACAGTCAACTTTTTTAAAATTATCTTTTCTTTTACAGAACCTTTTCTATAGTAAACAAGACCTATAGGTGCTCGTCACGATTACTGCGGCTTCCATCTGACAAAAGACCAAACTCAAAGAAGTTGTCTCAAACGTACTGCGACATTTGGGGTCTCAACCTATTGTCGATAAAAATGAAAGTACGCCAAGAGACTACACTTCCTTAATCCGGACAGATCGACTTCTCGTTTAGCGCCTTACAACTCCCAGACCACTCGGAAGGCCAAGAACGCGCTGAACTGACGCTATCACCAAAGTTGCACCTCGATTGAACCAACACCACCGAATCCCGGTGGAACTGCCTTCGCATCAATCACACAGTATAACCCTTTAAGCAATGTATGAATAAATTTTAATTTGAAACAAGTACTACCACATCGCCAATGCACTATACAATCTTAAAATTTATCATACTTAATGTAAAACAATGTTACATTCGTCTCAAAAACAAAATTTTATAATACAGACCATCTCAGAACGTTTACTTTAGAAGAGAACCTCACAACACGTTTACATCACAAAGATTACTTCAACTGTATACCAAAGATGCCTCTTCAACAACATTCCGACCGACGTCACAATATGTCATGTCGAGCGTGGAGCGGCTGGTTATGTTTTGACAGTGCATGAACGCCAGCATCGGGAGAGAGTGTGGGGGGTTGAGATATTGTGTCCATCCATTTCCAGCCCTTTCTGGGATGCGGTCGTTCCCTGCCTGAGAAGAAAGCCCCGCTCAGCCCCCTGCCTGCCTGCATTGAGGCGAAAGGCGGCTGAATTTGCGTCTCGAGAAAGACTCGTTTTTTTCTATTTTCTTGCTCGCTCCAAAATTTTCTCGTCGGTCAACTTTTTTGCAATATATCGACTTTTTCACACACAATCGCTTCCCAGCTGGCCTGATGCTGATGTCGGTTTGGGGGCTACGAGGGCTGGGATTGGTGTTTTAGCAAAAGTTTTATGGAAAGGGCTGGTCTTTGGAAAGAATTTTAAGAAGAAAATATAAAAAATAGTTTAAACTTTATTAGTTTGAACTTTTGAACAGTAAATATCAAGGTTTACCTCCACTATAAAAATTTAAAATATGATAAAACTTATGAAAACTTTAATTTCTGTAAAAAAACTATATTATTCATGTCAATAGTTTCCGTTTTTCAAGCAAATTTTCTACTTTTATCAATTTTTTTGAAATTCCACGCCTTCAAAATTAAAATAACTTAAGTTTTTTTCAAAATCCGCGTGTTAAAGTCCGTTGAATTTGCCAAAACAGCGTTAAACTGTGTGTTTTAGGCATTATATATTTATGCGGATGACAGCAGCCAACAATTATATCTGGGAATACTTCGAAAGGAATGGCAAGAACGCGACATGCAGACATTGTGGCCAAGTCTACGTGGGCTACAATCACAATCGGTTAAAGCAACATCTGCTTAATGTAAGTGGTCATTTATTTTGTCAGAGTGGGTAGAAGGTCATTCAAGTTATCAGAGCTGGCTAGAAAGTCGAGCTTTAGAAGTGGAAAGGGGTAGAAATCAGGGGGAAGTTGATGCCAAAGAGAAGTGCCGTTAAAAGGTCAGAGCTGTACCTTTCTAACGCTATAAATCATTTTCAGATCTGCAAGCACGTTCCAGCTGAAATTCGCAACAATTTTCTGCGTGAAACGGCCGCCGCCATAACTTCGATAATATTTGGTCAAAAAGAAGATGCAGGTCGCGAACCTCCCCCAACATTGGTCGAAGTCCCCTATATCACTAACCAGTTATCAAAACAAGAATATCAAAGCCAAACCTTGCCAATTAGTGTCGCTTCTTCTCAACCAAGCACGTCGAAGAATTCTGGAAACGGCGACGTTAAACAAAAAGCTGATGAAGTGCTGGCTAAGGTAATATTGTTGTTTTTGCTAATTTAAAAGCTTTCTAATCCTTAATTGATATTAAAAATGACACAATTTATACTTTTATAAGACTTTTCTTCCCAGAATTTGAAGTATAGCTAACAAATTTTGATAGAAACTCTTCAAAAATAGCCAGCCTTTCCGCCAAAAACTAAAACAAAGTCGCTTTCTTAACTTTCCATTAAAAAACAAAACTTACCTTATCCTTCCTTTCCAGGCCATGTTATCATCAGGAGTACCCCTCGAATTTGTTGAAAATCCAAAATTCAAGTCCTTCTTGAAGCTCCTGAACCCATCGTACACCCCACCAGATGCACAAGAACTGTTAACCCCAAATGCTATCAGAGAAGTAAAGAAAACGGGTAAACGCCTGATTGACTCCGCCCATCATGTCACTATCAATTCAATTATACCTGGCCAGTTCAATATTACAGTATATTCAGAGGTGAAGCGGGAACTAGAAGACACGGAAATGTTGTCGGATTATGACAGCGGCAGCCGGAATGGAAGATGAACTTGTTACCTAAAATAACATTAAATTATTTTGAAAAAGGATCTTATGTATAATATAAATTTAAGTTAAATAAATTTTTAAACCCATATGGGCAACCTACAAAGCCATTAAAAGGCTCAGTATTACCTAAAGATTAAAAATTTGGATCTGAACTAACATAACATCAGTTAGAACATAGATTCATTATCTAAATAACAAAAAATAAAACGATCTTAAGAAGATACGGCCAGAACAACTTACTTGATGTCCAATGACCTCCAATATATGAGCTTGAGCTATTTTGTTCAGAAACTTACTCCAAATACTGGCCTCATTCTGTCCAAAACATTTGATACCTAGATAAACATTTAAAATAATAATTAATATTCCAGTTCCTCTGCATATAAAGTAAAATTTCCATAATTTTAAGATGTATGTAAAAAATACCTACAGTTCCCCCATAAATGCGACAAAATGACGCATTTTTTAGACTATCCGAATTAGCTTGATGACAAGTTTTATAGACAGTTTTGCTTTTGAAAAATAAAATCCAAATTTGCATGCTGTCTCTGATACTGAACGATTATTGGCTTAAAATGGAGTAATCTAGTATTGACTCTATTAAAAAGTTGTTATTTCGAGTTTTAACCTATGCCAAAACCCAAAATAAAGACGACTGAAGGTCTACAGAACTTTGAATGGAAGCAACGTGAAGCATAGAGATAGAAATGACTAACCTGGTCTACATGAACTTTCCAAAATTCGTATTTTTGTACGTGTCCGGGGGCGTAAACCGCCTTGATTCTTTTGTTCTGCGGAAACTTTGGACGGGTAGTAACATCTGTCGTATCCTGTGGTATGGTTAATACATACTATCTTTAATATGGTCTCACGAGATACAGCATTCCGATTTTTGTTGCTGTGGGTTGAGGGCTACACTGTGACTTTACTTATGGGATTTGTAGAAGAAGCGAAGAAGTTTTTTACGTCGCTTTACCTAAGATATTGTACTATTTACTTGCTATTTATTGTGACCCTTTATTTATGTTTCGACGAGTTGAATATAGTTTCATTTGTATTTTTATAAGCTTTTTGTACTTTTAACTTTGTATTGTAAACTAATTTCAATACCTTTTTTGTCATTATTTGACCAAGGTTATATTTATGGTTTCATGACTTGAAATTTAACGGTTTCTTGTAGTTTGCAAAATTAAATTTTTAAAGCATTTTAATGTCAATATAAATGTCAGCTTTAAAACCTGAAATAGCCGTTCAATAACCTTGACTGACTTTCGTGAGTTACGTAATATCTGAATGAATGAGTAAACACTCACCACTGGACTGTAAAGACTTATAATTGCGGCAGAAAGCCAATTAGCGAGCGAGATTTGAATATAACGGAAGGCAGGTTCATGCGCACAATTTTCTTAGGATCTTTTTAAAATTTTAAAAGACACCCGCTTCCCATCACTTGAGCTACAATCACCTTGCTAGCATTGTTGTTTGATGTTTTTTTCAAAAATTTGAAAAGACAAAATGTTTTACGAACTTTTAGTCTCATAAGAGGTTAGTAGAACTAGAGGTGAGGAACCGGTCTTGTAGGCTCATCCCGACTATTCAAATGGGCCAGGCCGGCCTTAAAGCTAAAGTTGAAAAAAATCTTAAAAATTGGGCCCGCTTCGCGGGCTGGGCTTGATAAGTAGGCTAGTCCCATAAGATGTTAACATAACCTTCACTAACCTTTCCGACCGTTATGTCGCCTGTCAGAGCGATCGAAACAGTGAGACCATTAGTCAGTGGTTTAAGCACAAATTGACGAGTCATCAATCAACCAGAGATTTTTATATTCTTACTACAAAAACAAATGTACAATATACAATGAACGGTAGTAAATTTACATGTTTGTATGTTATGAATGTTACCTTTTGCTCAATTTTGACTGACTAGTGGTCAGTAAAACTTGAGGTCTATAAACGAAACCCATGAAATTCTGTAGAGACAGCTGTCATTTGTGTAAAGTGAGGATAGCGACGCACTCAATTAGCATAAAGCTTCATAATATGGATTATCGTACGACTTAACTTTATATTAGATTGTTCAAATAATTCTGGACCCTTGAATCCAAATTTACTTTGAGGTGGGGCACAGAATTATGTGAGCAATCTTATAAGTAAATATTTAAATGAAATTTGAAGCCGTAACAACAACGTCCGATTTTTAGGTAACAAAAGCTTGCCGCGTCGCTAATATAATACGAGTTGCAACCATGGCAACACTCTCAGCATGTTAATTGGTCCTAGTTTATATATGAATTTTACTAGTCATAAAAGTTACAGTATGATATACCTTTATATACTGTCGTATTCTTAACTCCTTTTTTTAATTTTCAAAAATACCATTGCTTATTTTTAAACGAGAAATATGTAAGGAACAAAAGGTGTCGGCAGCGACAAGGTTATATTTTTAATTAGACCTTGCTCTCTCGAATAAATTACATTTCGGAGCCAAGCTGGGTTACTGTAAAAGGGTGCAGGGAATGATATAAAGTGAAACGTAGGTATTCCACAGTATGACGATCTTTAAAGGCACAAGACTACAGTATTATTCCATTACATCACTCCCTCTCTCTACTAGGTGTGAGGAGTGCCGTGTAAGCCCGGCCAAATTCGGCGCTAACAAGTTGTAAGGTCAGACCTGGCCGGCCGTAAGCTAAAGTTGAAACATGGGTGGCTCAAAAAAAATTGAAAATATTTCTTAAAACGGGTCGAGCCAGGTCTACATTTTTTGGCTCTTGGACCAGCCTGAGAAAAAATTAAAACGAGCCGGGCCTAAACGTTAGTCCCAGGGTCTAGACAGGGACTTAAAAGTAAGCCTGGCTCGGCTGGTTTCTCATCCTTCTCCATTTCGTCTTTAAACCGCTGAGTACCTTTGTCTTCGATGTGATGCTTTTATAAATCACCTTGAATTTATTTAATTTTATATTTTATAAATTACTTGAATGGCCGACGTATTTTAATTAAGTTTATTCTTTTTGCTAATGTCTAGAAGGGTAATCAAGAATGAAAAAAAATCATTTCTTCTCGTCCTTTTCTGATTCAATGCCATTGTATTATGAATCAGAAATGTGAAGAAATAGGTCTTACTTTTTTATTTTATTTACTGTCTATTTCTCTAATCTCTTCGTATTGTTACGTATTTTACATCTTTTGGTAAATTTGTTTTCAAAAGAATGTCAAAAAATTTTTAAAAAAATTTAGTTTCTAGCAATTTTACACAATTTTTTTACATTTTTTTTAAATCAATATCAACCGCCCAATACTACAATACTTACAATAAAGTGATGCAGTGTAACAACTTTTGTATAACGAATCTTTCGGGGGAAATTAAGTTTTATAGAAATGGTTTCAGTATACAGAAGCTTTGTTATAAAGGCGTTTCGGGAATTTGCAAATTTACTCTGTAGCATTGGTTTATATTTTAAAATTAGTTCGTTATACAGGGTTTTTGTTATAGAAGCGTTCATTATGCAGGAGTTCCACTGTACTTTAGCCTTTTTTTATTGTAGTACGTGTTCTTTTACTGTTCTCTAACCATGGCTACTCTCTCAACCTTTTCTCTAGCTTCGCATCTCATTTTTCTTTTTAACTCTGCACCTTCGTATATACGACATACTCTATTGAAAAAACCTTCAATATCTTCTGCATGCTAATCTCTCCTGGCTACCCTTCTACTTTCAATATTCTTAGCGACAAAGCCTGCACTCTCTCCTTCTTCTTTCCCTTCCTGCCCCTACACTCTCTCTTATTGACAACAAACTCTCGACCGAAAAGGTTAGTTATTCCTAACTTTAAAAACTAAAAATTGTCTCGCAGCCTAGACATTTCCCAATAATACTGCCATAATATAATAGTGTCTCCGTCGCTGACTAGACTTTGTCTAGACACCGCCCAGACGGTCTACACGGACTCTCATTGCGTCTATATAAGCTGGTGTTCCGTCGTTCCTTTTTCGAGTCGCTCAGCTGGCTGGCTCTCTTTGAAAGAAAAGAGAGGGCGCAGCTTTCCATTCAGCTCTCTCTATATGAATTGCGAACTGCGCTTTGAAGAGGGAGAGGGGAGGAGAAGGAAGGAGAGATTCTTTGTTGGAAGCAAATAAAAGGAATGAATTTTGAGGAATGTATGGTATTTGTAGCAAATAATTTAAAATTAGTTTTAATAGTTGTTAATTTAGCTAATACATTAGAATTGCTTCATACCACACAAGTTTTAAAACCCCGGGCGATTCGTAATACAGAATTTCCGTTGGATTGCCATCTATAGCGGATGGTAAAGTTTTTTAAAACTGAAAAATTATTAATTTTTCTGTCAATAATATAATATATTATTCAACTAATTCTGTGTTCCTAATTCCGAAAATTTTCTTTAAAAGGGGCACATAATTATTTGAACAACTTAATAAAAAAAATAATTTAAAAATTGTAAGAAGCATATAATAGAAGTTTGCGGCTGTTTAATATTGTCCCACAACAAACAACGTGAAGTTTGCGGTAAAATAGAGTTTTATGGTATGTTTGCACTTGGAGTAAGGCGAAGAAAGACCGTCTTTAATGAGGTTTCTCTCGCCTCTTTGAAGAGATTAAAATCAAAGACTGACACTTTTGGTCAGTAATTCGAGCTTCTGCTTATTAAGATCCGATTACAAAGTTTACAATGAGGACCGTGCAAAGAAGAAACTTTGTACAGTGAGTATGTGCAAAAAAACTTTTATATCATTTACGTTATGTTATCTATTATGGTACCTAAAAGTCAGGTAGTATTTGTATTGCGGTATCTGTGGAGGGGGGGGTGGATCCACCGCCCTCCCAGAGCCGATCCGAAAAAAATTCCACAGGTAGGTACCTGTACGCGAAAAAATTTTTTTTTGGGTCTCCACCCCCCCCCCAGAAAAAATCCGTAGCGTTAAAATTTTGGCAAAATTATGTATTATGATTCCTAGTGTAGTACCTAAAAGTCTGGTATTAGTTATTCTACTTAGTATCAGGTTGGTCTGGAGATATGAAAAAATTTTTTAAAAATTTTTTTGAAATTTAATAGCCGAACGATAAAATTTGAAGTAAGCATGAGAAGGAAAGAACAAACCTTTTTTATTGTTAAAGTAATAAAAAGTATCTACGATTATCAATCTAAATCGTTCATCATAAGCCCTCTACTACGAGTTGTAAAATAAAGTAAAACTCCTGTATAACGAATCGCTCGAGGATTTACATTTTGTTTGTTAGGAAAGATTTTCGGTACAGAGAAGGTAAAAACTGCATTTTAAAGTGGTATAAGGGGATTTAAAAGTTGATTATTATACCAAAATTCTGTTATACAGAAGCTCCTTATACTGCAGTTACAATACACTAGACTTGTTCAGTTGATCACAAATAGAAACAATTGATTATATATTTTAAACCTTGCCAACCCTTACTTTATTATCTCAAAATTTAAACAGAAAAATCCAAATTTCAAGTTTTTTTCGCCTCTCCCCATTTAGCGTTCTATTTCTCCAGATGTCGTGGCCAATAATTTGATCGGATCGAAAAGAAAGGGCGCGACTCTCGGCTTTATGTCTTATCATAAAATCTACGGCACTATAAAAGAAGTTCGTTAACATAAATTATAGGGTTTCGTGTTGTAATATCCGGCGTAAAGAAAGTTATCGACATACAGTGAAAGGACATAACAGCTATACTTACTGCAGTAAATTAACATTGGCACAACAGATTGGTATGGTTAGTTATCATACGTTATTATCAAGATGTTCAAATAATCTTGTGCCTTTTTCCAAACCAATTTATAAAATTAGAGGGCACAGAATTATGTGAACAACTTAATATTTGGACTGAATTGGAAGTAAGGTCAAAGTAAATTAGAAATGGCAAGCAAAGCTTGGAGGCGGTGAAGGATGTGCTGATAAAGAAAATTTTTTAAATTTAAAAAAAAATTATGATATTTCCCTTCCCCCCTCTCTATTTATTTACCATCTCTCCTAAAACACACCCTTCTCCTTTCTCTTCTAATCCAAAATCTATTGCCTGACATTAAATATCATGCACAGTAGCCCTACATAAACTCAACAATTGTCTTAACACTAATCAGCTTATAAAGCATGTTAATCAGTGTTAGTAATCATTAAACATATGAAAAACACTTAAACGCTTTATCAAGAACAATGTTTCGCGCAATACAAATAATAATGACTCAAGTGTGTTGTGAATGGCCTTTCAACTCGTGCTTTAAATATGCAAATGAATCAACCCTTCATTCGACATATAATCAAAACATACAAAAGTGTAGAAGGAACGTTGTTTGAAAAGGAAAGTTAGGTATTTTATAACGATATCGTGTAAATTTCAATATTGCAACATGATGTGGTTTATATGAATACATAAATATACAAATAAAGTTGTATTAATAATATTACAGTATAACACACTTCTATAGTTTCATTTTTAAAATTTTAAAATGAAAAAAAATTAATTTTATATCTTCGTATCCATAATGACACCAAAATATAAAAAAAGCAAAACTGCTCAGGTAACCTAATAAAGAGGCCTAATCAGGCTTAATTTTTCAGTCCGGTCTACAAGCTGGTTTCAGTTTTCAGCCCGTTCTACAAGCCGTGTCAGGTCTAGGCCCAGGTTTTTTTACTAACTGTAAGATTTTTAACTGTTATTGAACAAGCCTATTAGGCTTAAATTTTTCGTCAGTGCTGCCTTCGGTCATTAGTAAACTCGACCCAACATCCCTCTAAAATTAGGCTCCACTCTAAGCTTTTATTTTTATGACAAATTATGCATGAGCCTGTTTTTTGTATGATACATATTCGATTTCCTCAGCACAGTACAATTTTGGCACATTATTTACAATTTGTTAGAAAGCATGTGGTATTTGTAAGTTTTACTATCAGCTACATTTCGTTTAATTGTAAATTATTTTTTATAAACATGCTTTTTATTGTACTTGTAAAGTTAGAAGAAATTTTTGTATTTTATATTTAATTTTAAGAGAATTCTATCAGAGATTCATCTACTTTTTGGCCTATATCGTGATAAATATCTAATAGAAGTATAGTACAAAAGCTATTTTTCTACTAAATATTTCAAATTCCAATCCTTAAAAACTGTGAAAATTACAGTAACCAAAAATAAACACTCTAAGTTACACTTATTGCTCCTCCTTATATCAGATTTAACATTTGGCTCTATTCCATTTGCAAAATACATTCGTATTGAGCGGTGAGATCAAAGCCGTTCCGTTTCATCGTGAATTCGTTATATATCCATTGAATCTGAAGCCCCAAAAAGAAGGAAAAAGCGAAGGGGTTATCTGATCGAACTATGTTTATTGTAATTGTTTGTATTTCGACAGATAAAACCGAGTGATATCAGTCCAACGCCACGGTTTAATGCAGCCAATTAGTAGGGTTGAAGAGTGAAATATAATGTTGTTGTAGTGCCATTGGTTTAAAATGGCACATCATTAAACTTTTTGTCTTTTTATTTTATTTTTTTTAAAATTTATATTTTGCAAATTTTCAATTTTAAAAAGTGCGTTTTGCACTAAATGTTATGTTTTTACATGCTTTTTTGTTACTTCATAATAATTTTTTTTTATTTTTTAAAAAGGGTAAGTCAGTATCAGTAAACCTACTACAATATCTTCAAATTAACTTTGTCGAAATGACGTTTTTCCCCAAAATTTTGTTGAAAAATGATTGCATTTGAGAAAAAATAAATGCAGCGAAGAAGGCGCAATTAAGAGAGACTGATTAGAGCCCACGAAATGGAATGATAAATTGGGAGGGACGGGCGCAGAGAGCACGGCCCGCCGAGAGAATTCAGAAGGCGCTTCGATTCGTTTTCGCAGCACGTTTCCACCCCACCCCCCCCCCTTCCAGTCGGAGGCTTTTTGTGCCTGGGGTGAAAAAACGGAGACGGACCGGCTGCTGAGAACCAAAAAATTCCCGCACTCTCTTCGAAACACGTACTCTTTTTGTGTTTTGTCGCCACGATTACTTTCTCCATCCTTCCAATTGAATGAAGGTTGGCGGAGCGATGCGAATTCCGCCCGTTTCAAATGGTCGATTCGTGTCGGTCGACTTTGTTGTCTAGAGTCTCTAAAAGCAGTGTGAACTCTCAGCTGGCTGTCACTAAAAATGCAGTTATCTCCGAGTCCGTCGCCGCATTCTGCAGTTGTCTACCACTCTTTTTATGCCACCACAACCTCATAATCGTTTTGCGTTTCCTTAACCGTCTTTTCATCTCTACCACCACTCTCTCGTGTCGCTTTGGGCGCACCCTCGGCCCGGTCCTTTTTTAATTTACACACGACGCTGGTTGGTCGTGGAGCCGGGCGGTGATTGGCTGACGGGTGGTGGATGTTGGGAGAGCTCAACAAGCGCTGCTCGCCCCTGCCCCTTTCTCCCCTCGCCCATTCCACTCGGTCCCTTTCAACTCGAGCTTCGGACGACATTTATTCTCTCCTTTTTCCTTCTCTTCGCCCAAATTCTTCGTTTTTTCGGTTGAATTCGATTCCCCAGATTCCGTTTAATGTAAATTCTTGCTTATTTTATATTTTAAAGTTATTTTACATTTTACAACTTTATATTGACAAAATAACTATTTTTAAGCTAACTTTTGGTTATTTTTCCCTTAAATTTGCATAAAATACGACATCTTTTAGGTTTAACAACCAAATATTTTAATGTAAATAGCCAGAAAAGTAATGGCATTCATAGATATACATCTTATAGTTACTGTGTAACCTTCACAAGCCATATGTGTTGTGTAGAGTTCATAAAAACGCAGTAGCGTCCAGCATGACATTAAAGCCGTCATTTGACCGCGGGAATTCGGGCGATATAACAGATGTCCGAATATATTAGTGGCTAGTTGCACATTAAGAAGTTACGCATTTGCATTTGACTTATCCATGCATTTTGCAAAGCGTTGTCAAGCAACATGTCGCCTTTCTTTCATTTTATCATTTTAATTTATATATATTGGTCATGTATAACATAGCATAAGAGTATATATCCAATCGTTTCCAAAAAAAATTTTTTTTGAGCTAAACTGTCAAACATATATTTCTCTCCACCATATACTGTTGATTTTATTTTTAAACTCGTTTCGTCCACCAGATCCTTGCGTTGTAGCGAAGTGTCACAACGAAAAGCCACAAAATTTATAAATATTTCGTTTTGCGCGAACTTTTTTCGCTTTTTTAAATGGCTGAAAATGTTGTTTTAGGGCGATTTTGGCTTGTTAATGGTATACTTTGGCTGCATAAACACAATATGAGGTCAGTTTTAAGATTTTATTTAAAAAATTTATTTTTTTAAACTTTAATTTTACATAACTTAATATTTTTTAAAATTAGATAACAAACTTATTAAAAATGAAGGGCTATGTTTTTCATATAATATAAAATGTTTTTCATATATTATAAATTTTAACCTATATTATTTTAGTACAAAGCCAGAAGAACCTCCAAAACTTGAGCAACCCAAAGACAACATAACCGAACAAAAGCGGGTGTTAAGTCGTTCAAACTCGGTGGATTCGAGCATCCTGGTAATTGACGAAGACGTGAAAGACGTCAAAGAAGCTGCTGATACAACGATGGAAGACGACGACCTTCCACCAGCTCTAGAATCTGAAGTGCGAGCTGGAGAGATGGAACAAGTCCCAGCCTTTGCTGAATTCTCAAAGACTGAGCCGAGAAGAGAGTCCATGGTGGGCAAACCTCCGTTGTCAGCTGTGCCAACACCATCAGTCACTGTGGCTCCAAATGCTACACCAATAGCTGGTCCACTTCCAGCAAATTTCATTCCGGTAACTAAAATATCGGCTTCTGCTGCTACAACTGCCTTGAATAACCTTAACAATGCCAATTCAACTACTACTAGTAATATTCCATCTACTTCGGCTTCAACCTCACCAGTGAAGAAGCCTAGAGCTCCACGCAAGCCTACGAAGAAGCAGCAAGTTCAACAAGCGATGCCACACCAAATAATGACACCGCCTCCAGGACCCATCTTTCATCAAGGGATCCCAATGCAATATATGTATGTGAATCAACAGGGAAAGCTGATCCTACAACAACCAATGCCACGGGCAGTCCAGATGGAGCAGTTTAAGAATGGCAGTCCGCCGAATAACATTCAACGAGTCCAATATGTTCAACAGGCAATGCCACAGAACAAAGGGCAGATGAAGGTGCAACCCCAGTACTTCCAAATGCCTCAAGGCTTTATTGCTCAGCAACAGATGCGGCCAATGCAACAACAAATTCAAGGTAAGATTTGTTTTTGAGAGGTTTATTTTAAAGTTTTTATTTTCAATTTTTTAAATTTGTTACCTAAATTTAAAGTTTTTAAAGGTTTTTACTTGATTTGGGATTTTAATAGAAAGCTCAGATTTTTTAAAAGCATAAATGTTGACGTAGCTACCAAGTGTTCCTCTTGTTGTTGATGACAAATTGTTGTAGTATTTTTTGTACAGTTACCATAGTAACAAAACAAAGTGGGCGGGATAAAACAATTAGACTTTGTAGTAAAATTAACATTTACTTTCCTAAAAATAATTATTTCGACGTTCAAAGTTATCTTTTTACTGCGAACTAGTAAATAGGGGGTTGGAACGGCGATAATAAGTTATTATAGCCACTAACTTTAAGATACTGTTTATGTTAAGGTTGCCTTGCTTGGTTTTGCATTATTATTTTGGTATTATAGTACTTTTTGTACCTAAAAGTTTTAAAATGATGTTTATATACATTTTAAAAAGTTTTAATTTTCATGCTTTTACGAAATCTTTTTCAGTTAAAGCCCCTCAACAACTGAACGGAAACCTTGGACGCTACGCGGACTGTCATCCAGCACAACATAATGGCAGACTCGTTATGGTGAATTCTAAAAACGAGATCGTAGGCTACATAGTGGCGCGAGGCGATGGAACCGAAGCTCAAACTGTGTTGGCTGAGCCTCCACCGACTCTGTCGCCGAACCCACAAGCTTCTTCTACAAGTGACGACAAAGCGCCTCCGGCAAAGAAGATTAAAATGGCCGAAGCGGAGAGTTCGCCCAGCACCTCGGATAAGGGCAAGGCGCAAGTCCAGAAGATGCTTAACCTGACTCCACTGATTACAATGTCGTTGAGTAGGGAGAGGATTAATCAGATGTGCAATCCTGTGATTGCGAAAGAGCAAGTTGTTGCTGAGGAACGGCCTCCGGCTATTGAGAAACCTCTTTTTAATGGTGAGTTTGAGTTTTTTTTTGAAAATTTGGGTTAGGAATTTCATAAAAATTAGCATACATACAGCGTTTATTATGAGGACACCTTAAAAAATAGTTAGAAAGTTTAAAAGTCACATTATCTTTTGAAAACATATCAATAGGAAACGTATGAAACACCTAAATCTAGATTAACGTGCGAAGTAGAAATAGTCTAAGCAGATTATCCTATAATAACAATATTGATGTGTTTGTTTATTTCTATGAAAGGACATTTGGCCGTTCTGCTCACGGAACGTTGGCTATTTTCTCTTTCTCAACTCCCCTTATTTTTATTTTCCACGTTTACGGAGGGGAATATAATGGCGTTCGAATGAATCAGAAGTGGTTTTTTGCAAAACATATTTCTTGTTTCGGTTTATTTCAAAGTATTGCTGTTTTTTGGGTAACAAATGTTAAACGTTGGGGATAAAGTTGTAAAATTTTACTGGTTTTTGTCAAAAACTCAATATAAAAGGCAAAAGAGGAGCTTGAATTACATAAAAAAGGCAATAATGTTACTTTATCTTCAATATTCACTATTTTCTTTACCTTTATCTTGAATAATATTTACAATTTAGTACAGTAACTAAATATTGTCTTATTTCAGTGCCACAACCTTCTGAAGCCGTCTCTAAAACGGTATTCCACGCAGAAGCTCAAAAATCGGCCGAATTTCAGCCAAAACCTTCGACCAAACTCCACAAAATTCACGGCTTTACTATTGCTGAACCAACGTTCCAAACTCCAGAAAAGAGTCCGAAGAAGCTTCAGAACTACGTCCTCAGTCCACAGTCATCAGCACCATCTACACCATCTTCACAGAACTCTACGTTTGAGTCCAAGACCTCCTCTATACCTAAAAAAGATGAAAAGAAGGAACAGAAGATGCCGATTAAAGAAAAAGTGATTCAGAAGCCTCAAAAGGAAGTTAAGCCTAAAGCAAAGGTTGGCCGCAAGCCTAAACTGGAAATAACGCCGAAGGTTGACCAGAAGATCGAGAAGCATCCTTCGAGTACGCCGAGGAAGATACCTGAGCATCTGCAGAAGAAGGTCAAGTCGGCTGGCAACACTCCCAGTGATAAACCACCGAAACGGAAGAATCGTGAGGTTGAAGGCCTACTGAATATGGACTTTGGACCGGGCAAAAACCCGTTCAAGGTAGGTCAGCCGAAGGTACGACCTTATAGAATCTTAGAGTTTTGTTTTATCGGTTGCTGTGCTTGTGATGGTATGAATTGGTACAGTAATTGTACTTTAGTACTAACTTTTCTTGATTTTTACGATCATTTTTGTTTGATCACTTAACTTTTACTAAACTGCGGAGTTTTGGTTGTGTTTGGTTTTTTGGACGAATTAGTATATGATGTTGACAATAATTTTTCAGACCAACAGTGCAGACGCCTTCAGAGAAAACATTTTGCAAACTCAACAACAATATCAGAAACATACTCAAGGTAAGATTTTTCTATTTTTTAAATGGGCTACTGTTACAATTTGATCATATTGATCATAATATAAAATTACTCATTTTTGTAGAAAAAATAGACTTGCTTAATTACCGAACTTCTAATTTATATTGTTTTAGCTGAAGAACCCACCAAAATCAACGAAGTCCGTGCTGCCAGCCGCACACCCTCTCAATCCCGTCGTGGTCGACCAAGTAACGACAAGAAATCTGAAAAAGTCGAACGGCCGAAACGGTCGATTCCCAATTCCGGCTACAAGCAACTATTTGAAGACGATTTTGAAGAAGAAGAGAACACTTCAGAGAGTGTTGATGAGGATAACAGAAGCATTTTGTCGCACAACTCCGAACGAGGATGCATTTTCTGTCATAAAGTCATAACCAACAAGAAGAATCCTCAATATTGCGACAGTACATGTAAGAGGAAGTATAGACAGAAGGCGGCATTGGAAGGGAGGATGAATGACAGTTCGGATGGAGCTGAGAAGGATCAAACTGGACTGGAACATAGCGAATGTAGCTCTACTTCAAGGTAAGAGCTTTGGAGGGAAAATTGTAAAATATGTATGATCGAGAGGAAAGGTTTGATATGAAATGCAAAAACGTATTTTAAGTAATTTTAATATTGTTTTAACTACCAAAAAATGAGGTTTTACATTGAAGAAAGTTCATTTTCACCTAAAATCAGTAAAAATTTTAGTATTTTCAACTTTTTTCTTATATTATGTTACCTAAAATAATTAAAATCTATTATTTTACCCAAAATACTTAAAATATTATCTTCAGCGCAAGCAGACCATCATCAGCTAAACCTCAACGAGTTCAAGCACCTGAACCCGTGATTCAAAAGTCAGAAGGGGTGAAAGCACCACCTGTAGTAGTTCAACCAGTGCAAAAGGTGGCTCCAGAGCCAGTTAAACCAACTGGACTCAATATTAATAATCTGAAAGAGACGCGCTCTGTTTCTAAATGGACTGTAAGTTTTAAGAAAATTTTATTTCTTGAAAATTTGAGTTTTGTACTTGCGTTTTGAAGGGGTTTTACCATTCCATGGCAGATATAGGTTGAGTATAAAGCTTAAAAGCTTATGAAAGTTGAAGAAAAATGCAAATTTTTATAATTCAATGTTGAAATAGGTAACAGTTGCTATATAAAAACAGTCATTCTAACAGAGTGTTTCACTTATTTTTAACTAAAAAATGAAAACTTTTCTTACCTAAAACAATATAATTTTAGTTGGAAGAAGTGGCAGCTTGGGCAGCGTCACTTGGTTGTAGTGAAGAGGTCATAAACATACTCAAGGACCAAGAAATCGATGGTGATGCTCTCGTCGTACTGTTCCAAGAGAAACAGCTCCAAACTGGCCTGTCGCTTAAACTAGGACCGACTGTCAAAATAGAGCGAGGATTGCGGGAAATTTTGCAAAATCAAAAAGATCTTAACGTTTTTTGAATTTGAATTTGAAATTTGTGTTAAATTGCATTTTTAGAGAGTTTAAATTTTATTTTTAATATTTTTTTTACTTTTGGTACTATTTTTGTATCTTTAATTATCTGTCTAGTGCATTATTACTTAAAGTTTTAAAATGTGTATGGAGCTTTGAATTTTTGAGCATTACATATACGATAAATGTAAAGCTCTTTAAACTGTAGCGACATCTTTATATTTAGGTTTATACAAAAAAGTTGTAAATTTTTATTTTTGTCTTTCATTCCATCACAGCGTTTTAAACACTGAAATGTCCGGTATAATAAACTTACCACTGAAACTATGGTCGTGAATACTCAGAAATGAAGTTGAAAGTTAGAAATATTGTTTTTGCTACCAGAACATCTAAAACACCCCTAAAAATTAAATTATTTACTGTAATTTACCCTTCTAAATTGAAAGTTCATATACAGTAAGTTTTCACCAATGATAAATTACTGTATCTACAGTAAACATGAATAATAAAACTACGGTAGTTAACGAAAAAATTCACGATGAATATGGATTTTGTTACTTACAGTAGGAATATCATTATTACGGTAGAATAAGACAACCTTTAAAATTAAACCAATAAAAATACATAATGACTTTTTGGTTACTGTAAAACTCAATTTTTGATTACTGTATTTTTAATACGGCTTTGGTCCAATCAGAAGCAGCTATGTACTAAAAACCAATTATCTCGTTAAGCGTGTTATAGAACCATATAGTAACCATTTTTCATAACATTTAGTTTACTTTGAAATTTAAAATATAACTGGCTACAGTATCTGGAAATCTAAATACTATAATAAGCACAATACCTTAATAAAAAGTAAAATTTCTGAAGAATAGTAAAATGAAATGCAACACCAATACCCGAAGTATCTAGTCATAGTCAACCGAAAACCTCACAAACCTATACTTTAGCAAGGTGTTCAATATAAGGTAATAATCAGTGATAGATTAGTAATCGTGGCATAGCTCTCCTTCTTCTGGAGGCGCCTGTAACACGATATAATTTAAAAATCACCCTGCATTATCAATGCAACCATATTTTTGCAATTTTTATGTTTTTAATACTACAAATGGCTTAATATTACAATGTATATGACTTTTATAGCTTATAAAAACTTTTGAAAAAGTTTCAAAGACAATAACTTTAAATATCGCATGATCTTTACAGTATTTTTTAAACTATTGTTGAAACACTTTCTTGTCTCAAAAACTTTTCTGATTGTATTCAGTGGAATGTTTGTAAGCAAAGTTGCAAAGCTCCAAAACCACAATCGGAGTTGAACTTTCAAAAAAAGTTAGTTAATGTAGAAGCTTAAAATAAAATTTCAACATGAATAATTTCAAAAGCCAGAGCTTAACCATACAAATATAGGTACAGGGGTGTCCCAACTTTTTTGAAGGAAAGTAAAAGCTCCGTTCTCAAAAAGTACTGGTCCGATTTGAACGATTTTTTTTGCACTAGACTAGAAATTACTTGCGGATTTGGTATTAGTACATTGTTTTTGAGTATTCGGCGGAGGCTCGGCGGAGGTCGGCGGAGACTGATTTTTTTATGTCTCGGACAAAAAATATGTAATTTTGTTTTTGCATGCTGCCCAAACATTTCTCAAAACATTTTCTTTCAATGAAAAACTTTTTTGCTATGTCGGCGGACGATCAGCGGAGAAATTCGGCGAAGGCCATAACTCGGCCAGTTCTTAAGATTTTTGAACCGGACAAAAACCAGTGGTGTTCTGAAGCTTTTTTTTATAAAATCGACCAAACTTTGTAAAAAAATGGTGATTTTTAAAAATTCGGCGGAGACACCTAATTTCAGCGGAGACCATAACTCGGCCAGTTCTTAAGATTTTTGAACCGGACAAAAACCAATGGTGTTTATTGGCATTTTTCTCTAATATGTCACAATTTTATAAATTATCAACAATTTTTGACAAATCGGCAGAGACACCTAATCTCGGCGAAGACCATAACTCGGTCAGACCTTAATATTTTTGAAGCGGACAAAAACTAGTGGTGTTCTAAAGCATTTTTTTTAAAAACCGACCATTTTTGTAAAAAATTGGTAACTTTTAAAATGAGTTATGGTCTCCGCCGAAATCTGGTGTCTCCGCTGATTTGTTAAAAATTGTTGATACTTTATTAAACTTTGACAGTTTAAAGAACAATGGCAATGAATACCATTGGTTCTTGTCCGGTTCAAAAATATTAAGAACTGGCTGAGTTATGGCCTTCGCCGAAATAAGATGCCTCCGCCGATTTTTTAAAATAAATTTAAATTTTTCACAAATTGATTAATTTGTAGAAAAATGCCTAAAAATATCCGTGGTTTTTGTCCGGCGTAAAAGTATTAAAAACTAGCCGAGTTATGGCCTTCGCCGAAATAAGATGTCTCCGCCGATTTTTTAAAAATTATTTAAATTTTTCAAAAATTGATTAATTTGATAGAAAAATGCATACGAATATCACTGGTTTTTGTCCGGTGTAAAAATATTAAAAACTAGCCGAGTTATGGCGTTCGCCGAATTTCTTCGCCGATCGTCCGCCGACACAAAAAAAGTTTGCTATTGAACACAGCACTTTATTTGAAATTTTTGAGAAGCATTTGCCATCAAAATTGCGTATTTTTTCCACCAAACTATAAAAAAAGCACTCTCCGCCGTGCTCCGCCGAGCCTCCGCCGAATACTAAAAAACGAAGTACCAAAACCAAATCCGCAAGCAATTTCTGGTCTAGTGCAAAAAAAATCATCCAAATCGGACTAGTACTTTTCGAGAACGAAATTACTTTCCTTCAGAAAAGTTAGGACACCCTGTAATACAGTGAAACCTCTTTAGTATGACCGTCAATAGTGCGACACGCTCTTTATAATGACAGCTTTTTGCCCGCCCTTGGTAATAGAACCCCTATTTAAAAAGTATCTAGGTAGTGTGAAACCCTGGTTATAAAGATAGGTTTGGACCAGCTCCTGTTATATTGTTATATTATACTAATAAAAAGGCCGACTGTAATAATGAAGTGAGTTTGTAAAACGCCACCTTTCAGAGCAAAAGCAAAATTGTAACAATAGAAAACAAATACTTTCCTGTTTTTATCACAGTCAATGTTATATATAAGCTTTTACAAAACGTTCACATTCATTTAAAGTTAGCATAAATTATGTTTCTTTAAAATGAATGTAAAAACTCGCTGTACTATCATATGCGAATTACTGTAACAATTTACAACGTAAAGAGATTTGTCTCTAGATTAGCAGTTAAGAAATTTATAAAAACTTTATACTTTAATCGTGTGCCAATTCTTTAAACTTTTTTCACTGTTTTAATTGCCTTTCCTTTAGTGATGACATCTGCTGACAACCAATGACACAACTTTCTTATCCATTCATTGCATTATTCGCCTCCATTTGTCGCAACAAAGCAGTTGTATGCATTAACAACTAAAAAGACAGTAAGAAGGGCCGTTCCGTGCTTCAGCCCTTCCACTATTCCCCAAAAACGCGTCATCGCTGTCGTTTTGAGTCGGCTGGGAGAGGGCTGTTTTGTTGTCTCCACTCTCTCACGAAGCCCTCGTCTATCGTGACGCCTTTTTATTTCGTCATTCGTTCTCTACCCAGCCCAAAAACCATGGCGTCCGTCCTTCGCCTTTTATTCCTTTCCCAATTCTAGAAATTCCCTCAACATTACTCATATTCTGGACAACGCCCGCAAAACTTGTTATATTGTGGTAGTTTTGGAATAGTGGTTGTAAAACGTAAGTTGTTTGTGATTAAATAATGTTAAAAAATATATTTTTGATACTTTAATCTTTATAATAACTATCTTTTTCGTATAACGACTTCAAAACATTAAATTTTAATTTTTAAAAGCTTGAAAACTACGATAAATTAAAGGTTTTAATCCTAAATACATCAAAAATGACATTTTTGGCAAAAAAAGATAAAACAGTTTTAAAATAACACTAATATGTTTACAAACTTAACATTACAACTCAAAAAGTCATCAAACTCGCGCAAACCCGCGTTTCCAATACTTTTTGTGACACTTCGCCGTTCCACGGACATTTCGTTCCAATATTGCCGTCAACCTGACGAAAAAGGCGTCATTATTACCTAGAGTATTCGAAAAGACGGTCGAACCTTTGTACTTTTAACAGTAACTATTTATAGATTGTGAAAAATGGAGCCAAGCTCTGAACCAACGGAACCAATTCCAGTGCCAGAAAAAGCACCAGACGACAACTTTCAGAAGATCATGGAGATGGTCGTAAGTCGAAATTTATGTCAAAATAAACTTTAAACTGCTATTTAGTGTCAGCAGATTGTTTAGAAACGGGAAAGTTGCATTAAAATATCGAAAACCGCGACAAACTAGTGAATAAAGGTCGAAATTCGTTGAAAATTTTTTAGAAATTTTGAGAAAATGCGTCATTAGAAAGTTGAAACACTTTTATATACATTTTTAAAAATTATTTTTTTCTGGAAGTCTATTTATGTAATTTTGAGGGTATATAAGAGTAAAATTGCTTTAAGATCCTAAAGTTTGTATTACTCTTATACCTACATCAATATTTTCAGGCTTCTTGCGAGAAAACGGAAACTTCAGAAACACCGGTTGAACAGAAGCCACATCCACAGATTCAAATGATCACACGATCTCGTAATGGCATTCAAAGTCCAACCGAAAAGTCTCTTCATTATCTTGTAGAGTCGGCTCTCATGAATGATTCTCAAGGATCAGATGAGGGTCTTTTGAGTGACGATGAAGAAACGCCTAAAGTCAAAGAATTGAGAAAAGAATTGGGTTTAGTTGAAGAAGAGCTAGGAGTGTTAGTTAAACGGGTAGAACGAGATGAATATGTGGAGAAGAGGATCAAGGAGCTGGTCGAGAGGAAGAAGTGGGTCGATATGAGGATCACCAAGCTAATTGTGAGTTTCTGACTGCTGTTTGAGGTTTTTTAATATTAGAATGGATGTATTTGATTTAAATTAGAGTATCTAACGTTATTATAGTCGATTTATCAAGAATTTGTTAAGAATTCACCTGTTTTCTTTGATCGTTTACCAAAATTTCATCAATATTTTCCAAAACAATCAAATCAATAGTTGTGTTTCGTATTAATTTGTCGAAATTTGCAGAAAGATCGACGAAATCAAGCAGAATACCGGAAGAGGAAACGAGCACGAACTCCGAAAGTTAGACCTCGAGGACGTCCACGATTGGAAGAGAAGTATCCACAGCTGCTGGCAGCTTTGATGGACTGTGTCGACAACAACGAGACCAGTTCAGTGCCCAAAATTAAGGAAGAGTTGTCGCGACGACACGATATTGACATCAAGAAGTCGACTCTGTACACTCGGATCAGTACAACGTAAGATTTTTGATTTTATCTTGGAATTTTTGTTGTTTTTTGACGAAAATGAAGGAATATTTGGAGGTATAGGGGGAGTTTGATGTAATTTTGAAGTTCTTGTTGCCAAAACGAATTTTTATGCTTTCTGTTGTGTTATCTAAATTCTGTTTAGGTTTGGTAGTTTTAATCTGAGTTTTTGGCAACCAGAAATTTAATTATGTTACGTATATTTTCACACTACTTTCTATCTTCTTTTAGGCCGAACAAGACCAAAGAAATCAACGAGCATTTCATGTCGCCGCTACCTCAAACCAGCTCCAAACGCACTCCAGTGCCTTCGTCGGCGAGTTCAACGACCAGTCGAAAAGAACCCACGGTCAAAGAGTATTTGTCTCAACCACCACAACAGCGACAACCATCTGGGGAGAATGTTTCGGCGAATGAAATGATTGACCTCTTCAGAGGTTTGAGCCAATTGGCGGCTTTCCAGGTTCCCGATGAGCAGGTAATCAGCTTATATTGGTTTTTAAGGAAGTATGGAGGTTAAAAGATTTTAGTTTCTTTTGGACTATATTAGTGTAGTATATAGACATTTTTATATTATTTAAGAACATAATGTAATTGTTAACTGGTTTTATATAAAATCCTTTCAGATTCAATACTGTTTCGACATTCTTCGACCGTTTTTCACTAAAAACGACCCAGCCAGTTTGCCAATCCTTGGCCAGCTAGCCGAGAATGCTCAAAAGATCTTCAACGCCAACATCCACAGGACGCGCCAAGTGTTTGACACCAGTGACAGTAATCAGATCATCATCGTCAGCGACGAACAAAACCAATGGGCAGATCATGACGGTAATATTTAGACAACGTTTCTAATTTTATTGTTTTCAATTGTTACATAAGTGTGAATAAATCTAGTTGTTGTTGAAACAGGATTAATAAATTAATATATTGTTGTAGAAGATGGCAATTTATAGATACAACGTGGCAGTACTGTAATATTATTTGTAAGATAAGGGTGTGCATGAAGAATAATTTCATTTTTAATATAATTTTTTAAAAATGTTTAAAAAGTCTTTAATGAATTGCTGTTTATAATGGTCTACCCGCTGCGCATAAACAATACGGTAAAACAAACAATAACTACGAACATTGAGCGCGCTTTCGAATCCCACCACGAAAACAAACCGTGAGAAACGCCATTCGACGGCAAGGTTGGCGTTTCGCTTCATAAGTAAAAAAAAGTCGGTTTGCGCGCAAATTGGGTCAGCTGTTACTCTTTTCCCTGATAAAGACAGGAAAATTCAAAATAATGGATGTTCCGGCACAATCAGTCCAGCGCACGGTCCGGCCTGAGGTCAAGCAAGAGGACTGCAACGTCGAGGTGGAGCTGGACGTGAGCGGAGACACGGCCGACGATGTTGTTGTCACTTCAACGCAGGAAGCGAGCTCGTCTTTTGAGCAGCCGCGAGTCAAACGGTTGAGACGTTACCCAGCCAGATACCTACAAGATAATGTGGAATACCACGATGATAACTACGATCTTGAGATGGAATTGGATCACGAGGTGCGGATGATCAGCAGAGAAGGACCTCCACAGCCCCAGAAACCGTCAGTATTGTTTGGAGTTGGATTTTTTATTTTTAGTGTACAAAAGTATCAAGTTGAGCGATATCTTTGGTTGATTGTATGTTTTTTGGATTTTAAATAATTAATTTCAGGTATATTCGTTCTAAAACCGAATACGGCGATTATGGGCTGGTCGAGTTTAAATTTGATTCATCACAAAGAAAGCGTCACGTAAGTTTTATATTTTTTATGAGTTTTTGGTTTTTAGAGTTTTACGAGGGCTTTTTATAGCAAATCTTATACATCAATATCTTTTGGGGAAAGGAAGTTTTATTTTTTATTAATGAGAATTTAATCGCGTATTTTACATATATTTTCACTTTTGGGAGTAATGCTAATCTTAATTTTTTTAAACTATGTTATACTTTTTTTAATTATGTTTTCATTTGAAATCTAAAAAAAGATATAGTTTTTTTACAAAAACAATACCTTTAGGTTATCGTTCACAACTCAGTCAAGTACCCAGGTCGCTCGTCCGAATGGTACTTTGCGCGGAAGAACGCGACGACGTTGAATGAAACCTACAGATGTGTACAATGTCGTCGTTATCGAGAAGAGGTCAAGAGAGGAGTCAGACAAGATGAATATAACAATAGAGCCGAAGCTAGGATCATCGTTCATCGCGACAGATTCTTAACGGATCCGGATGAGCCTTTGGGAGATCATATTTGTGACTTTGCGAATAATGAAAGAACATTGATGTATCAGGTTTGGACAAAGCGAGCGTTATCCAAGGCCAACTCGGAGTTGAGATTGAATCCAGCCAAGCCGAAGACCAAGTTCAAGGATCTGGTGGATGATATCAAGCACGGAAATGATTATGGTAAGGTGTTTATTTATAAAAATGTTCAAAAAAGAGTTTGTAATATTTAAAAGTATATTTTAAACGAAAATATGGGCGTTATAATATATAAAGAAATGTTATATTGAGCATGAATACATTAAAGTATTTTGTAATAACGTAAAATTTATTTTTTTTTGTTTAAAGCGAGAAGAAGGTTATAAGAGTTTCTAAATTAACTATTTTCAGCTCATTTGCCTCAAGAAGTACGAGAAAAGATTGTCCACGAACTTATGAACTCTGGCAAGGGTTTCGACTCAAGGAGAAGATCGTTCGCTCGCAACAATCGTCTAGCCCACGAGAACATGGCCAAGAAGGAAGAGCTGATGTACGGCGATGAACAGGTGATGCAGTTTTGTTGCGGAATGCCCAGGTGCGACGCCCGGTTCGACACAGCCGATGAGCGAGCTCGCCACAGGAACAGCGAACATCCTGGTGTTTTGTTTATTGACAGCAACGAAGAACTCAAAAATTATCCGTATGTTTCTTTTTCCGCCATTTTTGTACCTAAAATGTGCTTTTTGATGTTGTCATCACGTTTTAAAACGTGGTGTCCACAAAAAACGCGATTGTTTTTGTTTTTGTGGACAATAGCTAAGGCGTCAGAGATTAAGGGTTAAAAATATGAATATAAGATCTAGTAGAACGATCTTTTGTAGTAAATAGTTGTTCTTATAGGTAGCATTGAACTTCTTTGATGTTTTAAATGTGGTTTTACAAGAAAAAGTTAAAAATATTGACTTTAGGGTGTAAAGTTGACATTTTTTGCACTTTTTAACTTTTTTGTTTATTGTTTAGATGTCTAAAAACAAAAAATGTTAAAAAAAGTAGCGTTGAAGTATATGTTGTATTTTATGAATTAAAACCTAATTTTCAGAGAAATTGCAAGAATGGGTGGACACAATGTTATACAAGGTGATGAGATTCTGGTAGCTGATGAACAAGAAATTGTTTCTGAAAGACCGTACAGACAAAGGGACATTGATGTGGGACAGTACGAGATCATTCATGGAGAACATGGCGAGGAATTGAACGAGGATCAGCAAAGATACCTGGAACAGGTTGATTTTCATTTATCGGTAAGGCAGTTTTCAAGTTTTGACATTTTAAGGCAATATTAGGTAACAATTGATATAATTTACCTGAAAGCAAATTGGATTATCATTTTTTAATATTTTTTGTAATTTAAACTTAAAATATTTGACCATTCTATTCCAGAGCATCAAACAACATGCCATTGACATTCTGAACGAGCCAGTTCGTCGAGAACAGGCCCTGGAACAACTCAACTCTTTATTAACTGTTTTTGAAGATTTGGTCGCTGCTCCAGTTCAGAATCCTCCGAATTCTGTGGCAGAAGTCTCCACTTCAAGCCTTAATGAAGAAAAACCGGCTGTCACTGTGTCATCCAGCGAGTAAAATTATTATCACATTTTGTAAATTTGCATCGTAATAAATATTGAAGTAACGTCAAGTACAATGTGTTAATGGATATCCAAATTATTTATTTTTGACTTGGGAGGTTTTGTTGATATTATAGTAATGTTGGCACATTTTCATTAGTTGCATCTTTCTTTACTGCTTTGTTGTTTATTGTTGTGAGACCTGGAAAGTAGATCCAATTTTTAATATTGAAGAGACTGAAATGATGTTTGATTACCTTTTTTGATTGCAGCCCGCCAAATAATGCTAGATAGGAAACAGATACGTGCCATTCTCTTATACGAGTACAAAAACGGGATGAAGGCGTCGGACGTGTCGCGATGCTTGAACAACGTGTTTGGGCCCGGCACAATAAGCGATCGCACCGTCCAATGGTGGTTCACAAAGTTTAAAGGCGGCGACGAGAGTCTGGAGGATGAAACGCGAAGCGGACGACCTTCAGAAGTTGATCTAGAGCTATTGGGGAAGATTGTGGATGAAAAGCCTAATATTAGTTCAAGAGAGTTGGCTCAGATGATGAATGTTAGTCATACGACGGTGGTGAAGAAGCTGAAGGAGGTTAAAAAGCTCAAAGGATATGCTGAGAATGAGATGATGTTGTTGGCGGCAGATCAATCGACAGAACAAGGATGTAGGCCTAAAGAAGAGGTTTGCAAGCTGACAGAACAGAGTCATAAAGCTATGGAACAGAGCCACAAACCTTTGGAACACAGTGTGAGGTCGACGGAACATGGCACAGAAATCAGACTACAGATACCTCTAGATCAACAGACAGTCAAGCCAAGTCCTCAGCTACCTAATCAATCATCACAATATCAACAACTAAGCCAACAACTTGAAGCTCAATTGAGTCAACAATCACTTCACGAACAGTTTCAATTGTTCATGGAACAACAGAGAAACGGGCTAAAACAACAACTAGCGCAACTGAATGGACCCATTCTAATAAAAGATGAGATTCCAAGGTCAGAAAGTGCGGTAGAACAAGGAAACTCAGTGATACAGCGGGTTGAAGCAGCTTCTGGGCAAGAAAGGTCTTCTGGTGACAAAGTTAAAGACGGTGTTGTTAAATTTGACTAATTTCTGATTTACTTTTCGACATTTATTATTGTTATTTGGTTTCAAAAATGGTTTTGTAATTTGCACGGTGCGGTGCAGTTTTTACTAAATTATGCACTGTGCAAACCTAAAATTAAATTTCGGCTTGTATGATGCATTTTAAAGTTTTGAAGGTGCACATTGCAGATTAACTTTCTGTTTTTGAAAAATAAGTATTTGCTATGAGCTTAAAATATTCTAGTATCTTAACATTGACTAAAGTCATTTACAAATTTGTGTTTTAATTTTTTTTTAGTTTTTAAAATTTTATGTTGACTAAACTCAAAACTTTTTTTTTGTTTGATGTAATTCACTCTATATTGTTAGGATATACCGCCAAATATTATCTATTGTCACTTGTATTTATTGTGCTTTTGTTTTTAATAGTTTTTTTGATCTTTTAAATTTTTTTTTTGTTTTTTTTTTAAATTTTGTTTTAAAGTTGTAAATAAGTTAATAAAGATTTGCCTTTGAGATTCGAGTCTGACTGAACCAAGTGTCTGATCGGTTACATGTGCCGCAATTTACAGAGATATTGTGATAATGACATTATTTTATGTTTTGAAATAAATCGATTTTTGAAGTATCTTGTTATTGTTGAGGTAAAATGTAAAGAAAACAATATTTTATTGTGTAATAATCAAAGGTTCTTCATATATTTTTAAAAGATCTTTACTTTTTATATTATTCTAGCTATTACTTTTGATTTAGTAACATTTTATTCACTAATCAGACGGTTTTAAAGTGTTTATGATTTTTTACAGAAATCTTTTGATGAACAATGTGGTAAAGCTCCTACATCCGAGATTAAAATTAGTGTTATCAGTTAGAAACGCAGCGAAAGCTAAGAAGAACATGGTGAAGAAGGTATTGTGTGTAGCAGAGAAGAACGACGCCGCTAAGAGTATTGCCAATATATTAACTAGCCCAGCTAAACCAACATTAAGAAATGGAGCGTCAAGATTCAATAAACTGTACTGCTTGAAGGTATGTTGTTTTACGTGTTTCATTGTGTTATTTTGGAATTTTTAAGGTTCTTTTGTTTTGAAATTACAGCGTTTCTTTGATTTTATGTTGCTACGGCTAATTTAACTTGTCTTACTGTATTTTATGCCATAAAATCACGTTTTTGGAAGCCTTTTGAAGATAAAAAAAGCCTAAATTTCACTTAACATCAGTTTAAAATAACTTAAAATTAAAAAATCATTTTTAGTACGATTTATGTGGAGCCAACTCGAATGTGGTGTTCACAAGTGTATCCGGTCACATGATGAACTATGAGTTTCCATCTGGAATGAAGAACTGGAGTGGAGTACCGGTTGCCAATTGTTTCACAGAGCCTTTACTATATACAGTCGCTCCAGAAATGAAACAAGTTGAACAACAGCTAAAGTAAGTCATCTTGTTTTTACTAAAGCCTAGGAGGAATTATTTGGCATTTTAAATTATATTAAAGTTTTTATAAGGAAATATGTTATAGTAGAAGAAGTGATAAATCTAGTATTTCCAGAAACGAAGCAAGGAACGCTGATGCTCTAGTAATCTGGACAGATTGCGACAGGGAAGGAGAAAATATTGGAGCCGAAGTTGTTAGTGTCTGTAGATCAGTTAAAAGAAACCTACCTGTATATAGAGCCAGATTCTCGGAGATTACAAGGTCTTCCATCAGAAGAGCCATTGACAACTTGGTTCAGATGGATCAGAATGTTGTGGATGCCGTTTATTGCCGAATGGAGTTGGATCTCAGGATTGGTAAGGGGATTGGAATTAATTTTAAAATACGGATTTCGAAATGCTATTATGCAGGGACGTCGTTTGGGGGGGGGGGGGGGTACCCCCTCATATTCTACGAAATTATAATGCTATATATTTCGGCATGGGTTATGTAATATATAATATTGAAACGTATAGAAAATTATTTTCTGTAAACTTACCATTATATGTTTCAGGAGCCGCATTCACTCGATTACAAACATTATACTTAAAAAATCATTGTCCTCAGGCTATGAGTGAGATCTCTGACCAAAAGGTCATATCATACGGGTCATGTCAATTCCCTACATTAGGATTTGTTGTGGAACGATACCTGGAACGGGAGAACTTCATGCCAGAACCTTTTTGGAAATTAGTTGGTAAGTCATGTTGTGGGTGACTTTTATATTTACTCATTAATGTATTGTGTCATTTACGTGACTTTACCTAAAAATCTTTTACCTTTGTTAGCTGGGAAAGTATATAGAAAATGCAAAATAAAGCAAAAAAATACAAATTTTATAATTTTTTGTTGTTTTTTGATTAAATTAGGTATTAAAAGCATAATTTCTTACTGCCCAATGTACTGTAAAATGTAAATTAATTTAAAAGACATTTTAATATTTCTTACAGGCCGCGACGAAGCCAAAAACGTGGATTTTAATTGGGCGAAAGTGCGTTTATTCGACGAGGAAGCGGTCCAAATGTACTATAACTTGTGTAACGAGAACATGAAGCCCACAGTAAAGGCGGTGGACAAGAAACCGACCGCTCGAATGAGGCCCTATCCATTGGACACAATAGCTTTGGAAAAGTTGGGATCAAAGAAACTTAAAATCACGGCCAAAAGAACAATGGCAGCGGCCGAGAAGCTGTACACACAAGGGTTTATATCTTATCCTAGGTAAGGTGCTGACATTTTGTTTTTTACTATGGTATGTGCTAAGTTATGTTCAGTTATTTTACTACATAAAAATGTCGATAGAGTTATAAAATAACATTTTAGGACAGAAACAAATCAATTTCCGCCGAATTTTGGTCTGGAACATTTAGTACAACAACAGACCAATCACATTGAGTGGGGAAACTTTGCCCAATCAGTTCTGGATCAACCGAACGGACCAAATCCAAGAAATGGTCGAAAATCTGATGCTGCTCACCCTCCCATACATCCTCTGAAGTCGGCTACAAAGTAGGTAACATTAAGTGCTTTCATGGATTTTTTGGCCATTTTTATGGTACTAGACTTGAAAGCAAACTTTCTAGATGTGGCTAAACTGGTTTGTGTTTTGGTGGCCATTTTTGACTATAGGATATTATAATTTAAAAAAATAATGACATGGTTATTGTTCAGAGATACCTTTGCAAACAAGTTCGACGAATGGTTGGTGTACGAGCTTGTTGTACGTCATTTCTTGGCCACCTGTTCAAGAGATGCCAAAGGGGAAGAGACTAAAGTTACAGTAAGTTTACATCTAATTTATCATAATTTTGAAATTATTTACACTTAAAATCTCTAAAGAACCTTTATATTTTTAAAATTTTAATAGTTGTGTATGGTCATAGTAAATAGCATTTTTTGTGGTAATATACGGTGATTTCTTATTTTACTTTACTTTTGAGGTTGGAGTAAACGGCGAAGAATTCTGGACCAATGGCCTTGTAGTACTAGACGAAGGATACCTAGCTGTCTACAAGTACGACAAATGGTACGGCAAGCAGATCCCCTTTTACGCGCTACATGAAGTCCTCCCCAAATTCACGGTAAATATTGCTTCGGGACAAACCACGGCTCCACAACTCTTGAGTGAAGCGGACTTGATCGCTCTAATGGACAAACATGGAATTGGCACAGATGCGACCCATTCCGAACACATCGAGAAGATCAAGAGCCGACAGTACGTGCAGGTGAATCGAGAACAAAAGTTTGAACCGACTTTCATGGGACTGGCATTGGTGGACTGTTATCGGCGGATGGGCAGGCAGGAGTTCAGCAAACCCGCGCTGAGGGCGCAGCTCGAGCAGGAGTTGGTCAGGATTAGTGAAGGTGAGAGAGGAAAGGTTATTATGTTATAGTTGTTTAGTATATAATGTAAAATATGTCGATAAAAGTTATTTTGTAGGTATAACTCTTAGATAATGTAAAGTATGTTAAAGTAATATATTTTTTAGGTATAACTTCTGTGTAACATGGTAGAATCAAAACGTATACCAAATTTTAACTAATTTTTTGTATTTTTAAGTTTTAAACAAATGAAAATGTGAATTTTTTAAATTTAAATTTAAAATTTTTAGGCCGTCGAACCAAAAACGACGTTCTCCGCGAACAATTACGCATTTATCGCCAGATATTCGACTTTGCCGAACAAAATATGGGGGTTTTTGGCGACTCGATCAGAGTATTCCTACAGCAAATGCGACAGCTCAATTAGTTATGGCTAAATACGGTGGAACTCTTGTATAACGGATTACAATCTAAATTCTATATAACGAACTCTTTTATAACTAGCTTAAAATCCTAGAGCGATCTGTTATACAGTAGTTACACTGTATCTAAGTATTGTCATATAGTAATCAAGTATAATATATTGTTGAGATTTACGAGGTTTTAATAATATTTTGTTAAAGTTTTTGGTAGAGAAGGCTTTTTTGAAGAAATAATGGTTTTACCCTACTGTATCATGTGGTTTACTGCATTGATTATGCGTTCTACTGTATTGATTATACGGTTTTTGACTTTTCAAATATTATACTAAACCACTTTTGGTTTACTATTGTATTTGCAACTCAAATTCACTTTGAAACCGCCTAAATCGCCCAAAACGAGTTCCAAACCCGACTGTTTCAAAAGTGGCTGTTCTTGTTCCACTTTCGTGCCGTTCCCCCCTCCCCCCTTTCTTTACCACACCTTCCTCTTCGAGCGAGCCAGTTTAAGTGTGCCATCGCTCTCTTCCTCGCAATCATTTTGTCGCAACAAACTCGTTTTGCAAAGAGCGCTATGTTATTATTATGAACAATGTCCGTCTTCCGCGACAATCAATTTGGAACAATGGTTGCGGCTTCTTCACATGGACAATATGGGTTCGAATGAAATGGAAATTTGGAGGTTAAAAGGGAGAACGGCGATTACAATGGAGATAGAAATTCAGTTGGCAACAATCTAGGCATATTTTGTCAGATATAAAGTGAAGAATGAGAAAAGACAAATTGAGGAAACAGTATGTCCAAAGATAATATTAAAATATTGCCTAATAGGTCTAAAGACGGTTTTAATATTCTGATTGAAAGCAAGAAAACCAAAATCATTAAAATTAAAATATGATATAAAGGAAATTTGATTTTACGAATATACAATTGACCATAAAACAAGAAAAATCCATTATACGTCTTGGTTCACATAGATATGTAGCTTTCTTTTCACGCGATAGACAACAGTAGAGTATTAAAATCATTCCTGTCGCTTTTAAACGTGTCCAAGAACAACACAGCTTTTTCTATACCATAATATGAGTTTTATAATCAGTTCTCACCTATTTCACGTAGAAATTTGTTTTACACGATTTGGCTATACCTTAAAAGGTAAACTTTTTCAAAGCAGCTTCAATCACACTGCCAATACTAAATAATGGAGTAAATTAGAATTATTGTTAAAAAATGAGCCTTAAGAGCTAGGAAAGACCGTAAGAGTTGACTATAATCACTGTAAAGATAAGACGATTGAGTACAAAGAATAAGAAGAGTTAACATAAGGTTGACTACAAGGTGCTTTGAAAGAACACTGTTACTTTAATAAGGCGAATATTCACTCTAAAAAGTAACAAAACTTGTGGCCATTAATCACTTACCTCACCGACGTACTTCCGCTGCCAAAAAGTGTCGAGAGTCGACGTCGCCCGAAAGCTCGCGATGACTTAATCCGTCTGCCGAGAAACCCGTTTCAGCTCGGCGGCGATGGTTGATTTTTGGAACGGCGGGGCTGCGTGTTTTCACGTCGCTTCTCTCCTGGCATTCCTTTTGCCTCAGGTTATGTTGTGAATCCTCCGCCTCGTTTTTATTGCCGCCCAGACCGTTGGAACGAAGGAGCGGCGCCAAAGTTATATCATCTCGCCCTACTTTTTTGTGAGCACTTTTTAATTGTGTCATGTCGCGACATATTTCCCTACTAATATGGGTCATCCTCTGGACGGGTGTGCGGGCCCAGCGCGCGGCCCGGCCCTTTAACATGGCCCACGAGAATCGGACGTTGATTGTGATGGTGGCGCCGTCAGTATGGTTAGTTTGGGGCGGGGGATTTGGGTGGAGTGAGACATTACTTAAGGCAAAAAAATCTCAAACTACTTTTTGGAATTTGTATAGGTATAGATGAGAGAGGGGTAGTAGCTATTGATGGACATCAAAAAATACCTAATAACCATATAAAAACATATGTTATTTAAAAGATCTTTTAAATTATTTTACCGCACTGTCTTGAGCTTTTAATTTTGCCTTGCATTAAATTGCTTACCGTGACTTTTTACACACTTCATTACCTGAGAACACAACCTGAAGCTTGAAAAGTAATATTAATTTTTTTTGAATTTAAAAGCGCAGATTAAATCAGTTTTGTTTATTAGTTAAAAACCTCATGAAATTTGTCGCAGTTGGCAAAAAGCTTACATGATGTCGTCGTGCCAAAACTTTTATAGCCAAAGTTGCGCCCAAGCCTAAACAGTGTGTAACATGAGTATCTGTGACAATTTTTTTCGGCCTTTTGATAATGAAAGATCTTTTGTGACTAACTGCGCAGCTACGATCGCTCTTTTTGAGTATTGCACTGTAATGCTTAAGAAGAAGGTCGTCGTTTCATCGCTTGACGCTCTGACCTGTTACCGGTCAATGAGACAGATAGGTAGATCAAGATAGTTAGGCAAAACATTCTCAAACTACAGGTAGTTTTGTTAGAATAGTCAGACTATAGTCCTCTAGCCAAGCACATCCTCTAGGCAAACCTAGGATTTGAGAAAGGCAATATAACATAATGCCAAGGATCAGGCGTTTCGCGCTGACGAGAGACAACTGTCTAATGGGGGTAGTCTGATTTATTAGAAAATATATTTTCTATGAGATTTTCAGGGAATAGGAGAGCATTTATTGGAAAGAAATTTATATCTTCTGATTAAGTAAAGAGTTAAAATTTTAAAAACTTTAAAACTTTAACGCTAATATTTTAAATTTTCCCGATTGAAAATCTTCCGTTCCAGGGACAATGTGTACCAAGACGAGTTTGTCGACATAATCAACTTCCAACTGGAATTCGCAAAGACCTTGCACGAGCACGAGAATGTCGTACTGATCGCGGACAAACACACAATGCCTTATTTGGATGGGCGGGTGCCGAACATGAAGAACCGCCTTCCTTATGACGCATTGATCGAGGCCAACCTCTACGACATCAACGTGCACGACTACGCGCCGTTGGGAGTGAAGAATCTGGTCAAGTTCATTTACAGGTAACCTCTTTTTTCCATGTTATACTCGGTGCCTTCGACTAACGCCAGCACGGTATGTTTTCAGGAACAAGAACATGGCCGATATCAGCGACAAACAGGTGGACGACGGTTTCAATCGCTTCCTGATCGAAAACCGAATCCGTATTGATAAGAGGGAGACCGAGTTGGCACTGTCGGGTCGTGATGTGGTCGACAATGGGGTGAACAAGGCGGTCGTCTCACAAGTAGGTCAACATACGACCATAACGAGTTGGTTTCAGGTGGCACAACGACTGAACGAGAACCGGCTGCCGGAATGGGGCATCATGATCAAGCTGTTCAACGCGTTTCGAAAAGTTATTATTACTCTAATAATTTAATTAAGATAAGAGGGTTGGTGTTGTAGTAGGTATTGGTGCGGGGTTTTAGTTTTTGCTATAACTTATTTGAGAGAATAGATAATTGTGAACAAATTTGCCGAAATTCAGGTAATATAGTCTTCAACTAACCTTTATTTAGATCAACATTTTCAAATTTAGATTTATTTTTACGTTACAGTAATTTCACCGTACCCTTCACATTCAAAATAAAAAAAAAATTAAGAATCGCTTTTATCCCCTAAAATCCGTGCCCACTGCACCCAACCTCTTGCCCTAACATAATAAGACATTATTAGTTAATAAGCAGTAATAATTAATAATGTCTAATAGTAATAACTAACACCTTGACCAACGTTTTAACCCGGTTTCTTTCTGTTAAGGTGGTGATGGTGGAGAAGCCTGAGGACTACGACACACAGCGCCTGGATGATATCTTTTTATTTATCGACGATGATGTAAGTATCTATTTTTAAAAACAATCAATCGGTGATTTATTTCGAAGCGATTTTTGATTGAATCAGCGAGTTTTATCGCCCATTAATTGCTAACATAATAAGAGATATTGAAGTGATCACGTACGTGATAACAGTAAAAACGCACATAAGTGATGTACACTAGCTTTTGGGGGACATGACTGACCTTTTAGTTGTAATATTAATCAGAATTTCCAAATTTAAAATTTTCGGTTCTAGCTTCGCCTTTTTTTAAACTTTAGCTCCGGCTCCGGGGGTTTTTTATACTGAAATTTGACATTTTTTGGCTCCAGCTCTAAAGCCAAAGCTGCCCCTGAGCCGGAGCAGGTTGCGTAGCTCTTGAGAGCTCTGATAGTAAATATATGAAAGAGTAAGACAAGATAGGATAAGAGAAGGTCGAGTACGATTAAGAAAAGTACCTTATAGTATGGTACTTCAGAGTAGAACAGACTAAGATAGGAAAAGGAAATGACAGTATCAAATTTGTTACTGTAAATAGCACAGGAGAAGGTATACCAGCATAAGGTAGGGAATAGTAAAACACTGTATGTTAGACTAGTAAAACTTGCAGTTTCATGGTAACCATAGCTTCCCTAATAAGCAAAATAGTCAACAGAGTAGTGACATCACTTATGTGTGAATGTTCTTAGATCCTAGCCATTCCTCCGCTCAAAGAACCGGAACGAACAGCCTTGGAGACGGAGATCAATCGCAAGTTCAGGAACGAGATCATGCTCATCGATCTGCCAATCAGCGGCCTAACACCAATCGGAAACTGCGGATTCTACACAGCGGCTCTGACTACTGATAAGTGAGTTTATATCTAAATTTATGGTATCTTTTATCAAATTTTACAATTTTTGTCACATAAAGTAAGGTTAATATCAATAGCTGGTCAACATATTTTTAAAATTGTTAAACTGGGCGATTCTACGTACTTTTTGACTTAAATACCACTTACTTTTACATAAAATTATAGTAATACTTATAATAATATGTTCGCCTTTAGATACGTGTACGTTCCAGTATACGGCAACGACCCATCCAACTGGAATCACGGTTTCAGTACGATGGACGACAAAATGGCACTAAACATGATTGGAGCCAACACGAGAAAGAAGGTGGTACCAATCAGTGTTCCCATGTCATTCTGTAAACGTAACTTGTCGTTACGGTCGATTACCTGGACCGTGCATGGTCAGACGGCCGATCAGTTGATCAGTATACCACGACGAAAGTTTACATTGTAAAGCTCTTGGTCTGTCGACGTCTGTAAGACTACAATTACCTAGATTCAGGGAAGTCTGTAGCGAATTCCCTAAATGATACGATTAGGTTATAGTCGTATATCATGTTACGTTATGTCTATTATAAGCCAAGACTGTAGCAAATCACTAATTTATTATTTATTTCTGTTTCAAAGCCAAATACTTTGTTGTACATATTGTTCATCATGTATAGAAATGTCAGTGTTATACTTTTTCGGTCAATAAGTTTTTAAAAATTCACAATTATATTGTTGTAAGTCTTAACTCTTCTCAAACCCTTTTCACTCAAGAATCCCCTTATTTCTTGACTTTAAATTTCAAATCTTTTCACAAAATTACTTTCGGCCTTTTCCTTCCTAAACCCGTTACTTTTTGACCCCACCAGTATTCTACACCAACTACATCTCCAACTCTAAATTGTCTACCTTCACCACGACAGAAGTTGGTATTTGACTGCCTCAAGGCGACAAAATTCATTTTTAATCACACTCATAGTCAAACACCGTCTTCTGTCACTACCACTAGGTCTACTTCTATTTATTTTGTTATAATTTATTTGTTTCAAGATCATTAAACATCAAACTAATACAGCTTTAACCGTTTTCCATTTTGAGACAGATTTCGAAGAGGTGAGAAGACAAAACTCGGAGTTTGAAAGTGAATTTGGACAGTGATGTTGGGGTTACTGTATTATTGTAAGGAGTAAAATCGTAGTTACTATGAAATAACATTGTAAAAGGCAATATAGCAATAATACAAATAAAAACCAAGTAAAATATTGTGATAAAACAGCAAGAATGAAAGTATTATACATAACATTCTACAAGCATAAGGTCACTATAATAAGCACAAGGTCACTATAACAAGCAAAAGGCTACTATAATATATTTAGAAATGATTACAATATTACCTTACAATAATAACAGCTGATTACAAAATTACTGTAGTAACATCAACATTACTTTCGTACGAATTAGCATACTGTAACACCGACGAATAAGTTTTACAAAAAGTAAGGCGTGACCATTCTGTCTGGTATCTTCCGTTGCCAATTTGGTGCACAATCAAACTTCCTAGGAACCGGATCACAAACTCCCGAGATGTTGAACATACTCGCCATGTTACCACAGCGGTAACAGTAGTTTGGCGCTGAAATGACATTGTTTATAAAGATTTAAGTAAAAAATTTTATTTTATTTTATAAAAAGTTTTAAATGTAAAAGAAAACGATATTCTTTTTGTTCTAGCCAATAATTGAGCGGTAAAAGACACTGTTTTAATTTGATGATATTATACATGATATTACACTCAAAAAACATTTTTTAGACATAAAACAACATAAAATAAAAAAACGAGTATGGCCAGTAATGAAGAGAAACGTACCTGACCAAACAGTAGCTAACTTTTCGTTGAACATATACTTGAATCCCTCCATTACCAGCTGGTGAGACCTTACTATCATGTTCACCTTATTGTCGTCCAGAAACTTGTCAACAGCTTGTTCTCCGAACAACTAAAATAATTCTTAAAGCTTTTAAACCACTTCTATTAGGTTTTTCAAATAATTATGTGCCCCACTCAAAGCAAATTTTCGAGATCAGACAGCGCAGAATTAATTGAAAAACATAATAATCCATGTGTTGGAACTACCAAATTGAAAAATACTCATACACACATAAAGTAACAATCAAGAACTTACAAATCCAGCACCTCGTTGATTAGGAGCGAATGTACCAATCGTGTCATCCGGATCAGACCACAAGATGTCTGACAAAATACCTGATAGTGGCACTTCAACGTCCCTTTGCAAAGCCAGAATGTGATCTATTGTTGGGAGACTTGGAGAGATTCCACCGTGAACGCAAAAGTAGGAATCGTCTATTAAGGCAGCAATTGGAAGCATGTCAAATACCTAAAGTTTATCAAAAAATAAATAACGTTATTGTAATAAATAAAACTTCAAACGTTAAAATGGAGCTTAAAAGGGCTAACTCAACATAACTTTATAGAGAATGACTATGACAGTCATAGTATTAAGGCTTAGCCAATTAGACAATTCTATCGTTTAAATAACTAAACACAAACAATATAAATAATGCACTTACCCGACAGCAATTTAGCCAAACAGCAGAATGTCCGTATTTCTCTTGACATTCTTCATAAAACCCGTATTGAACTGAAATTCTCCTTGTTTCGTGATTCCCCCTAATTAGCGTTACATTATCTGGATAGCACAAGAAATACAGGAACAACAATGTGACAGTTTCCACTGAATAATGACCTCGATCAACGTAGTCTAAAATAATATCACGTTATTTCACTATTCCAAATTATAGAAATTCAAAATTTTAAAATCTTTATATGTGTATGCCATAAAACACTAGTCATCTGTACAAAATAAGAAATACCAAGAAAACGTAGTTCTTCACCTAAAAATCAAATATATTGTTATAGATAAACGCTTACCTCCAAGAAAGACGTATTTTATGTCTGATGGTTCACCTCCTAACTGAAACAACCTTAACAAGTCATAAAACTGTCCATGGATATCTCCACAAACGGTTACCGGTGAACTAACTCGAACTACAGAAGGCATATTTACCATTCGATTTCGCAACCTACAATAATATAAATTATAGCAGTTTTTGTAACTTTCATCCCAAAACGCTGTCAAAACTGAATTTTAGTGTTTTGAAAAGCCTTCAGCATCTTTAAATCAACTTTTTTAAGATCTAAACGTCCAGTAAAGTTAAAAATGAACTTACATTCGACAAAGTTTGTTCATCTCGGTTTCCGGCAAATAACGACATTTTTTAACCTGTTCCAGCCAATTTAGAGGATCAGAACCGAGTACCACAGCTTCCGTCATATTGGGGGAAATTTACAAGACGTTTTTTAGAAAGCTACAGACTCGAAAATAATAAAAAACTGCAAAAATATAAATAAAATTGATTTACACAAAATACCGCCGATTTTTCGTGACACTTCGTCGCTTTATTATCGGTTTTGAATTCGGAATGCCAAGAAAACCGCGTTGGCTGTGAAGCAACGCTGAATTATGAAGCTGAAGCTTTACTTGAGTCTCACTTCAAGGTAAACTAATGAATACGCCTTAAAACGTTAGTTATTTAAGTTTAAAACGATTTATTTTAATTTTTGCTGTTTATTTTCCCATTGAAGTCTTATTATCTACCTGTTGAAGCTTTATATTACCTTACAGATTGAAATTTACAAAACAAAAAGTTTAGTTATAAAATATTTATATACGGAATGCAATGACAACATCAGCAATGATAATTTAGAGTTTGGATTGTGTAGCGCCAGACAAAACTCCTTGTAGCTTCTGAAGGACCAAAACATTACCTCGGGCCTTTAGCTTTCCGCTCATAAAGGCCTTCATTCCACTCAATTCACCAGTGACTACCTTCAAGAAGTCTTGGTCATCAACAATCACTGTGACAGCCGGCTTTTCTTTGGGTTCTCCTTTGAAGGCTTTTCCTTCTGGGCCGGTCTTCAGGTCAAGTGCTATAAAATGTTGTTTTAGGTATAATTGTAGATAAGACAAAGTAAAAATACATTTAATTGTGGAAAATAAACGAAGTTTGTATTAGACATTCTGGGTTGAGTAGGGTTGGACATAAACTGTTAGGTTAATTAAAATATAGTAAAGAAAGATAGAATAAGGTAGAGTAACTTACTATAATAAGCAGCATGTTTGCCATTCTTGGTAATGTCATACAGCACAATACTGTTGATCTTCTTGCAAATTCCTTGTTGATGAGGGAGTTGCTCGTTGATTTGTGCAAAAATGGCATCGGAAACTAATTCTTCTGAGGAAGCAGAAATGACTTCAGAAGATGCAGTAGCTGAAGCCGACTTCAAGTCAATGTAAGCGCTTGAAATGACAATTTTGTCCGTTTCTTTGACCTAAAACAATATTTTTTGTGAGAATTTGGCTATATTTTGTGTAATACTTGTTTGGTTTCTAAAGATCAAAAGTTAATATTAACTTTGAATCCACTTAAATGTCATTTCAAACTGTCTTCTCTAATATATAGTACCTTTACAAACTAAATATCGACCTTACCTTGGTTTGGAAATGGATTCTGTTTCCCTCCTTCCACATCTCGACCTTCAGCGTTTGTCCAGGAACGACTGGAGCAGAGAATCTGACTTTGATAGCCTTGAAGTTGTTGCCATCGTTGTTACCGTAAGCTTTCAAGACAGCACGAGTTGATACTCCCATAGTACAAAGGCCGTGGAGGATTGGTTGTTTGAAGCCGGCAACTTTGGCAAATTGTTTGTCAATATGCAGAGGATTCATATCACCTGAACCGTGACGGTACAGAGCTGCCTGTAAGATCATAAGTAAGATATGAATAGCTATATATAGTGTTTTACTTGATACTTAATATAGGTAGTTACTATAATATAATAAAAGTGTAAAAATACCACACAATATTCATTCATTAAGACTATTATTAATTATACTTATATCAACATTATCATTTACTCGATCAACAGCAGTGTAAATTGTGAATATCTTACCTGATCTACAGTAGTTTGAAGCTCCAACACCTTGTCAGGGGTTCGTTTTGGTACTGGCACGGCTGTTTTCTCTCCAGGATTGGTACGATTACCTCCAAATTTGCCTGATCCTACTTGGAAGGTTCCAAATTGTTGGACTGCCAACTTTTGATTGGTCTTGTTGTCATAAGTTGTAGCTGAAACATTCTTCACGTGAATTCAAAAATTAGCTCTTTCTAGCTTTAGCAGAGCGTAGTCCTGCTCATTATAGTCCTCTCAAGTCTAGCCCTGCTCTCTTAGCCCTGCCTAAGCCTAACACTGCCAATTATAATCTATCTAAGCAAGCCTACCCACGTCCACTTTAGCTCAACCAACGCTATAGTCATACAAAATGCACTTTCATTTCAACTTCTTATATTGAGAGACTACTCTATTAAAAATGGCATACCATTAGTGACAATAACAGCTGAATTTCCCTTGTCCAAGATGTCTACGATTTGAACTTCAGTTCGGAATTGGCCATCGTCCGGGATGGGATTGATCAGTTCAATGTATTGTTCACCATGTAAAATGTTTTGCAAATCAAATGCAATACCTGAAATGTATTTTAACTGACTGATTTTAAAGCCGTATTTTACAAAATATATTATTAGTGGATTAGTTGCTTGAATAATATATATCATAACGTATAATAAAAGCATTTTTTCATTTTAAAAATAAAGTTTAAACGTAAAAATACCTGGAGCACCATCCAATGAAATTGAGGTTAGTCCAGGTCGAACAACAAACGTTGGGAACACTTGGAAGTCTTGGTGATTCTCATAGAGATACTGTAAATCGTCCTTGACGTTACATCCAACTAAAATATTTCACTACAGTACGTAAAAATCTTTTTTTTTATTTTTGAAATTTTTGAGATGACGCAGATGGTTAGAACTTTAAATTTAAATCTAAATTTTAAGTTTAAAATGTAAAATTTTGCTTTTATCTATGTGTATTTAAAACCCCTATATTCGACCTTGTTTACCACAAAATTGTTGCGAAGATATTATTTTTACACTGCAAACCGTAATTAGTCACTAGCTATGTTAATATTGATCTGTAATCAATCAACTTGTTGATAAAAAGTTGCTAAACCTTGTTAAAAAATATATATTAACCACGTATTTCAAATCCCCATTAACACTACTTACGGCCAAGAGCATAGATCACAGCATCGCGTGTACTGTAGTCCATGATGCTGGGCTCGGGACGCCATTGTCGCGCCTTCTGAGGGTCCATCTCTCCAAATCGGTGGTTTTAGTCGAAATGATCGAAGGGAATCAACACTGATCTAACTACACAACTTGTACCTCATTCTCAACGCCCGCTATCACAACAAACCCAATTGAAATTGGAACACGCGCCTTAATTGCAATCGTCTTTGTGCTAATGGACACTAAACACAAAGCTATGATAGTTAGTTACAAGTTATAAATGATATTAATAGTAACAGTTTAAAAAGTAAATTGTAATTTACTCAAAAATAGCAAATAATGTCAGTTTTAAATACAGGTGTTGCAAGTAGAAAAGTAAAAGCTTCCTTCTCGAAAAGTACTAGTCTAAATTGAACGATTCTTTTTTTTTAACACTTAAAATTGCAGGAAAAGATGGTATTAATACTCCGTTTTTGAATATTCGGCGAACATCGGCGGAGGCTACTTTTTTGCTTTGTCTAATCCAAAACTTGGATTTTCAGTCCTTATAACACCCGGTGATACGCCGAAAACCTTTGTAATTAAAAAATTTTGTTTTCTGAGTTCTCGCGGACGATCGGCGGAGAAAAACGGCGTAGGCCTTAACTGCGCTTAAACTCAATATTTTTTCACCGGACCAAAACTGGAGACATTCTTTTGAGTTTTTCAACCATTTTAATTTTTTTAAACTAAAAAAATTTAAATTGGCGGATGACCGGCGGAGAAAATCGGCCATAATATAAAATATAAGATAGGTCATAATATGTATACAATAAAAGATATTATCGTAGTCGTTTTGACAAATCAGCAGATGTCATAGAAACCAAAAATTAAAGTTTTGGATTAGTCAAAAGCAAAACAATAGCCTCCGTCGGCCTCCGCCGACGCCGAGTATAAAATCGAAATACTAATACCAAATCCGCCCGCAATTTCAAGTGTTAAAAAATCGTCCAATTTTGACTAGTACTTTTCGAAAACGAAGCTTTTACTTTTCTCTAGACATGGGGAACGGGCTAAGCTAGGTCTGCTCGATTTTTTAACGTGGACCGGGCGTTTTTTAGCGAAAACTCAAGTTTGGCTTGACCATTCTCCACGTCTACTTTTCTCCAAAATACTTGGGACACCCTGTACTGTGTTTACATACGTTTGTTCCTTCAAAGTTTCTTTATTGCTTATACGCAGACACTCATGGCATATATTAAATCATCTGTGAACAATTCCAAATCTAGGACAATTTCAAATCCAGTACAATCCAGGATCAAATAAAAAAAACATTAAATCACGTTTTATTTATATGCATAAATCTAAAGATATGCAACAACTTACACTTGGCGCCATTATTGACCCCTAACTTGTGGTTAGTCCTGGGATATAATAACGCACCCTAAAAAGACAGTCAATAACTCTTAGTGCGACATTTATCTTATTAGCAAATACCTTTCTTATAAAAATATATTCCCAATAAATTGCCAGCTATGGATCAATTGTATCAGTCCTGGCCTAAATTTGTGAGTTTTGCTACATTTCATTTTGCCTTTCAAACCCACACCACCATTGTTGTTTATACTACAAATCTAAACTAAAAACTTATTTTAGCTATGGCCAAATATTCTGAACCACCTGACATCAATGGAAGACGTGTGCTCATTGGCCATGGTCAATATGTACTGTTACAAAGTAGTCAATGAAGATTTTAAAAACTTGTGTTACAAAAACGCCATTTTTCGTACCAAAGGAGAGACTTGGGCTTATGCCTTTCAACAGTAAGTTAGCCCAATTTGTTGTTTACTACGATGGTTCACTATATAGAGACATAACTGTATAGTAATATAAAGTAGTGGTATATCGACCGATATAAATTATTGATCTATACCTATCAAACCAACCTTTTTAGTTCGAATAACCGTACGTTTGGCCAAGTAACCCAATCAGTCAACAACAAACACGCAAGTTTATTTCTGGCCAACTCTATATGTTGTCCACATTCGGGCATGATAGCGAATTTGGTGAGCAAATCCTTCGTTTTCATCACGAACATCGATGCTTCTTTAAAAAAGTTCGAAGTGATCAACTGTTCACCACACATAATCACCGATTCTCAACTAATCAAGAAAGGCACTCAGCTAATTCTACAAACAGCAGACTACTATTATGTTTATGACATTGTTCGCGGCAAGTCAATTAAAGTCTACCATTACGTGCCGAAATCAGAATATGGTTGGTATCTGTTGAGAAGAAGAGATGGCACTTTGATTGATATCTACAATCAACGAAAGCTAAAGTTGGAAGCAACTATGCCAAATAAACAGTTCAAAGCACATCTACATCCAAATGACATGTTCAACGAGCGGAATTACATACAGTACTTCCATAAGACAAAGGGACATATGATTTTGAATTTGAAAACTGGAAAAGAAGTGGAGTTACCTGTATTGAAACATAGCTACAGAGGAGACATGGTGGAAATCAATGGATTTTACATATATGCTACCCGTAAGTCGTTGCATTATATAATTGTGGCAGAAAACGTCGGATGATGAAAGAAGTCAAAATATTTTAATTACAGTTTACAGATTGTTGTTTATACTAATGTATTCCAGATAAAAAGGTATATATTTACAACTTGGACACAGGAGAATGTGTATTTACTAAACACATCAGCGGAGCATGCCTGTTTTCCAACGAAATGATCTATAGTCGTTGTTCTCGAGAAGTAAGTCATTTTTAAAATTTTTTTAGCGTATAAAGCTTACAGTATTGTTTTTAAATAGTAGGAGAACATAACAAGTTGTTGTTGTCTAAGGGTTTTTTTTCATTTTTTAATCAAAATTATGTTCAATTTTAATCTTTTTTACAGTACTTTCTCTATACAATAGTCTCTCTATATAGTGAACCATCTGTATAAGCAACATTCCTTATATTAAACAAGAAATTTGGCCCCGCCAAGCCAAATTGTGCTAAAAATCACTCAGTGAAGACAACACTCCCAAGAAAGTACATACTGTATAAGCAACCCGAAGGGACCGACGTTTCGTGTTTCCTATAGGGGTTGTTGTTTTTACAGAGTGATTTTTAGTGCAAATTGACTCGGCGGGGACAAATTTTTTGTTTATTATAAAGAGAGCTCCTTACACATATGATTCACTATATAGATAGAGATCACTGTATTAAGTTTCTTATAAAGAAAGTAATTTACTTTTCAAAAAAGATACGACATTTTCTCATACTTAATATTTTCTCTTTAGTACGTAGTTTACGACACAAGAAGGGAACAATGGATTTACACCACAAAATGTCATCATCGTATTATGGCACTTACAATTGATACATTGGTGCCACCATTTCATACGGCAACGCTAGGCTATACTTTTGAACCTACAAAGTCTCCGGGTTTTGCTGTTCACATTGAGTTTAAGAATGGTAAGTTATCGTTTCTTGTCAACTTTTTGTATATAATCTTATAGTACTATTTAGCGAGTGAGGAACATATTTTACTTTACTTTCATATGCCAGTTGTTTCAATAGAAATGTCAAAGATAATATAATACTGAAATTTTTGTTACAGATCGCCTGATAACCAGAACGTTTAAACCAGTCCAGCAACACAATGCCATGTTCGCCATCCTGAAGGTCACTACTGATTCTACCGCCGACGTAAACTTGATCGCGTCGAACTACCTCAAAGTCCTCAATAGAGTGAAACTACGCGAAAAGAGCGATACAGTGCCAATGTTGACAAAAGCTGAAACAATTTTACGAAATAAGCATTACGGTATTCTACCCTTAAATACTTAAAACGGTAGCACGGTGAACTCTTGAATCCATAATTTAATAATTTCTACGCTGATGTTTGATGAAATCAATAAATATTGTAACAAAGTAAATAACATAAAGTCCAAAAAGTAAAATCCATCCCATATTACTGACACAACTAACAAACGTTCCCTAGTACACCACCTACTATATACTAAACCGTGATTTATGAATATTTACTCGGCATTAGATCTAAAACAATATAAAGTGCTTCTAAACGTCGATAATGTGTTGGTGGACTAGTCCTTCGTTCTCGGTGACTTGTTTCGAGATGTCAGCTATTAATCCGAGTTTGTTCGAACTAGCAGCAGCGGCGTCCTTCAGGTTCCGTTGGATTCTGATCGAAGCGTTTTGGGAGAACAATTGGGCGATTTGGAGATCGATTTTGGCATCCGAATGCTTGTTCAGGACGTAAGATGCTCGCGAGAGAACGGCAATGGTGCTGTAGATGTCGATGGCGGCGTCGGCCAGACGGGTCAGTTCGTATTGTCGCTCTAAAAGTGATGTTAGAGCCCAAATTTCAAATTTTATTTTTTAAATTGTTGCAAGATATAAAATTCAAAATCAGCTGAATTTAAGAAAGTAAATCCATACAGTAATCAATTAACATTGACCTGAAACTCACTTTCTACCTTATTTTAGACATTATTCTTAACTTTCCGATTGTTATAACCAAAATCAAGCTATCCTAATGTCATAAATACCTTACCAACGATGCCCTTCTTGTGTTTCAGTAAAAGTGCATCTACAGTTTTTCCGAAAGTTGCGACATCAGTAGACAAGGCCTTGGCTTCGCTTTGAAGAGATGAATGGACTTGAGATGAAAAGTCGGTGTCTCCACTAAAACAAAGGCATTAGTTAACTAAATATCAAAATCAAATAAAATTCAGAATACAACTTCCAATGATCCTATAGTAAACTATATTACTCGAAATAACCTTTAAATCCGTCAAAATAGTTAAAAATCAAGATTCCAGAAGGTATCCTTACCCAACAGCTCTTCTCTTCAATTCTCCAAAGAGAGTGCCCAGCCCTCCGCCTTTAATCTCCTTGGCCGTTTGTTGTAGATGCTTTCCAGCATGTTGGATGCCAGTTAGTGCTACAAATAGCCTCATGACATCGTTGGCTCCTTCGAAGATTCTAAAGATTCTGATGTCACGTAGCACTCGCTCCAACCCCGTCTCTCTCATAAATCCCATGCCACCGTACAGCTGAATCGCTTCGTCGCACACGTGCCAGGCGTTTTCCTACAATAATCTTACTTATATCGAGCAAATACTTACTTTAAAAACTACTGTAACAATCGAAATTTTAAAACTTCAAAAAAAATTATTCAACAATCTCAGTACTCAATGTTAACCATCCCAAAAACATAACAAACTACAATAAAAAGAAAGTACGATTGTATACTAGCTAATCCAACTCGTTACTACGCAACTTACAGATGACATGACTTTGCCAATAGCAGCCTCCAACTGATAGTCCGCGACACCTCTGTCCATGTTCGACGCCAACATGTAGACCACACTCTCAGTGGCATAAACTCGCTGTACCATGTCAGCCAGCTTCTCCTGAACATTGCCAAAGTCCTTGATCTTCTTGCCGAACTGAACTCTCGAGTTGACGTGGTCTACCGTCTTCTGAATGCACCATCTCATACAACCAGTCATCGCTGCTGGGATTCCGAATCTACCATTGTTCAAGATGTTCATGGCTACTTTAAAGCCTTCGCCTTCTTCGCCCAACAAGTTTTCGACCGGTATTTTTGTGTTTTCAAAGTGAACCTCGGCTGTGTTCGAGCCTTTGATGCCCATTTTCTTCTCTGGAGGAGAGTTTGTGACTCCTCCAAAGCCTCGTTCTACGATGAAGGCTGATACTTTCTCTTTTACTGATCCATCCGCTTGTTTTACTGGGGTCTAAAATAAAAAATTGTAAAAAATAAAGAGTAACTTAATATAATTAGTAACATTGTGTTACCTACATTCATTACTCTAAAACCTTCCAAAATAAAAAGAATTCAATCAAAAATATACGCCTTGATCTTCTTACCTTAGCAAACACAGTAAAGACTTCAGCGAAACCTCCATTACTGATCCAGATCTTTCCACCGTTCAGAATATAATGTTTACCATCCTCTGACTTCACAGCCTTTGTTTTGATTGACTAAACTTCAAAAACTAATCAGAAACAATATCAACTTACATTGGCATCAGACCCAGAGGAAGGTTCGGTCAAACAGAAGGCAGCAAACTTTCTGGCCGTCGCTACATCTGGCAGATACTTCTTTTTCTGCTCTGGAGTACCGAAAAGAAGGATTCCTTTATAGCCAATCGACTGGTGAGCTCCCATCACTACTCCCAGACCAAGATCGTTTGAGCCAACAATCTCGGCGAGTCTGGCCATCTGAGCATTCACAAGACCTGCTCCTTCGTACTCTTCTGGTACTACTGCACCAAAAGCTCCGAGTTCAGCAAATTGCTTCAGTTTTTTCATTGGGATCTCGGCATTTTCGTCGTTTCTGGAAGAAAATTAGTGATTTTAGATAATAGATAATTTGAAAAAAGCATATTATTTTGCCTAAGAAAACTTAAAGACTTAGTATTTAATAGATAATACCTTCATAAAAAGTTTTAAAAACATATTTCAAAGCCGTTATAAAACAGAGAAAAACTATAGATACTTACTTGAAAGGATCATTAACTTCTTCCAAGAACTTTTGCGTCGGGTCAATGATCATGCTCAAGGTCTCCCTTCTGTCCTCATCCAAGTTCAATGGGTATGGAAAGACATGCTCAGTTACAGCACGTCCTCTGAACAAGTTCATGACAAAACTCTTGGATTCTTCCACTTTCTTCGAAGCCATCCGAGTGTTCTGAAGGGCATATTTGGAGCCGGAGCGTAGGAATCGTGAAGCCAGCATGATTTTAGCTTAAAATTGAGACAAATTTAGGTTTGAATCAAGGTAATAGTTGAAGAAACCGGCGATCGTGGACAGAATCAAAGAGTGAACCTTGTCAACTTAAGTACAACTTCAAGAAGACCTTGTTAACGGTTTCTCAAGTCAACTGTCTACGGAACACGCGGTTAGTCGACTAAGCAAATGACCGGACTGACGTCGATCGCCGCGTCGAAATAAAAAGCCGGCTCGAAAATAAAGCGAATGGACTTTGAACCTCTAATGATAAGAACACAAATAACGTCTAAACTTTGAAACAAACAAAATAACAATCACGGCTTAAGGGCTTATTAATGTAAGTTTATTCATTACCAATCGTTTAACAAGCACAAAGATATTACAATTAGAACTTCCGAATACGCTTGGCCAAAGGTTCCACTGAAAATGTCATTTATTATTTGTTTTTCGAACAGCGATCAAGAAATCAGATCGCTTTACGAATAAAAAAGGGCTTACATGTTACCAGACCAACGCGGGCCCTACGGGCCCGCTATGGTCTGTGCATTTTTGTTGTATTTTGATTTTTATAAAATATCTTTGAATTCTTATAAAATAAAATTAATACTTGAATATTTTTTTAAAAATGGCGCAGGGTCCGTAAAAATCCTGCGCCATTTCAGCAAAAGTTAAAAAAATGGAGCAGAAAAAAAAGAAAATCCTGCTCCGTTTTATAAGAAAAAATGGCGCAGGATTAGCAAAAAAAACTCAAAAGAAGTCATTTTTGAATTAAAATTTGAAAATGAGCGGTCAGGTATTTAAAATAACGTTTTAAAATGTTATTCTATAGTCCTAACACTAAACTTTTTTAAAACCAAATTTAAAATACGTGTTAAATCAAAAGTAAAAATTAGTCCATCCCCCAGCAAGTAAACTTTCAGTGATTTCTTGGCTAGGCAAGAGAGGGCAGGCTTAGTATAGCTCAAAGAACCATATATACCTCCCACCATCCCCAAAGAACCACTATGTGCTCAAACTTACTATTGCCCCCATTGTTAATCTTCATAACGACATCAGTTAGTAGCTGAGAATGATCTTTTAGCATTGCTTGCCATCCGTCTGTCTGAAACAACACAAATTATAGTAGTCTGAATGATAAAGCCACACATATTGTTGTAGTTTAAAAACCACTGACTAATTACAACAAAACTTTTAATTTGTGAAAATAATTTATTTTTTAAGAATAAAGCATATTATAGTAAGTAAGATTATAAAAACAATTATCCCCTTACATCAAACCGTCCTTACTTTAACAACTTCAGATGCATTTGCTCCGATGTAGTTCAATGCTTCTTGCTTTACATGCTCACTGTTGTAAACGTCGGCCACAACCAGAACCTCACAAACGTTACTCACATTCAACTTCTTCAGCAGCGACTTCTCTGCCATTCTCTTCAAAACCAGAACTTGGAAACGGTCAGCCAACCCCATCAATTCCAATGCCATAGAGTCGACCTTTGGAGCTTTACCCGTATATATGAACCTAACCAGTTCCAGCAACACACTGTGATCAATGTCATCAAAGATGACTTCATTATCCTTCGACTCTTTCGTATGCTCGGACAACATGGCTTTGAAGAACTGAGATCGTGCTACCAAAATAGCTTTATGTACATTAAGAACTTTTACTTTGCCGTCGTATTTACATTTGATCTTGAAGTCGGAGAACTGTGGGTTCTTGAACAGAGCTTCAAAGTCCTTTCCAACCTGAAATAAGGTCTTTTACCACATTTTCCATAAAACAATATACTAAACCATATTTTAGATGACAAAAACACCAATTGTATAATGCACATAAATAAAAACATGTTGTAACTTACATCGTCAGTCAATTGCGTGCCTCTCTCTTTAGGAAACACTTCCATATGCGTCCAAGGTTCAGAGAAAAATGTCAGAGTTATTTTAAGCATAAGTTCGTCTTCTGGAGCGATATGTTGTAGAAGAGCATCCCGCCGCACATATTCAAAATACCCGTTTAACTACAATTTTAATTTTCTATTCAAAATAACTCAACAAAAATTACGCACTTAACTATATGTGTACACCCTTGAATATACGTTAGATACACATAAATACGCCAAAAACAGCTGTTAAAAAACATAAACATAGTCAAAATTCATGTAAACCTAAAACAAAAACAATATTTACGATATAAAAGCTTACTTGTTGATTTCCCTGATAAACTGTTAGTGGAAGAGGTTCTGAGCGCATATTGTAAACATGAAACTTGACCCGATAGTTTGAGACTGGAGTGACTGGAAAAACCTGAAACACAAGAAAGGTTTAGCCTAATATGCAGTAACTCAACATGAGTTTAAAGCGAGATCAGCACACAATGTCTTCAATATACGTTTCTTTATCTACTTATGACTTCAATTACCTAAAATTCAAAATAAAGCATCAAAACCTCACTTGAAAAAAACAAAAATCCTTGTTAGAATCCTTATTGCCCTTCGGATGAAACCTGGCTCGAAATGTTTTCGTGATATTTGTCTCTAAAACAAGCTCTTCCATTCCATACTGAAAAGTATCTGGTTCGCTGTGTATGAATTCAACGTTCGTCTCCAAGAACCGCTTCTCAATCGCACTAACATTGTTCGTCAACCAGCTGTGAGTGAACGTGTATCGGTTTGATTCTGTCACGGTGTAAGCCCTCGATTCAAAAACTTCACCTGGCGGCCGTTTTGAAGGTGTCGAAACAGACGGGAAGTCACCACCAGTAGTCTCCATTGGTCCTGTAGATAGAGAAATTTAGTTTAGATCCAATGTGGGCAAAAAAAGTTTAAACAATGTTTTAGAAAAAGATTATACCTTTTAAAACAATACTCCAATATATATATATCACAGTTAGAAAGTTTCAACTGAACAATAAAGCGTGCTACAAATGTAAGAAATTATACTATCTACAAAGCTAAACTGTCTTCTTTTTATTATTTCCGCAAAGCAAGTTATAATTTGACACTTCGTCTCATTCGCTTGTTGAAGCTCGTCTACAAATAAAAATTATTTTATCCTTGAATTTTCCGTTTCAACTATTAAATCATTGTCAACCTTTTGACTTTAGGCCTAAAAAATTTTTAATTTTAAAAAATATTTTCACTTGTAGATGGCGAACAACGATGGAGTGTTGGAAACAGCTCAAAACGCTGTTTTGGGGCCATCTGGAGACATTGGAGAAGATGCCGTGCCTATAAAAGGCTACGATTTCAATCAAGGAATAGATTATGAAAAGATTTTGGAGTCTTATTTGTGCACAGGTTTTCAAGCAACTCATTTTGGTAAATCTGTTGAGGTATGTTGCATTTTTAACTATATATTCTTGTTGTTTAGGTCATTAACAAGATGATTGAATGTCGGAAAAAGCCGTTTGAGGGCTATGAAGATACTTTTTCGTATCCTGAAGGACGCAAGAAGACTGGTTGTACGATATTCTTGGGATACACATCAAATTTGGTCACTTCGGGGTTAAGAGAGGTAAGTTAAAGCAATTTTAGCATGAGAAATTTTGCTTTACTTGTAGTTTTATGTACTATAATATAGTTTAGACTTTTAGGTATCTAGCAGAACACAATCTAGTTGATTGTATTGTTACTAGTGCTGGCGGAATTGAGGAAGACTTCATTAAATGTCTCAAGGACACGTATTTGGGTAAGGTTTTGGAGGTAATTCGATGGAAAGCTGCGTTTTTTCTGGTTTAAATTTGTTGGAAATTAAGCGTATTGTCTTATGAAAGTTTAAGGAAATGTTATTTTTGATATTTGTTCAGTATAGCGTTGTTTATTGAACTATTTGCAGTTATGCTTCATATTATTTTTGTTGTTTCTTAAAGAGTTAAACTTACATTTTGTGATGCTTTTTACTTCTAATTTTTGACTTTCAGGGGATTTTAGACTAGATGGAGCTAAGCTACGCAAAAACGGGTTAAATCGAGCGGGTAACCTTCTGATTCCAAACCAAAATTACTGCGAATTTGAGACATGGATAACACCGATTCTGGAGAAAATGACACAAGAAGATGTCAATTGGACACCGTCAAAGGTAAACTGCTTAAAAAAGTTGACACTATTAATATTAGGTTGTCCGGAAAGTTCTGCAATATTTATTCACTTTTGAACTAACAATAATAACAATATAATTAACAACTACAATCAATCAAAGTAATTACCGTCTGAATCAATACAGTCTTGCCAACGATTTACAAGCTTTTTTTATTCTACGATTGTAGAATTCCGGGTTTCTGGAGTTGATGAAGTTCTTGAAGGCATTCTTGGCATCGTCTGGAGTTTTGAAGATTCTTCCATTAAGAAACGAAGACAAGTGTTTAAAAAGGTGAAAGTCCGTTGGAGCCAAGTCTGGAGAATAAGGAGGGTGCTCCAAGACTTCGTATCCCAGTTCCCTGAATTTTGCCACGGTCTTCTTTGCAGCATGGGGCCGTGCGTTATCCTGCAGAATGATCGGACCCCTCCTTCTGACCATTGTTGGAAGATTGTGTCGCAGTTTGTCAATCTGGGCACAGTAGGTGTCGGCCGTAATACTTTGGCCAGGTTTCATGAAATCGTACTGGATCACTCCAGAGCTACACCACCAGACAGTCACCATAAGCTTCTTTTCGTGCAATTCTGGCTTCGGAACGTGCTTAGGAGCTTCTCCACGCTTACACCAACTTGTAGATCTTCTAGTATTGTTAAACGAGATCCACTTCTCGTCAATAGTTACAATTCGATCCAAGAATTCTTCGTTTTTGCAGCGTTGCAGAAGCTTTTCGGAAGCACATCGTCTCTTGGCTTTTTGCAGATCAGTCAAATTGTGAGGCACCCATTTGTCCAACTTTTTGACCATACCCATTGCCTTCAAATGATCACCAATGGTACTTTTTCCACAGTTTGGTAACTCTTCTAACTCCCGGATTGTAATATGTGGGTCATCTTCAGTCTTGCGCCTCAGGGCATCTTTGTCAAGTTTGCTGGGTCTTCCTGCACGTGGTTTGTCTTCAAGCTTCTCATCGTCCACACGAAACTTTGCGAACCATCTGGTCACCGTAGAATAACTCACAACATTCTTACCCTCATTTTCGTTTATGATTCTGAAGGTTTCTGCCGCAGTATTTCCGCGTTTGAATTCATTCCATATAATCACGCGCAGGCGAGATTTCTCCATTTTTTTCTAATACCTAAAACAATACAAAAAAATGAAATTAAGTTATGTAACTTACCTTTTTGAATAATTTAGGTAACAAACAAACAAAAAAGAATTTTTTCTTTCCGTCAAGAAATAAATTTTTCCTGATTTTTCAAAGTTTACCTACTCAAATATTGCAGAACTTTCCGGCCAACCTAATATTAATGGTATAATTATGTTTTTCGCCAACGAGAAGAGAAATTTTCTTGTGAAGGGAGGGCATACACTATATTGTTGTGCACTATATCAATAAATTGAGTGTTCTTTCAGATAATTCACAGATTAGGACTGGAGATCAACAACAAGGAGTCGATATATTACTGGACGGCTGTCAACAACATCCCGGTCTTTTGTCCAGCCTTAACGGATGGATCGCTGGGTGATATGATTTACTTCTTCAACATCAAAGCCGAGAAGAAGCTGAGGGTTGATATTGCTGAAGATGTGGCACACATCAACACGATGGCGGTCAAGTCACAGAACACTGGAGTTATTATTCTGGGCGGAGGATTTGTGAAACATCATATTAACAATGCCAATCTCATGAGAAACGGGTCCAATTATGCGGTTTACATCAATACTGGACAGGTATGAAGGTTTTGGTGCTTGCTTTACATCTTTTGGTTAAAAAGAGGGGAGACGGATGATAGGGGTTAGCAAAAATTGAATTTTTAAAAATTTTTGGATATTTTTTGATGCAAGATTATGAAGATTCGAAGCGTTTTTGAGCTGGATTGCGAAGGATATAACATAAAGTAGCTTTAAATAGTAATTAAAGTGAGATCATTAAAGTCGAACAGTCTTGCAACTTGTTTTAGGATATGTTTGAACATGGTTAACATTCTAAAAACAGCATAAGTTTAGGCTTGAGTTTTTACGGACTATTAGGTTGTTTAATAATTCTGTGCCGCCTTTGAAAGAAAATTTTCGGGATTAGGGGCGCAAAATTATTTGAACAACCTAATAAAAACAGCAATTTTTAAAATTAAGTTTGTTTTGAAGTTTTTAAAAATTTTTAATAAATAAGGCTCATAGGCAATGAAATTCATTTAAAATTTTAAACGTATCTTTTATATTTTTTTGGTATAATGATGACTATTCTCTGAAATGCATTTCCAACTATGATGAATATTCGAAAAAACCTCATTTTCGAAAAACGAGGAATAAATCATGTTCGACGTCGCTTCCCCACGAACATATGCTGTAATAATTGTTGTTTTTTCAGGAATTCGATGGCAGCGACTCGGGCGCCTCGCCGGACGAAGCCGTCAGCTGGGGCAAGCTGCGTCACGGCATCGAACCGGTGAAACTGCATTCTGACGCAACCCTCGTCTTTCCACTGATCGTTGCGCGCACGTTCGCCCGATCCAATTAATTTTTGTTGTTTGTTTGAGAAATGAATAGTTTTAATCATACGTTTCTCACTTTCCACCGATAGCTATCTATTATATTAGCCGCGGCTCAAGGTCGCCCACCCCGTCTTATCTCCGCGCACTTTCGCTCGAATTTCGAAGAGCCCCACTTCGAAACGGGCCTTTAATAAAGTTTCAATTGATGGCAATTGCGCGCGACCTTGCCATTCTTGCACCTCATAATGCCTGAGGGCTGAAGGAGGAAATGGCGAGATCATTCTTGAGATTTTCGAGGATAAAGGAGTCATTTGTAATGTTTTAGGTGTGAGGGAGGTTGTGAAGGACGTAAGCTGATTTTTTAATTTTGTAATTTGTAAAAATTTTTAAATTTTCTAATTGAAAAATGGTTTTAATGGTTGTAAGTTTTGGTCAAAAAGTGGGTAGAACCGAGGTTCTTGTATCTGTTATATTACTCTTTCAATTTTTAATTCTTGAAACGTAAAATTAAAGTATTTTGTAAGTAAGTCTTACTGTAGTTTTTTTGCCAAACATTTTCTACTGTATTCCAACTACATTTTACTTATAAAACCGTTCGTTTTTTGCTTATTTTAGCTTGGATTTGCCTTCAAATTTATCATCATATAATATTAGATTATTCTATAAACTTTTTGACCAAGGATGACTGAAAGAATTTACGTGTTATAGTTAAAATGAGGTATTATAACATCAAAGCTGACATTTGGCTAAAAAACACGATGTCAAAGATGACATGTGGCTAAAATATCTTAATATCAAAGCCCACCACAATGCCCTGAAGCTATCAGCACGTTTATCCTGGATTGGGATCAGCGTAAAGACTCCGCCGCAGCTGACAATCGCCAGATGCGCCGCGAATTATGCAAATTAACGAGCCCATTCACCGGTTTCGAGTGCTGCGAAACGGTCAAAACAGCGGTCGGTATAAGGGCGGGAGGCACGGGGTCAAGAGCGATGGCCACGAGCGTCCAGAAGGCAGCTGTCGCGCACTTTCTCTATTATAGCATATCTATCTTTGCTTTGTATTTTGGTTTTTATTATTTATGGGTCTTTTTGGAGAGGTTTACTTTTTTACCCTGCCCTATCTTTTCTTTCTTCTCTACCCCGCCTTGCTTTTCTTTCTTACTAGTTAGGGCAGGGTAAAAAGGAAGGGCGGGGTAGAGAAGAAAGGAAAGGAAGGGCAGAATAATTTTTTTTCTCTTTCTATGTACCCCCTGATCTAAATATAATAATTCACCCTGCCCAGCCGCTGTTTTTTAAATAATTTCGAAACGGCCTTGAAAGGATACCCTCGATCCTGGCCTCGAGATTTACGAGGCCTGTAAATTGTTTCCAAGTATTATTCGAAAGGTCATTGTTCGCGGAACCGTAATGTTGTTTTAGGCGTTAGGAGGGTCAACCTGATGTCAGCCACATAGGGTCATGCACGGCTGGGGTTAATATTGTACTGCTTGGTGAGGAAGGGGTAAGTATTGTATTGCTTGGTCAGAGAGGGGTAAATATTGTGCTTCTTGATGTGGGAGGGGTAAAATATTGTGCTACTTGATGTGGGAGGGGTAGAAATTATATTTCTTGATAAGGGAGGGATAAATATTATGTTTCTTGACGTGGGAGGGGTAAAAATTTTGCATTTTTTTGTGAAGTGGCCTTGTGGATGAAGGGGGGGGATAAAAATTTTTAGGGGGGGGTGATTTATTTTTTAATTAGCAATATGGTTTGTTTTTGGTTGCTTTGTGGCACAAACTACTGTCTAATTACTTTTGTTTTTAAAAGTCGCCTCTTCTGTTAGCTGACTAAACTTAATGTAATGTTATTACAAGTAGACCGTTCATTGTTCTTTTTGTCTGATTACTTAACCGTCCGTTCAATTAAATCAGTTTTCGTACTTTAAACTTGAAAATTGTGTGAAATTTTTAAAGTTCTGACGTTTTACTTGAACTTTACGATATTTGGCACGATTGGGCGGGGTAAGAATTTGATCAAGAAAATCTGTTGTGATAGGAGGGCAGGGGAGGACGTTTACAAGTAATAGACGTTTTCTAGGGTACAGGTTAGGATAGGTAGGGCTATCACTAGGGCTAAGGCTAGGGTTGGGTATGGTAGGGAAGAGTAGGGTAGGGCAGAGTCATCTCTAGGGGCTAAATCTAGAGCAGAGTAAAGTTTTTTACTTTTTTTATCTGTATCTACTATTCAAATGAAATGTACAATAAATATATTTTTGAATTTATATAGGTAGCCACCCTTCTATTCTCCATGCCCAGCCGTATATTGGGTGTATCTCCAAACGTATCAAGGTATGCGATCGAAAAGAAACCCATTCCGGATTGACCGGAGGGAATATTACCGTGAAACCCGTGAATGGAGACGTAATGGTCAGAAGTGAAAACCCTTTCTTTATTTGGATGATCCATTTATTTCCTCTTCAATATTCCGCGCAACTCTTCACACGAATGGGCCCTCGATTGTTGACACAACTTTTCTCTCGTCTCACTCTCGACCCGATTTCCTGTCCTATCGAGAAGCAGGCGCACCGAATTAGGTACTGAATTAGGTACAAATCCCTTAATTTCGTTTAGCCATGCAAGTGTTGGCACATGTTTTTTTTGAAAAAAATGGGAAATTTGGCTTTTTTTTGGGTGGGGAGGGGATGAACAAGGGTTAAAAAAAATTTTTTTTTAATTTTTTGGTTTATTAATTTTTAAATTATTTGGTCGATAAAAACTGGATTTTTCAAAATTTTTGATGCTTTAAATTTGAAGTTTATTGAGAATTTCAAAAAAAATTTTAAATTTTTTTGATATTGAGTTTATGTTTTTTTATGTATTACTAGTGTTATAATCTTCTGAAAGTTTTTTTAATATTAAGTTGTTCAAATAATTCTGTGCTTCCTCTCAAAGCAAATCTTCTGGTTTCAGAAGCGCAGAACGATCTGAAAAACCTAGTATATGGACTACCAAATGATCAGCTCTTTTTATAAATGTATTAGCACTACTTTAAAGGGTGTTGGGTGCTAGTAAACTAAAATGTATTTTTAAAAGATTATGATAAGTTTTTTTGTTTAAAACTGTACTGATATGGGCGGGTATGACATTGAAATTGTACTAGCATAGTCGAGTATGGCAGCAAAAAATTTTTTTTGTGTGAAGGGGGTTTTTCAGAGATTATTGTCATGTAGAGCAAAGTATTTCGGAGGAAAAGTTGTGATTTTTGTAAAAAAATTAACAAAATTGCTTTTTTTTAAAGAGATTGTGCATTTTTTTGCTTTTTCTTTTCCGCCCGGCTTTTGAATGCAGGTGTTTTAGTAACCAAGTATGGCGGCTTATACTTTACTTTTGAAGCAAGCTATAGTAAGAAACTGCCCTTCAATTAAAGAAATTTTTTTACCGTTTTTTATTTACATTCTCTCCCCTTCTCAAAATTTTTTTAATCTTAACTTTATTAAATTTAACGTTTTTGGGCAATTTCAAAAATTGAAATCCTTTGTTGCTAAACTTCGTATAGCCTACTACGCCCAGCTATGTATTCTTTATGTAACAAGGTTTGTTGAGAAGTGGTTGCATTGATTGTAATGTCATCAAGTTAATTGTCATTCCACTTTTCGTAAATTAAGGGTTTTCGTTGTCGCAATATTTATCAATTAAATTTATTTCGAGGAACTTAACAAGTTTGCTGATAACATGTTTATTTGTTATTTATTACTGATTAGGTAACAACTTGTACTTGTTTTTGGTAAAATACTTTTTGTAGGGTAGGGTAGGGTAGGGTAGGGTAGGGTAGGGTAGGGTAGGGTAGGGTAGGGTAGGGTAGGGTAGGGTAGGGTAGGGCAGGGTAGGGTAGGGTAGGGTAGGGCAGGGTAGGGTAGGGTAGGGTAGGGTAGGGTAGGGTAGGGTAGGGTAGGGTAGGGTAGGGTAGGGTAGGGTAGGGTAGGGTAGGGTAGGGTAGGGTAGGGTAGGGTAGGGTAGGGTAGGGTAGGGTAGGGTAGGGTAGGGTAGGGTAGGGTATGGTAGGGTAGGGTAGGGTAGGGTAGGGTAGGGTAGGGTAGGGTAGGGTAGGGTAGGGTAGGGTAGGGTAGGGTAGGGTAGGGTAGGGTAGGGTAGGGTAGGGTAGGGTAAGGTAGGGTAGGTAGGGTAGGGTACGTTAGAATAGCTTAGAGAAGAATATCTTAGGGCAGGTTAGAACGTGTGTCTTTTGCCAACAGTAAAAGCCCCACTCCGTGTGTACAATAACATATTGTAGTAGATAATTGAAATCTGTCTTTCTTATTCGAAGCCGTTTTCGAATCCGTCGGTGAAAGCGGCGTCTTTATAGCTAACGGCGGCATATACACATGGTATGTTCGAGTGGATTAATCATCTTTCGAATTTTAATTACTCTGGAGTAATATAATATACGGCGGGTTATTTTTGAACCGATTGGTCGCCGAAGAAGGGCATGGCTTTTGTTAATACTTACTCAAATCTTTTGGTAGATATACTCTACCCTTTGGGAAAGTCAGAGTTGGTAGGTATAGAGAGGATGATGTTGCTTTTGCTCAGTAACTTTTGTACTAGTAACATATTTTAAGTAAAAAACAGTTTCTTTTAATGGGCGTGGTAGTGTATATCTTGTTTACTATGAGAGGTGTTTTTTATAGGTAGCGGTTTCTACTAGATTTTGATGTATATACCCTCATTACTAGAATAAGATAACACAACACGTTATAGATATAAAAATTTTGAAACAAAAAGGACTGGAATGTAGGGTAATCCGTTCGTATAATAGTAGAAGTAGGGTTGTGTGTCATGTATATGTTTTACTCAATTATATTCTGAACATTTTGGATTCTATAACTAAACTTTACATCGGGAATTGAAGTATTTTACATCGTAGATTTAAACTTTTTATGTAGTCAGAAACTTTGTGATGTGAAACGTAATTGGGGATGGTAAGGGTTTAGTGAAGACCGTCAGAGCAATCCACTGTAGCTGTTTCTAATTGGGCACCGGTGATTCTGTTTCTCGAGCTACCCTGTTGTGATGAGGTGCTTTTCAAGGCTTCATAGTCGTAAGCTGGTGTAGGCCAAAGTTTTATATAGTCTTTGTGATGCTTCGAGTGCTAGTAAATCAAAAAGTGTTTTAAATAAATTATAAAAAAAGTAATTTAGTTCAAACTGTACTGGCATGACCTAGCCAGCCATAAAAAATGTACTGGTACGGCTGAGCAAATTACCAATAATAGTTTTGTTGTGAAGGGGCGGAGCAGAAGCTTGCTATCATTAAGAAGAAAGTAGGTAGTACAGAACTAGGGATTTTTTGGAAATTAAAGTCACCTCTCTTTAGCATGACACTCATGACTAAAGAGACTAGTCAAAACCTGTACGTCTAACCAGGGTATCACACTATCCAAGTACTTTATGATAGGAGTCTTATTGTAAAGGACGGTCAGAAAACTGTCATTATTAAGATGATTTCGTACCACCGAGGGTCATACTATCGAATTTCATACTATTATTAAGAGTTTTACTAAATAGGTTTTACTGTAACATAAAATTTTAGCTCTAGTTTTCTTTTGCAAAAAAAGAGCTAGGAAGGGTGGTTATTCCTTGTCTTTTCTCTACCTTCCGGCTTTTGAACGCAGGTGCTTTAATGATCAAGTTTGATAGCTTATATCTTACTTTTGAGGCAAGCTGTAGTAATGATATTTTAAAGTGTTAAGGCCTTATCTATAGACAATATAGTGGCCAAATTTAAAAATATTTCAATTGACATCAAGAAAGTTATGACACTTTTAAAACTCTATTTTCTTAAGCCTAACCACTCTAAGATTTGGTTAAAAATGACATTTGTGCCAATTTTGACAACCCTCAATATATAATTTTTACACTACAGCATAACTGACAGTTTTACCTTTAATTTTACGACCAGTCTTGTTTGTCAGGTCGAGAATGGGGGCGGCTTCTTGAATGTGGCAGTCGTATTTGAACTTGTGCTCAGCAGGCTCTTACTGTTGCGCAATAATCCCCCTACTTTGCACTTGAATATGCAAATGTTTACGGTGCCATTCGGAAAATATCTGGTGGCATTCGCACTTGACGCGGGCTGGGTTTCTGGATCTTATGACATCTTTTGGGACATAATACTGGTTATGGCAGTGAAAGTGGGGTTTTAATGTTGGTGAGGGGTTCAGATGAGCGTAGGGTAGGGTAGGTAGATAAAGTTAGGCTAAGGTTACAATAGGTTAAGGTAGGATAATAATAGAGCTAGAGTAGGATTAAAGTAAAACGCTCTGAGGCATTTTAGTGTAGAATAAATTGAAATTTTATGGTTAGTGTAGGGTAGGACAGAGTGAGATACTGTAGGATAGAGTAGGGTTGAATGAATCAATGTTGGGCAGAGTATTTTAAAGCAAGACAAATGACTGTAGAGCCGGGTAAGGCAGGGGGACGTATTTGTAAGATAGGGTAGAGTACTGTAGTGTAGAGTATGCCAAATTTAGGTCTAGGGTAGGGTGGTTGAGACTGCACTTTTAACAAAATATTTGTCTAGCTGTAGAGTATGTTCCATATTGACATGTTTATGTAGTTGTGTTATGATTTGGTCATATTTTGTTTAACTTACATAACGGTCGATAACATGTTGACTATTCTAATTTATGATCATATACTGCTTACGTTTTGATTTATAATTGACTTTAATCATTGATAACTGTTATCTTCTACGTCAATAATGATCAGTATTTACTGTACTTGAATCAGAGATAATATATATTGTTATCCATCACTACCTGCCCATCTAGGTATTAATAACTGCCTATCTTCGATTTACTGCCAACCCATCGTATCATGATATCACTGTAATGTTGTAGAAGATTACTTTTTACTTTTGCAAAATATTTACATTGCAGTAAAAGTGGTGGTTACAACTACATTTAATAGAAACAATGCCCTTAACTTTATTTGAGGAACCGGTTGTCGCACCCCCCCCCTTCAGTCACTTAGTGTTTTTTAATTGGAGTATTCGTCTTAATGGTTTTGTAGGCCTTTAACCTCTGTTGTGATAAACATACGAAGCAGAAGAGTGCGTGGAGGAGCGGTTCCAGCCGATTCGATTATGAACAAACTATTTAGAGGGAAGGTGGAGGGGGGGGAGGGGGGGGAGAAGGGAAGAAGGGGTAAAGATGGAGGAGGGTAGGGAAAGAAGGTAGAGATTGGAAGTAGGGGAGGGGCAGTTTATGGTGGCTTTTAAATTTAAAGGGGGTGGGTTTAAAATTAAAAAAATTAAAAAAATAAGGGGCAGGATAAGGTAAAATTTAAATTTTGTTAAAGAAGGGGGGGAGGTTACAAAATTTGAACATTGCCTGACGCCGTATACTAAGTTGAAAGAGAGGTAGGAGAGGGAGGGGAAAGTGTAGAGGTTGAAATAGTAGGATAAGGCAAAAAAGAGGGAGGAGTAGTTTATAAAAATAATTTTTTTTTGGGGTCGGGGTTGTTAAGCGAGACAAAATGTTAGATTCAAGAGAACGGGGTGAAGATGAAGAAGATCGAAAGATTTGATCACTTTTTGATGACGTAGAAAAATTAGGTTGTTTAAATAATTCTGTGCCCCTAGCCACAAAAATTTGTTTTTGTAAAGGCTCAGAATGATTTGAACCACCTAATAATAAGGCAGAGGGGAGATGTTAATAAAGGAGGGATGTGGGGGAGACGTTTTTGAATTAAGTATTATGTGCCGACATAAAGAACCCGCCATTTTTTACAGGGAATCACAGGCAAAGTATGGCGGGTCCTTTATGTCGGCATCAATTGGAACCTTTCAAGCTTCCCGTTACTTTCAGACCAGCCCAATAACAAACAAATGAAATATTTAAATTCCAGAAAGACGTCAGCCTGAGGGCTCTTGACGTCGGCGGATTGAGGTCTCGAGGTTACGACAATAATTACTGTCTAAACGTTTTCTCTTTACGTTGTAAATTCAGTGTTATAAAGAGAAAACATACGAAGAGGTTGCTCTCATTTAGTTTTGTAAACGTTTGCAACTTTTTCAAAGGTTACTCTGGTATTGGAGCTTAGTAAACGAAGTTTATTTTAGGTTTGATTGGATGGGGTGAAATGAAGGAAAAGGGTAGTGAAGGGAGAAAAGGGCTGGGCAACGTAAGGTAGGGTAGAGTGGGGTCGAGTAGAGTAAAACAAAGCAAGGTACGATGTTTTATGGCCTATAGTACTGTAAGGTTGAGAATACTGTAGAGCCTAGGGTAGGGTAGAATAGGATAGAGTAGGGTAAAGTGAGGTAGGGTAGGATAAGGTAAAGTAGAGTAAAGTTGGGTCGGGTAAGGTAGGTATGGTAATGCAGTAGTAAGGCAAGGCAAGGGCAATGGTGTGGCAAGGGTAGGGTAAACCAGCCTCTTGTTCTACTCTGATTACTATAAGGAGCTTCTACTCACATTACTATAAAGTAACATACCACGCATACCGAGGTAAATAGCGCTAGAGGAAGATGTTGTAATCGAATTAACAACTTTTATTGTTGTTTCTCGATAAGGTAAACGGAAGTTTTGCAACTTTATTTACCTTTTTAGAGGTATCGCTTCGTCGTATGTTGTTGTTATTGGTTTTGGCATCAATATTGCTTGTTTTCACCGTATTTACTGTGGTAGTTTTAATGTTTTTTGCTGTTTTTAAAGTCTCGCGTTTATTGTAATTTCTTGTGTATTAAGTTTACTGTAACTTTTTTTGGTAATTCAGGTTACTATAACTTTTTGAATATTAGGAGTTCTGTAGCCTTTTTTTATATTTAGATTACTGTACTGTAATGTTTTTCAAAATAAGTATGATACTTACTACGCCCTAAGTACTACCTACTACAATATCAATGACCCCTTACCACAACAAACAGTTGTTCCCTCTGTTACCTGTTCCAAACCAACGTTTTGGCTATTTCTTTGAAATGTTTTAAAGCGAAACCCTTAGGGTTTGGTGGAATTTGCTAGAGAGCCGTGGTGTGCGCGTTAATCAACAACCAAAGCCCTCTTCCCTTAAGTGATAAGAGATATTTATTTAATGGAATTCGAGCGTTAACCTTCCGGATTTTTGTCATACATTTGCTGTTTTTTATGTTGTTCTTGTTGTGGCGGGTGGTGTCTATGATAATATCGGGCTAATGAAGGTGTTTTCGGACTGAGGGTGGGGTGGGGGAGTTTTGGAATGTTATAGTAGAGTAGTTTGAGATAATTTAAGTATTTGAAAACAAGTTTTTAAGTTTTGGGAGAAAAAAGTTGATTTAGAGAGACATCTGGTATGTTGTGGTACATTCATCACAACTTTGCATTGGCTTACTGTAAAAAAAATTATTCTTTGATATATTTAGGTACATAAACTTAGCTACAAAATTCATGTTTTTTTATTTTCAAAATTTTAAAATTTAATAAAAACGCGATGATTTTACGTGTCATACCATATCATGTGATTTTACTCCAAATTCAGTACTATTTAAGTAACAAACTAAGTACTATAACACCTTTTTTAACCTAAATCATTTCCAGAGATGCGTGATGACTTTGTCCCAAAATACGAACGCAATTCCAACCCAGACAAGTTCAGTACGTACCGCAAACTATGCGAAAGTCGAGTACGTCGCTTGGAACGCTACAAAAAGTCGAAGTCGTTCTGTTCCATGGACAATATCTCTACAAATTCAGAAGCCAAAACAACCATGAATCAGAGTTCAGAAGCCTTAAATGGTGATTCTGAATCGAGAAATTCAGATTCAGAGGCCCGAAAGTCAGAAACTGAAAGCAGAGGGTCTGATTCAGAAGCCAGAAATCGAGAATCCACACATTCAGATTCAGAAGAGCCAGTTGCGTCATCGTCAGCCGAAGCCGCTCCACCATCTGCTGAAAACTGCAACGCGTTTCAGATGCTGAAACAGAAGATGGTGAGTTGATTAATCACTCGGTTTGATTAACGACCTTGTTTTGACGACTGCTTTTGGGCTAAAGAGTGCTTTTGGTTCAAGAGGAATTGGGTTGTAAAACAAATAATTGAAGTTTAAAGTCCAGAAGGTCTAAAGAGCATTTTATAGACTGTCATAACAGTAGTTCTGGTGAAAAACAAAGAAATTTTACTAAAAAAAAACCTTTTTAACGTTATCTTGCAAAAAAAATTAAATTAGGACCGTATTTTAAAATCAAAATCGTATTTTAGAATAGTTTTAAAGCTTTTTTTCTTTTAAAATTGTCGAAAAATCGAGAAAAAACGAGCAAAAAATCTTCTTCCGTTGCCGGGAATCGAACCCGGGCCTTGCGGGTGAGAGCCGCAAATCCTAACCACTAGACCACAACGGAACATGTTTTAGATATTTTTCATTCACCTCAAGAGCTTCTTTTAATATTGTTTTGGGCTCCATAACATTGGTTTACAGCGGCAAAAATTATTTTCTTCGACATATGGTCAATTTTTATTTTTCAGACCTTTTTCTCAATGTTAACATAAATATTTTGCAAAAAAAACAAAACTTCAAAGAAATAATGTTCCATTACTTTCCCAACGTCTAACTTTCCCTCGTTTCAGATCTCCTTAATCGAAAACGACATTCAGTTGTTCGAAAAGCTCCTGACCCTCGGCGACACGATCCAAGACCTTCGCGAAAAGCAGGGGATTCAGAATCGCTCGTCCAGCGAGACGTCGCTGTCCTCGAACGCCGAAGAAGACGACGAATGGCGACCGATGGTGTCGCAGCCGTTCAGCGCGTCAATGTCGGCGATCACACGCCTGTACGTGGAGGACGACGACGATGTGGACAATCTGAAGCCGAACGTTCAGTATTTCTCGCGGAAGAACTCGATTCTCCGGATTCCGATCCCGCCCAGAGCCAGCAATCGATACCTGGGCCGACGATTGATCAACCGCGACAAAGTCGGGGACAAGAAGATGCCGCTGGTCGATGAGAGACTGGATAAGGGAATGGAGAGACTTGATAAGACAATTGAGAGTCAAGCAGAGAGAAATGGCATCGAAGATCGACCGGTAAACAAGACTTTCTTCGAAAATGAAGCGATCGGCAAAGGTTTGTTTGACGAAAATCGACTGGTCGATAAGATTGAGCACCATGACAAGAGTATGACGTTAAATAGTCAAAGCAGCGATGTCAGCCACGACAGCGAGTTGAGTCAGATCAGTCAGGACAGTGTGGGTACTACAAGGAATGGCACTGGAAACACATCGAGGAATTCTGATGCCAGTCTGGATTCTGGAATAGCGTCAGCTGCAATTGATGCTGTTTAAGGTCAAAAATTGTATAGAGACTTGATGATGTATATTACACATCATTATTCTATGTTTAATGTTATACGCATCGTACTGTGATGCAGGAATTCTTGTACATTGAACATCAGGTCTTATGTTATAGTAAGTTGCTTATCGTCTGATAACTTATTTTTTGTACTCAAATCATGATTTTTATTTTGATAGATACATGTAGGAAGGCCTTATGTATTACTGTAACATAATTTTTTCTTAAAAGCTACAGTATTCTTACCGTAATGTTAATTTTAAGCGTGTTTTACCAGTCACAAACTTCTTAAATGTCATAACTCTGTTTATTTTCCTTTATTTTGTTAACTATACTCATCTTGTACATGATTGACTATCTTCTTTATTGTTCACTATTTACTATGTTCATAACCCTATACATAACTCTTTACCGTGCACATCCCTACCGTGGTATCTATCGTATTTATCCTCATATCAAGATCTCAATGTCGTCTTACAGTCACAGTTTTATTAAATAAAATACGTGAGAATAACTTAGAATTCTGTGTGGATTCATCTACTGTACAGTAACAAACAAACCGGTTTCATTTTTGGGTTTACATGAGGTTACAGCGGCGTCGCGCGCCGTTCTTGGCGTCCTCGTCGTTCGCCGTTAAGGCCAAATGTCGTTTCTTTTCCATGGAAAGCAGTTTTTGGAATAATCTGAAAGTGGCAGATGATAAGATTTGATTTTTAAAAAAATTTTTTGAATTTTTTGAAATACAACAAAGCCTACTGTAACGTAAGGTAAAGCGATATAGGGTAGTTTGATATAGAGTAGGGCTGAAAGAATTTGCATAAGGCAGGGCAAGACCGTAAAAAGTAGGGTAAGATAAGGTAGAACAAAGCAGGGCAGTGTAGGGTAGGGTGAAGTAGGGGGGGAAAGGTCTGGGCAAAGTAGAGCAGAGTAGGGTGGAGTAAAACAAGGTAGGGTAAGGTAAGGTAAGACAAGGCTAGGTACGTAAGATAGGGTAGTAGTAGCGCAAGACAAGGCAAGGCATGACAGGGCAGGGCACGACAGAACAGGACACGACAAGGCTGGGTAGAATATGGTAGGGTAACGCAAAATATCAGTTTTAATTAAGACCATAAAAATTACAGAGTAATTTCTTATTGTAAAAACCAAAATTAAATGTAAAATTACCAAAACTTAAAATGCTTTAGGCGAATTAACTTTTTTTAAAAGTTTTCGTAACAAATTGCAAGTTTTACGATTGTAACATCCAATTACTGGTTATACGAAGCCAATTCAAAGTTGAGTTCGAGAAAAAACAATTATATTATGTATGAAGTGACAACGCTTTGAAATTTATGAAATTTCACGCGTTAAAAGACGGCTGGCACTAACGTTTTCGTCTCGAAAATGGCTATTTTGAATATTTTAACGAAACAAATGTAAAATGACATGTCATGACAGTAAAATTTGAAAAGTAGGAAAAAAAAGTGCAGTTGGTACTGTTTTTTTTTGCATAAAGCTTAAAACTTTAAAGAATAGTCCAGATTAGAAGAGAAACAGTAAGCCACCATGCTATAGAAGTGATGACCTACAGTCGCAATATTATGTTGTTCAAATAATTCTGTGCCCCCTTTCAAAGCAATTTATAATAAATTCTGAGTTAACAACCCTGAAAATTTGCTTTTATATAAGGCTCAGAATTATTTGAACAACATAATAATAGGGCTCAAAATTATTTGAACAATTTGATAACAAGACACAATATTATTTGAACAACCTAATAATAAAAAAACTTACTCTGTAATATTTTCGTTGTTTTTGGCACTAGTTTCAATAAATCCTGTGCCCCATAATTGAGCTTGTTCCTGGCCAACAGAGCCTTTGATCTGCCGCTTCTGAAATTTTAAAAGTTTTTCATGAAGATACATAACGTATTTTACATTTCTTGACTCAAAAATAAAAAAAAATGTTTTTTACTTTACAATATTTATTTACTGTATATTACTTTACATTTAATCGTATTTTAAAACAAAAACCTGTTACATTAGGTTGTTCAATTAATTCTGAGCTACATCACATAGTAAATTTTTAGAGTTAAGGAGCTCAGAATTATTTGAACAATCCAATAATGAGGCACAGAATTATTTGAACAACCTAATACACAACAAAACGTTTTGTATTTCAATGTTTTTAATAAAAAATTTTGTTCTACTACAATATAATCATAATTTTCCATTTTAACTGTAACGTTTTTCAATTTACTGTTACAGTAATAGCCCTATTACTACTTTGTGCTTTGGAAAAACAAAAGATAAGTGCCTTTTGTCTTATATTACATTTCCTGCACGAAAAACTTTTAGAACAAGCCCTGAGGACAAATCCAAAAATATTATATTATTGAGCACAGCGGGTGCTTACAGCGTTATTAATATCGTATCGAACAAACAACAGCATTATGCTGGGTCCAAAATAGGCTTTTTACTACCATAAGTTTAGTAAAAAGTTTAGAAAATTTTAAATTTTTTAAATTTAAATTGAAAAAGTTAAAATTTTTTACACAATTTTGAGTAAACTCTAGCTTGGACCTATTTCAATATAGTAAAAGAGTCAATTTTAACTAGAACTTAACTCAGAAAATGCATTTTTCAAAAATTTAGCCTTCAAAACTGCCCTTACCGACTCCTCGTCCTTCTTGTTGCCCACCAACATGACGGGCACGTCACTCAACTGATCTCCCTTCACTTCCTTTATCATCTCCCATATCAACCTCAACTCGACGAAGCTCTGGATCGACGTGATCGAGTACACCAATATAAAAGCGTGCCCCTTACTGATGCTCAGCCTCTGCATCGCCGGAAACTGATGACTTCCGGTGGTATCAGTGACTTGTAGCGTGCACACACTCTTCTGATTACAACTGATCACCTGGTCGTACTTGTCCTCGATGGTCGGGACGTAGTTGTCGGAGAAGGTCCCTTTCACAAATCGCAGCACAATCGACGACTTCCCCACGCCGCCGGCCCCGAACACGGCGACACGATAGTCGGCGCTGGCGTCGGCTGCAGCGGCGGCCAACGCGGCCGATGCCGTGCTGTTGGAGGCGGTCGTGATCTTGCGCACGTTGTCCTCAGACCCGTTCATCACGGCCGGCGGTGGATCAGCGACCGCCATGACTTGCATATATTACAGCAAGGGAGGTCTGTTCATCACTTACTGAAAAGGTATGAATGAGTTACTAAAAAAGTATGGGTATATTACTGAAAAGTCAAGGGTGAAATGGGTTTTACAGTCGGTAAAGTAGCGCTAACAGTCGGTAAGTTTGTACTAAGGCATATATATGTTATGTGCACGCTTTCAAATACAAAAAAGTTAATTTTTTAAGCACGCAAAGTACAATATTCTTGTTTACCAATTAAAAGTAAAACGCTAGTGTTTTGTTACCCAAAATCTGCTTTTTGAACTTTTACTTTGCAGTAAAATTTACTGCGCAAAAACAGCCAAATTTATTTTAAAATTAAGGCTATATCTTCATAAAGATACACTGTAAACTATAGCCATTAATTCATTTCGATACCCTATACAGTAGCCTACCAAACATTACAATGTCTACCATGACTTCCCAAAACTGCTTCATATAGTCCCCGTCAATTAAAAGGGCAGCTTTCGTTCTCTGAGATGGTAACACCTAAACAAAAAATTTTTTCTGTTATCGATAGACCGATGATTTTCATGCAAATTTTTAAAAAATCAAGAATTTTGCTTTTATTTTACGAGCTACAGAAATTATTCAAATTTTCAAAGCAGCAATTAAAAGGGAAGCTTTATTAATACGAAACAAATATATTATATAGTATTGCCATTTTTGACCGAAGCAGACACCAATCGACCCGGAATTGAGTTGGATTAACCAAACCACCTTGATGGCGGAATCCAGGGGGGGGTGAAATGAATTTTTGAGTACATATGTCCCCATATTGTCAGTCCCGTCATCACAGAATCTTTTTTCACCATTAAAGATCCATTTCTTAAAGTTGGTAGAACTTCGTAAGTGGTTATTGGCAAACGTCATTCGTTGTCGATGATTAGGGCTTAATTCCAGTAATTGTCGAGTTTTTTGATATTGCACATCACTTGTCTTCAGAAACAGTTGCACAACACTTTTGGAACGTATCAAATTCAACTCACTGTTTACCATTCCTGGGTTTACTAGATGTCCGGCAGTAATTTTGGCTGAAATGATCGTATGATTTGTCTTCCAATTCGTTCATCTATTAACTTGGGACGTGGTGGTCGTTTTCTTTACTTCCGTGGAGTTGCTTTGATCACTTTCAGTACAGTCTTAACAGAATGACCCAACCTTTCAGCCACTATGTTGCAATTGCCAATATCAATGTACAAGTCGATGATTCTTCGTTTCTGTACTTTTGATAACATATTCACTGTCCAAAAAACACGCGTAGTCACGTTTTACAAAGAAATAATTCATAAAGTAAACATTATATTTGAATATTTTATAGACTTCCCTTTTAATTGCTGCTTTGAAAATTTTAATAATTTCTGTAGCTCGTAAAATAAAAGCAAAATTCTTGATTTTTTAAAAATTTGCATGAAAATCATCGGTCTATCGATAACAGAAAAAATTTTTTGTTTAGGTGTTACCATCTCAAAGAACGAAGGCTGCCCTTTTAATTGACGGGGACTATACTCTTCATAATACAATTCCCAATCCATCTATCGTAATCCCACTCAAACCGCGTTGTATCTACCGTAATCCCGTTAAACCGGCCCCAAATCTAATAGTGATGACCAATCCTCAAACACTGAAGCCGGGCCCAACCTTCGCCTCGTACTATAATATTATGGCCGACAATATTTGGGCCGAAACTTGGAAAATGTATGAAAAAGTGGCGGAGGGATCAATCTGTCGCCCGTTTTTCTCCTGGGGCCGAGAATAAAAGGCCGGCTTCGAACTTGCGACTTCTGGCCATCCCCCCGGCGGTTTTTTGTTGTTCTCCCTGCCCCCAGCGGTCCCTAAAGAGTTTAAAGGACAGACAAAAAGTAGAGGCAAAAAGTAGGTAGAAGACGGACGCCTCGCGCTTCGGCGCCTTCCTCCTCCCCCCCCCCTGAAGAAGCTACACGCCGCCTGAGGGGGTGAAATTGTTTTTCGATAAAAAACAGCCGGCACTCCACCTCTTGGCCTTTCGCGAAGCGTGTGATTCCGGCCCCACAAACCTTGTCTTCCTCCTTTCCTCGTTCCCTAAACATGCAAATAGAACCCCTTCGGGCGATGCTTAAGGCTGGGGGAATATTGTTCTTGAAAATACGAATATTGTCCGAGGAACGAAGAGAACGGCCCGGAAGCGAGAGGATACCGTTCGTGAAACACGGCAAAAGACAGATTCTTGAAGGCAGAAGTTGATTGTTTTCGAAAAAATAAAAATTATGTTGTTATAGGCCATATAAAATACAGTAAGCTTCTTTTATAGACTAAGAAGCCACCTTTCAACCACTTTTCCATCTACTCTTTAATCTTCTTTCCAAACACTTTTTGACCAATCTTCAATGTACATTCTTACCCCACTTCTACGTACTTTTTGACCATCACAAAAAGAAAGCTCACAAAGTTACCTTTAGACCCCTTTTAGCTACTTGTCTCCCTCTTTCCACTTACTTTTTGATCATCCTTCTATAAACCTTATTACCCGACTTCTACGTACTTTTTGACCTCAATTCTACGAACGTTCTGACCACAAAAAATAAAAGCCACAGTCCCTCAAAAAAACGATGCCACCATCCGAAAACCGGTTGTCATCACCAGAAGAAGACAATAATATAGTCCCCTCCCCTCTCAGCCACGCCACCGTTCCCATGCCCCCCGGCACAAAAGCCAAGTGCCAATTTAATTCCCGAAACAATGCGTTTGCATAATCTGCGAATGTATCGTATTTCGTCTCATAAATTATACCTAAAGGTTTCCGTTTTTGCTGTTACATTAAAAGAAAAGCGTTGAGTATGATTGAAGATACCATAGGGTTTACTTTGAGAGTTATTATAGGTTTACTGTCAAAGGCGTTCAACGTAGTTTAAGGTAGGAAAGCAAGCGTTAACGAACTACGTAAAACAAGTCTAATTTAGTAAAAAAACCTTTAAAAACTAATGTATTAAGTTATTTAAACAATACTCTGCCCTCTAATCCAAAAAAATTCAATCTGACCTATTACTTATGACCTAAAAACTTAAGTGCCAAAGCATTTTTATAGTGGTTCAAACTCAAAATTAAGCTCCTTTAAGAGAAAATACTCTAAAATAATAGTGATAAACATAATAATGTAGTAATTACTCTCCCCTTTACATTCCGAATATAACTATTTACCAAAGTTCAAATTTGTCGTTTATATAGGTCATACTTTCCATGTGCCATCACATCTATTACCGCTTAATGAGCACTATAACAACATAATAACTTAACTACAGGATTGATACCACTATAAAAACATAAACACCCATTTTTTAAATATGTGACACTTATGATTAATCATGTTTGTAAAAAGCACTAACATTATAATATTTAGTTGTTCAAATAATTCTGTACCCGCTAACCCCCAAAATTTGCTTTGAGAAGAAGCTCAGAATTATTTGAACAATCTAATATTAATTTTTTTATCAATTAGTATTTCTTTGACTAGACTTCGTCAAAACTGTTAAAAAACGTAATTTGGTACTTGTAGACCGAATATAATGTTACCCAAAATACTATATTTTCAAAACTTTATACAACAATTAAAAAAATAATAAATTAGGAGGTTATGACATCAGAGTAAACATAAACAAGTTAGTTGGCTCGCTCATACCACTTAGAACCAAGGACAGTAATCTGGAGTTTGGTTTCGGCCTTTGGCGGCTTCGATGACCGGCTCCAGAGCTTTGAATTGGCCTGTTTTGAACTGTGCCAAACCTGAAAATGTCATAATTTTAAAAATTGCAAAATATGTAAGTAAAGTGACAAAATACATTTCATTTCAAAGATGTAAATATGCATGTAAAGTGACATAGTCAATTTGAAAATTTAGAAATAGCAAAAATATAGGTGTAATTAACTCTATTCATCCACAAATCTCGAAATTTAAAATTTCCAGATTTACACGTAAAAACATTGAAATCATCGTTAATTTGAATGTTTTGAACACTTTTTATCATCAAAAAAGCATGTCATGTCCCTTTTTTAAATTCGAAAAAAAAATTATTAAATTTTAAAAAAACTCTAAATCACGTTGATGCAAAAAGAATGGCGCGTCAAAACCGAATTTTTAGAAAATGAAGATCACGATACAAATTTATAACAAAAATTTTGATTTACACCGCGCCATTTCATTCTAGCAACTCAAAAATAGTTTTTCCGTCAATATTAACATAGGTAGGTACCCGATCCAGGAAATTCCCTACAGATTTTTCTAGAGTCAAAAAACAAATTTTTGGTCCACAAGTGCACAAATTTTTAAAAACTTTTTCTAATTTTCACACTTACAGGCACCTGTGAACCCAATCTACCCCTGTATTCAAACATTTCTCTAAAACAACCCCCTTATCCCCTCCAACGCCCATACCTGATATTCTGTCCACAATTTCCGCGACCGTCCGATTGCAAAAGTCCATGGCTTCCAACTGAACTTCAGGCTTTTGCCATTGATCGCCACTCAACTCCTCCAGTTGATCCCACAACAAAGCTCTTAGGATTAATGGTACTGTCTTCGAAGCTGCCAGGAATCGACAGGTCGAAACGAAGGCTCCAGTCAGATGGCCTGACAAGAAGACGGCTTCGTTCAGATGATATGTCTGGAAGAATTCGGAGATATTAGGCGACAAACGCAAGGAATTCGTGGCGAGATCCAGTGAGACTAAAAAGAAAGAAAGAAATTACTCTTCTACAAAACCTTAATATGGTATAATGACATTTTTTTAAGTTCGAAAAAATTTGAAAAACAATAAATTGTTTAAAGTTTCATTTTTAATAAAGTTATATACTTTGTTCTGTAAAACACTCCCCCCCCCCCTCCCCCTACCAAACAAAAAAACCCTTGCCCGACCCTAAAAAATCCTTACATTTTCCATTTTCAAATTTGATCTTCATCTCCGATTTGGTGACAAACAACTGTGCTGTGAACATTCCGACAAAGGTACTATCGAAGTCGACCTCTTTCAGCCCGAATGCCAATTCTAATGCCATCAGAAGGCCCCACTGTTGCGACAACTTCTTCCTCACCGTCCAGAACGTCGCCGTGTCTGGGTAGTGTTCTCTCATCCAATCCGAGAACTCGGTTTCCATCACTGCCGGGTTGTGATCCGACCATAGAGAGATTTGTGGCCACGATCGATAGAGGGTTCGTTGGGCCAATGAGGTTAGGGAGAGGAGGGAATTGGTTGACCGGTCGATTTCTGTTTGAGGGAACGAAGCGGCCGATGAGAGAGGATACATTTCGGTTATCACCTTTCGAGGCCCTGTTTGGAACTTGAAGGCAGTTGGAAGGTGTAGTTGGCGACGGCTCATTTCCTGGAATTAAAATGTCATTTTTTTGTAAACTTTTTAAAAATTAAAAAACAGTTTGAAAAAAATATAAAAACTTGGTTAACTATGCAAAATATAATCAGTAATCGCCAAGCCCAAATCAAAAAATCGAAAAGCTAAGTCCAACAGAAAAAAAAACTTTTCTATGAAGTTGTTGACCAAGTAACGACCCAAACCTCGTATAAACCCAAAAAGCCTCAATACCGACCCAAATCTTCTCATTACAACCCGTTTTATTGTAACACCAAATTTACGAATATCTACTATAACATCAATTTAAACTCACTCTATTCTTCTGAATCTCAGCGTTCAACATGATGATCATCTGATTCCATCTGTTGTTGAATTTGTTCGCTTCTTCGCGTTGTAGCAGATACGAGAATACTTTGCCATTTTGTGATAAAACCGAAAAGATATAAGCAATTCCAGTTCCTCTGAAGATACGTTGACATGTTGGTAAGAAGTAGGCAATCTGAGCACTGTGAAGACAATTTCTGGTCGATATCCACATTGAAGGTACATCAACTTGAGCTGACTTTCCATTGAATCGTGAGAGGAACGGTGAGAGATCGGCTAGGAAGACCATTCTGAAAAGAAACATCCAGTTAGGTACATAAAATAATAGAAGAATGATTGAACTTTACTAAAAACCAATCATAAGATTTCCGTCTTACCCTTCCAATCCCTTCAGGTACTCTTCCAATGGCATCAAGAACTCAGCCAGCCATTGTTTCATTAGCTGTAAGGTAGGTTTTGCCTCATTTTCTTTCATTTTTCGACATTCTACAGCAATCTTCCCTTCGATTTCAACTTCTACCGGACTTAACTCAACATTCAGCGGCTTGATTTCCAAAAGTCTGTCATATAACGTCTTCAAAGCTGCTTGTAGTTCATCAGAAACCAGCTCTAGCTCTTCTTTTTGACGTAGCTCGCTAAAAACATTGATTTATACATGAAAAAATCGTCAAAACGACGTATTTTACATAACTTTTAACAATCAATTTGTGTTTTACACAAAGCATAAAATATACTTAAAAAATATACCCAAATAAATATTATAATACAAATTATAACTAATCAAACTCAACATAATCAAAGACCTTACACATTAAGAAGATGAACCAAATCGACCAGTCGTTTATAAACCTGCTCCGCCCAGGTTTCAGGGAAGTTGTCGAGTTCATTCAGAATCTGATTCAAGGCTTTGATGTCCGCGTAACGATCGATACAGACAGTGTCGATGACACTCAACAACAATGGCATCGCTTCTTCCTCTTTCCTTGTTTCATTCTCTTTCAGTTCCAGCTCTGTTGCTTTTAGACCATCTTTTTGGCGTCCAAAAGTGATTTCAATGTCATAGTCGTCTTTGGCCAAGTTTCGAGTATCGATGAGAATGTCCATGGATTCGGTCGATTTCTTTCGTGGAACTTTTATCTAAAAATTTTAAAATGGACTCTAAATGACAAAATTTTAACATTTAATTAAAAAAATATTGTAATTGATTAAGACTATAATTCATAAAAAATCCTTTTTTTTCAAACTTTTTTTCATTAAACAATCAACAATTTTAAGTATGAAATGTTCGCGCAGCTTGCAGAACATTTTTCCCAAGCTGCGCCCAATTTCTGACCATTTTTTTATTTTTTCCTTAAAAATTGTTTATCAACTGTTTTTGTATAAGTCAATAACCGCTCTCATTAGTCAATAATGACATCTTACGTTATATTTTACACCTTTCCTACCACTTTATCGTCGCCTTACCTTCACAAACCCTTCGTCTTCACCTTCACCATCAGAATTCTCCAATGACAACACTTCAAACTCTCTTTCAACACTCGTTTCCAATCTGAATTCCCTTTCTTTTTTCAGATTCTCGACTCTAGGAACAAAATTATTCTCCTGTAAGTACTGTAACATGCAAATTCTTTGATTCACAAGTGTTTTGATCTCTTCCAGCTTTAGTTTCTTCTCTTTGTCTTGTTCGGATTCCACCTTCTTCTCCAACAAAATCAAGGTTCTGATGGTGACTTTTAGAGATTCGTCTCTCTTTCTGGCCAGATATTCATGATCTGGATGGTCTTGTTCTGGTACGACTTCATCTTCTGATTCATTCATTTTCACATCTTGTGATTGGAAGCTCTTTTCGTCCCGTTCGTCCAAAGGTGGTGCACATTTCATCCAATCGCTGATCAGGGGGAGGCGTTTTTGCACTGAAAGTTGGTATTTTACAATATTAAATTGTTCACTCCCATATTGTACTATTACATAGTTCAAATAATTCTGTGCCTCCTAACCTCTAAAATTTTCTTTCAGAAAGGGCACAAAATTACTTGAACAACCTAATAGTTATATTTTTATGCCATTTTAAATGTAATTTCACAATGGTACATTTTTTACATTCAGGGTCATGAAGAGAAGCCTAACTTACAATCCTCGATCTTTTGGGTAATCAATTGTGGCGATAAGACTGTCCTGATAGCTACCAACGTCTGTTGTGGGTATGTATCAGCGATCCTGCGCAATAACGCTGCCATTCCTTTGCTACCTCTTTCCGACACTTCTTTGATGATTTGTTCCAGCCTAAAACAAGAATTTTATGTTGTAGTAGGTAAGATGAGCTTTGATATTACAGTAGATTAGTATATCAGCAAAAATAGGTTTTAACCGAGGTTCAAACGATTAGAAGCTAGGAAACAATATTACTTTAACCAAATACCTACCAAAACAGCCACATGACAACTGGAATAGCAGTAGCTTGATTCTGAAGCAGCTCGTCCATTGGCATCAAAAGCAGTCTTTCGTCTTCAGAAGCCTCGTTCCTCATGTTCTCGAGTCTTTCTTCTCCCACAATCGCATCCAACGCCATAATGGACCTGTAGACGTGGAAGAATCTACACATGTATCGTCGTACTTTGGTTTCTGTAACGGTACGAAGCATCTCCATCAGCGACGTCAGAGCTTCTACGCCAATTCCCCGAATTTCTTTAAAAAGGTCACTAAAATAAGATTATAAATCAGTAAAATGTCATTGTTAACATTAGCTTTAACACTGTTTTTGGCCAAATCATGCCTAAAAAGTAAATTTAGATCAAAAAATTAAACTTTTTCAATTTGAACCTACTCCGTCAGAGATTCTGAAGTCACATCCCTCAGCTTTCGACAAAACTTTTGCTCCAGATGCACCGCCCAATACTTCCAAACGGTTTTTCCGTTCAAGGACGCTGGCAAAGGAGGTGCATCTTCAGCCAACTGAGCAGCTATAGAGAAGGTACGATCAGCTTCAGTAATCTTGCCAATAGTTGACAGTATCTGAGCTCGCAATGTGAATACACTGGCGGCCAGTTCTTTCGGGAATAGTGCTGGATTCACACTGTCTACAAGCTCGAGGGCTTTCTCAATGAAGGCGGTGTGTTCGTTACCGTACAGTAACCGTTCGTACGACTGTAGACCGTATGATACGTTGACTTTGTTCTCGTCAACACATCGGTCTTGGTACTTTTGGACGCGGCCAATTTTTTCGGCCAGACCCATGAAGCACTTGGCTTCTTCGATGATCCTCATGCATCCGTCGATACGGTAGATCTTGGTCATGGCGTGTAGCTGAGCGAGTTGCTGCATCGATTCCTCGTACAACTCGGCCTTCTTGTACATTCTGGCGAACATGATTTGAGCTTGAGCGATCGAATGCAGAGGTTGCATCTGACCTTGGTGAGGAACAGAGCTACTGTCAGCTCCGTCGAAAATCCTCATCACATTGAAGTATTGTTGTACACGCCAAGCAAAGGTTGATGACAGATGGGAAAGTGGGTCTACGGAGAGGTAGGATGCCCGACAACGCCATGTCTTGATAAACTGCTTGATCTCGTTGACCATGGCGTTGTCGACGTGGAACTGAATACGATTAGTGTTGTAATTGTAGCTGTCAGCTGTGGTTACCGTTATCATTTTCTCGCAAGCCGTCTGTCCTACTGTAGCGCTCTCCGTAATTTCCTGTACCAGTTGTGCTTTGCGTAGTACTTGCATGTGTACCTCGCTTGTGATTGATGGTAGTTGACGCCATTCGGCGATCAAAGTGTTCGAGACTTCTGTGGGATTGTACTCCAGTAGCTTGCGGTTCTGATTCAATTCGAATTCGGTGATATTACACATGGTTCGGTAGAGGAGGGCTTTGGCGACTTGTTCCTTTTGTCCTGTAGCTTCGATTTGATTGCTCAGTTCTCTTAACAATCTCCATTCTCCGAGATGCCAAGCAGCATCAGCCAGGACTTCTGTGTTCGCGACATCTGGGTTGTTGACATATTGTAGTAGAGTCTTCCAATCTCCCATTTCTGTACAACTTTGAATCCAGATCTCCTCTAGTTTTCGTAGCTCTATATCGACTACTCTGATGTCGTAGAATGGGGCTGTTGAAGTTACTGTTTGTTGTTGTGTTGGGTCTGTTAGAGCGTCTTGGGAGAAGAGTTCACGACCTTTTTTGATCGCTAGTCGACTCTGAAATGGACCAAAATAGCTTCTACTTTACAAAAACAAAACCTTTAAATTTCAAAACCATCAGTGAGCTTAAATCATAAAATATTGTTTACCTGAATCCGAGCCTCTCTGTACATTCCTTGATGGTAGAACTGAATAGCTTCAATGGTACCATTTAAACAAGCCCTCTTTCTCCACATTGCTGCCAGTAAGTCATGTTCTCCTAGCCTTTCGTACAATGATGATAACGCATCCATCAGACGAATATCGTCATGGTACAGTCTGGTGGAGTTCATCATGTGTCTGGCTAGCTGACTTTTCCTGAATTTACTTTCCATTCGATCTAAAACATTGTACCAGTCTTTGTGAGTTGTTGCGAGGTATCTAAAATGTCATTTTAAATATAATAAATTTAAAAAAAAAACATTTAAAAAAACATGATTTTTAACGCAACAGCCCTAGCTAAAACAATAAAGATCATCAAAACCCTTTTCCTTACTCCATCATTTGAGCATCCAGTTTAATATCCGACTGGCATTTAATCAGGGCTTCGTAGAAACAATTCAATGGTGTTATGGGCATGTCAGCAGTAGTTAAGGCAACTCCACTGCACAAGAAGAACGACGCCACTTTAGACCGTTTCTCCATTTCATCCATCGGCATTTGGCTCCAAATCGAAACAAAAAAGTCGATGAACATCTTCTTGCATAGTCTCACATCAGTGTAACACATCTCCATCAATGAGCGAAGGAAGTCGTCTGGTTGAGTGGGAGGGTCGGCCAGTAGTCTAAAATTACATATTTTATCAATTATAAAACTGTCCAAATAATTCTGTGCCCCCTCTCAAAAAAATTTCGGGGTTAGGGCACAGAACTATTTAAAAACCCTATATCAAACTTACTGATTCTCAAAGTCCATGAGTTGTTCTGGAGTTACTTTGGCGTCAGGAGTGATAGGAGAATTTCTCCACATTAAAGTATTAACTACAGATGATACATTAGCATCTGTATCCATGACTTCAGTTTTGATTTCTTCTTCTGGTTCCGCAACACTTATATCGGACAGTTCAATGCCAGCAAACTGACGACGTTCACTATCAAAAGTGCGACCATTTAACAAGGATATGGTGGTTTTTTGATTGGCTGGAGGTAGGACGGCTCTGAAAGAAAAAATTAAATAATTCTTCAGAAACAAAATTTTAGAAAAATAATAGTATGTTGTTCAAAACATTCAGTGCTCCTTCACTTTTCTAAGTAAAGGAGTACAGAATTATTTGAACAACTTAATATCGACTTAAGTCCAAATACCCTCAAAAACCCACTTCATGATGACATTCAAACAATGATTGATCCAGAAGGTGTTACTCATCGGAATCCAGTTCTGTTCACCCAAAATAAACATAATTCTCTCAAATAAAGACCTCGGAAATTGGGATTCAAACAGCTGGAAGAAGGATCGTCTGGTGCTCTCATCAGAATTGGCCAATCCCCAGAAGAAGGCCGTCTGAAGCTTCTGTGCACCGTCAGACTTTCGTAGGTCTTTGTCATTGAAAATCGAGTGTACAATGTTGAGGAAGCGCAACACAGTCGTACTCGAGTTGTGATATTGTTTTTGAAGCAGAGGAATGAGCTTTGATAATAACTGGACCGAATAGTTTGGTACCACTTCTTTGTCGTACTGAAAAATTATTATTAATATTAAAACTGTTGTTATCACCGCCTTCTCTTACTAAAACAACATGATTTATGTACTTTAAATTCATTTTTAATTCAATTAAAAACGCCTTTTTCTTATCTTTACCTTAATCAACTCCGTCATGATCTGAACAAGCTTGTCCATCAGCCTTTCCGGCAGGTTTTTCTCGGTCAAATGCATCAATAGCTGTAGCAATGTTCTCCTACTTTCAAACTCCAAAGTCGCAATTCTTGGCCGTACCAACTCCATACTCAATATGATAAACTCTAACGGTCGATCTGACTGCGAGCTCGGTACTGGACTGTAATCTTTGGTTAATCTCAAGAAGAACTTGAAGAAATTGCCCAAGTACGGATCGATATAAGCTGAATTGATCTTGCAAAACACCCGGAACAAAGCCAAAGTTACAGTAATTTGGCTGATGACACTGCCGCCGTTCAGAGACGGAGCATTCTGTATCGCCACTATATTGTTGTTGATGTAGCGACGAAGAGCGTTGTTGAGTTCTTCGAATTGTTCTGCTCCATAAGATGTGATTTCTGTTACTTCGACAAATTTGGTCAAAAACTTAATAAGAGCTTGGCTGATAGGTGTATATGGGTAGGTGAGACAGTTTGCCAAGTGTTTTTCTAATCTGCCAACGATCATTTTTAAGGTATCTCCAGACTAAAAAGTATTAAAAATTAATAAAATATTTTAATATATTAAAATTATATCTACAACAACATGATTTGTTTCAAAAAAACCTAAAATATTCCAAAAACTGCATTGCTTATGTACAAATCCTATAATATAATACTATCAAAACGCCCAATATACTAACCAATCCAGCAATAATAGTAGTGATCACATCCAGTGTTCCAACCACAATACTAATCCTTGGAGGTTGTTGCTGTACATCTGGTTGAAGTGATGCAAAATCAGCAAACGGTTTCTCAAGTAAAGTCAATTTAAATTTGGATTCTCCAAAGATGTGAGGTTTGACAGCCAATCGAAGTAGCATCAACGCTCTCCGTACATTCGGATCCATCGTTTGGGACACTGACTGTTCCACCGATGTAGCCAGTTTTAGAAGGATGTTGAAGATGGAATCGATGACAGATTGATCAAAAGATTCCTTTAGATTCTCCACAGTGACGTCTGGCATGGGTCTTTGTTGTTGAAAGATTCGAGGAATTGGAACTCCGTTCCTTTCATTGGTTCTGACAGTCTAAAATAAGAAGAAATTAGTTTAAAACAACGTTAAAAATATTGAATCAGCTAAAATATTAAAATTGCAACAGCTTTGACACTTCCTAAGTATAGAAAATTGTATTTCAAATATATTCCTTACCTCCAACATCTTCTGTCGATGTTGTTCCCATTTAATGCAAGTTTCACACATATCCAAAGCAACTTTCTTGGTTTCGTTCACATTCTGAGAAATCAATCGTTGTACTGCTGAGTTCATCATCTTGGCTACAGTGCACCGCATGTTAAACAACACCTTATAGTGTCTAGCAGCTATCGAAATGCAGTGAACAATCTAAAATTATATTTTTCAGACGTAGAAAGCAGGGACGTCGTTTGGGGGGGAGTAGGGGGGGTGCAAACTCCCCCCCCAGAGCCGATCCGAAAAAAAAATTCCACAGGTAGGTACCTGTACGCGAAAAAACAAAAAAAAAATTTTGAAAAAATCGGTCCACAGGTACCTGTGAAATAAAAAAAATTTTTAAATTTTTCGACCTCCCCCCCCCAGAGAAAAACCGTAGCGACGTCCCTGGTAGAAAGATAACTACTCTGGCCATACCCAAGTCTACCCACACCTTACCATAGTCCGAGCCATCATATGTCAAATATCTCACACTTTTTTACCAAGACTTGCCGTATTACTACCTTAACCATGCCCTAACCTAGTCTAAATTAATCCTATCAAGCTTTTTCCTACCTAAAATCACTAAGACATACCTGTGAAGTAGTAGGCTCTTCAATACACTTCTTCAACACGAGTACAATTTGTTGATCACCATCTTCCATTCGATTTGACATTGACGGAATGATGATTTCTATCGACTTTTTGACCACTTCCCTCAACTCGGTTTGGTGAGCACAAACTAGAGCCGTTAGGGCTTGTAGTACGATTTTCTTAGCAATTGAAAACTCTTCCATTAGGTTTACTATCAGATACTGTCCTGCATACTTTTCGATTTGATCACCTTGATGTTGTGCTTGAAGGCATGGCCATCCGAAGAGCATGAACAGTCGAAGACATTCACCTTGTCTTCTAAAAAAATATTTTTAGTTTTTAAATTTTATTTTTGTTTTTTAGCTCTGTAGAGCAGCATTAAGATACTTTTCAATACTATCTTAATTTAGTACCCAAAAGTGTTACAGAATATACTTCATACCTAAAAACATTGAAAAAAAATTTTTGCAAATTTCCAAATGCGACTCATCCATCTCAACTTACTTTTGTTTTTTGTTATCATGAATGTGAATAGGACACTTCTGCACCAATAAAGCACAAAACTGATACAATGTGATCTTCAGCAAGTCCGGCACAGGGAATTGTTTGTTGTAGGGTTCAATAACGTGCAAACAGAACTGCCACATGATGCTCTTCTCGTTCTTTTCTTCTGGATTCGGTTCGCAGCCGACGACGTCGTTCACTGGGAACTTGTTAAAGGCGTAGACGAACGACGGTGTTACCACGTACTGAATGAATCTGGCCAGAATTTCCGATTCCGTCACACCGAACTGAGTTCGTTTTGGCTTGAAGAATTCGATAACCTTGTCAAAGGCTTTGTGTCGCCATTCAATGTCCATCAACGGGATTATGTATTCGTCGATGTGCTTCTTGAAGAAGGCAAAGTCAGTGACGAACTTGTGAGAGAAGGCGAAGCAGGAGTAGTACAGAACATCAATTCGTTGTGGGTGCAAACTAAAATAAGGTAAGTCAACTATGCTTTTTATTCTTCTCTACCCTTTTACAGGCGTCGCTAGGGGGGGGGGGGGGAGGTGGATCCACAAAAAAAATCCTAGCGACGCCCCTGCCCTTTTATCCAACAAAATTCATTCTTAAAAACATCACATTTTATATTCAAAATACTTGTACTAACGCCTTTTCTATGTTATCCAAGACAAATGATTGCTTTCTGTCAAATATAATAAAAACGATTTTAAGCTCAAAAACTTAAAAAACCCTGCCAATAACAATATAATCTTACTTTGTAAACTCCACAAAAGTCTTAATAATCAATTCAGGAACAGCAATCATGTCTCCACTGGCAGAATGAACCTTTCTCGAGTCAGCTACAGTCAGCATATTGCTCAGGATTTGGTCTCCAACATTGGGAGCGTAGCCATCTCTGACTGTATACCTCCTTCTCATGTCATCTGATCTCCAGAAGCGCACCAAAATGGTTAACAACTCCGAGGAATTGGCAAAGTCTTCTGACGATGTTTGAGCGATCGAATACATCATTGAGAAGAGAACATAGTCAAGAGAGAGACGTTGCTTTCCCTTCAGTTCTGGTGAGTATTGGAGGAACTCTGAAGAGTAACGTTATAACAGGCGTTGTAAGTATTTTCAGGGCTTTTTATTTTATTACTTTTGAAAAGTTATGGTTTATATTGACATATATTAGACCCAAATTTAGTTTTTAGAGCTACAAAACCCAAAGTTCCAAACTTGAAAACTTAATGTCACTTCAGAACTTACCATCACTTTCGTCCTCAATCGTCTCTCCATACAACAATGTCTCTATTCGTTTGTAATTCTTCAAAATGCTGCTCCTTAAGGCTTCAGCTCCATCCAACATCAACATTTCATTAACAAAGATTCCTGTAGCACGATGAATCAACACAGTATAACTCAACAACAGACTGGCTGACCTTTTCGGGATTCTAGCCAAACATTGCATTAGTTTGGCAGCTGTTTCATCCAACATCTTGTAATCAGTAATGTTGAAATGGTACTTGGTTCCAGCCAAAAAGGAGATCGAATTGACCAGAAACGCAAATAACTGTTCCATTACTGTAATATCGGCCGATAACAACAGTTCAAGACCGTGATAAAGGATGCTGAGGTCTTCTTCGGTTACTTCATGGACATTCTTCGAGAACACTTGGGTCGAGACTTCACCACAAATGTAAAACATGAGGTTGTCGGGTATTTTGGCGTCGATCATTTCTCGTAAATCTGACATAGTTTTTAGTTTCTTGACTGTTAGGAAGCCTTCTGTTAGGTCGACGGCTTCTAGCTCGTCATCACTGTCTGGTTGATTGTAGTCGACATCAAATAGGTCTTTGTTCAAGGCTTGGTTCTTGATGGTTTGTTTTACTTCCTTGTCTAGTCGGTCCAGGTCCTACAAAGTATATAGAACAAATGATTATATAAAATAGTAATCAAGTCCAATATGATCCTCAACATCCCACTTACCTTCATCTCATCAAAGATTTCATTCGAAAGATAGTTAAATATTGTTCTTGGCATCGTTTGTACGATTGTTTTGCTTGGCAGAATGACTGATTCTGAAGCGTATTGAATCCGAAGTACACCATCTGAATCTACAGGTAATGTTGGGACATGCTCCTTTCGTATGGCTTCTGTCAGCTTCTTTGTATAGTATTTCAAAGCATTCGAAGCCCGTTTTGGCGACAATTTATGCAAATTGTTAAAGAAGTTCTTCAGTTTTTCATCAGTAATGTAGTCATATGGTCCTGTGGCTTCGGATCCCAACTTAAAAATAGAGTTAAAATACGACTTTTAATGATTTCTCAAAATAATTTGAAATTTTTTCACAAAACCGTCGTCTTACCTCCAGATCCTTGCCCATTCTAGAAGCCTTCCCACTCTCACCTTCAGTACCGATATAAACCTTCTCTTCGGCGATATTCTCCATCAGCTTTTCTGGCAATTCAACACTCTGAATGTCGATTCTCTCAGCTCCATCGATTATCAGCTTGATCTTCTTCCTCTTCACAACTTCACCACCTATCTCATCTCCACTTAACCCATCAGATCGTTCCGTTTCGTCCAATAAATGTTCAAATTCCGTGTCTGAGATCATTTTCTCATCCAAAGACACTCGCTTCTTTCCTGGAATCCGCTTCTGCTTTTTCGTCTCACCTCCAATGAACGCTGGTTCAAAGGTTTCACTTGGATGTTGTGCTACAGGGTTATCGTCATGTTGGCCTAGAGAAAGGTCATCTATGGTCTCGGCACCTTCCCCATTCAACTTCAGAGTCTCGTCCATAGCCACATGACCTTGTTCAAAGTTGGCACGGTGTTCTTTGTCAATTGGGAAGTGGCAAACGACTGGTCGAGTCCACTTCTTGTCAGTTCGAAGCACCAGAATGTCCTCTACCGTTGTTTCTTTGCTCTTCTCTGTAGCCTTCTCTTCGACGACTTCTGAAGTGTCCATTGGTTCTTCTGGCTCCTTCTTGATCTCATCTTCCAGAGGTTTGTCTCCAGCTGATTCGTCCAGATTCTCGTCTGCCAGATGTTGATTCTGTTCGACTTGCTTTATGTATCCGGCATCTAATCCGTCTTTTAGATCGATATCAGTTTGTACTGGCTCTTCGGCTGATGTTGAAGGTTCCGGAAGTTGATCTTCAGAAGGCTTTTCTGGTTCTGAAGGTTGTTCAGAAGTCGAGGGTTCGTTGTTAGACTTTTCTGGACTGGCGTTGCTCTCGTTGAACAACATATCATCCGGGGTTTCGAAGAGCGTGTTTTCAATATCCTATAATATTGTTTTAGGTAAAAATTTTTTTAAAGCTTATTTAGATATTTTATTTTCTCAAAAAAATCATTTTATATTCTTTAAGAACTGTCTTTTGAGCCGCACAACCATACCTGCAAAGCCTGATCATCAATATCAAACATTCCGATGTCCTGAAGACCATGTTGACCCATCTCTTCTGGATTACCTCCATCGTTTGGTACACTTTCCAGCGTTACAGTATAAGTAGGCTTATCCAAGCCTAGACTTTGAGCTTCCAACATCAACATATTGGCCACTTCTGTCAGATGGGCAGCTGTAGTCTCGTCGATTTCTTCGAAAATCATCGAGCACGCCGGATGACCAAACTGTCGTTCCAATTCTGATTCCCCGAAATAGTCGATTCTTTGGTCCACCTTTGCTTGACCATAAGTTTTGATGGATCTGACCAACTCTCCAGTAGGTAATCTTGTGAATGTGACAAAAGTCCCATTGATCTTTGGAGGTAATGAGCCGACGTATCTCTTGAAGGTATACGCATTTTCTGTTCGATCAGCCACGACAAACGTGACTTGATTCAACTCGTTCTCCTTGACTTCTGGAATGTCATCGTTGTCTCCAATGTCCTTGACGAGCTCGTTCACCTTCTCGGTCTCCACATACTCGTAGTCTTCGCGTTCCACGTTGACCGGCTGCATCTTCTCCAGCATCTCCTGACTGTCATCCTTAAGACGTCTCACTCCAGCGATAGATTCTATTTCCTCAACGCTGATTCCGCTGTTCTTATTGTCGGCACGGTATGCTACAGGAACGTAACCTAGCACTTTACCCAAGGCTAACGTATTCCCAGACTGGTCTTTCAACTTGAACAAGAGGTCTCCTTTGAGTAGTGCTTCCACTGTTTCTTCTCCATCTAGATCTACACACAAATTGACTCTTCGTTTTGACTGGTCTCTTCCACCGTTACCTTGAGCTGGAGCTTGAATTCCATCGTACGATTTGAACAACTTAAACTTGTCAGAAGCGTCCAAGAAGTTCAGTTTCTCGGCCGCCTTTTTAGAATGCCCAACCGACTGATTTAGCGTTAAAATTGGTTGAATCAGCTCCAATTGATGGTTCAGTTCAGCTCTAACATACACAGAAAAGACTGGTTCATCCGCAAACAACTTCTTCAAAATCTTTTTGGCTTCAGATTGGAGTGGATGAGTTGGGTGTGAAGCTAATCTCAGGTAAAACTTGACAATATCATCGAGAAAACTTGTGAGTAACAATGATTTGTGTTCGTTTTCCGAAAGATTGTTGATTCTTTGGTGCTCTAGCAGTTCTTTTAATTCTTCAATTTGTTCATCAATGTTAGTATCGTCCAATTCCATGTCTGGCAAGTCAAGATCCGCAAGTTCAAACGCCATTTTTACTAGCTCTTTCAACGAATCTTCACCTAAAAATTAATTTTAATTAATTTTCTAAAAGAAAGTTCTTAAAAAATCAAGTTTCTAATATATCTCAACTACTTTTCAATTTAAAATAACATTTTGTATAATTTCCCACATTTTAAATCCTTACCATTCTTTTTCATTTTCTCCACATCAATCGCTTGTAGAACAACAGCCAACTTCTCGGTCTGACTAACTTCTCGTCCGTCTCTCAAGCTTTTCCTCATTTTAACAAGCACTTTTGTGTGTACCTCCAACGTCTTCAGAGCCTCTTCTTTGACACTTTTTAGTTGAGCTTCTAGAGAATGTGATCCTCTGTTCATGTTGGAAGTGGCGTATCGGCAAGAAGGCATTGCATTTAGAGCGACATCAGTGTTTGCGACAATCAATTGAAGATTTGAGATGAAATGGACGGATTGGTCGATGTAGGTATCGTCGTAAAGGTTGCCGTCAATTAGAAAACGGCTTATAAACTCCTAAAAAGTAATATTATTGCACATAAATTGTGATTATTTGACTTTTCATGTCATAAAAATACTAAAATAATACTTTTTCTAACTTTTTATCTAAATCTTCATATTAAAATGTCAATTTCGACTTAAAACCTACCAAGAAAGCAATTTGAGCGAAAGAAGTCATTGTGGCAAAGTTAGTAAATCCTTCCAGTAATAGCTGCTTCAAAACATTGTGTTTATCTTCCAGTAGTTGACATATATTTTTATCTGTAAGTGTAGCAACTCTTTCCAGTAATCTGTAGCTCTCACTTCTGACAAATGCTTCTGGATCACAGAAACGACCGATAATGTAAGAAATGACTGTATTCAAGAGTGATTCGTCGTATTCCAGACTTGAAAAACACACAGTAACAAAGAGATCCAAACATTTCGAGGCAACATCAACTGCTCCTGATGATACTTCATCCGCCACACCTAGAATTTTATATTACTATTGACCGTCTTTAATTGAAAATACTTTTCGAATAATTTATGAGCTGTGACATTGTCAAATTTTAAGAGTTCTGAACTTTTTATTGTCTTATATTACTTTCTCTCAGCTAATATAAAGCTAATTTCATTTGAAAATCTTCCGGACTTCATCAAGAACTACTTCTAGTTCATATAAACCTACCAGAAATAGTAGTAAAAAGTGCATCTATGATTTCAGAAGCCCTTGAAACCACAAAATCTCTTGGGAAGTTCTCCAAAAAGAATCTCAAAGCCGTGCATCCGCCCAACTTGGCGTACCATTCCCTTTTGTAACACAACAATCTGATCTGTTCCAACAATTCACTGAAGAAGATCAACTTTGACGCCTTAGACAAATCTGATAGTTCGAACAGGTAAGATACTGTAAGTTTGATGTAGGACAAGGCAATCAGCCCAGAATACGCAAACTCTTTGCAGGAATCAGACAAAACTCTGGTGATAACGTCGATTAGAATGAAGCCGTCCATTCCTTCAGACCTATTTTCCATAGATTCTAGGATGGATTGTGTAGTCAGATGAACAATGATGGCGCTGAAGAACGGTAGAGTCTGTTCACGGTACTCGCTGGCTACAATTCCAAAGAAGATTCCGGAAAGAGCTTCTCCAAAGACTGTTCTGGAGCGAGTGTCTGTGCATCGGTAGACTGTTGCTTTTCTGAAATGGAATATAATTCTTAACAAATAAGATATTCATAACAATATTATCCAGTAGATCCTTAAAACATATTTTTTAGCCAGTAAGCCTTTAAAATATTATTCAGTAGGCCTTTAAAACATAACTTTTGTTTTAACATAACACAACAAAATCTGCTTAACAGAGCCCATAACTCTAACCATATTTGACTTACTGATCAGTTTGAATCCATTTTTCGAATGCTTTTTGGCAAAGTTCTCGTTTCTGTTGCTTTGTCAACAAATGAATCGGATTCTTTTGAATTACCGTATAGATGACCGTCTTACAGACTTCCAAAGCGTATGCCTTTGGATTCCTGACTCCTGATGAAAACCCACTTTGCCAATGTGCCCAATTCACGCTGAGAGGTGGTTGGTGTTCGTTTACTTGTGACGACCTAAAATGTAATATTATTCATGTTAGTTTTAAAATTTCTGGAAAAATTTAAAATTAATATTTAAAACCTAATATTTTTAATTTTAGGTAGCTTATACATTTTCGTTAAAGCTAACAATCTTCTACTTTACAATTTTTAAAATAAAATTTAAAATAAAAATCTAAAACAACTTGCTTGATCATAGAAACAGCTGATTCCACAACCTGACCGACAGAAATGTCAGCAGTTAAAGGCTGAACCTCCCTGACCAGATTCTCATCTTCATGCTTTCGCTTCATACCTCGTTCTACCGGCATGGTCGTACCTCCGACTTCGATCATCGTATTCAACCGCAACTTCAACGCATCCTCTCCTTTCATCGAAGTTTGTGCCACTTTCATCGAGTTCAACGACAAAGCCGAGTCTGTTTCGTCGATGAATTCGTAGACTTGAGCATCTAGAAAAGCTCGTCTACTGCTGCCACCAAGCTTGGCCATGATTCTCAACGCCGCCGTGGATGCAGCTGAATCTTGAGTATACAAACATCTCCACAACCCTTGCATCAACGATGCTCTGACTGTCTCCATATGGTCAAAGAAGTATTCCGGTTGAAGGTTATCCACACACAACTCCAAAGTTCGTAGACCTTGTTGTACCAATGTGGTTGATCCATGTAGAGCACATACCAATGGGTCCATGAGAAGAGCGAGATACGGTAATAAAGATGACAATCGTACAGGTACAGTAAGACAAAGTTCGACAAAAACATCGTGAATTGTCTGTCGGTG